>OX465298.1:140117489-140848322 GCA_949987735.1 Leucophora obtusa | reverse complement strand
GACAATATTGTTTTTTAAAGAAAAATCATTAACAAATCTAAATTAAAAATTCATTAACAAATTTTCTTGCTCATACACACAATTGTTTTTTACTTAACCAAATATTACAATTTTTTTAGTTTTTTTTCTATAAAATATTTTTTCTAATTTGCAGCCTTTTTCGTTTGTTATTTTAAACGAGACAACTGCATTCTTAAAGTTCTTCAATAGAATGGAGTGGAGTAAAAACTATTAAACTAGATTTAAATTTACAGCACACGTCGTGACCTGACGTTGAGATATTTTGTTGATTTTTTATGGTTTAGGTAGATCTTGAGTTGATATATGATATATATGGCTGCTGTTTGAATTGCTGCTTATTCCATTTTTTTTTTACAAATGTGACTTGATGCTGCTGCTGTTGTTATTGTTTTTTAATGTGAATGTTTTAGTAGGATGTCGTCGGCCATTTCAGTTTAACATTTCATTTCAGTTTAGCGTATGCATCAACTTTTTTATGAAACTGATTATAGTATTCCAAAGCCAAATTCTGAGTCTGATTCATAGCTTTACTTAAATTCTCAGGTGAGAAACGACCACTAAAAAACGAAAAGACAAGTAATTGGTTTTTACATATTTAAGTTAATGTTTGTTTTGTATATACTTACATCAACACTTGAGTTTTGAAGAAAGATACAGTCTTACCATAAAGATCTACTGAAACAGTCTTTACGGAACCTGATGCATTTTCAATCTTCTTAGGCAAACCGGGCACGTATTGCTCCAACTAAAATAGAAAAAAAGAATTTATTGTTACATTAATGGGGATATTAAACGTATTTAAAGTTAAATGAAACTATTTTTCTTTTTTTGTAGGTTTAAGATTTTTTCGAAACTCCGCTACTACTCAAAACGTACTTTGCCAGTACTGTTTTATGAAAATTGACAAACATTTTTGAATTTATTAAAATTAACAATGTTATTCATTTTATATATTTTTATATACAGCTATGGACATATAATTGGCACAAATTTAAATTGCGCATAAATTTAAGTATTTTCCAACTAAATATATTTAAAAATGAAAGTTTTATATCTTCTGATTATTGTTGAAAAAAATGTTTGTCTTAATAGTGCTCAAATGTTCCGTTATGTTTTGCTTATTATTTACCGTTATCATTTTTGCGTTAACAATGCTGATTTAAAGTGGACATATAAATGGCACAATTTACTTAAAATAGGCAGTAGTCGTGTAGATTTAATTCAAAGCAATAAATATTTTTCGAAGTTCAAAAATAAATATAAAAAGTTAAAAAAATTTTAAAATGGGATCAGGAAAACATATCACAGGTGAGGAAAGGCGGATCACATGCAAAATGTATGAAGATGGAAAAAAAGTAGCGGAAATTGCTGAGATAATGCAAATTTCTCGCAAAAAAGTCTACAATGCAATTAATTCTTGTGTACAATTCTAAGGGTAAAATTCGGAAGCCAAGGCCACGAAAAACAGATGAGCGTACGGATGCAGCTATAGTACGAATGGTGAAAATTGATCAATTCAAGTCATCAAGGCAGATAGCATGGGATATTAATGAAAATTTTAACATGGAAATATCAAGCAGCCTTGTCAGAAGAAGACTAAACGAGGAAAATTTGTTTGGGCGCATTTCCAGAAAAAAGGCCCTTATCCCACAAAAAAAAAATATATTTCAAAACGACTAACCTTCGCCAGAACCCATAAGGAAAATCCCATTAGTTTTTAGAAAAACGTGTTATAGAGTGACGAAACAAAAATGAACAGGATAGGACCAGATGGCAGAATCTTTGTTCGTCGCCCTAAAGGCCAAGAGTTTAATCCTCGGTTCACTCAGAAGACGGTAAAACATGGAGGTGGCAGTATTATGGTTTAGGTTGCATTTTCTTGGCATGGCGTAGGTCCGCTTATAAAAATCAATGGAAAAATGGACAAGTTTCAGTATTTAGATATTTTAAAAAACCATATGGAGCCATATGCCTTCAACTCCATGCCAATAAAATGGAAATTCATGCAAGATAATGACCCCAAACACTCCTCAAAACTAGTAAAAAAAAATGGTTTTGTGCGAAGACTGATGTTTTGGATTGGCCAGCCCAGAGCCCTGACAGAAATCCAATAGAGAACCTGTGGAATGAAGTCAAGGTTGAAATCGCCAAGAAAAATTACAAAAATATGGACGAACTGTGGTCGGCCGCACAGGAAACTTGGTACGCCATCCCCAAAACAAAACGCCAAAAACTAGTGGAAAGTATGGGTCGCGGTTGCGAAGCTGTCATCAGAAACAAAGGCCACAGCAATAAATATTAACGGTAAAATATTTGTACATACCAAGAACTTTAACAAATGCAATATTAAAACCATTTCTTCTCTTTTTTTAAGATTGTGCCATTTATGTGTCCAGCTCATTTCAATGGGTTTTTTTCATAATGATAATTTTTTATTTACATTAATGAATTTCAATTAAAATTTATAGCAATATTAAATGTGCATAATAAACATTTGGAAAAAACAAAAACTTGTTGGTTGTTAATAGTATGTATTTGCAATATAGTAGCATAAGAAAGAATTCATGGTAAAATGTGCCATTTATTTGTCCATAGCTGTATATATATTACACAATTAATTATGAAATTCCGAAAGAATGCACTAAAAATCTATGATGTGCACTAAAAGTACAGTAAATTACTGACAAACTACAAAATTTTTTATTAAATTTATTGGGATACACCACAAAATTAAATCCCACGGCTGTCCCAACGTTGGTTTATAAAAAAAAAAAACACTGGCAAAGAATGGGCTTACAGTAATATCCCAATGTTTCCAACCAGTGGTTGGAAATTGCCAGCAGTACAAAAATCAATTCACTGGTAGAACAATTGTTTTATCAAAATGATGACGCTTTGTTAAAAAAGGTTTGTAGTCAAAAGGTTCCAAGTTCAAATCGGGTTGCAAGAACCATTTTTTTTTTGGATTTTTTTAATTAAAAAAATTTTATGTTTTATAAAATCATTCTTTTTGTTTCCAGACCACCTATTTATTGATTTTGCCAACGTTGAAAATTTTGCTTCCCTAATGCTTTTCCGGGTTTTTTTAAACAGCCGGACCTTTTGTCTAATGATGTTCTCATTTTGGGAATGGGAAAGCACTTTTGGCCAGTACTTGTAGCACCTATTTATGTGTATTGCCATCGCTTTGCCAATGCATTGAAAAAGCATTTTTTTATTGCTTTTTCAACGTTCGCAAAATGTGTTTTTGGGGTAATTTTTATACAAAATTTACTACTGTTTATGAAATAAAAGCAGGGTTAGCAGGCAATACCGTTATCGATTCAAAACCCTTTCAACTGACTACCGTTACCCTAAAATACCGTTACCGAAATAACCGAAATGCCGTTATCCTTAAAATACCGTTAGCGAAATAACTGAAATACCGTTATCCTTAAAATACCGATACCGAAATAAATGAAATATCGATACCTTTAAAATACCGTTACCGAAATAAATGAAATACAGTTACCCCTAAAATACCGTTACCGTTATTTTTAATTTTCTGCTTTTGGTAATTGCACGTGGGTATTGAGTATTTTTCGTACTTTAAGTTGGAAAATTGGGTTTGTTTTTAATCTCGTTTGTTTTTTGTAAAAAAAATTGCGGCATGCATCGAAATAACTGAATACCGTTATCTTTAAAATACCGTTACCAAAATAACTGAAATATCGCTAACCTTAAAATATCGTTACCGAAATAATCAAAATATCGTTATCCTTAAAATACAGTTACCGAAATAATTAAAAAACTGTTATCCGTAAAATACCGATACCGAAATAAATGAAATAGCGTTACCCTTAAAATACCTTTACCGAAATAATAATCTAAAATAGCGTTACCCTTACCGATTACCGCATCGTTTCGGTTACCATCCAAGAATTAAAAGCTATGTAAAAATATTCGTTTAAAATGTTTTTATATCGTTTGTAAAAAAATAATTTAGTAGTACTTCTTTTACAAAATAAATAACCGATTATTTAAAAAACACTCAAAATATTTTTTAAAGTGCCTTCAAAAATGTTTACTTTTTTTTACAAAATTGTGTCCCAAATACATTTTTAAAGCCCAAGGGTCTAGTTTTCATATTCCATAGTGGCTTAATCCAAAAAATGTATTTGGCTTGATGGGTCCAAATATCTCCAAATCACAGTTGCAAAAAATCCTCGGCAAGATTTCATCACACAATAACAAAAAATAAAAATTGTGAACTTCTGAAAATCATTTAGATTAAGCCACTATGGAATATGAGCAATAGATACTTGGGACAAAATTTATTTGGTTTGGTTTCCAAATGCCCACAATGGCCAAAAGTGCTCGACAGGATTTCACCACATAATTGTAATAAAAAATTAAAAATTGTGCAACTGTGGAATAGGGAAAATACACCCTTGGGACTAAAAAATGTATTTGGTTTGCTGGACCCAAATATCTTCAAAACTCCACACAACATACCTTTTCTAAAAAAACTAAAAGGTATGCCTGCACTTGTACGTAAAAACCATACGTTAGTGTGGCAACATTTGTGAAAAAGGTGACAAAGAGGAGATAAGATAAACAAAAAATCTAAAGTAGAATGTTTGTATGTCTGTTTGATCCACTTCTGAGAGTAAATTATCATATAGAGACAATCTGACAATAAAATATAAACAATAATACAATTTATATTATTTTATTATTTTCTGCCATAAAAAAGGCAGAAACTAGATCTAGTCTGATTTACAAATTAATAATGTGTCTATAACTTTGTAAAAATGTTTATTCTTCTTTTTAACCTCAAACCTACTTAATTAAAATTAAAAAAAAAATGCATATTTATTACAATATTAATTACATTTGGTCTAAGGAGTGTACTCTTTCAAATCTGGAAATTTTGTAAGAAAAAAACAACAACTAAATAAATAGTTATTTTTACTTTTATTATTTTGTCTGATAAATAAGAGTATTAAAAGAACAAAAAAATATCCATTTCATTTTATGGTCCACTCCGATTTTAGCTTTTTTTCGAATGCCTTCCATTAAGTTTTTGACAGTGCTGTTTGTTATTACTTTGGATACAACTTTCCACTTTTTTTTCAAAATTTTTTATATAATTAGCAGTATGTTTGGTCTTCTTTAACTTCGCTTTTATTAGAGTCCAATACCTTTCAATGGGTCGACATTGTGGAACATTTGGTGGGTTCATGTCTTTTTCAACAAATTTAATATTATTAGCTCTGAGCAGATTTAAGGCAATTGAAGCATAGTGAGCTGAGCAAAATCAGGCCAGAATAGAGTAGATCTACCGTGTTTTTTTAGAAAAGGTATTAATCTTATTTTTAGGCGCTCTTCCCTGTACACATCTCCGTTAATTGTACCTGTGTTATATATGAAGATGTCTTTTCGCCGCATTGGCAAATTCCATGCCAAACGAGATATTTCAAACCCAACTTTTCAATTCCGATAGATGTTTCAAAATAACGTTCCAGGACTGGATCTACTGTACTTCTTGCCATTTTCAAATCTATTGAAATAAAATGTACTGCTCGGTATGGATTTTCATTCCATTTGTCGATAATTAATTTCCGTCGTTCCAATTGATTCATAATTGCTGAAAAAGTATCACTCAAGGGAATCAAAATGTTATGTTGACACAATTTTATGAAGTTACTGAATATTTTCCTATAAAGTTTTTCATTTTAGTTTTAATGATTTGGAGCATAGCCTACTTTAATATTTCCAGATTTGAAAGATTACACTCCACTTTTTGACGCGTTTGAAAAAACAACACTTTACTAGAAAAATAAAAATGCCCTGCTGGCAGTCCGTCTCCGATATACACAAATTGCCTGCACTTTTATGTAAAAACTAAAACTCGTTTAGAACTTCGGTCTCCATTGAAAGAAAATAAAGAAGAGCACGTACTAGGAAACTATTTTTTCATATATTTTTTTTTCTTCATTTTAACAAATAAAGGAAAGAAAAGCATCGATATTTTACAACTCTAGTGTAACAAGTCCATCATTATAAATTTGCTCAAGCCGCAGATCTATGATTGAAATTTTAGCTTTAAATTCATTAAAGAATCCGAGACATATTTCGAAGGCGAATACCATGTCGTCATTTGAATTTTGCAAGTCAACCATCGTTAGCTGAAAATCAACGTTTTTATTAAACGTTGTTAAGTTCCAATTTGAAATACGTGATTAGTTAAATTCTTATGTTGAAGAAGTTCATTTAGCAAAATTTCAACTTTAATTACAATTTGGAACTTTAATTGAAATTTTAAAGTTGACGACATGTTTTAAACAAGGTTGGTTACCGTTATCGCTAAAATACCGTTTCAAATTGAATACCGTTACCAATACCTCTAAAAAAATTTTCCAAATACCGTTATCGTTACCGTTATTTTAATGGGTAGTTATCGGTATTTTGCCGGTATTTATGAATTTATATAAAAATGCAAATTTCTTAACTTTTTTGTAATAATTTTCAGTTTTTTCCCTAAAAAAATTTGTGGATAATAATTTTAGTTATTAAAACTACCAGCATTGAATTAATCGCTTATAATCTGTATTTTTGACACGTAAACTGAAATATATGTTAAGTTTTTACTTGTTTTTATATGTTTTTAACAGAATTTATAATATCGGTACGTACCGGTATTGCTGTTTCGATAACGGTATACCGTTACCTTTACCGTTACCGAAACAAATGAAAATCAATACCTTTACAGTTACAGTTACCCTTACCGTTATTCGTTTCGGTAACCAACCTTGGTTTTAAACGATAAAATATGTTAACATTGCAACACATTTTATTAACATATTTCTCTGGTGCACGGTGTAATAGCACGCGAGCGACTTACATAGAGCATTAACAATACATTTTAATTGTTTAGTTTTATATATATATTTGTACGCTACGGGGAATGAGCAGTCAATTGCCCTCCGAGGACCTATCCCGTGACCGGTCAACTGAAGGCATATTGCTAAATTAGTACAAATATGAACCAATAAGAATGAATTAATTTTCTAAGTATTTTCTGATTCGTTACTTTCACTGTTGCTTTTAAAAAACTTGACCGATACCGAAATAAAAACAAAATTCGCGGCATATTTTTTATAATATTTTTTTTATTTATTTTACTCTTTTATTTATTTTGAACTTTATTTTTTACGATTTGCTTATTTTAGCTCTTATTTTAAATTTTTATAATTTTTTGCTAAAAATTTTTAAGTTTTGTATTTTCAACGTTTTTTAATGTTAAAGCTGTTTTAGTTTTAACAATTGGTATTTCATTTAATTTTCTTTTTAACTTAAGGGCAATTTTTTAATTTTTTATTTATATTATCAGAGTTTTTGAGCTAATTTTCTAATTTTTTAATTTACTTCGACGCCAAGTAGATTATTTTTAGTTCTTAATTTTTTATTAGTTTATTTGAAAAGCTATTTTTAGACAGTAAGGTGGTGTACTGTCACATGGTGTCTAAACTGTGGCAATTGGTCATTTCCAATGACAACGCCATGTTAAAGTGATGTCTCTTTCAAATAAAAATACCGATCAACGACCGGTCTCCGCCCCCTTGGGACCTATCCTGCGTGTCGTCTGGGACCGGTCCCTTTCCCCGTAGGGTATTTAGTGAAAAGAAGAATTCATATTTGGCCATAGTCCAGGAGATTCAATGGGATCCAAATCTTTATTTCCTTCCCTTTTTCAATGGGAACTTTAATTGAAGTATTTTTTAAAATATGTACGAATAATTAAAAAATATGTAAATAATCGTAAATTAATAAAAGTACCCAGTCAGAAATTGCCAGTGGTACAAAAAGTCAAGCACTGGCATACCACTGGGTAACCACGGTGTTAAAAATAAATGACTGGCAGAACACTCATTTGGGACGCTTTGCCAGCGTTTGCTAAAAGCGTTTTACCGGTATCTGTTTTACAAAAATTTCGGTGGTTTATAAAAAAACCACTGGCAAAGAATTGGCTTAGAGTGATATGCCAAGGTTTGCAACCAGTGGTTATCCGGTGCTACCTAGCCAATGCTACCAGGCGTACAAAAATCAATTCACTGGTAGACCAATGATTTTATAAAAATGCTGACGCTTCGTTAAAAAATGTTTATAGTCAGGAGGTTCCGAGTTCAAATCCGGTTGCAAGCAAAAAATTTTTTTAGATTTTTTTTAATTTAAAATTTTTTTGTTTTATAAAATCAATTTTTTTGTTTGTGGGAAAGCTCCTTCAAGACCAACTTTTTTTTTTGCCCTCCCAACACTGGCATACTAGTTACAAAAAATTGTTTGCCAGTACTAGCATTTTGGCACAGCCAGTGGTTGTCAAGCTATTATCACTCATTTATGTGTTTAGCCATCAAATATTATATGTCTCGTTAGCTCAGTGGGTAGAGCAATCGTCTGCCAATCTGACGGCCTGGGTTCAAATCACGGCAGGACCAAAAAAATACATATGAACTTTTTTAAATTTTATTTTGGAAAATATATTTCCAGACCACCTACTTATTGGTTTTGCCAGCGTTTTGCCAACGTTTAAAAATTTTGTTCCTCCAGTGCTTCTCCGGCGCTTTTTGAACAGCCGGTCCTTTTGTCTAATGATGTTATAATTTTGGAAATGGGAAAGCACTTTTTGCCAGTACTTGTACCACCTGTTAAAGTGCTTTGCCACCGCTTTCCCGTTTGTATTTTACTGACTGGGTACGTGAATAAAATTAACTATTTTGTTTTTTTAGAGACAAAAAATTGAATTTCTAATAAATTTGTAATTTGCAAACAAATACATTTACAAAGAAAAAAACAACATTATACATACATTTTTGAAAGTTGTTTTAAAGAACATACTTTCGAAAGGGCACTTATCGCTCCATTGTAACCACCCAGGTAGAAAAATACAAACGGCACAATGTCGGCCCGGTACTGGAGACGGTAGTACATGTACTGGTAATGCGTCCGATTTTCAACTTTCACTGTACTGGCATGTTGTCGAAATGATAACACCAATAAAGGCTTGGCCGTAGTTATTTCCCAACGTTGGCGCAGGCGTGGTATTTTATTTTTTTGTTATTATCCGAGTACATTTAATAACCAATATAGTAGTTTGCTAGTAACTTACTGTCCTTTCAATGTACATCACAAATTTTTAATGTATTCTTTCGAAACTTCACAAGAAAAGCATGGCGATGTCTCTCTTTCATAAATAATTGTGTAATAGATGCAAAAATACATAAAATTTAAAAAATTGTTAATTTTAATAAATTAAAACGAGTAAAAAGGTTAAAGTCGGGCATGCCGGCTATACAATACCCTACACCAGTCTGGTTAAGAGCCAACTAATGTTTGGATCCGAAATTCGAATGGGTTAAAATGGGACTTGTGTCAAAATTTTTTATAATTTTATATAATTTAAAAGAGAAAATTGTAAATATAGCCCATATGGGCGAGTCAACAAACCAAATTTCATTAAAATATCTTCATATTTGCGACCTGCAGCGTGTAACCAAGCCAACTTTGGGGGGACCCTTATATGGGCACTAGGTCTAAACATGGACCGGTGTTAACCAAAATCAATAGGCTTCGTCCTTGGGCCGACATAGGTGGGTGTACCAAATTTCATCAAAATATCTTAATATTTGTGACTGCAGCGTATAAACAATATAATTTTGGGGCGACCCTAATATGGGCACTAGGTCTGAACATGGACCGATTTCAACCAAAATCAATAGGCGTCGTCCTTGGGCCGACATAAGTCGGTGTACCAAATTTCATATGTTAATATTTGCGACCTGTAGAGTGCACACAAGAATGCATGGACAGACAGACGGAGCGACGGACGGACAGACGGACATCGTTAAATCGAAATAAAAAAAATTCTGAGCCGATCGGTATAATATAAGGTGGTTCTACGACCAATATTTTTTGGTGTTACAAACATCAGCACAAACTTATGATACCCTCTCCACGTAGTGGTGTAGGGTATAAAAAGCTCGTTAATTGTCAGAAAACATTACCACTGGCAAAGCACGTTTTAAGTAGTACCGGTATTTCGTAAAAAAACAGTGCTCTCCCAGAACAATTTTTTTTCTAACGTCGGCAATTTCTACCTGGGCAATTTAAAAGTTGTTTGTTTTGAATGACTTACACATATTTTTGTTGGGGAGGTATAAAAGCAAACACACAGCATGCCGGTTAACAGATGTACCCGGTTAATGGAGGTCCGGCTAATAGAGGTTCATCTATATCTTATCTTTCTAATTTCTTCTTTGTAAAAAGAATTTGGGGAAAAAATTCCCGCTGTATTTCCCGGGATTCCGGGAGTGAAATAAGGTTGGGAATTCCCAGGAAATCCAGTCCCGGGAATTCCCGTGAAAACTATACCTACTGAACATTTTAGAAAAAATTGAGCTAGAAATGGATTACATATAATCAGGCAAGTCACAGATTTCAATTTTACTTGAAAGTGAAAACGCAAATTGCTTCTCCAGAAGTAAATGGAATTTTTACATATTTAGACCAAATCAAATAGATAAACATAATTAATTATAAGTTAGGAATGCTGTTTTTAATAATTTCACATAATTTATTAGAGAGTATATTTAAAGTTTTAACACATATTTCGCATAAAATTAATATGATTTCGAAGTACAATTTCGTAACGTTTCAGTGTTGTTAACTTTATTTTAAAATCGTTCAAAACAAAGAAAAATTCACTCATATTTAAACCATTGTCATTTTAAATCTGGCCGCCATTTGTGAATAAAAATAATGCAAGATTTAAGGAAATTTTATAGAATTTTCAACAATATTCAGTTTGTGTAGATCCGATCAGTACTCGCTAAATTTTACTATATGATTTGATGAAAGGTCGATATCGATGATTTTTCATTAAAAGCCACGCCTACTTAGAAGGGGTAGCAAAGTTAAAAAACAAACGCTACACTAAAATTTTCTGGACCATCTTCCAGTACTTCGGGGACAATTTAATCATTATTTTGATCTTTATAAATAAAAGCAACGGGGATAAAATTAGAAAAAACTTTAATTGGTGCTATTTTTTTCGCAGCTGTATGATTGTTTTTCACGGGGCAAGAAGAATTTGAAATTCAACAATAGAGGAAGAATACTATAGATACGCTTACGCTCAGGCCCCAACAAATTATGTGCAGATTAACAAAATTCGGCAACGGGTTCCCCATTGATAGAATTTCCTTTATTTTAAAGCAAATTTATCTGCAAACTGAGAGGATTTCTTTGATTTCAAATCAACTTGTTTTGATTTCAAAGCAAATTGCTTTGATTTCAAAACAAATTTCCCATTCCGAACCTTTGTAATTTGCACATATAAAAATCAAGAGCATGAGCGGGAATGTCGGCCTGTGATTCAACTAAATACTCCAAATAATTAACAGGTTGACTGTTGAAGAAAGCTAAATTGTAATTTGTTTTAATTCAACATTTATATCGACACGTTTAAAAATTCACCAATAAAACTAGTCAAACATGTTAAAAAAACAAAGAAAGTAATTTGAATAGAATAAGGTCAAAAAACTAAGATAAAGAATAGAAATATTGAGATTAAACAAAAACACAAATAACAAACTATAAACATGAAAATAAAGGTGATTAATTTCAAAATGAAAGATGATGTCATAAACTCTAAACATCTTTTCAAATTATGATTAAATATAATTATAAAAATAATATGTGAAATTAAGTAAAACTACTTACGAATTTAGCTGCAACTGGTAATTTGGCATTAATGAAATCCTTTGAAGCAGTAAATGCATTACAAGCAACATTACGCACCAACTTGGCCATGTCGCAAGTCAATTTACAAATTGGATTCGTGTAGGGTGGTAAATTCTTTTCAGCCCACTTATAACCACGTGCGGCACCACTCATTGATGTGTACCAAGCCTTTTCTACATGTGGCAATATACCGGCATTTTTTAAAACTTTACCAGTGGCTGATTTTGCAAAGACACCTTTGCCATTGACTTCGGTATCATAGAATAGAGCACCAGCGATCAACGCAATGAGCACTATGCTACCTAAAGCCCATTTACAACAACCGCAACCTTTTTTCTTCTGCTCTGTGGATTTTTTCTTTTGTTGTGCGGTTTTCTCTGCCACACTCTAGAAAGCAAAAACAAAATAGTTGTAGTTAATAGTACATACATTTTTTAATTATCTTTCGGTTAATATGTTAAAGAAATTTATTTAAACAATTTTACCTTCTTGCCAGCAGGTTGCTGTTGTTTGTTTTGTTTGTTCTTATTGCTTTTTTGTGCCATTTTTGTTTTGTTGATTTAAATTTAAATTTGAATAATAATAATGATAAAATACACTTGTAGCTTAACTAAAAACTAAGAACGAAAGACAATGTTAATAATGATTTTATGTTTTTAGATTGCTTTTAATAGATTTTTAACAAATGTGCAACGTAGTTCTTTTCGTATTAAAGTTGTATTTAATTGTTATTAGATTTTATGGTTTTTTGTTTTTATCAAAACTTAATACAACACGTAGTACTTTCATAATGCCAAAGTGTAACTAGTAACTATCCACCAATTTTATAAAGACTGCGTTTGAAAAATTTTCAATGTCATTTTTAGCAATAACGTTTTTAAAAATTACTCAAATTGAAAATTTTTTTTTAGTAGGCTTTGAAATGAATTCAAGAAAATATCAAATTTAAAATTTTTTCTCTTGAACTTTTCAAAATCACCCTCAGTGTACATATAGAGTTCTAAAGAAGTTTAAGGACGACTTGCAGATCACTCGAAAGTCAAGTTCTGGCAGAAAAAAGGGCATCTGAGACCAGAAAAAGGCGAAAAAGTCAGTGCCATGTTGAAGAATCTCAAAATTTCAGGGAGAAACATCGCTCAAAAAGTGAATTGTTCCGAGTTTTTCGTACGCAAGGTCAAACAGGACGCTGGCCTGAAATCTTAATTACAAATTATCACAGCATCCAGGCCAGGAATTCTACATTGCAGTCATACGAGGGAACGCGGACGACAAAGTTAAGACAAAATCCCAATCGAAATTTCCTCGAAAATTCCTGGTATGGGAAGCTATCTGCACTTACGTTGAGAGGAGCAAGTATTTCGTGACCATAGGTACAATAAACTCGGAAATTTATATCAATGAGTGCTTGGAGAAGCGACAAAATACTCTTGTTAGACAGCATGAAGTATCTACTTTCTTTTGGCTCGACCTAGCCCTCTTGCCATTACAAGCGGCCTTAAATAATAATGATCTTTTGGTGCCTCGAGAAGCAAATCCACCAAACTATCCAGCAAATCCACCAAACTCTTCAGCAAATCCACCAAACTATCCAGAACTCAGGCCAATTGAAAGCTACTGGTCTTTGGTCAAAAGAGAAATTAAGTCAACAAAAAGCCATAACAGATAACGGTAAAGGTAACGGTATTTATTTATTAGAAATAATTAAAATTTGTTTCTAGTTTATAATAATCTTAATAAAATCGCGGTTATAAAATAATTTTTATTTTTAAAATTGAATGACTGGTTCAGCAAATTTTTTGAATTATTCGATAGACAATTTTTTGTAACCCTCTAACGGATTAAGTTGACCACTAATGGAATAATTTACGCTGCGAACTGCTTTCAAGAAAGGAAGAAAATAGTAAGTTTCAAATTTTTAGCAATTCTTTGCAAGTTTTGTAAGAAAATGTGCATATATAGCAATACAAAATGATTATTTACAAAAACCGGTTATTCGAACCGGTTTTGAATAAAAAAACCGAAAACCGGCTTTTCAAAAAGGCGGTTTTTAGAAGTATTCGAAAACCGGTTTTTCAAATAGGTCGAATACTTGACAACTCTAAATTCATTCAATTCTAGTTAATTCAACTTAGGTCAAGGAATTAATTCCCTAGGGATTAATTCATTATATATGTACAGAGCTTTGAAGAATTAATTCCTTTTTGAATGAATTCACTACCAATCGAATTCAATTTTCTCTAGAATTGAATGAATTCCTTTTCTTAAGTAATTCACTGAATTCATTCAACTGAATGCGTTCATCAAACAACAAATTCAAAGAATTAATTCAATTGCAATAGTTCTTTTTATTAAATCAAATGAATTAATTCACCGGTGAACGAGTTCAATTTTATAAATCGAACGGAAAAAAAGTGAATTAATTCCTTACTGAATTAATTCACCACTGAATTCATTCAATTGCACTTGCATTCAGTGAATTAAAAAAAATAATAATAAGTTCACTGAATTGAAAAAAAAAAATAAAATAAGTTCACTGAATTAAAAAAAATAAAATAAGTTCATAAGTACAAATAAAATTTTTAAATAAGAAATTTTACAGCGTGTGCTAGTAACAAATTAGAAACCGGATGCTGTGTATCAACCTACATGATTCAAAAATAAAGCCTTTTACTATTAAAAATAAAAACTTTACAGATATAGATAAATTTGGAAAAAAATATAACTATATAACTAGTTTGAAAAATTAATAGTTATATTTTTTTCCAAATTTATCTATATCTGTAAAGTTTTTATTTTTAATAGTAAAAGGCTTTATTTTTGAATCATGTAGGTTGATAAACAGCATCCGGTTTCTAATTTGTTACTAGCACACGCTGTAAAATTGCTTATTTAAAAATTTTATTTGTACTTATGAACTTATTTTATTTTTTTTAATTCAGTGAACTTATTTTTTTTTTTTTTCAATTCAGTGAACTTATTATTATTTTTTTTAATTCACTGAATGCAAGTGCAATTGAATGAATTCAGTATCCGGTTTCTAATTTGTTACTAGCACACGCTGTAAACTTGCTTATTTAAAAATTTTATTTGTACATTATTTTTTTCTTCTACTGAACGGCAGAAAACGGCTTTGAATTCAGTGAACTTATTTAATTTTTTTTTCAATTCAGTGAATTTATTTTTTTTTTTTTTCAATTCAGTGAACTTATTTTATTTTTTTTTTCAATTCAGTGAATTTATTTTATTTTTTTTTTCAATTCAGTGAACCTATTATTTTTTTTTTTAATTCAGTGAACGTAATTTTATTTTTTTTAATTCACTGAACGTAATTTTATTTTTTTTAATTCACTGAACGAAAATGAAATTGAACGAATTCAGTAGTGAATTAATTCAGTAGTGAACTAATTCAGTAAGGAATTAATTCACTTTTTTTCCGTTCGATTTATAAAATTGAACGTGTTCACCAGTGAATTAATTCATTTGATTTAATAAAAAGAACTATTGCAATTGAATTAATTCGTAACAAAATAAATCGAACGAAAGCAAATATGAATTAATTCCATTCAATATATGGTGCTTAGTGAATTAATTCATCGAATTTTTAATTCAGAATTGAAAAAGTGAATTAAGGAATTAATTCTTCAAAGCTCTGCATATGTATACATACGTAATTGTAACGAGACTTTTTCATTTTCATTGCATTCAAGTAATTTTATTGACACACACTCCCAGTCAGAAATCGCCAGTGGTACAAAAAATCAAGCACTGGCATACCACTGGGTAACCATGGTATTAAAAATAAATGACTGGCAGAACACTCATTTGGGACGCTTTGCCAGCGTTTGCGAAAAGCGTTTTACCAGTATTTTTTTTACAAAAATTTCGGTGGTTTATAAAAAAAAACCACTGGCAAAGAATTGGTTTAGAGTGATATGCCAAGGTTTGCAACCAGTGGTTATCCAGTGCTACCTAGCCAATGCTTCCAGGCGTACAAAAATCAATTCACTGGAAAACCAATGATTTTATAAAAATGCTGACGCTTCGTTAAAAAATGTTTGTAGTCAGAAGGTTCCGAGTTCAAATCCGGTTGCAAGTAAAAAAAATTTTTTGGATTTTTTTTAATTTAAAATTTTTTTTGTTTCATTAAATTAATTTTTTTGTTTGTGGGAAAGCTCCTTCAAGACCAACTTTCTTTTTGCCCTCCAAACACTGGCATACTAGTTACTAAAAATTGTTTGCCAGTACTAGCATTTTGGCACAGCCAGTAGTTGTCCAGTTATTATCACACATTTATATGTTTAGCCATCAAATATTATATGTCGCGTTAGCTCAGTGGGTAGAGCAATCGTCTGCCAATCTTACGGCCTGGTTTCAAATCACGGCAGGACCAAAAAAAAATACATATGAACTTTTTTTAAATTTTATTTTGGAAAATATATTTCCAGACCACCTATTTATTGGTTTTGCCAGCGTTTTGCCAACGTTTAAAACTTTTGTTCCTCCAGTGCTTTTCCGGCGCTTTTTGAACAGCCGGTCCTTTTGTCTAATGATGTTATCATTTTGGGAATGGGAAAGCACTTTTTGCCAATACTTGTACCACCTGTTAAAGTGCTTTGCCACCGCTTTCCCGTTTGTATTTTTCTGACTGGGCTGTTGTATTGTGTGTGTCAATAAGGTACGCATTTTTCTGTTTTCCTGTCCTTTAATTTGAATTCATGGTAGGCCGATTCGTCGCTTAAAGCCCAAATAACGAAAAAGCTTAAATTTTTAGGTCTGAAGCTATAAAATGCTTCATGAGTGCTTCTCAACCACAATATTTTATATGAAAATTAATAACTACCAATTAAGTAAAATAATGTTTTTTTCATTTCACTACAATTAATGAATTTTTTTTTTCATTGCATTACAAAAAAGTAATGGAAATGAAAATCAAATTTCATTACCATTACATAAAGTATAAAGCTTACCAAGGTTTCTCTATTTATCCAAATAATAAAGAAATAAATATTGAATAACGAATCTAATATTTTCATTTTAATAACATTTTAAAGAAAATTTACCTATCATAAAAGGGCTATCTTTAAATTTTTATATTAAGATAGAACATATCCGAAGACAATTAGGGCTATCTACAATAAAATCACAAAAAACATGAAACTTTATGTAAGAATTGGTAGACACTTTTTATAAATAATTTGGAAGATTAATTAGGAAAAATATTCATAATACGTAAATTAAACGTTAGATAGCCCTTTTTGAATATAAGCCCTGGATATTGATTTGATATAAAATTATTTAATATATTTTAAAAATAAATGTTTTAAGTAATGTACGATTTCCGTAAATCTAATGTTAAATAAAATATATAAAGTATAAAGGCCGATACAAAAAAAAAAACTTTCTAAGATTTGTAAACTCTCTTTTACTTTTTTTCATTTTAACAAAAGTTCAGCTTTCTTTATTTGAAACCCTTTGTATTGTTACAAGTTAAATTTGGACAAAAGAAATAATTTTGTGGAAAAACATGTATGATTTAATTTCTGACAACGTCACCATATATTGCGGGTTAATAGTTAAATAGTTTTACTTATTTGGCTTTCATACTAACTTCATTCTAATATTTTTTCTTTCCTCTCTTGGGTATTTCATCTCATTCCCTGCTGCCAAATGGCATTTCAACACGTGGCTCATATAATAGTTATATACATTTTTTAATGTTGCTTTTGTTTCTTTCATTTATGTAGCACGTATAATTTCCAACAGTATACAAAATATGAAACGAAATTTGTATAAGTTTTTATTTTTATTTTTTTTAAATTTCCTTATTTAATATTTTTAAATTCTGCACAAACTATTACCTCACACAACCATAAAATATTTTTAGTCATTTGCCTTCCCTTTCAGTTTGTTTTGACATTATAATTCATGCCCCTGTACTCACTCACTGTTTAGTTTTTGTTTTGCTTCGTATATTGTATTTAATTCAAATGTTGTTGTAAATAAACATTTTACCGGCCGGCCGGTTTGTTTGTTGGTTTGACGTTTTTGTATCTTTGAATTTTAAGATTTCAAATATTCTAAGATTGCTTTCTTATATTTTATAAATTTGAAAGATTTCACCAACTAGCACATAATAAAATTGACTTTTTTGTTTCATTAGATCTTATTATTAAATTAAAAGTGTTCTAATCATAATTAATAAATGTTGTTAGCATTAACTTCATTTGCTTAATTTTTTTTTTTCTAAAAACGTCGTCCCCTGATGATTTCCTTAGGCAAGAATGAAATCCGCATAGGGACATGCCTTCAACAGATTATTTTTCACAATTTGTTAAATAAGTTTTGGGATTTTAGCACATTTAATTCCTTTAATGCAATTAATGTATATCCCGATAAAAAGAATTTAAAAAAAATTAAGTTTATTTTTTTTTCTTTTTTAATTACCCAATAATCCAAAGAACGATACGATAGCGAAGTCGCCATCACCTTAAATATCCGAAAACGATATCAATTCCAAAAAGATATAATATCGTTTTCGATAAGGTTTAATGATTATGTATACTTCAAAATATTCATTATTTACAAAAATTAAGCTGTTTTCAGAAACAAATAAAATTTATAAAATTTTGCAATTTTTTCTTCGTTTGACTATTTATTCTTTTTTTATTAACAATTAGTTGCAAAATATAGGTGAGTTCGGCTTTTCTTCTTAATATAACAATCTCATTATCAATTTTACATTATAACTTCATTTCAGCTCATATTAAAGAATTCCGTTTTTGGTATCATATATGATATCATTTTCGATATCGAAATCGCCTGGAATAACGATAGTGTTTCGATGTTGGACCAGATTTTTGGTAATTTTACTATCGTTATTTCAGCGAATTTCGATAGCGAAAACGGTATTATAATTCCTTGGAAAAACGATATCGTTAGGAAAGGTACATTTTAGAACAAAAAATCTATCGTTTTCGTATCACAAGTGATTATCATATATGATAATAAATATCACCTAGATGATATCGTTTCGATATCGTGACGATATCGTTTGGAATATTTATATTTATGCGTTTATTCACAAATGATTTATAAAGATAAAATAGGTTTATTAAACAATTTTGTATGTAGAATTTGTTTATTAAATCTATTTTAACTTTATTAAGCATTTATGAATACAAGCCTTAACGTTATAAAATAAATCCAAAAATAAATCCGATGGTTAAAAACAGAGCTATTCTTTGTCTGATTTTATTTTTTATTAGTTGTGTTAAAAAAACTCATAGCGCAAAATTTTGGGATTATTACAAAAACACCCAGTGTACAATTGAAGTCCGAAAAGACTCATAAAAGAACCTTTTAAAACATCTGAAATCATAGCTATATGAGGGCGTTTTCCTTTACCGATGAAGCCTCTTGCTGAGCGTTCTTTTATGACTCAAAACCTCCTAAATATGAGCATTATTGGAAATTTCAGAATTTTTGAGCCTTTTATGAGTCATTTATTATGCAGTTTTGATTTAAATATGAGTATTGAAAAAATTTTTTAAATTCCTGCAGCGTATAAACATAATACTTTTGGGGGACCCTTATATGGGCACTAGGTCTAAACATGGACCGGTGTTAAAAAAAAAGGCTTCGTCCTTGGGCTGACATAGGTCGGTGTACCAAATTTCATCAAAATATCTTAATATTTGCGACCAGCAGCGTATAAACAATATAATTTTGGTAGGACCCTTATATGGGCACTAGGTGTAAACATGGACCGATGTTTACCAAAATCAATAGGCTTTGTTCTTGGGCCAACATAGGTATGTGTACCAAATTTCATCAAAATATCTTAATATTTGCGACCTGCAGCGTATAAACAATATAATTTTGGGGGGACCCTTATATGGGCACTAGGTCTAAACATGGACCGATTTTAACCAAAATCAATAGGCTTCGTCCTTGGGCCAACATAAGTCGGTGTACCAAGTTTCATCAAAATATCTTAATATTTGCGACCTGTAGAGTACGCACAAGAATGCATGGACAGACAGACAGACGGACGGACAGACGGACATCGTTAAATCGGTATACTATAAAGTGGGTCTAGGACCAATATTTTTTGGTGTTACAACATCAGCACAAACTTATAATACCTTGACCACGTAGTGTTGTAGGGTATAATTAAATACGTATTTTAACTCGTTCAAGATATTTATTAAAATTCGATTAAATTTCTCACTCGAATAAATAACGCCATTTCAAGACCTTTGTGGGAGAAGAAAAAAAAAAAGATTTCTTTTGTAGGCAACTAAAGTTGTATTTTTCAAGAGTTTAAATTTAAATTTTAGCAATTTGGTTGAAAAAACATAAAGGTAAAATTTTAAAAATTTTGTGGACTACGCTTTGAAAAGTACGCTGTGAAAATCTGAATTGAATATATAAAACTCAACATCTCAAACCACTTGACTTTTTGGTGTATTTTTTTCTAAAATTATAAGACTCAATTTGTGTTATCCGTAATAACAAAAAAAATGTTTAAAGTAATATTTAGGGCCTGTGCGAGGTGGCTAAATAAATTCTAAACTAAATACAAATTGACAAAAGGGTTTAAAATTTCTTCGAAAATTTTTCGAAATCTTTTTTAAATTTCATAGAAATTTGGAAACCTGAATTTAGTTTAGATTTTATTTAGCCAGTTCGCACCCACCCTTAATGTAGAAAATGGAATTTTGTAAAATAGGAGCTGAGCCATTTTCGAAATTCAATAATATCCCAGCTAACGTTTTTCTGAGAGCTCAGAAATTATGACTGAAAAATGACTCTAAAATATGATCAATTTCAGGGTGCTCAAACTTTGGGTGTATTCAAAATGTTTAAAAAATGTTTTCATTGCTCACAAATGTCTCAAAAATAATTCATAAATGACTCATAATGGCTCAGAAAATTCAAAATTATCCAATAATGCTCATAATTCGGAGTCTTTTGTGAGACATAAAAGTGCGCTCGTAAAGACGCTTCATCAGTGAAGAAATACACCGTCATGTTGCTATGATTTAACAAGGTCTTAGGACTGCTATGAGTCTTTTCGAATGCTAATTGTACACTGGAATGCAATTTAATTAATTATTTTAAGTGGTTAAAGTATTTATTAAAAACCGATTTATTTTTGTCGGTTTTCGGATTTAAGGCTTGAAAAACCGCGGTTTCGGTTTCGAATAAAACCGAACAGCAAACTCTACAAATAACCCATTAGAAAAACGTGTAGGTCCACACAATGGAATCGATTTCGTGTACTTCACTTTGTGCGTACTTACGATATGGGATACTTGTGTATAACAATTGTATGTGTACTAACTAGAATCTCCGAGTGCTTTCAAACTCTACAAAAAAAATTGAAAAATTTCAAATATTTTTAGTTTCATATACAATTGTTATACAAGTATCCCATATCGTAAGTACGCACAAAGTAAAGTACACGAAATCGATTACATTGTGTGCACTTAAACGTTTTTCTAAAGGGAACTTTAAAATAATACGGATTTTTTTCTTAAAATTTCAATTTGTTTTATATTGAATATTAAATTAAAAATTACATATTTTTAACAAAAAATTTTGGAAAATTTTTTTTATAAGTTTTGGTTATAAAAATAAGCATTTTGTAATGAAGGGGGTAAGCTCTTACTTTTCTAT
Source organism: Leucophora obtusa (assembly GCA_949987735.1). Classification (NCBI taxonomy): domain Eukaryota; kingdom Metazoa; phylum Arthropoda; class Insecta; order Diptera; family Anthomyiidae; genus Leucophora; species Leucophora obtusa. The sequence continues at coordinate 140,826,836 of OX465298.1, read as the reverse complement.
TACTACCCAGGTAGAAATTGCCGACGTTGCAACAAAAATTGTACTGGGAGAGCACTGTTTTTTACGAAATGCCGGTACTACTTAAAACGTGCTTTGCCAGTACTGTTTTCTGAAAATTAACGACCTTTTTTTAATTTATTAAAATTAACAATTTTATGTATTTTTGCATCTATTACCCAATTATTTATGTAAGAGAGACATAGCCATTCTTTTCTTGTGAAGTTTCGAAAGAATACATTAAAAATCTGTGATGTACACTAAATAGACAGTAAAGTACTAGCAAACTACTAAATTTGTTATTAAATGTACTGGGATAATACCAAAAAAGTAAAATCGCAAGCCTTCGCCAACGTTGGGAAATAACTACGGCCAAGCGTTTATTGGTGTTATCATTTCGACAACATGCCAGTACAGTGAAAGTGAAAATCCGACGCATTGCCAGTACATGTACTACCATCTCCAATACCGGGCCGACATTGTGCCGTTTGTATTTTTCTACCTGGGTAGACCTATTATTTTAACAAGGGCATGACCATCGATGTAACTCCTTACCTAGTAACATGTTATTCTGAACTTGCAGGTAAGGAGTTTTTAAAAACACTTTGTTTAAATTTTAATTTTTTAAACCGAATATCAATTTTAAATTCACAGGTTTTTAACAAAAATAGAATTTCTTAAATTTTCTAGAAAAACGAATTATTTATACCAATAAAACATCCCAACGTATGAATTTGGTATTATAAGTAATGCAAGGGTAAGCGGTTTATATATTTCCAGGTAACATGCATAGTAATACCAATATATTACCAAGGTTTTGCTGGGCATGCAAATATATGCACTTAAAAGAAAAATATACAAAATTATTGGGTCAAAATCTTTTTTGGGCTACTAAATACAAACATTCATTTGCATGAAATTTGCTGCACTGCTTTATTAGTTATATCGAAATTGCGAAAACGAGCATAAAGGTCATTTAGCCATACGTAACGTGACGAATCAGCTGATTAAATCTAAAATAATGAGTAAAAAAGAAATAAGACTGTCAGCTATGCTCTTTTAACTCATTAGATTTTCCATAAGGAGATACGTCACGTTACGTCCACGTATGGCTAAATGAGCCTTAAATCGAAAGTTTATGTATTTTTGTTTTTCGTTAAACTTTACTTAAGGGCGGATTATGGGACCGTAAACGTAAATGTGATGTAACTGTACCGTGCCGTAGCTAAAAAGTACACTTATAGAATACCGTAAACGACATTATTATTTAGCATCTATTTCATGTGGAGTTATATTTTATTCTAAATTTTTCCATTTATTTGTTAATTTTTATTTCCTATTTGTTGTTTGAATTTATTTTCTTTATTCATTTTATATTTTTTCCGACTAAAATCATTCGGCTGTTTCGATGACGGATAGAAAATTCTGATTTCAGCAGAATGATCCGGCAAATTTGTTCTTGTGGTTTAGAAACAACTGAATCTTTACAGTTACGTTTACGGTTGGGTAACTCACGCTTTATTCCTCTTCTCTCTTGCAGAGTAGAGGTTATTAATTAAAAGGAGCAACAAGTTTTTTAGTACTCTTGTGGTCGAAAAAGTACTCTTCAAACAATTTTTTGATACCGAAATAAAAATATAATTTCCCATCCCTGGTTTATACTACAGAACATGAATAAAATCGTAAGTAGGGACTTATTGATTTCCCGGGAAAGCAGGAAATTTATCTTGAATTCCCGGGATCCCGCAAGGGACATAAATAAGAAAATATTTTATAGTAATTTAAAAATTTTTACTAATAAAATGTCTTAAAGACCTCACATTTTTTTTTTATGATCGTGAAAAAGCTCAGGTGGTTTTTCTTGGAATTTTCGTAGTGAGAAAGAATTAATTTTATATTAGAAATCATATAAGTCTAATTATATACATACATATGTATTTGTAAAAATGTCCGTAAAAAAAATAAATAAAAAAGTTAATATAAACTGTGTTTTCGACGAAAACTAACACATGACTTTTCGTAGGCACGTTAACTTTCAACACGGATAATTATCAACGTTGAAAACTCAACGTTTATACATTTTCACATCTAACGTAACTTATTCGCGTTACTTCCTAAAAACTTTTTCTAACGTACGTTCGATTATAACGGAAAAATTATTTAAAATTTTTTATACTACAATCGGTTTAATGCAGATTTGCTTTAAATACTTAACGTTAATAGGCATGAGACAAAATACAGCTATAGAAAATAAATTTACAAAATTGGAAAAAAATTTTACAGTTATGGGAACAAATTCTTACTTGAAAATTTTAAAAATGTTGGTTTTTAATTTTTATTTAAAAAATAAAAATAGTTTTTTCGACCTTTTTAATTGATTAATTAGAAATTTATTAATTTAGTTCGAGGCCAATTTCCTTATTATAAATTAACATAATAAGTACTTTTTTCAAAAACTGCTGTTTTTCTTCATCAGGATACTCTCTTAACAAATACTTTACAGAGTTTTTACTTTCAAAAACCTCTACACGTTCAGGAATGACAAGACGATCGTTTCGGGGATTTTCCAAGTCCCCTTCATCAAAAACTTTTAAAAATCAATGGACAAATTTGTCTTTAATTCTGTACAGACAAAAACTATTTAGTTGAGTGGTTTTCTTAAAAAAAATATATTTTTAAGTTCCTTTTAGTCAGAGCTTTGAAGAATTAATTCCTTTTTGAATGAGTTCACTACCAATCGAATTCAATTTTCTCTAGAATTGAATGAATTCCTTTTATTAAGCAATTCACTGAATTCGTTCATCGAACAACAAATTCAAAGAATTAATTCAATTGCAATAGTTCTTTTTATTAAATCAAATGAATTAATTCACCGGTGAAGCGTTCAATTTTATAAATCGAAAGGAAAAAAGTGAATTAATTCCTTATTGAATTAATTCACCACAGAATTCATTCAATTTCATTTTCGTTCAGTGAATTAAAAAAAAATAAAATTACGTTCAGCGAATTAAAAAAAATAAAAATACGTTCAGTGAATTAAAAAAAATAATAATAAGTTCACTAAATTGGAAAAAATAAAATAAGTTCACTGAATTGCAAAAATTAAATAAGTTCACTGAATTCAAAGCCTGTTTTCTGCCGTTCAGTAGAAGAAAACAATAATGTACAAATAAAATTTTTAAATAAGCAATTTTACAGCGTGTGCTAGTAAAAATGAACAAATAAGAAACCGGATGCTGTTTATCAATCTACATGATTCAAAAATAAAGCCTTTTACTATTAAAAATAAAAATTTTACAGATATAGATAAATTTGGAAAAAAAAATAGAACTATATAACTACAGTAGCCGCTCGGTTATATGAATATCCAGTTATGTAAACTTCCAGAATAGTGAACAACAAAATTTAAACCCAGGAGGTTCTAAAGAGTGAACACAGCCTATCTCTATTATGTGAACAGCTTTCACGGCAAGAGATTCAGACGTGGAATCAAGACATTGCTAGCGAAGATATAGATAGCGAATTTGAAAGATGATGATCAAGAGCAGTGCATCGTAACAACAGCTGAAATTAGCACAACGGAGGCAATCGAAGCATTCAATAAAGTTATTGCTTGGAGTGAAAATAATATATCTGATATTAATGATATTTTGGCATTGCAAAAATGCAGGGACAAGGCACTACAGAAATCCCTTGAAGCAAAAAAGTACAAAAAAATATAACCGACTACTTTCATGTACATTAATTATTAAAAAACTTATTAAAAATAAAAACTTAATGTAATAAAAATCATTTGAATTACTTATTTTATATTCTCTCGGTTATGAGAACTTCTACATTTAGTGAACAGGCTCTGTTTGAATTAGTTCATATAACCGAGCGACTACTGTAGTTTGAAAAATTAATAGTTATATTTTTTTCCAAATTTATCTATATCTGTAAAGTTTTTATTTTTAAAATGCCGTTTAATACGCCATTCACATGAACGAGATTACTAATCTCCTCGCTTTTGGCTCTTTATTCAATTACCATATAATGTCACAATATGTTATATGGTAATAGAATAAAGAACACAAATGAGGACATTTAGTTCTCGTTCATGTGAACGACCTATAACCAGAGATTTGAAGAATTAATTCCTTAATTTACTTTTTCAATTCTGAATTAAAAATTCGATGAATTAATTCACTAAGCAACATATATTGAATGGAATTAATTCATATTTGCTTTAGTTCGATTTATTTTGTTACGAATTAATTCAATTGCAATAGTTCTTTTTATTAAATCAAATGAATTAATTCACTGGTGAACACGTTCAATTTTATAAATCGAACGAAAAAAAAGTGAATTAATTCCTTACTGAATTAATTCACTACTGAATTCGTTCAATTTCATTTTCGTTCAGTGAATTAAAAAAAAAATTAAATTACGTTCAGTGAATTAAAAAAAAAATTATTTTGTTTTTTTTTTTTCAATTCAGTGAACTTATTTTATTTTTTTTCAATTCAGTGAACTTATTATTTTTTTTTATAAATCACTGAATGTAATTTTATTTTTTTTTAATTCACTGAATGTAATTTTATTTTTTTTTAATTCACTGAATGAAAATGAAATTGAATGAATTCAGTTGTGAATTAATTCAGTAAGGAATTCACTTTTTTTTCCGTTCGATTTATAAAATTAAACGAGTTCACTGGTGAATTAATTCATTTGATTTAATAAAAACAACTATTGCAATTGAATTAATTCTTTGAATTTGTTGTTTGATGAACGCATTCAGTTGAATGAATTCAGTTAATTACTTAAGAAAAGGAATTTATTTAATTCTAGAGAAAATTGAATTCGATTGGTAGTGTATTCATTCGCAAAGGAATTAATTCTTCAAAGATCTGCCTATAACCAAACGCAACTTTACTTTCAAATAGCGACATTCAAAAATCGCTAGAACTATCAGGAAATCGCCGTTCTGGCAATACTGATGGCACGATTTATGTATGTACAAAAGAAAAAAAAAAAAAAAAAAAGAGGGAACACACACCCTCCAGAAAAAATAATATTTTATGTGTCCCTTTACTTAACATTATAAAAAATAAAAACATCCAAGATTTAAAAAAATTATATTTTTTTAAAACCGGCTTTAAATACGAAGCTACGAAAATTATTTCCACGTAGTACATATTTTTAATCTTCGTTTGGTTTTTTTTCGTAATTATTTTCCAATTTCTTATTTTCTGTATTTTGTAGTGTACACTTTTTTTCGATAATCGAGAAAAATTTACTTGATATACGGGAAAAGAAAACACGTTGCACAATTGTTTTTGTAACAAATATTTGCTAAATTGAAAGCGATGCACAATTAAAACTAATAAAATGTTTATATTTTCTTTAAATTTTAATATATACCACTTCTATCGTCACTATTCTTACAAATTGCAGCAAGTTACTAAAAATTTCATTTGTTTCGTCCGCTTTTCCTATGGCTTTCGAAAATATACTAGTTTTTATGTATAAATGAACAAAAGCGATGAACTCTAGATAAGAACATTCATTTAAGAGTTGCCACAGAAACACTGTTGGTAAGTGGTACAATAGTGTAGAGTTGTGACATTTCGGTATTTTTTGAGTACTCAATACTACTCAATACTTTTCAATTGAGTACTCGATACTACTCAATACTTTTAACGGGTTTTTAATTTAAAAATAAAAATGTTATGAATTCGTATTTATTAGGAAAAATTATCACAATTCACATACACGTGTTAAATAACTATTGTTATTTACATTTTAATTAATTTAAAACATTTTAAATAAATTAAATAATTTTTCCCAAAAATTCGTTACAAATTTCTTTGCTTCACAAATAGAGTTGTATTTTCAGAGCTGTATTTTTAGAGTACTATTTTTAGAGTTGTATTTTTATACGAAAAATACACATTTCTACGGAAAATTGCTTCTTTAAAAGTATTGAGTAGTACCGTTTTAGTATTGAGTACTCAAAAAAACAGTCAGTATTGAGTACTCAGTACCGGAATACTCAATACTTTTACAACTCTACAATAGTGGCGTTTTTGGCACCATCGATTGCTAATGACACATCTCTGTATGTGCGCAGTCATTTGACGATTTTTACTAACAAAAATAGCCAAATGACGATTTGACGATTTTTTCTTCAAAATGACGATTTTTTTTAATAATACAGCAAGAAATGTGCAAAAAATACGATACTTTTCCAATCTATAATTCTGAATCTCAAATTTTTTGTTTTTAAAATTATGCGGAATTGAAAGTAAATTAATGTGGGAACAAATTAAAAAACCGTTGCAAAATCCGATAATTTTTATTCAGCAAATCTATACGATTTTTGAAAAATATTTTAGAATTTTAGATTAAAAGTGTTCATATTGAAATTCTAATTAAAATTATGTATATCTGGCAAAAATGTAAAAATCCGTTCAAGTACAACATAATTTTTTATTTATTGCAAAACTGCCAATTTTTCTTTATAAGATACGTATTTTGAAATGTACAAAACTTACAGGAAAAATAATAAAAAATATGATAGTTTTTGTGTAAAACATCTGTCCTAAAACTGTACCGAATCTCAATTTTTTGGAAGAATGTCTGAAATACATAATAAATATTTTAAAATCTGAAATTTTTGTTGGTATTTCTTTTTGTTTTTAGGGTACTTATAAAGCGTCCTATATACGAGCAAGCATTATGTCCAACTTGTTTGACAAACAAGAAATGGTTTTTGGAATACACGGACAAGCATGCAGTAAAATTTGACTTCAAAACCACAAAATAAACACAGCGCATGATAATGACAAAATTATTTTTATTAATTTTTTTTCTTGGAAATTCATTTTTGAATTTATGTTTCTGCATTTTTTAGTTTATTTATTATCCCTTTCTTGTCAAAAAGTAACTTATTAAAAATATAAAATTCTCCAATGTTTGATGATTTTTTTCATTAGACGGTAAAGCGTGTTTGACAAACTTGCCGAAAAATCAAAAAGTTTTGTTTTTCGTCCAACATGCTTGACAAACCGTCAAATTAGACATTACATGGTCAAATTCATACAGTCGTCCAGCATGCTGTACAGCATGCTTGATCGTATTTAGGCCGCTTAACACAAATAGTGTTATTTTGACGATTTTGAACTATTTTTTTTTGACGATTTTTCAAAAGCTATGACGATATTTTCCAGAATTTTTGAAGATTTTATGCCTAAGAAACCTGGCAACACTGCAATTTTGACAATAGAAAGCCAGAATACGCAGGGTCAGGGATGATAAAGTTAGTACTATAGTACTTTTCATGGTACTATTGGAACCACAAAAGTACTACCCTAGTAAAAATGATTTTTATATAATCAGATATGAGTTTTATATAATCATTTATGATTTTATACAATTATAACTTGTCGAGTATTGTGAAACATATATTTTTATATGATCATATCAAAAGATATTTAATTATATAAAATTATATTAACCAGATCCACCATTTTTCGGATTAAATCATGTATGGATTAATATAATTATATAAAAAATATATTATTTGATCCGAAAAATGGTGGATCTGGTTAATATAATTTTATATAATTAAATATCTTTTGATATAATCATATAAAAATATATGTTTCACAATACTCGACAAGTTATAATTGTTTAAAATCATAAATGATTGTATAAAAATCATATATGAATATATAAAAATAATTTTTACTAGGGTATGGTACTCCTCCGACGCATTTAGTACTATTTATACATTTTTCGATTTTTAAATTTTTTATGCTTTTTTAAATTTCAGATATATTATCGGAGTTTTTAATAAAAAATACTTATGTTGAAAATATTTAAAATATTAGATGTTACTATTGTAAACTCAAGTTAAACACATAAAAAATGTTCTTTCGCATTTTTTTTTATTAAAATACGTATGCATAAAAAAATATATATTAAAAATTAGGAGAATTAAGAAATCTAGAAATTTTTATATTTTTTGAAATGAGCAAAATGTTTTTCCCCATCAGAGGTCTTAAAGAATTCACTCATTCAATTTTCATTTCTGAATGATTAAATACCAAAGACCTATTTCGAAGAATCGAATGAATTCTTAATGCACCTAATGTAATCATTAAATTCATTTGATTCGATTTTCAATCAATTTGTGCATTCGAAAATATTCTTATGACATTACGAGACATGTAAATAACTTTAAAATAATATTCGCTTTAAAACGAAGTTGAATACGATATTCAAGGACTTTAAATTCTGAACCCTACACTCACAGAAATAAAACTGTAAAAATACCAGAAAAAGCTACTAAAAATAAAGCAAAAATGACCTTACAAAAAAAACTGCTGAGATTAACAGATTTTTTATATATTTTTTTATATTTAACTTTTAGTCCATTGAAAATAACAAATTGTACTGTAAAATATGCAGAAAATATTAATATTTTTAGAGTAAAAATATCAAAAATAAACTGTTATATCTAAAAAAATTTTGTTACTTTTAAGTTAAATTTAGTTGAATGAAAATAGCAGTCTATCCCGCTAAAATCAACGGAAATGGTTGCTAAAAATAGTAAACTGCTGATTTCAGCAGACTAGCAGCGGTATTCAAAATAAAAATTTAGCATAGAGTAAACATGAGTTTTATTCATAATACTGTTGTTAAACCAGGCACTATCCACGGCTCTCATCTGAAAAACTGAACTGGTTTTAAGAGAGTTTCAATGTAAAATAACAAAAAACGTGAAAAAGTGGTATTTTTAATTAATTATTTTTATTGTTTTTAAGCAATTTTAATTAAATTGTAAAGTGCACTTGTGTTGTTTGATATGTTCTCTGCATTAGTTTTGCAAAATTAGTACAAAGTTTTGCTTATTAATATTAAAAAATACGCGTTAAAAAAAACACTAAAAACTGTTTCTCTTAAAACCAGTTTGGATATAAAATTAAAGAGACTTTTTAACAGCAGTTGAGGCTGGAGGTTTGTCTTTAGTCTATAAAGTCGTTGGTTAAACTCAATTGCTCAATTCGTTCTAATGTTCTGTTATCAAACGCCAAAAAACAAAAAATTCCATTAACAATAATAAAAAAACCTTGTATTTTCAAACACAGAGTTGGTCTTAATCGGTGTGCTAAGAAATCATTTTGAATAAACACTATTCTAACAAGCTGCTAGGCCTAAAAACATTCTAGTTAACAGCTCGTTGTGTGCGATGTATAAGAAGCTACTAACTTTTCATTTTGAATACGGGGGTAGATTTTTATTCGTAATAAAAAAAAATATAAAAAAGCTTTCTGGATTTTAAATTTTCTGTGATTTTAGTCTACTAATTATTTTTTATTACTAATTTTAGCAGGTTAAGTTTTTATTTTCTGTTAACTAAAATTAATTCAAATAAAATTTTTTTATATGTATTTAAAAGTTTGGTTTTTGCTGTTCTTATCTTACTAATATTTTACAAAAGTAGTCTGATTTTTAATAGTTTTAACTAAAACTTTTACGTGTTTCTATTGCTGTATGAGTTAGATATAACAGAACTCTTTATTTTTTATGAGTTTTTATTTGTTAATTTATAATGTTAAAAAAATTAAATGAACAAAATTTTTGGTACTTAGAGGTCGAAAAAGTACTATTTTTAAGCTGGTTAGTACTATTTTAAAAATCCCATTTATCATCCCTGCGCAGGGTTATTGCACCCAGAGACTATTTTACCTAGTGTCTTGACATGCAATAAAATGATAGCAAGCAATTGTCAAAATGCTCTCATCTCAAGTGAAGACACTCAATTTCAATTTTATTGCAATATCATGATATCGCTGACATGCCATCGGATCTTGCAATGATGCCAGATATCAAATGTCACTTTTAGTTTTCATTTTAATTTTATAATAGAAAAACAACAAAAAATTTGGTAAAAAGGAATGGAAAAGTGTTGTTTTTTATTATTTTTCGGTAAACATTAATGTTTCATAAAATTTGGCGTTTTTCGAAGAAAAATCTATGATATTTCTTATCCATGAAATGGTCAAGTGTTCTCCACCACTCTGCAATTGATATCATTTTGACGTTTCGCTGCAATGGTTTTGACATTTTATATCATATAATTTATTGCATTTGAAGACACCGGGTTAATTATAGAGATAGGAAATCAAAACTTAAACTACTCACCGATAGAGGGCGCTGACATTTAGTATTACCTGACAGTGTTGCCGTTTTGCTTATTTTTAATCAAAATTGGTTATTTTTTTCCAATGTGGAGATGTGAACTTTTTTTTCATTTTGGTAACTTTTTTGGCAATCAAGTATATAAATTTTTTTCTGTGTTTTTAGATTTATGTTCTGCTTATGCTTGTAAGAAGTTTCCCGTACAAATGGAAATTCTTTATAGGAACATTTGTAACTTTTTTGCGCATAGTTCGAAACGTATTCTTGAATTTGAAGAATTTCAAGATTATTGCAGTGTAGAGCCACATAAAATATTAGGTATTTCTGGTACCCGGTGACTGGTGACTGTAACGGCCTGCTTTGCATTTATATTTTATATCGTTCGACCTCGAAGTAAACGGTAAAAAGCTTGTGAATTGGGTTAACTAGTGGGCGTTTAGGTTTATTTTTTATTTCTCTCATATATTCTTAATATAATAAACAACTTAGATAAAGAATTTCAATCGGAACAAATGCGTCTTCCATATGTTTATGGCCAATTGAAAATACATTTTAAATTAGCAATTTTACCAAAAGTAATTACGTTAAATGTTTAATTTCATCAAAAACGGTTAATTTATTTGATGAAATTAATTGATGTAATTATTTAAAAGAAGTAAATATTTTTATTGGCAGTAAAGCTGAGCTATGTTTGAATGAAAGTAACTTGTCCAACATAAAAATATATGAAATTAAAAAAAAATATACAATCTTTTTATATAGAACTTTTAAAAAAATCGCAAAATGCTATGAATTTTCGAGAAAATATTTAAAACATCTTGCCATAACAACACCAAATCAAGTTTTAAATAATTTAGAAATAACTTTGGAGCATTTATTGTCATCTTTACCAAACTTAACAAGCGGTAATGAAGAAAAAATTTTAACCCAATGGAAATTATTAAGATTTTCGAACATTACAGAATTAAAGAGTGACATGGATATATTAGTTGAATTTTGGGATGAAGAATCCAAATACAAAAATGGAATGGTTGAAAAATGTTTTGAATAACTAATTTATTTTGATCAAAATTCACTGACATTACCATACAGTTCAGCTGCTGCCGAAAAAAAAAATTTTCACAGCATATATTAATAAAAACAAAGTTTCGAAATAATCTTGATTTTAAAACTATTAATAATAATAATATAAAGCAATCAAAAGAATTGTGTAAAAACCAAAATCATTCCCACTATGTGTGGTCTGCCAAAGAGATGTTTTAACCTTATAGAATAATTTTGTATTATACCTCAAATAACACAGTGATGAATTTTACCTAATACTGGTTTGTTGATCTCTATTTGGAATGAAATTAAATTTAAGTTTTTTAGTTATTAACGGAGGGTCTCATACTAAAGATTTTAGAGTTAAATAAGAGTTAACCCACAAATTTGTTGCTGTTGTTTAGTATACAATTTTTTGACATTTTCTTTTATTTAATATTTAAGTTAAAGTTAAACCTACAGTATGAGACCCACCGTAGTAAGTATTTAATATGTTAAAGAATTTTACTTTTGTTTTGTTTTTTGTTAACTCTAAAATACAAATTTTGTTAATAATTAAATTTAAATAATAACCCCTAAATTCATAAACGCTTTGTAAAATTATAGGAGGCTTCTTGAACAAATTTTGTATGAAAATTATGTTTTGTAAACCTCCTATAACTTTACAAAGCGTTTATGAATTGAGGGGTTAATTTTTAAATATATTTAAATAAAAACTAAAAGACTTTCCCCTAAATTCATAAATGGTTTGTAAAGTTATAGCAGGTTTACAAAACGTCATTTTCATACAAAATTTGTTCAATAAACCTCCTATAATTTTACAAAGCGTTTATAAATTTAGGGGTTAAAATTTTGGTTATTTTTTTCTCATTTGGTAACTTTTTTTAAATATTTTGGTTACAAAAAATTTTTGTTCGTGGCAACACTATTACCTGAGCAATTATTTAGTCAGAGACTATTAATTATAGAGATAGGAAATCAAAACTTACACTACTCACCAATAGAGGGCGCTGAAATTTAGTATTACCTGAGCTACTATTTAGTATCAGTTTAGTATCAGCTGAGCCTTTATTTAAAAAATCAAAAATTGCTGAAAACTGCTCAAAATAAGGAAAAACAAGCGCGGAATATATTTAAATAATAAAATTTGATATATCCGTTATCACTAGGTGGAACTTTGTTAAAAAAATTGACACTTCTTTTCTTATTTAAATAATAACAAACAAAAAAGCAAACAGATCTCAAGTTTTATTATTTGAATATATTCCGCGCTTGTTTTTTTCTTATTTTGCTCAGTTTTCGACAATTTCTGAGTTTTCAAATATAGACTCAGCTGATACTAAAGTGATACTAAATAGTTGCTGAGGTAATACTAAATTTCAGCGCCCACTACCGGTGAGTAGTATAAGTTCTGATTTCGTATCTCTATAATTAATACTTTCTGGGAATACGTTGAAAAGCTGTCAAAATCGTTCTAGATAAAATAGATAGGCAGTCATACAGATTTCGGCACATTTTTTTAATCTACGAAGTTTATAAAATATTTATTTTTATAGTTTTGAACATTCCCAGCAAAACCTTCTCTTACAAGGTAAAGGGAAATGGAATAAGAAACCAAAAATTGTAACTACTTACACTTTGGTCGCATAACACATGATTTTAACATGGGGGTGTCATTGGAAGTAAATGGTTTCCTATATCGTACCGGTATAGGATAAAATAAGTGATTACGAAGGAAGTACTGAAATAAGTTGTTACTTGTAATATTAAATTCACTAGTTAGCTAAAATAAGTACATACTTGAATGGAGTGAAATAAGTCGTTACACATTAGTTCAAATTTTACTGGTTACATATAGGGAATGAAATAACACGTTACCAGTAATGACTTTATTTAAAAGTACCCCGATCCGAGCAATGTAATTGTATTATAAATTTTTATTAAATCGTACTTTCGTATAATAAGTAGGAATATAATGCAATACCAATAACTTATTATTTTTACCCTTATTAATAAGTTATTATATAACACAATATCGGTAATATATTGTTTTAAAGCCTCCAAATAAGTAGTGATAACTCATTATTTCATACCTCCCCCATAAGTATTGATGTATCACAATATTAGTAACGTATTACTTTAGGTTCATAAGTAAAACCAAGAGTAAAGAGTTACCCATTGCCAGGCAATGCGTGAAAAAGGTCCAATCCATTACCAAGGTTTTGCTGGGTTGATAAATATTAAGGGTGGGTGCGAACTGGCTAAATAAAATCTAAACTAAATTCAAAATTTCTAACGGTGGGTCTCATACTTCAGGTTTAAACTTTAGTTAGTAGTTAACCCAAAAATTTGTTGTTGTTTTGTGTACATTTTTTTGACATTTTCTTTTGTTTATAGGTAAGTTAAAGTTAAACCTGCAGTATGACCCCACCGTAAGATATTTAAAAAAGTTTTCAAAGAAATTTTAAAGCCTTTTGTCAATTGTTATTTAGTTTAGAATTTATTTAGCCACCTCGCACAGGGCCTAAGACTGAACTTTTTTAAGACATATTGAGGGTATTCATAGTTCATGCTATTTTAAGTAGTAAATTAGCATATATCCTAAATTTGACAACTTTCTATGGGTTAAACTTCAAAAATCATGTTATTTTATAACGATAGCACATTAGCACTTAAATTTTGAATTCCGTCATTATAAACCAAAAGTTTTTAATTCAAAATCTAATATTTTTTAAGCAAACATTCCTAAAATTATTTAATAACAGAACAAATTACTCTATATATTAAAAAATTTTTCCTTGTGAATTCACTATTATTTGTTAAAGGATCCCAATCAGAAATCGCCAGTGGTACAAAAAATCAAGCACTGGCATACCACTGGGTAACCACGGTGTTGAAAATAAATGACTGGAAGAACACTCATTTGGGACGCTTTGCCAGCGTTTGCAAAAAGCGTTTTTCCATTATTTGTTTTACAAAAACTTTGGTGGTTTATAAAAAAACCACTCGCAAAGAATGGTCTAAGAGTGATATGCCAAGGCTTGCAACCATTTCAATTTAAAAATTTTTTTGTTCTATAAAATCATTTGTTTTGTTTGTGGAAAAGCTCCTTTAAGACCAACTATTTTTTTTGCTCTCCCAAAGCTGGTATATTAATTCCAAAAAACTGTTTGCCAGTGCTAGCATTGTAGCGCAGACAGTAATTGTCCTGCTATTATCACTCATTTATATATTTTGCCATCAAATATTATATGTCTCGTTAGCTTAGTGGGTAGAGCAATCGTCTGCCAATCTGACGGCCTGGGCTCAAATCACGGCAGGCCAAAAAAAAATACACATGAACTTTTTTTAAATTTTATTTTGGAAAATCAATTTCTAGACCACCTATTTATTGGTTTTGCCAACGTTCAAAAATTTTGTTTCTCCAGTGCTTTTTGAACAGCCGGTCCTTTTGTTTAATGATGTTATCATTTTGGGAATGGGAAAGCACTTTTTTCCAGTACTTGTACCACCTGTGAAAGTGCTTTGCCATCGCTTTGCATATTAAGAGGTAGCTCTTTAAAATACCGGCTAAACTCTAGTTTACGGGCAAAACTCGGACGATAGAACTTTCAATGCCGAGTTCAACGATGTATTTTTTTTTTTTGTCGGCGGCCCCCGGTTCCCGAGTTATGGACCCCGAAAGTTTGAATTTGAATTCTTTGTATCTTCGACATTTATTGTCGGAAAAACACAAAATATATATCGTTAAAAAGGCTATTGAAATATATAATACTCCCGAATCCATTAACCCATTAAGCGTCAAATCGTAAAAGTCTGTTTTTATCCATACTTTTTAGTATTATTATCTCAATATTTCACCAATATAAAATCCAAAATAACTATTATTTAATTTAAGATATAATTTATACATTTAACCCTTATAACACCGCAGATATTAACAGTTAAATATCATATTAATTTTTTTTGTGCTTATATACATACATAAATAAATAAACGTCAAATTCTTAAAATAAATATATTAATTAACCCAATACAAACCACAACTGCGAGTGCGCCGAAAATCAGGCATATCTGTAAAGAAAAAAAAAAAAAAAGTCGCGCGATTTTTTATTTTTTTCTTTAAATTATACCTTATATTGAATGTTAAAGCCTTATCTACAAATAAATAATAGTTATTTTGTACATTAAATAGGCAAAATATTGAGAAAACAGCATTTTTCTTGGAAAAAATGCATTTCAAAAGCAGAAAATCATGTGCTGGGCCGCAATGGGTTAATAGTTTCGAAAAATTTGTATGCATGATTAAAGGTGTTTGAATAAGATATTTAATGACAGCCATTTCGTTCCGTTCAGATAACCAGGGTTGGTTACCGTTTCATTTTTAAAATAACGGTAATTATCTACCACGCCGATACTGAAATTGATTTGAATATTTTATATCCTCGATATCAGTTAGGGCAATTGTCTTCATATTTTAGCGTTTTTATTTTCTTGGTTTGCCGGTTCAATTTCTTATTATTCCCAAATTACCGTTATAATTTGCTGTTTTGGTATTTTAGCGGTATTCTAACGGTAATACGCATATATTACGCAATTGAACCAATAAAATATCGAAATAAAAACGGGTAAATATAAAGACAATTACTCTTAATGGTATCAGCATTTTAAAACGTTCATATGGGGTTTGGTTTCGGCATGGATGACAATTACCGTTATAATAAAACTGAAACGGTAACCAACCTTGCAGATAACGCATTCCGTAGTTAAAAATATATGTATAAATTAAATGATATATCCAAACTTCAGAGACCCATAATTCGGAAAATATAGGCCACCGACAAAACTCACCTATTTTACCCCTAATTTCGGTTTTTTTTCTTTTTTTTGAGAACTCACTAAAATATGACAATTTGAAATAAATATGCAAAAAATATTTTTTATTGCTTATTTTCACCCTCTGAACATGAAAATGGACCCGAAAAAAGATGCGGTTTCGAAAATTTCTTCTCCTCTATTACAAATCATAATTAAAAAATATCAACCTTTATTGACATTTGGAAGAGTTCTCTGGTTAAAAAATGTATCTTTACCGGTAGCAAATATACTTTATAGGGGTTTTCATATAAACTCGTAAATTCCTTGTAAACCTTGTATAAATACAAACCATATTTTTTATGTATGGAGTTTGACATTAAACTCATAAATATACGATGTTTACACCGTTTACGAGTAGAATACGAGTTTACGTATATGAAAACCCCTTATGTGTTTTGTGATTTAATTGTATTTTAGCCCAATTGAACTGTATTGGCACTTTTTTGTCATCAGTTTGGCAATAAATACATATTCTCAAATGCCGTCACTGAAGTGAAATAGTTAAAGAAGTTACAAGGTTGTAAAAGTATTGAGTATTTGGTACTCCTATTTAATACTTCCAGAGATTTCGCCAGATGGACTTGGCTTCCCGCAATACATAAAATCAATGTAAAAACCATGAAAAATACATCGAGGGCTTATATTCAAAATGAGTTTTTGACAGCAAACACCTCAGGTGTACATCTGTTATAGATGATATTAATTTTGGACTGAAATAATAATTTTATACCCACCTTTTTCTCATTTTAGTTAATTTGCTATCTACAAATTTTTTTCAACATTAGTGAAAAAATTACAATTTTTTTGTGAATGGGTGTTGACATCGTGCAATTCGTGTATACAAAATTTTTTGTTCCCTACTCAATGTTCCTGCGCGTATTCTTCGCTTTATATGCAGAGACTAGGGTTTCCAATACCGAATCGGTATTGCGAAATCGGTATTGAAAATTTTCCAGTACCGAATTTTCGATATTTTCGGTTTTCATATAAACATTCTGATTTAGCGCATATGAAAAAATTGTGTACGAAAATTATTGATTCCAAGCAGGCTTAATCTTCTCTCTTGTGTTTCATTCAGAGATTGAAAAAGACAATTAATACGAATAAACATTTATTCACTTTATGAATCAGTGGATATTTTAAAATAATTTTTAATCAATGATTTGATATCGAACAATCAATGATTTTACATCGATTCAATTTTGATTCGACTGGATAATTTGTTTTAAGAGATAATTCGCGAAGTATAAATCAGATCAGAGCTTTGAAGAATTGATTAAAAATAATTATTTTCAAAGATGATAAAAAAAGCTGAGTTATAAATTCGCGAATCAAAAAATATAAAGATAATTCGCACGAATTATTTTTATATGTTTTTGATTCAGGAAGACATATAATTGCGTAAAATTTATTCGCAAATCAGAAAAATAGTTTTAAATCCTGAATAAAAACGAAAAATTATAATTCGCAAAAATCAAATAAAACTAATTTTTTTGTTATTTTTTTTTTAGAAAATTTGGACTAATTTGACAATTCGCATCACCAATACTGGGAAATCGTAGACACAAAAGTGAACAAATGTTTATTAGACTATTTTTTTAATCTTTTAACTTTCAAGAAAATTCTTAGGAAAAACATTCTTTTTATGTTTGAATTAATTAAGATTCGAATTAATTAACCCTTGCAAAAGTCATACTATTTATAAGAAATCATAATCCCATATTTTTTGGCTGGGTTAATTTTAGTTTTTGCTTTGTCTAAAGTTCTAGTTGAGTAAAAATGCAATATATTCGTATTTATTAATGTTTGCATCTTTAAAATATAAAATTTGTAAAGAATTGCAAACACAAAAACAGAATTATTGCCAAATTTGTTAAAATTTCTCTTAAAAAAGACATAAAATATTAAAATAGTAAACAAAAAAAATTGTATGCAATACCGAAGTCGGTATCGTTCTAAAATCGGTATTTCGAATTTGCTCGAATTTCTACAATTTCGGTATTACCGAAAACGGTACTGGAAAGCCTAGCAGAGACTATTAAGCGGAGAATACACGAAGGAACATTCGTGAAAAAATGCGCATTTTTTTGTGAATGTGTGTGTGTGCGTGTTGACATCGTGCAATTCGTGTTAAAAAAAATTTTGATATTTTTTGTTCCCTACTCAATGTTCCTTAATGTATGTGCAGCATTAATTATAGAGATGAAAATCAAAACTTACACTACTCACCGATAGAGGGCGCTGAAATTTAGTATTACCTGAGCAACTATTTAATATCAGTTGAGCCTATATTTAAAAAGTCAAAAACTGCTAAAAAAAAACTGCACAAAATAAGGAAAAAAAAACAAGCGCGGAATATATTCAAATAATAAAATTTCAGATAACCGTTTGGTTTTTTTGCTTTGTTGTTTATTATTATTTAAATTTAAATAAAAAAAGAAAATTGTAAATCTTTTGAACAAAGTGCCATCTAGTGATAACGATGTTTTTATAACTTCTTTTTTTGGTGATGCCATACCCCTGGGTATATGGGCTACCCTGCAAAAAGAGAACATCCACTTTTTAATGCATGACTTTTTTCTAGTGTTTCCAATTCGGTTAATCGATTAACCGATTCCTCGATTAATCGCCTCTATTTCGGTTAATGTCGAAACAAATAATTCAAAATTCAAATAATTATTCGATCCGAATAATCGGTTAAAACAGGTCGATTAACCGGTTACAATTTTAATATGGAATTTATCCCTTATTTTTTTCTCAAAACTTAGCCAAAGTTAAGAAAACAGGCATGTTTGTAAAAATGCTTTTAAAATAAAAATAGAAATTTCTGAAATAGATTTCGAAAAATTTGAAATGCAATTAGATTTTTATTAAATACAGTTGTAAAATTTTGGAATACAAATAGTCTTTTTAAATTCATTTGGAAATTTCTGAAATACATTTAGAGAACTTTGAAATACAAATGGAATTATTTGAAATGCATTTTGATAATTTTGAAATACAGATTTAAAATTTTTAAATACAAATGAATAATTTTGAAATGTATTTGGACAATTTTTAAATACAAATAGAATTTTCTTAAATACAAATAAAATATTTTAAAATATATTTGTAATACAGTAATTTTGACTTAGCTGCACAACCAACTTTTGCAAGAATTTTTGTGCAGGGAGGCCAAAAACGCAGCTAAGTCAAATTGTTTACCTGCCTTAATGTGCAGGTATACCAATACAGACTGAAAACAAACAAAACAAATGAAGCTAATGATGACAATTTTGTGCTTTGCACCAGATCTTGCGATTTTTATGGTTAAAAAATGACTAAAGTAGGATATTTTTGTCACAAAAAAAGTTGACAACACATTTATTATATGTGTGTTTTTTTTTTCCTAGAATTGAAAAACAAAGCAACACACAAGAGGCAGCTAACAGAGATCTTTTTTATGAGAATAATGTAAAACCTCCAAAAATATGAGGCAGTTATCTTAAATGCGCAGGTACAAAAAGTGCACTTAAAGAAGACAATTGCGTATATAATTTGGTAAAATAGAAACGAAACCAAAATTTTGTGCAGCTATAGCAAATGTGCACTTAAGAAAAAGGCAGTTAAATCAAAACTACTGTACATATTTTAAAATATATTTGTGTAATTTAGAAATACATTTTGAAAATTTTAAAATGCATTTTGGACAATTTTGAAATGAATTTTGAAACGTTTTTATGCAATTTTAAACAGTGTTTGGCCAATTTTGAAAAATTTTTGAACAATTTTAAAACATTTTTGGACAATTTTGAATGATTTTTGGACAAATTTAAAACATTTTTGGAAAAATATAAAACATTTTTGGATAATTTTGAAACATTTTAGACAATTTTGAAACCTTTTTAGGCAATTTTAAAATATATTTGGACAATTTTAAAACATTTTTGGACAATTTAAATAAAACTGAAAAAGGTGTAGAATACAAGGGAACCCGTAACCGTTTCACTGAAATTAAATTTTTTTCGCATTTGTGACATTAATAATAACGAAATAACCTAAAATTAACACAAAATGAAAGCTAAAAAATCAAATTTAAATGGAATTTGACATTTGTAACTGTACACTGAGAGAAATGTCTACATCCTATTTATGAATTTTTACATTGATTCAATGAAGTTTCGCTGAAGTTCGTACATTGAAAATTTTTATGAAGCTTTCCATTAATTTTGTTAAGAAAACTTCATTAGTTTAGTGGAAATTTTCATTTAAACTGGAATAATAAATATCCCTGTGCGTATGTTACCTCAAACGTTTGATAATTTTGTTTATTGTCAATGGCCCTTAAAAACGGAAAAAAGACTGAGAAATTTAACAATTGTTTATGATATTCTTTAGTCTACTAACTTTACTATTCAGAAATTTTTTTTTGCAAATTTTTGTAGAGTAAATTGATATTTTCAATTAGTTAATATTTTACTCAAATGGAACTAAATCTTTTTTTATTTCTTCAGAGGAGGAGGGAGAACTTTGGATAATTTTTTTAAATGCAATATTATATTTATTGTAGTATTGATTAAATTTGCATTTAAAGAAATTTTGTATCCAAAGTTTTACAGATTAAAACAAAATTTCGAAAAGAAATAGAAAATCTACCTTTAGGTTATGCTGTTTTTAACTTACTAATTTTTAGAAAAAAAATCTAGTTTCAGCAGTTTTTTTTGCCATTTTTAACTAATTTTTGATAGCTTCAGCTATATTTTTAAATAAATTTTTCTATTAGTATAAGAAATGTTTCAATTTAGATAATCTCAGATTCCGAAACTTTCAACCTTAAGGTACATTTACACGCGAGAGAAAACTGCTAGAGATGGAGCAAAAATACTACAAAATAGCTAAACTCATTCAAAATAGAGCTAATTAGAGGTGATTTTTGTTTTATCTCTAGCATTTCTGTCTCGAGTAGATGTGCTTTTTAATTACAATTTTTTTTTAAATACATCGTGTTCATATATCATGTTGATATTTAACAAAAACAGGAAGCTGTTAGTGTCTTTGTTGACAAAAAGTTAAGGAAATACATTAATTTTGCTTTAAACGATTAATCGATTAATCGCCAATTTTCTCGAATAACCGACCCGAATAACCGGTTAATCAATTTTAGTGATTTTTCGAACAATAACCGGTTAACCGCCTATGTCGAATAATTGGAAGTATCGGATCTTTCCTATGACACACACGTGTTAAATTCATTGATGGAAATGTCAAATTTCAAATTTTGCTCCAGAAAAAACACAACTCAAAAATAAAAGTTGTTAAAATTTATTTGGCATTTCCATCAATGAATTTAACACGGTGGGACCAATTTTTTTTACCTTTTTGATTCTATTAATTTTTTTCATAACATATTTATAATTAATCACCTTTACTATAAAAAAGAAAAAGTCGATTTTAAATCACAAAAGTCGACAATTATTTGAAATTTCTTACCATACAAAATATTTAAAATGTACCTTAAAATTCTGCTTTAAATTTGAAGTTTTCATTTGATTTTGTTTTTATTGTTTACAAATTTTCTTTTTATTTTTGAATATTTTGTTTTAGTTTTCAATAAAAAAACAAGATTTTTTAATACATAGGTTTGGCATTATTTTAAAAGTTCTATTTTAAATATTTTGTATGGTATGGAAAAACCAAAACCTTTGCTTTAAAATAAAGTCGACTTTAACAAAAATATACTTTTGAAAAATATTGATAGTAAGGCTGAATATGTTTAAATTCAATATGTTTTTAATTTTTAAAAATATGTATATATAAAAAAATGGTGAGAAATTGGTTTTTATGCACCTGTAAAAATAGTACTGAAAATTTGAATTGCAGTGTACCTTTTACACTTGTTTAATAACTACTTTTATTGAAAAGAATAAGGAACAATATCTCGCAGTATCAAAGTGGTGTTTTTATGCCAGTCAACTTTCTAATCAAAGAATATCTCAGCGGTAGAGCGCTAGACTAGCAATCGTGAGGTCGTAAGTTCGATACCCGGTGGCGGCAATAAAAAAACTTTTATAAAATAAAAAAAAATTAATTTTTTTGGTGAAGTTTTTTTTTGTAAAAAGAGCTTCCTTTGCACTTGTTCAAAAAGTACTGAAAAAATTTTGAAGTGGGAGTACTCCTCTCCTATGACAACTCAATGTTGAAATCATTAGTGTTTATGTTAAAAAGGAAGTACATCTAGATCAGAGATCGGCATTTCTATGCACGCGTGCAACTCACTCATACCAACATACGCTCACACATTGAATAAAAACAAACACATTTATTCAGTCTCGCTTGAGCATTCGTTCGATGAGGTTGTGTCGACGCATGTTGCTAGCGTTACACCGAACGAAATGTTTGACGAAGAATGGGAATTCGATTTCTAGTTTATTGAAATTTTTTTCGGTAAACGAAAATAGGTTATTTTTGTTAAAAAAGGACAATTGCTGTGTTTCGCCATCTATGAACCGAGTTTAATTATATATACCTTCATCGCCATGCTGAATAGCACAATAAAATTAAAATTTTTAACTGCAACTTTGCCAAGAATTCTAAAATGAGTTTTTCTTTCAAAATCTCATTTTTAAATTATTTTCTATTTTATTCTATTTTATTTCTATATTCTAATTGCACATAAATAAGTATGAGGAAATTATACAGAAATTTCTTTCAGTGCATTGAGAGAGGGAAAGTTACATCTCACTCATACAAGCACAAAACTAAGGTTGTATACATTAGCCGATCACTGATCTAGATCATCAATTTTATTGCTTTTTCTACTGCTTCGGCATCTATTTTTTAGCTGGGTAAATTTAAGAAAATAAAATATCTATGTAAAGAGATATTTTCGAACATGGTTTGGAAGTTAGTGTGGATTTCAACTCACTGATTCCAAATCAGTTTTTAAAATTTTCCTACCACGCCTCCATTTTGAGAAAATAGCGATTGAAATTCTTGTTTTTAACGTTTTTGTACCCCGTAAAAAATTCTTTTAGACATTTTATAACACTATTAAGATTGGACTTTTTTATAATTGGTGAAAAATACATATTTTGAAATTGTTCTACCAATATACATGATAATAGCTTTTTAAATTAGCGGTTTCTTAAAAATTCGAAAGTGAATTTGAAAGTCATCCGAAATCCGTGAATTAACGAATATTGAAACAAGATGGTATAAAAATGTGTGCGAAGACGCCAAATAGCCAATTATTTGTTTTAGTTAAAATCGGAGCACTTTGGTAACGCGAGTTAAGACAAAAGCATATTACTGCTGGCATCACCTAAGCCGCCACCCAGCAAAAATAAATTAAGTGATTCATTACTTCCTTCACAAAAAATGTATCCCTCCGAAGGGGTTTTAAACTACATCTAAAGCTGCAATAAATATATGCTAGTCAGTTCTTTTTCATGGATGATAAGAAGTTAATATTTTGTATGGGGTTGCATGGGAACGTCCCAGAAAAAATAAATGGAATGACTTCTAAATGAATCAATTCCTTCATTACATCACAAAGAATTTCTCCCTTAGGAAGGCGTTTTAAACCACATCTAATGCTGAAATGAATATATGGTAGTCAGAAGTACTTTTTCATGGGTGATAAGAAGTTAATATTTTGTATGAGGAAATCAGAGGGTTGCGGGTTCGATTCCTGGCAGGTCGAAAAAGAAATTTGGAACTTTTTTTTACACAATTATTAACTTTTTGTTGTTTCTACTGTAAATTTTCTTTTTTTTTAACTTTGTCCACTTAATTTTTTAAACGATTTTTTTTTTAATTTTCTATTAATTTATATGAAATTTTAAGAAAATATTAAAATTCAAAATAAAAATGTAATTTTTTAAATATTTTTTGTTAAACCAAAATGGTAAATATTAAAATTATGTTTGTATTTAAAAAATTGTAATTTCGAAAATCCATTTTGATCAAATTCTTACTAAATATATTTATTATTACACTAATAGAAAAATAAAAAGCCTGTAAACATTTTAGTTAGAACTACAAAAAATTACACCGATAAAATTCCATAGTAAGATAGTTAATAAAATCTATGGTTGAATTTAAAGAAAATATGAATAACTATCATAACACTATGGAACATTTTTGGGATTATTGTCTGGGGGGTGAGAAATTCCAAGTCAGGGTGATGGTACTAGGTCAGTATAGTAAAACCCTCAAAGGGTTTGGCGTTCGTATGTGTCATTTTTTTTATGACCTTTTAAATTTTTTCCTTATCTTGATGTTTTTTCGCTTAGTTGTAACTCGAGAACCACTTGTCCGATTTTGATGAAACAAATTTAGAAAAATTTAGAATTACAATTTCTTTAATCCGTTCATATAACATTTTTCTTTATAATCAACAGTTTTGCCGGTAAAAATAAATTTGTGGAGAAAAAAAAATATTTTTTTGCCTAAAAATTAAAATTTTTTATGAATTAAAAAAAAAAAAATTTAATTTTTAGGCAAAAAAATATTTTTTTTTCTCCACAAATTTATTTTTACCGGCAAAACTGTTGATTATAAAGAAAAATGTTATATGAACGGATTAAAGAAATTGTAATTCTAAATTTTTCTAAATTTGTTTCATCAAAATCGGACAAGTGGTTCTCGAGTTACAACTAAGCGAAAAAACATCAAGATAAGGAAAAAATTTAAAAGGTCATAAAAAAAAAATGACACATACGAACGCCAAACCCTTTGAGGGTTTTACTATACTGACCTAGTACCATCACCCTGACTTGGAATTTCTCACCCCCCAGATTGGCTGTTGTACTGTGTAATCAAAAACAAATATTGTTTTCGCCAATATCAATAATATTTGAGTTGCCCTGTTAAAAATATTTCAATTAATTTCATGTTGTCACAACAGTTTTAAAATATATTTTTTAAATAAAAAAATAAAGGCAAATATTGAATCATAAATATTTTGGTAAGTTTTGATTTATTAATTCTGTTAGCCATTTGGAATTATTATTTAATGTGTTTTAATGCTTTTCAGATACAATTTTGGAATAACAAATAAAAATTAGATCGATATTATGAAATTACAAAAACGTTCGTGGCCGAAATTTGAATAAGACAAATCGTAAGGGATTCTAAGAAGGAGAAGACGAATTTTAGAACAAGAAGATCAGCTGTAAAAATTACCAAATGAAGTTTTAAGAGTGTTGATATATTTGTTTGATATTATTTCAATTTAGATTTTTCTGGTATATCTAATAAAACATTGGTCAATATTTTTACCAAATGTCTGTTTCATTGAAAAAAAGCGAAATATAATACCTATAGTTCAGATTAACCTTATTTGAAATGAAAGAGTTGATATTTATTCATTTCTTGATAATCGAAATACTTAGTTATCATCAACAAAATCAGCTAAACTATATAGTAGTTAGGGGTATTTCACCTATAATATAGTTGAAATATTCGTTATAGTCAACTAAGGATTTTTTAGGGTGTAGTTAAAAATTACCTTGCAGAAAAGAATATTTTTTATCGACTAATATGCTGCAAAATTTTTTCCAGATTAATTAGCAAGGTAATTTGTAATTTTTAATAAACTAAAAGTTAACTTAAATGTACCTAAAATTTTTAAAATTTAACAGTTTTATTTTTCCTGTTATTATCTTACTAGAATTTAGCATTTAAAAAGAACAACTTCCTTCCTATAACAAACCAATGTTAAATTCATCGGCGAAAAGCCCAAATTAGAACAACTTCCTATTCAACAATTGCAGTGCTTTAACTACTTCTTTTTCCTCACTTTTTTTTAGCTGGGATGGCACTAAAAATAGTTGCAAATAATCATAATTTTTCATTCATTAATCGAATGGTTAAGTAATCCAATATTAGAAAAACAAACAACAGCAAATCTGCAAATAAACACTTAAATCCTAAATGAGCTAGACTTAAAGCGTAAATGTATCTCTGTGAAGCAATTTGCTATAGGTACGTTTAGTCAGAAGGGCAAACGTAACGTAACTGTTAGGAATCAGCGTTTTCGAAATCCAACCGTAAACGTAAATGTGCCGTAACTGCAACTTTCCCTATCAGAAAAGTGCACTCATAGATAAACGTAAGCGACATCAACTATTTATCATCTATTTCATGTCGTTTTTTATTCCAAATTTTTACTTTTATTTATTGTTTTTTATTCTTTATTTGATATATGAATATATTTTCTTTATATTTTTTGCGATAAAAATTAATCAGCTGTTTTGATGACGGATAGAAAATAAAATAGAAATTACTCGGCAAGTACGCTTACATTTACGTGTGAGAAAGCATTTGTAAACTGAAAATAATTCATGCAACATTTTACGAAAAAGCTTTCATAGTTTTTTTCGTAATATATACGAATCTTTTGTATATTCGACGAAATTTAGTTTAGGCAATAATTTACGGAAACCAGTCTTCATTTTTTTACTTATTTTTTTGATAACTTTTTGTTTTACAAAATTAACAATATTTTTAAAACTTTCAAAACTAACAAAACTTTTAAATGCACTTAGTGGGTTATTTTATAAAACCCCTTGCGTCTTAAAAAAAGTAAATTTTTATCAAATATTCATTTTCATGGTCACATACGTGACAGTCGTACCTTTCAATGAGATGAAAAACAAGGAAAAACTTAAAATAAATTTTAACATCTTTATAGTTTTGTGTAGAGTGTAAGAACACCGAAAAAATTTATCAGTTGCTGAGTTAAATAATTCCTCAGTTAAAACTAAAAAAAATTCAAAATAACTGAAGTAATTGAAATCAACTTGTTTTATTTCAATAAAAATCTTTTTCTGGTACCCTGTATAAACAAAAATATAAAGTTTTGAAATTGTCAAATATTTTTCAAAGACAAAGGCCCAGTTTTTAGGATGTAGATTATCTTTAAACTTTGTTTAACGCAGTTTGTAACTGGGATACTGCTTTTGAAATGTGATTTGTTTTGTTTTATTTTGAAAAATTGCAAAATTCTAAATGGGAAAAAGTTGTTCCGACAAATTTTTGTTAATAAATTTGGAAATGACAGACAAAATTCGTTTATTGTTTAATTAAACTAAGTTTAACTGACATCCCAAAAACTCGACCAAAGTCAACAAGAACAAACAATTTAATTTAATTTTCTTTATTTCGCACATTTAAAAGCGTATTTTGGTCCACACCGTTAATTAAAAAGCCATGGGAATACAGGTATTTTTAATGAATGCAGAGGGAAGTGCACAATTTAAGATAAGTGTTTCTTTTTTAATTAGATCTTTAAAGAAAAATTTATATTTTTCTATAGAGGACGAGCAGAAATATATAAAAGGAAAGTAGGAATTCTTGAAAAAGACGAGTTGCCGTATGAAACCATGAGTAGAAATATCAAAAATAATTTTTCATTGAAAATAATTTATAAAGTGTATTAAATGGCATTTCATTTTTATTTTTGTGAAGATATTAATAAAAAGTTCCAAATATGTATGAGAAACTCTTGTCTATTGTCACAGTTTTTAAAAGAATTGATCAGTATAACATCTTTAATTTTAATTAAGAAATCGATCCAAGTAATTGCTTTCTCAGTTACACATGTTGACATTATTTTCAACTAACAATTTAGTAATCTTCAGTTAACTTCTTTAACTGAGCCTCAGTAAGGGATATTTCACTTGAGGCTCAGTTGGAAATTTAGTAACCAGCAACCGACAATTTTTTTTGGTGTAGCTCTATATTTAGTAACAGATAAGAAAACAAACGAACTACATAGTCCTAAAATGACGTGATGTGAGAAAAGTAAAAGTTGGTTTTTCTTTTTTACAAAAACGCAAAACTCTCAAAAAACTCTTCGCATTGCTTCGGACTTTTTTGATAAAACTTTTTTAATATGATTAGGAATATTTATAATTTGTTCATTTTCAAACCACATTATGTAACGTGACGTAGCGTGATGTAACATAAATTTCCTATTTGACACATGTGAATGTGCTATTATAGAATTTTAATGAAAGCAAATCAAAAATTCACCGTTTACTGATCTTTATTTACCACCTCTGTAAATATTTTGTTATAAGAGATTGCACTTGTGACCAAAACCCGAATGCAACTTTGCAGTGCGTTTTATAATATAATATGTATAAGCTTTGGACTCTTTAATTTAATTAAATTTAAGTATTTTTTTTAATAATAGAAGTCAGAAGGAATTTTTCGGTCACGTTGGACCTTTCTGTGGAAATGCTAATATACATATCCCTTTGAGCAACAAATTGAACAACTTTAGGTATATTTACTTTTTTTATAAAAAATATCTTTAAATTTTACAAAATATTAAGACTTTTAAAAAGTGCTTTCTATGAAAAGACGACCTTTTATAAAAATATCTTTGAGAAGAAAGTATTTTTTAATACTACCTTAAGCCCCATATCACACAAGTGTCTTATAAAGTGTTGTATGTATAAAGAAAATGTATAATAGTGTGAACACAATTCGTCACACACATGTCAAAATGAGTGCACATTTTAAAGAGTTCACATATTCCCAGAGTTTTAGTTGATCTGAAGATTGTTATAATGAGTGTTATTTTACACGAAAGTCTTTCGTAAAATAAACGAATTTTATGAAAGATTTTTGTCATTGTTGCCAGTTTTTTTCAGATTTTATCCCCACTTTTCAAATTGTTATCCCGAAAAATCCCCGATTTTCAATTTGTTATCCCCGAAAATCCCCAATTTTTATTTTCTGGAAAAAATTCGTATTCGTTAACTTTTTTTTTTTAAATTAATGTAAAAATACCATATTTATTTAATTCTTTTCGGTACCTTATACACTCAAACTCAATAAATTTTGTAATTCTAACAAATTAGAAAAAAGAACAAATAAATTTAAATAACAGCATAAAAAAATGGGAGCCACATTTTTTCGTTTTAAATATTTTAGAATCAAAATTTTCCGATTCATCAGCTTCAGACATTTTGTTGCGTATGGTACTGTATAAAAAAGGTTTAATATTTCAGCGGATGGATTGAATTTTTGACAATTGAATAACATTAAAGTATATATTTAATTTAAGAAGAGCTTCTTATAACTCATATTACATCCGAATAACCTTAAATATTTTGGAACCAAAAGGAATTCAAATTTTCACCAAATGGAATTAAGGTTTGTACGCACATTAACTTTCCAGACACAAATTTGTGTAGCCTAAAATCATGCACTATTATCATCATACTTAAAAGAAATATATAAATATTTAGAATTATCAGGGTTAAATTCATAAAAATATAAAAAGGCAATAAAATGTTATCCCCAAAAAATCCCCTAAAATTTCGTGTCATCCCCAATAAATCCCCGGATCCCAAAAGGAAATTGTTATCCCCATTGACGAAAAAAAAACCCCAATTTGGGGATAAATCCCCTAAACTGACAACACTGATTTTTGTGGTGCGAAACAACGAAATTCACATGCAAAAATTTCGTATATTTAACGAATGATTTTCGTACTCCGAAACAACAAAATATTTCGTACAATATGCAAAAGGTTTCGTATATATTACGTATGGACTTTTTTCAGTGTATATACTTTTGCTCGTAGCTTAAATGGGTATGTATTTCTCTCACTCTTTATTAACAGCAGCAACCGGCAATTTTTAAGGAAACCCAAAGGTGAATTGATCAATTTTATGTTCAAATTATAATAAATATGACAAAAACTATTAGTAGTAACTATAAAAATATCAAATTATTAATTAAAAGGTGGGAAAAAATGTCAATTTCCTATTTACAAACACATTTTATAAATTTTTTGCTCAGTAAATGTGAGGATTGCAATCTCTTTATTTTCTAACCTCTGGTAGCTTCGAAATAGCCGATTTGTTGCAGTTACGGTTACTGATGGCAATTCACCCAAAAGCATTTGAATATATTTTTGGTTTGGTTTCGAAAAAGCTGATAGCTTTAAGTACGTTTACGGTTAGGAATTCAACCTTTTTTTGAGAAATAATTATTTTCCCCATCTATTTCACATACAATACAAGGTTGTAGCAACTAGTAGTAAGACATTATTTTGTAATACCTTAAATTTAATATTTATTTGATAATAAAAAGAAACTCACCTTGACTAATTCAATTAGAGTGTCAATATTTGGATCACGTTTCTTAGCGGAATTCAATTCTGCATTCAATTTTTCAGCATCGGATAGAAATTCGCGAAATGCCGAAGACATAGCCAAGGCGGTGGCACTATCAAATATTTCAGTTTCTGAAAAGAATAGTGTTTTATTATTTTGCATTCTTTCATTCCTCTTCCAAAAGTAAACAAACTTACCAAGTTTTTGCAATAAATAAATAGAGGGTAACAATTGTTTTTTATAATTCATTTTCCAAACCTTAAAGCAATCATCACCATGTAACAGCGAAGAAAGGCAACCATTTATTTCAATACTGTTTTTAAAAGGATCTTCTATATCCCTTAAAAGTGTTAGGAACAGATTTGCATGTTTGTTAGTGTTGACAATGAATTTTTGCTGAAATTGAAAAAAACAAAAAGCAAAAAAAATTAAACGGTATTACAAAATATAAAAAATTCAATATAGGTACTTTTCAGATACCTAGTGTTTTTTTTTTGTAGGTTTGAGTACCGATTCTGAATAGTTTGCAAGCGGTGAAGTGATAAAAAGTGTCATTTGCTATAAATATTTTTAAATGAGTGACAAATATTTTTCACGGCTTCAAAGCTTCGCAAACCATTTAGAATCGGTACTTTGGTTGAGTAGATCACATTACAATTTTCCAAAATTTCAACGCACCCCCAAAATCTGAAGTTATTGTAAAAAACTCTTCATTAACCCTTTGAGGACCATACATTTTCTGCCGAAGCGATTTTGAAGTTTTTTTCGATTTTCATGATCTCTGTCCTAATAATAGTTATGACACGAAAAATTAGCCCCGTTGAGAACCCCTCCTTACCCCTCATTTCGCTTGCCAAAAATATTTCCCATTTAACGATCCTGCCCTTCCGGACGAAGGGATTTTTATTATTATTTTATTTTTGTTATTTTGTTTTGTTATCTTCAACTAAATTATAGATATTTCATAAAAAATTTACCTCATAGACCCCTTGCTTGCCCTTCAATTCGCTTGTCAAAATTTGTGCTTTTTACTTCTCAAATGAAGAATTCTAGTTACCCAACTTTGAGGGTCGCAATGGGAAAGTGGGACCAGGTAGGGGTTTACCGCCTACTATTCTTTTGTTGTCTCAACTCTCCTCTACAAATCACTTTTGGACATATTTACTCTATCTTTTGTCTGGGCAATTATAAGTGCGAAAAATCCTTTGGCAAGCATACTTCCCTGTGGTCGTCAAAGGGTTAAGACTTTACAGACTAAAAAAATTTAAGTTTAATCAGGCACTATCCACGGCTCTCATCTTAAAAACTGAACTGGTTTTAAGAGAGTTTCAGTGTAAAGTAACAAAAAACGTGAAAAAGTGGTATTTTTAATTATTTTTATTGTTTTTAAGCAATTTTAATTAAATTGTAAAGTGCACTTCTGTTGTTTGATATGTTCTCTGCATTAGTTTTGTATAATTAGCACAAAATTTTGCTTATTAATATTAAAAAATACGCGTTAAAAAAAACACTAAAAACTGTTTCTCTTAAAACCAGTTTGCATATAAAATTAAAGAGACTTTTTAACAGCAGTTGAGGCTGGTGGTTTGTCTTTAGTCTATATAGTCGTTGGTTTAATCCCAATTGATTTTTAAATTTTGAACAGCTTTGAAAAGAAGAATAGTTGAGCTTTCCAAATATGTGTACATGTTTATGAGTTTAACAAAACTGTGAGGAGATATTTACACTATCCGAACTTTTAATTTTTATTCTAATTTATTCAGCTTTAACATTTTCTGAGAATAATTTTTTTCAAATGATACTAATTTTTTAAGTAAATTTAGGGATTTAACAATTTTAAACTTACAAAAACTCTGTTTTTGGGTTCCTGCAGATTTCAATGAAATTTGGATATTTTATAGAGTAGACAGTTAAATACCGCTATCCGTTTCAAAACCCTTTCAAACTGATAACCGATACCGATACCAATACCGAAACTCTTAAAATAATTTTTGTTACGTTTTTCACAAAAAATATAAATTTTTTCATACAAAATTATACAAAAATTTAAAATTAATTGAACTCTATCTGTGTTTTTAATAAAGAATCGTATTGCTAGCAGGCGTATTGCTATTATTTTTTTAATTTGGTTTAGCAACATTGTGTTTTTTTTAAAACAACACATCCCCAGCAAGCATGGCAATACGAAGATTCTTCGATCATATTGCCAGGAAGAAAACATATATTGCCGGTAATATTAATTTCGTATTGCGGAAGTTTCCTCCGTCGGGAACAACTGTTACCTGAAAGCAATACTTCCAGGCAATACGAAAGCAATACTCCAGGAAGTTTAATCGGCGATATCGCTAATTTATCACCTGGAAGATAAAAAGATGCTATCGCCAAATAAACTCCACGTTACAAAATAAACGATTTATTTTTTTCATTATTAAATTTAAGCCTAAAAAAGAATATCTGCATACATAATCCATTGACCAACACATTAATTTTCTTGATTTCGTCGAAGCCGATTTTTTCCGCGCATTAAATCTCGATTTTTTTGAGGAATTTGTTTTCTATATATCTGTTGGTTGTTTTTGTACAAATTTTGTTTTAATTTTGAAAAAAAATTTCAAACATATTTTCTTTATCTTCCGGATGATAAAAAGGTAATATTGCCGCAATATTATCATAAAAAATTATGACAAAAAATTCAATTTTTGAATTATTTTTTTCCAAATATCACCGAATTATCTTCCAAATAATAAAGGAAAACAGTTTCAAAATACTACTTGATTATTTTCATTCAAATGAAAAATAGAAAATATCGCTTTAGTATCTTCTTGGAAGATATCTTCCAAATGCTTACAGGGATAATTTATTGTGTACCGATACCAAAACCGAAACAAACAAAATCGATACCAATACCGTTATTCGTTACAATTGGAATATCTTTCTGCAAATTATCAAAGGTTTCTCACAGGCAGCAGAAGTCAGTGTACAACATGTAGTTATCAATTAAATTTGATATTCTTGATACAATCTCTTTTATATTGTTTTAAATTTAAAACAAAATTTTTTTTTGTAAAGTGAGTCGTCTCCGAAATAATATTGTTGCTCGAAGTAAGTAACAGCATTTCTTAAAAACTGATTTGTTTCTAATTTGAAAGTTTTTGTTTCTTGATAGGAAATTTTTTTTTTTTAATTTGCTTCCATAAAACTCATTTTTTAACCGATTTTTAAGGCAATTCAAAATATGTATTACTTATTATACTGTGCAGTTCTATAATAGTATAGGAATCACTTTCTGGGGCTAATACTGGGGAATATTAATTTAATTAATAAAAAATATAATTAATAAAATAATTATTTATCAAAATTAAAGAAATTCTTTTTTAACTGGAAAATTGTATTTTAGCTGGCAATTGGACAAGACCCAAAATAACTGGACAATCCAGGCAGAGCTTTGAAGAATTAATTCCTTAATTCAATTTTTCAATTCTGAATTAAAAATTCGATGAATTAATTCACTAAGCACCATGAATGGAATTAATTCATATTTGCTTTCGTTCGATTAATTTTGTTACGAATAAATTCAATTGCAATAGTTCTTTTTATTAAATCAAATGAATTAATTCACTGGTGAACACGTTCAATTTTATAAATCAAACGGAAAAAAGTGAATTAATTCCTTACTGAATTAATTCACTACTGAATTCGTTCAATTTCATTTTCGTTCAGTGAATTAAAAAAAAATAAAATTACGGTCAGTGAATTAAAAAAAATAATAAGTTCACTGAATTGAAAAAAAAAAAAATAAGTTCAATGAATTGAAAAAATAAAATAAGATCACTGAATTCAAAGCCTGCCCAATAAGCACGTAGGTTTTAAAAATTCAAGTGCTTTAAATTTTGCTTGAAGTAAAGTATATTTCAAATTCTAGCACTTGCTTTTTTAACAAAAATATTTCAAACTTGAATTTTTGTTTCCCTTTTGCTGGAGTATGCTATTGAAATAAAATGTAATAAAAGTTGAATTCAAGCCTTGAAACTGGAAAATAGGGCTGGAATTGAACTTGATTTCAACTTGAATTCCAGTGAAAATGTTTATAGGGTGTTTTCTGCCGTTCAGTAGAAGAAAACAATAATGTACAAATAAAATTTTTAAATAAGCAATT
Organism: Leucophora obtusa; assembly: GCA_949987735.1. Taxonomy (NCBI): domain Eukaryota; kingdom Metazoa; phylum Arthropoda; class Insecta; order Diptera; family Anthomyiidae; genus Leucophora; species Leucophora obtusa. The sequence continues at coordinate 140,792,456 of OX465298.1, read as the reverse complement.
TTACAGCGTGTGCTAGTAAAAATAAAAAAAATAGAAACCGGATGCTGTTTATCAACCTACATGATTCAAAAATAAAGCCTTTTACTATTAAAAATAAAAACTTTACAGATATAGATAAATTTGGAAAAAAAAATATAACTATTAATTTTTCAAACTAGTTATATAGTTATATGTTTTTCCAAATTTATCTATATCTGTAAAGTTTTTATTTTTAATAGTAAAAGGCTTTATTTTTGAATCATGTAGGTTGATAAACAGCATCCGGTTTCTAATTTGTTCATTTTTACTAGCACACGCTGCAAAATTGCTTATTTAAAAATTTTATTTGTACATTATTGTTTTCTTCTACTGAACGGCAGAAAACAGGCTTTGAATTCAGTGAACTTATTTTATTTTTTTTTCAATTCAGTGAACTTATTTTATTTTTTTTTTTCAATTCAGTGAACTTATTATTTTTTTTTTAATTCACTGAACGTAATTTTATTTTTTTTTATATCACTGAACGAAAATGAAATTGAACAAATTCAGTAGTGAATTAATTCAGTAATGAATTAATTCACTTTTTTTCCGTTCGATTTATAAAATTGAACGCGTTCACTGGTGAATTATTTCATTTGATTTAATAAAAAGAACTATTGCAATTGAATTAATTCTTTGAATTTGTTGTTTGATGAACGCATTCAGTTGAACGAATTCAGTGAATTACTTAAGAAAAGGAATTCATTCAATTGTAGAGAAAATTGAATTCGATTGGTAGTGAATTCATTCAAAAAGGAATTAAATCTTCAAAGCTCTGTATCCAGGCCATTCCAGGCCGTCTGGCTTCGGCGACGGTGGATTTTATACATTCACACCAGGGATGAGAAAGGAGATTTTTTTTTTGGTATAGAAAAAAAAATTTTTTTTTAATTTTTTATGGCATAATTAAAATATATTATAAAACTAATAATAAACATGAAAAACCATGATTTTTCTAGTTCAATGGTTTCAACTTTTTCATCTGTGAACATCACCAAATAATTGGATTATTTTTTGAAAATATGGCAACACTGAAGAGAGTGTGAGAATTGAAGTATGCGAGAAAACGCAGAGAAATTTAATAAAGTTTTAATTTTAGGCGCATCCGCAGAGCGTTTTTAAAGCCTGAGGGCCCGAAAACATCAAAATGAAGCTGCTGCCAGCAACAAAATCACTTTTTCCCATATACATACATTAGGGTGGGTCGATTTAGCAATCGATATTGCGTACTCGATTTTTCGAAAGCTTTTAGCATGTGGAAAAAAAGTTCCACTACGACATATCAAAAAAATCTTTTTCGAGGCTCCCAAATTTAATTTTTTTGCAATTTTCTAATAAATGCTAGATTAGCGCCATCTTGAGGTGGATTTTTGAAACAACTAATAAAGTTGTAAACAATATAACATTACAACCTTTCCAGAAAGGTATTACTTATGATAATCGGATAAAAAATGTGGCAACTAGAGGTAAAAGTATATAAGTAAAATTATTTTCTGCTTGATGATAAAATGATGATAATGATGAGAAATGATGATAATGATGTTGATGACAACAAGGAGAAAATAATTTACTTATATACTTTTACCTCTAGTTGCCACATTTTTTATCCGATTTTCAAAAGTAATACCTTTCTGGAAAGGTTGTAATGTTATATTGTTTACAACTTTATTAGTTGTTTCAAAAAGCCACCTCAAGATGGCGCTAATCTAGATTTATTAGAAAATTGCAAAAAATTTAAATTTGGGAGCCTCGAAAATGATTTTTTTGATATGTCGTAGTGGAACTTTTTTTCCCTATGCTAAAAGCTTTCGAAAAATCGAGTACGCAATATCAAAAAATTTTTGTCCATACAATTTGACCCGCCCTAACATACATATATTTTATGAAGAGCAAACTACTGCAGGCAGTTTAAATTTTTTCCGCTAGCACTGAAAAATAAAATAAAAAATGGTTCTATTTCACAGTTGTATGGAAATACACATTTTAAATTACAGTACGACCTCGGTTACTGCAACTAATAAAAACCAAGGCAGTTGCAGTAAACGTGGTTGTTGCATTGACCGAGTCACAAATTTTTATAGGCCAATTACACAACTTTAATATACAAGCATTGCTTTAAGTACTTGTAGGGGACAAGTAGAGTGCTACAGGGACCTTGAAGCGTTTTAGCAACTCTATTGATGTTGCCTCAGCCTCTCATGGGATCCAAAGACCGTCCATGCGTGGTGAAGAGCCACATCCGGCTAGAGGTGTCCCTGCTTTCGCAGAACATGGCGGATCTAGAGCGGACACTCGATAAAAACCCGTAATCCCCGGTGTTATCCAACCGTGCCCATGGGATGAATAGCACTACGCTAGTGTGTTTTTGAACGGTGGCCTCCAGGACGAGGCGAACCCTGGTTGTATTAGCCCGCTGGCAGTACAGGGCTCTGCTGCCGAGCGTACTGTTCTAATCCCTATTTTTGATCTTATTTTTCAGATGGACATAAATAACCAAAAAACAGAAAAAAAGCAAGAGAAGGTCAGCGCAGACCTATCCTCAGCAGTCAAAGGGGCGTTATGCCCATATGATGCTAAGGACAAACTGGACATGATTCAGCCGACAGAAGACGTTTCCAGTCTTAACGTGGCTGAACCGATGGAAGTTGGAAATATAACTGAGGACCTCTCGGGTCCAAGTATAGTTATCAACACCAATATCCCAACGGATGAAGAGGATGAACTTCTAAGTTCTCAGCCCAAAAATGCTGAAACAGAGGAAGTTCCAGGCGAAAAGTCGAAACCAGTGACTGAAAGGGTAAAGCTCTGTGGGGCTGCTCGTAAACGCCTGAGGATGTACCTGGACGAAGGAATTGACCTAGAGGCAGCGCGGAGACTATGTCTGCTACCCATGCGCGAAGCCCGTAAGGAGGTCAAAGAACTCGCAGGTATCAGAAAGAGGGTACGATCAGATGGCTCAACGCCGCCTGGCTCCGGACACCCTGCAAAAAGGACCGCTGAGATGGCTAGTGATGGCACACCTCTAAAGATTGGTAGTGGCACATTACCAAAGGCAGCCTTGGCAGCCCCGGTAACACAGCAACGAACAGCGGTATTATCCTACAAGGAAATTGTTGCGACGACGAAAATTGGCGTTATTCCGCCTGATTTCCCGGCAACTAGATGGACTGATGAACAGCTGCAGTCCATCCAAAGAGCTGTTTTGTACAAAATAGCGGAGCTGAGAAAGGGGACCATCAAGCCCTGCTTCTCGAGTTGCTCCTTTAAGCCGGGGTGGCTTAGTTTTGTGTGCCGCGATAAGGACACAGCGCAGTGGCTGGAGACGCATGTCCCCACGCTAAAGCCATGGAGTGACGCTGTGCTGAAAGTCGTGGCGGAAGACGAAGTGCCGAGGGCCCAAGTGTTCGTGGGATACTTCCCGGAGAAAGAGGACACGTCCAATGACTTGATTCTTGGACTGGTGGAGGGCCAGAACTGTGAACTTTCGGTTGAGTACTGGAAGGTGCTGAACAGGGTCATTAAGGGTGGAATAGTGGAATTAACCCTATCTATTGACCCAATCTCAGCCGACCTACTCAAACGAAAGAACAACAGGGTGAATTTTGGATATGGAACAGCGCTGGTAAGACCTACAGGAAGACAAGAGGTCGGGCGCGACATATCCAAACAGGTAAAGGCAAGCACCTCAGCAGCTGCGGCTAAATCCGATACAAGAGTCTCTAAGGACTCAAAGTCGGATGAAAAACCGGGCTGCTCGAGGGACCTTGCCAAACCTAATTCTACTGAGCCCAATGCCAAAAAGTCGGCCAGGCTTATGGCTCCCAGCAGGCGCAAAAAGTGGGAGAGGAACTCGGCAGAGGAAGCTGCTCTGCTGAACACCAATCGGGGCAGAAAGGTGGCAAAGCGTGCTACCAAACTTGCTCGCAGGTAATGACTGCCATAAGGGGCAGAACATCAAAGCACCTAAGGTGCTTGCAAGTGAACCTTCACCATGCCAAGGCGGCATCTGATGTTGCCAACAGAAGGTTCACCGTCGACGCTCTGGATGTAATGTTCATTCAGGAGCCGTGGGTACACAATGGGGCCATTAAGGGGCTGAACGCGAACCATGGTAAGTTGATTTATGATTCCAAACATAGCAGGCCTAGAGCGGCCATCCTTGTGAGGAGCAACCTAACATTTCTTCCAATTTTAGAGTTCATAATGGGAGACCTGGTTGCAATCTGGGCAATCCTGGCCGGGGAGCATGAGGTGATGTTGGCCTCTGCGTATTTGCCTGGCGACAGCGACGCGGCACCAACCGCGGAGGTCTCGGCCTTTGTGGAATATTGCCGATTGAGGGGTCTGAGTTGGATCCTCTGCTGTGACGCCAATGCTCATCACACAACGTGGGGAAGCACCAATGTCAACAAACGGGGTGAGTACCTGCTTGAATTTATATGTGGTAATGGTATTAACATAGCAAATAGGGGCGACGAACCGACATTTAGGAATGCTATTAGGTCAGAGGTCTTGGACCTCACTCTTACTAGTTCTAACCTTTCATTCGCCATCTCTAACTGGCATGTATCCAACGAACTATCAATGTCTGATCATCAACACCTGGTCTTTGACGTTGTTAGTGCGCTGGACTCGTGCCAGGAATATCGTAATCCCAGATGCACAAACTGGGAGAACTTCCGTTATCATCTGGAAAGCGATGCCAATATCTCCAAAGGGTTGATTCTGAGCCCAGATGAGATTGATTATGAGGCATCAGAGATTCAATCTAGTCTGACTTCTGCTTACTTTGCGAGCTGCTCTCAAAAGACCAGGAAGGTGAGAAGGGACGTTCCATGGTGGAACGATGGTCTGGATAGGCTCAAAAGGGAGGCTAGGAGACTATTCAACAGAGCCAAGGAAACAGGTGACTGGGTCACCTACAAGACGGCTCTAACTGAATATAATAGGGAATTACGTAGATCCAAAAGGTCCACGTGGCGCAGCTACTGTGAGAAGATCTCAGATCTTCCGGAAGCTGCGCGACTTCAGAAGGCCCTTTCACAGGATCACACGAATGGTCTTTGCACTCTCAGGAGACCCGATGGTTCCTACACTGGATCTCCTGAGGAAACCTGTGAACTATTGTTAGACACGCACTTTCCAGGCTGCGTAGCCTCCCGCGGGTCTGTAGCGATTCAAAGAATCCCAAACCTTACGGGAAGGTATGTACGCCTAACTGGTGCCGTCTTTCGAGAGGACAGAGTGAAATGGGCGATTAATGGATTTAAGCCCTTTAAATCACCGGGCCCCGACGGGATCTATCCATGTCTGATGCAGAGGGGGGTGGATATAATAGCCCCACAACTGGTTAGGATATTTAGATCCAGTCTTCTGTTGGGTCATGTTCCGACGAATTGGAGGGGGGTTAAGGTGGTCTTTATTCCAAAGGCGGGGGGGAAATCCGAACAACTGCCTAAATCGTATAGACCAATTAGCCTCAGCTCTTTTCTTCTTAAGACAATGGAGAAAGTTTTGGACCACTTCATTAGGGACACGTATCTCGGGCGTAAGCCGATACACGAGCTTCAGTTCGCGTATCAACGGGGTAAGTCTACAGAAAGTGCTATCCATCATGTTGTCACGGTGATAGAGAAGGCACTAGAGGCAAAGAACATTGCCCTCTGTGCTTTTATTGATATACAGGGCGCTTTTGACAACACGTCCTACAATGCGATCGGGCTATCTATGATGAGAAAGGGCATATCTCCAATGATCATAAATTGGACATTAGAGATGCTCAGCTCAAGAGAGATCACGTTCGGCATAGGCTCTACTAGTAGAACCGTGAATGCGACCAGAGGATGTCCGCAGGGAGGTGTGCTATCGCCTTTACTGTGGACACTGGTCATTGATGAGTTGCTTGAGGGTCTGAACGACCTTGGCTTCAGGACCTATGGCTACGCCGATGATCTTGTCATATCCGTTGTCGGCTGGGATGACAGGACCATCTCTGATCGTATGCAGCAGGCTCTGAACTTTACTCACTCATGGTGTCGGGAAAAGGGGTTGACTATCAACCCAACGAAGACGATCCTGGTACCGTTCACAAGGAGAAGAAGGGTCAACCTGACCGAACCTGTTGTTGGGGAAAAAACTATAGGCTTCTCGGATAGTGTGAAATATTTAGGGGTGACTCTGGACAAATCGCTTACGTGGAATGATCATCTGGACACCGTAACCAAGAAGGCCACCAGGGCATATTATGCCTGTCAGAGGCTCTTTGGGAGAACATGGGGTCTAAGACCACACATGGTCTACTGGTCATTCGACACCATTGTAAAACCTATGATCACTTATGCTGCCTTAGCATGGTGGCCAAAGGTTGAGCAGTCAACGGCAAAGGATACTCTGAGGAAGTTGTATCGGCTGGTGTGTACTGGCATTACGGGGGCTGGGGGATCGTGCCCAACGGATGCCATTGGGGCCATGTTGGGTATTCCACCATTGCATATCTCCGTGAAGGAAGCTGCAAGCTTGGGCTCACTTCGTCTCCGGGGGGTCGGGGACATGAGGAGCGGGGACCTAAAGGGACACATGAAGATCGCCGGGATCTTTATCGACGACCCAATTTTAAGGGTCGCGGACAAAATGATCCCAGAGCAGATCTTTGTCAGGTATTTTGACATCATGTCATTTGACAGGCATATGTGGACCAGTCGGACTTGGAAGCCCGAAGAGGGGGCTCAGATATGGTTCACTGATGGCTCGAAACAAGCTAATGGTGACACGGGGGCAGGTGTCTTTGGACCCAGATTCCAACGTGCTCTACCAATGGGCAAGTACCCCTCCGTCTTTCAGGCGGAGATTTTCGCCATCTGCGTATGTGTGAGAGAGTGCCTGCGGAGAGGCACGGCTAGATCCCGCATCTACATTCTTTCTGACAGCCAGGCTGCGCTAAAGGCTCTTGGAGCTTACGAAGTATCATCTGGTCTGGTCATGGAGTGTGTGGAAATTCTCAACGAACTCGGTATGAGAAACTCCCTTACACTGGGATGGATTCCTGGCCATGAAGGGCACGAGGGTAACGAAAGGGCTGATTGTCTAGCCAATTGTGGAGCCCGACGACCCTTCATCGGTCCGGAACCATTCTTTGGGATACCTAGGGGGTATGCTAGGGAAAAACTCAGGCAATGGAGAGAGACTGAGTTTGCAAAACATTGGGAAACTTCTACTGGCCAAAGACAGGCCAAAAGATTTATTTCCCTGTCCAGCGGAGTATCAAAGCGACTATTGTCACTTGACAGGGGTAACCTTAGGACCCTGACGGGATACTTAACTGGGCACTGTAGGCTCAGGTACCAGCTTCACAAACAGGACCGGTCAGACACTGATGTTTGCAGGTTTTGTGAGCTGGAAAAAGAGACATCGGAGCATGTTCTCTGCGAATGTCCGAGACTGTGCGACAGGAGACTCAGATTTCTGGGTGACCGCTTTGTGTCATCTTCGGACGTTTGGGGAAATTCTCCTAACAGGATTATTGGCTTTATTGGTAGCCTGAATCTATAGGGAACTCTAGGCAGCACAAAAGATCTATATTGGTCGCGGTGCGTAGTGCCTTCGTATCTAATCTAAAAAGTACTTGTAGTTCATATTGTCCTAAAGATAATTTTGAGCATAATTAATATATTTCTTTAAATAAAACAACTTTAGTATTTAACTACCCAGCAAACAAAGATGATCATTAATGACCCAGAAATGAGCTCCAAAAACATAAACATTTTTCAACTTTTTCTTATGAAAGTGGTCCGTTCAAAAGAGCCCCCTGTATACTCAGAAATGACTTAGAAAAAAGAACGTATAAAATCGAAATTTTCCTCACAAATTTAAATAATTTTGGAAACTTCTTTGAGTCCGGAAAATGAACCCTCATTTTGAGACAGCTTTTTAGATTGTAGAGACAACTTTTTGGATTGTTTTCTGAAGGTTCATATTTTCTACCAAAAAAAAGAGTGTTTTCAAAAAAACAATAATAATTTCTATAAGCCATTTAAGAATCTTATTTATGAGCGCTCCGAAATTGCTGGCTGGGTATTGAACTTGAAAGTGTTAATTTTTCAAGAAAATTTAATTCATTTTATTGAAAATAATATAAAACACAAAACAATCCAAATAAATAAATTTAATAAAAAAAATACACATTCTTATGTGTATTTGATTCGGCATTTGCCACAAATTTTCTCAGTGAATTTTTATTTTTTTTATTCGTCTAATTTGGAATTTGAGAATTTCAGTAATTTTTTGTAAATTATTTTATAATTAATTTTTTATTAAAAATTTTATTTTGCTTTTTAATTAATATTTTTATCTTTTGTTATATTATAAATACTTATATGAATATTGTAATTTTTTTGAGTAGAAGTTTGTGATCGATTATTTCCATAGCCTATTGGAAACGAAGGAATAAATAAATAAAAAAATAATTGTAGAATTATGGACGTGGGCGCATTTTTGTCTAGTTTTTCGAGAATTTCATTTTTTTCTTTAGGCCTAGCTTTTTATTAATCACCGGCATCTTTAGTTTTAAAAGAAGAACTCTTCGCAAAGAAAATCACTTCGAGGATAAATATTTAGAGATGCATTTTTATTTTATTCTGATTTTATTCAGTGTCGTTAACTTTCTTTTAAAATCGCTAAAACCAAAGAAAAATTTGGTCATGTTTAAGGTTCTGCGATTTTAAGTCTGGCGACTATTTGTACATAAAAATAATGTAAGACTTAAGGAAATTTTATAGGATTTACGAAAATATACAGTTTGTACAGAACCGATCAGTACTCTCTAAATTTTACTATGTAATTTGATAAAAGGTCGATATCGCTAATTTTTCGTTAAAGCCACGCCCACTTAAAATAACCCAGTCAGAAAAATACAAACGGGAAAGCGATGGGAAAGCACTTTAACAGGTGGTACAAGTACTGGCAAAAAGTGCTTTCCCATTCCCAAAATGATAACATCATTAGACAAAAGGACCGGCTGCTCAAAAAGCGACGGAAAAGCACTGGAGAATCAAAATTTTTGAACATTGGCAAAACGCTGGCAAAACCAATAAATAGGTGGTCTGGAAATATATTTTCCAAAATTAAATTTAAAAAAAGCTCATATGTATTTTTTTGGTCCTACCGTGATTTGAACCCGGGCCGTCAGATTGGTAGGCGATTGCTCTACCCAATGAGCTATAGAGACATATAATATTTGATAGCTAAACACATAAATGAGTGATAATCGCTGGACTACTACTGGCTTTGCGAAGAACCTAGCACTGGCAAACAGTTTTTTTGAACTAATATGCCTGCGTTGGGAGAGCAAAAAATAAGTTGGTCTTAAAGGAGCTTTTCCACAAATAAAAAAATTGATTTTATAGAACAAAAATATTTTAAATTAAAAAAAATCCAAAAAAAATTTTTTGCTTGCAACCGGATTTGAACTTGGAACCTCCTGACTACAAACCTTTTTTAACGAAGCATCAGCATTTTTATAAAATCATTGCTCTACCAGTGAATTGGTTTTTGTACCACTGGTAGCATTGGCTAAGTAGCACTGGATAACCACTGGTTGCAAACCTTGGCATATCACTCTTAGACTATTCTATTACAAACCACCGAAATTTTTGTAAAACAAATGCTGGAAAAACGCTTTTTGCAAGCGCTGGCAAAGCGTCCCATATGAGTGCTCTCCCCGTCATTTATTTTCAACACCATGGTTACCCAGTGGTATGCCAGTGCTTGATTTTTTGTACCATTGGCGATTTCTGATTGGGAAGTGATAAAATAAAAAAAAAAAACGTTACGTTACGTTAAAATTCTGTACAATTTTCTGAACAATCTCTCTGTCTTTCGGGAAAAATTTAGCCACTATTGATCTTTAAAAATAAAGACAACGGGAATAAAATTAGAAAAAACTTGAATCGTTTCTATTATATTTGCCAACACTGTATGTTAAAAAACTATGAAAAACATAATAGGGTTTTCATATAAACTCGTAAATGCCTTGTAAACCTTGTATAAATACAAACCATATTTTTTATGTATGGAGTTTGACATTAAACTCATAAACATACAAGGCTTACACCGTTTACGAGTAGAATATGAGTTTATATGAATAGTTGGTAAAAAAGTTTAAAAATATGTTTATAAATTTAAATATTGAATCAACGTAAACATTGTCAGGGAAGTTTATTAAGAGATTTAAAACAATTTCAAATTTAAAAACCGTTAAAAGCATCGAGTAGTATCGAGTATCCAAATTAAAAATATCGAGTAGTATCGAATATTGAAAAGTAACCGAATTTACCAGCACTACCATATTGTGGCAAAATATGACCTTATGTGGTAATAAAATAGAGAATAAAAATGAGGAGATTTAGTTATCTCGTTAATTTGAATGGCCTATTAGTTTTCTTAATATTTATTAGAAATTAAAATTAATTACTATTTAGATTCTTTTTTAGTAATATTTTTAAGAAAAAGTAGCAACAGTGTATAAGGTGTAGCTTTTAAATTTATTGATATTTTTAAGAACAATTAAATTAAAAAATTTAAAAGCCTGTTTATATATTACGAAAATTGTCTAAACATTAGAAAATGACAAATACTAAGCTCTGGTTTATGTATTACGGAAATTGTCTAAACGAAAGCAAAGTAAAGAAAATTTGTTATAACATGTTTATTGTAGGCCTTTATTAGTAGATTATAAAAATATTACCCTTTTTAGAATTGTTTCATAAATCGAAAAATGGCAAACTTTCAGTTTTCATATCCTCGAGGTGCCCTACTTTGGTGTCCAGTGACACAATTCCCGGAGAGTCTGCATGGTCGACTGCAAAGTTTAATCTCGAAATTACGTTTGCTATGGGCGTGTGAAGTTTCATCTCAATCCGACCAACCAATAAGAAATGGCTGAATTATTTTCAAAATATTTTGAAAATACTCAACGTGTACTGAACGACAGAAAATAGGTTTCGAATTCAGTGAACGTTATTTTTTGTTATTCAATTCAGTGAACTTAATTTTTTTTTTTAATTCACTGAACGTATTTTTTTAGTTCACTGAACGAAAATAACAATACATTAAACGCATTCAGTGGTGAATTAATTCACCAGTGATTAATTCATTTGATTTAATAAGACGAACTATACAAATTGAATAGGTTCGTAACAAAAGAATCGAACGAAAAAAATATAAATTAATTCCATTCAATTTAGTCTTTTGTGAATTAATTCATTGAATTTTAAATTCAAAATTCAAAAACCGAATTAAAGTATTAATTCTTTAAAGCTATGATTTCTATCGTTAATAGACTATTATCGTAATGGATAGATAATTTTCGTTACTTTGCTTTGGTTTACATAAACCGGGCCTAATTTTTACAGCTTTGATGGTTTTTTACCGCAATGTTGAAAAAAATTAAACGTTTTGTTCTTTTTTCTGTAGAGTCTTACAAAAAAGTTTATTACTTCAGATTTTGATGTTGTTTTATAATATCTGAAAACAGGTAATGGAACTACTCAACCAGACCTATAACCTACACTAGGTCAATTGATGCTTATAAAATCACTGCCACATAGTATTGTTATTTTTAAATATAAACTATTAATTTAATATTTTACTTAATAAAAAAATGTGTCTTAACTTACCAAAAATAATTCAGAACTACGAGTTAAAGCCTGTTGACATTCACGTGGTATTCCCGTATATAGAGTTTTTAATGCATTATATGTGGCAAAAAATTCATTTTGATTTAATGTTAAACTTTGTTCAATTGCTGTATTTAATACTTTTTCAATATATTCGGCCACAAAGCGGCAATAATTTTTCATTTCTAAATTGGGTACCATCAAATTTTGCCAAACTTCAAAGAAAGAAAGAGTGTTCAATTTAAATAGGGTTTAATTTGCTTTTAAATAGTCTTTTGAAACTTACCTTTAATCCCTTCCATTAAATTTTGATAGCCACCTTGACCAATTGCCCATAATATACTTAAGCATATATTACTGCGATTTTGATAGGAATGCCTTAACATTGCTGTGTTGGCCATATTGCTTGTGCATATTTGTGGCCAATTATGAGCAATCAACTGAAGAAGGAACTAAAAATATTAAATACTTTTAATATTTTCAAAATTTTAACGAAAATTAAAATATTGTATAAACAACTTTCTCTATATGTAAATATTTTTCGCTAAATATTTATATTATGCATTAAACATTTAAACTGTAGTTTATATTTAAGGCCTTATTTTTGTTATGTTAAGTAATCAAAATTATACCAGTTATGCTCATCTAGAAGTATTCTAGATGAGAAGTATTCCATCTAGAATACTTCGCATATCGTTGTCTTATATTCAACTGGAGCTATCTACAAAAACACAAGTGATCAGGAGACTGATAAAACTATTTAGTTTGCTTATTTTAAAACTTTTAGTATATCGACCTTCAACAATATTAATTAGAAATTGCTTCTTAATGCATTTTTTTCATAAGTCATAATATTCAATATAAGTAGATAGAATCGACAAAATTTTATAAAAAATTGTGTTAGAATTTAATTTTTTTTTTAATGTTTTTCAATTAATGAATTGATCTACTAAATTTATAGAAGTAGTATTTAAACATCGCGTTTCTGTATAAAATTAAAAACCGCAAATATTGAACATTTTCTACGTGTTTAAAAATAAAAACTTAAAATTACAAAAAAAAAACATTTTTTTTGGATCTACAAATTCCATTGTCCCTTTTAAAAAATTTTTTTTTGTATTTACAAATATGTTTAATAATTTAGAATTTTGTAAATTCTTTCTGTGTATTAATAAAAAAAACTTTTATAGATAGCTCATTCCAATCAAACCTAAACATAATTTATAAATAGCACAATCTAATTTTGTAAAAAAAAACTATGTTAGAATAATTCTTTTAATTTAAAATTAATAAAAGCGGCATCAAAAACTCATTTTGTGGAAATTTTGAGCTCAAATTAAATCGAAGACAACGATATGCATATTTAAAATGTTTAAAATATATTTTAACTTACTTTGTACCCAACAACAGGTAAATTATTATTCAATTCTGAGCACATACTCTCCAATAGAGTAAAGTGAAAGAAATATTCTAAATTTGTCTCACCCTCAGACGATAGAAAATCGAGTATAGCTTGTTTTAAAGCGGGAGAAGCCAAACAACTAGGATATGTTATAGACTTGCCCGAAAATATAGGATCACATTCAAATGGTAAACTGGAATTTAAATAACTGGCGACCTAGAAAATAATATGTAAGAAAAAACGTATCTTCAATTTCGAAAACATAACAAAACATACCCCCTTCAACCAAACAAGTTCTGAACCGGGATACATAAGTTTTAATTGTTCCAGATGTGAGGAAAAATCATCAGGTGTCAAGTTTTTAAATGCTTGTTCCAAACTTTTAGGTTTTGCTGGTTGTTTGCCAACTTCTTGTTTAACCTTTTTAGAATCTTGCTGAAGATTCGTAGAATCTTTGGGAGTTTTCGCAGTTTTCTTGGGTGTTGAACCTTTTGATTTGTTGGAGCTAGCATTGGATTTTGCAGGTGATAAATTTTCTTTACCAATAACACCGCTGCTACGCCCACTGATTATTTTGCGATATTGATGAGAGGGTACTAAAAGTAAGGAATTAAAAAAAATATAGTATTTATCTCATTTTATTCTGAATTACTACTTACAAATCTCTTCCAACTTTGGCTGCAAGGCTTCTTCCTTTTTCTTTTCCTGGTGGGCCACTACCTTTTTCTCAAAATTCTTTTGTTTTTTGGATTTTGTTACCACTTCCCATTGATTATTATTTGACATATTTAAGTTTTTTAATTTACCAATATTTTAACTTTTTATTTTAAAAGATTTTTGCTAGAACAAATTTAACAAAATTATTGACCGGTAGATCAATGAACAAAGTGCAATATGCTACAACAACAATAAAGTATCAACAGTATCTGGTAGATGTCAAATGACGTAGACAGTGGACTGTCAAATTTAGGAAATCGGTAACCCTGGAAGAAACAATCGTTTACAAAAAATTCATTTGTTGTTCATTCCTTTATTCATTTTTTTTAAACACACACTTGTAAAATATAGTATTTAAAATTAGTACCACAAGGCTCTATGCAAGTCGCTCACGCACTGTCACCCGCTCTCTCACTGGCTCTGTCTGAAATTTAAGTTAAATTGCAACTAACGGGTTGTTTTTTACTACATATTTCCATATTATGCATATTTATTAAAACAATTTGTAATATCAGGCCAGGCACTATCCACGGCTCTCATCTGAATAACTGAACTGGTTTTAAGAGTTTCAATGTATTTTTATTGTTTTTAAACAATTTTAATTAAATTGTAAAGTGCACTTGTGTTGTTTGATATGTTCTCTGCATTAGTTTTGCATAATTAGCACACAATTTTGCTTAGTAATATTAAAAAATACGCGTTAAAAAAACACTAAAAACTGTTTCTCTTAAAACCAGTTTGCATATAAAATTAAAGAGACTTTTTAACAGCAGTTGAGGCTGGGGGTTTGTCTTTAGTCTATAAGTTTAAGATTAAATTTTAATTTTAAGTTTTATGGTTAAATTTTAATAAATGTTACCAACGACTACATTTATTAAAATTTAACCATAAAACTTAACCTATCACCTAATAAAATTTCTTCAAATGTCGGCCAGTTAACAGAAGAAGAGACACATGCATCCTCTTGAGATTCTCTGCTCGTTGATATAATTAAGACTTCCCAACTATTTCCCAAACCCCTCAGACTCTGTTAAGTTCCACACTTTTTTGTATTTACTTTCGGTCGGGCAACAACCGTTTCTTTTGTAAACAAGCATTAAAAAATAGTCAAAATTTGCCAAAATGAAAAATTGTTCTAAAAAACATTTTATTTAGGCCCGATTACTAAATGTTAAGTTAACCACTAACTGGGACTTTAACTGACGTATTTGTTGGTGCTTCCCATATAAAATTTAAATTTAACTGTCGGCTAAATTTTAAGTGAACATTCAGTAAGTAGTCCTTAATGGTGGAGCAAAAAACACATCTAAATAGCACATCACAATAGGGCTATTTAGAGGTGTGTTTTGCTATATCTCTACCAGTTTTCTCTCGCGTGTAAATGTGCCTTAAGAAAAATGCTTCAGTGTAGCGATGAATAGTTGAAAGCAAAAATATTCCATGTTTTATAAGGGATCTTGGCGGCGCCATCAACTGATTTCTCATAGTTTATCTTCGTCGAATACAAAAAATAGCCGTTTTCAGCTTTAAATATTTCTTTCAATTTAAAATAAAGTACTTTATTATGTTATTCTTCAATTTTTTTAGTTTTTCAGAGTTATTAAAATTTATTATTTATTAATATTTATTAAATAGATAGCCGCAAAATGTTGACACTTTTACTGCAAACATTTCTGCAAATACAGGAGAAAAATTGGATTTTGATGAGATTTCACCGATGGGATTTCTTTAGAAATCTGTTTGAAATTCCAAATTTTTAATGGATTTGCCATTTGAATTTTAATAATGTTCCCAATGTTAACGACATGCTAATTTGGTTTTAAATTTTGATTCATTTTCAAATATTTTCGGAATTGTTGAACGAAATTTGAAGCTTGATATGAAGTTTTATTTGGAACAAAGTGCAATATGCTACAACAACAATAAAGTATCAACAGTATCTGGTAGATGTCAAATGACGTAGACAGTGGACTGTCAAATTTAGGAAATCGGTAACCCTGGAAGAAACAATCGTTTACAAAAAATTCATTTGTTGTTCATTCCTTTATTCATTTTTTTTAAACACACACTTGTAAAATATAGTATTTAAAATTAGTACCACAAGGCTCTATGCAAGTCGCTCACGCACTGTCACCCGCTCTCTCACTGGCTCTGTCTGAAATTTAAGTTAAATTGCAACTAACGGGTTGTTTTTTACTACATATTTCCATATTATGCATATTTATTAAAACAATTTGTAATATCAGGCCAGGCACTATCCACGGCTCTCATCTGAATAACTGAACTGGTTTTAAGAGTTTCAATGTATTTTTATTGTTTTTAAACAATTTTAATTAAATTGTAAAGTGCACTTGTGTTGTTTGATATGTTCTCTGCATTAGTTTTGTATAATTAGCACACAATTTTGCTTAGTAATATTAAAAAATACGCGTTAAAAAAACACTAAAAACTGTTTCTCTTAAAACCAGTTTGCATATAAAATTAAAGAGACTTTTTAACAGCAGTTGAGGCTGGGGGTTTGTCTTTAGTCTATCAGTTTAAGATTAAATTTTAATTTTAAGTTTTATGGTTAAATTTTAATAAATGTTACCCACGACTACATTTATTAAAATTTAACCATAAAACTTAACCTATCACCTAATAAAATTTCTTCAAATGTCGGCCAGTTAACAGAAGAAGAGACACATGCATCCTCTTGAGATTCTCTGCTCGTTGATATAATTAAGACTTCCCAACTATTTCCCAAACCCCTCAGACTCTGTTAAGTTCCACACTTTTTTTGTATTTACTTTCGGTCGGGCAACAACCGTTTCTTTTGTAAACAAGCATTAAAAAATAGTCAAAATTTGCCAAAATGAAAAATTGTTCTAAAAAACATTTTATTTAGGCCCGATTACTAAATGTTAAGTTAACCACTAACTGGGACTTTAACTGACGTATTTGTTGGTGCTTCCCATATAAAATTTAAATTTAACTGTCGGCTAAATTTTAAGTGAACATTCGGTAAGTAGTCCTTAATGGTGGAGCAAAAAACACATCTAAATAGCACATCACAATAGGGCTATTTAGAGGTGTGTTTTGCTATATCTCTACCAGTTTTCTCTCGCGTGTAAATGTGCCTTAAGAAAAATGCTTCAGTGTAGCGATGAATAATTGAAAGCAAAAATATTCCATGTTTTATAAGGGATCTTGGCGGCGCCATCAACTGATTTCTCATAGTTTATCTTCGTCGAATACAAAAAATAGCCGTTTTCAGCTTTAAATATTTCTTTCAATTTAAAATAAAGTACTTTATTATGTTATTCTTCAATTTTTTTAGTTTTTCAGAGTTATTAAAATTTATTATTTATTAATATTTATTAAATAGATAGCCGCAAAATGTTGACACTTTTACTGCAAACATTTCTGCAAATACAGGAGAAAAATTGGATTTTGATGAGATTTCACCGATGGGATTTCTTTAGAAATCTGTTTGAAATTCCAAATTTTTAATGGATTTGCCATTTGAATTTTAATAATGTTCCCAATGTTAACGACATGCTAATTTGGTTTTAAATTTTGATTCATTTTCAAATATTTTCGGAATTGTTGAACGAAATTTGAAGCTTGATATGAAGTTTTATTTGGAACAAAGTGCAATATGCTACAACAACAATAAAGTATCAACAGTATCTGGTAGATGTCAAATGACGTAGACAGTGGACTGTCAAATTTAGGAAATCGGTAACCCTGGAAGAAACAATCGTTTACAAAAAATTCATTTGTTGTTCATTCCTTTATTCATTTTTTTTAAACACACACTTGTAAAATATAGTATTTAAAATTAGTACCACAAGGCTCTATGCAAGTCGCTCACGCACTGTCACCCGCTCTCTCACTGGCTCTGTCTGAAATTTAAGTTAAATTGCAACTAACGGGTTGTTTTTTACTACATATTTCCATATTATGCATATTTATTAAAACAATTTGTAATATCAGGCCAGGCACTATCCACGGCTCTCATCTGAATAACTGAACTGGTTTTAAGAGTTTCAATGTATTTTTATTGTTTTTAAACAATTTTAATTAAATTGTAAAGTGCACTTGTGTTGTTTGATATGTTCTCTGCATTAGTTTTGTATAATTAGCACACAATTTTGCTTAGTAATATTAAAAAATACGCGTTAAAAAAACACTAAAAACTGTTTCTCTTAAAACCAGTTTGCATATAAAATTAAAGAGACTTTTTAACAGCAGTTGAGGCTGGGGGTTTGTCTTTAGTCTATAAGTTTAAGATTAAATTTTAATTTTAAGTTTTATGGTTAAATTTTAATAAATGTTACCAACGACTACATTTATTAAAATTTAACCATAAAACTTAAGCTATCACCTAATAAAATTTCTTCAAATGTCGGCCAGTTAACAGAAGAAGAGACACATGCATCCTCTTGAGATTCTCTGCTCGTTGATATAATTAAGACTTCCCAACTATTTCCCAAACCCCTCAGACTCTGTTAAGTTCCACACTTTTTTTGTATTTACTTTCGGTCGGGCAACAACCGTTTCTTTTGTAAACAAGCATTAAAAAATAGTCAAAATTTGCCAAAATGAAAAATTGTTCTAAAAAACATTTTATTTAGGCCCGATTACTAAATGTTAAGTTAACCACTAACTGGGACTTTAACTGACGTATTTGTTGGTGCTTCCCATATAAAATTTAAATTTAACTGTCGGCTAAATTTTAAGTGAACATTCAGTAAGTAGTCCTTAATGGTGGAGCAAAAAACACATCTAAATAGCACATCACAATAGGGCTATTTAGAGGTGTGTTTTGCTATATCTCTACCAGTTTTCTCTCGCGTGTAAATGTGCCTTAAGAAAAATGCTTCAGTGTAGCGATGAATAATTGAAAGCAAAAATATTCCATGTTTTATAAGGGATCTTGGCGGCGCCATCAACTGATTTCTCATAGTTTATCTTCGTCGAATACAAAAAATAGCCGTTTTCAGCTTTAAATATTTCTTTCAATTTAAAATAAAGTACTTTATTATGTTATTCTTAAATTTTTTTAGTTTTTCAGAGTTATTAAAATTTATTATTTATTAATATTTATTAAATAGATAGCCGCAAAATGTTGACACTTTTACTGCAAACATTTCTGCAAATACAGGAGAAAAATTGGATTTTGATGAGATTTCACCGATGGGATTTCTTTAGAAATCTGTTTGAAATTCCAAATTTTTAATGGATTTGCCATTTGAATTTTAATAATGTTCCCAATGTTAACGACATGATAATTTGGTTTTAAATTTTGATTCATTTTCAAATATTTTCGGAATTGTTGAACGAAATTTGAAGCTTGATATGAAGTTTTATTAATTGAAAATGTCAAATTCATTACCAAATCTGAAAGTTGTAAGCGTAAAACTAAAAAGGCAAGGTGTGTAAATTATTCTGAAACTTCTACAGTGAAAATATATTATTTTTAGCGCTATAAACAACCAAACTACTTAAGGCTGGTTTACACTATAAGATTTTCGGGAAGATTTTGCAACCTTGCCTATATGTTTTGCATGTGTACTAAAGCAAAATCGTACCGAAAATCTTATAGTGTAAACCAGCCTTAAAGCCTTTAACGAGTATGAAAAACTATGGCATATTTGGATTCACCTTGTAGGCATCATACGAATTTGTTTCGGAATGAAAATTCTGACAAAGCGTTTCTGAAAGAAAACGAAAAAATTAACCAAATGTAAAACATACTTGGGGCTAGTTAATTGAATGGACCAATGAATTGATGATTTCATTGGCATTACAATTGACCAATGCCAATGAAATTTTTTGGCATTACAATTGATCAATGCCAATTAATTTTTTTTTCAATTGGCATTGTTCAATGCCTAAATGCTCAATTATAATTGGTGAAAAAAGCATTTGTTTTCATGTTTTGAAAAAAGAACAAATTAAGCAAAAAAATAAAAATTCGGGTATTTCTTATCTTATATTCGCTATTTCGTCAAGTTTACATTACTAGAAACTGATCCATCTAGACCAACCAGTCTGAAAAGAAGAGTGAACGGCAGTATACTTGATACAACTTGATAAAATAGCGAATTTTTATAATGCTTATGCTCTGAAATTTTTCATTTCTTGTCTTAATTTCCTTTTTTATAAAACAATTTTTTTTGTATACAATGCTTTTTTCTTCAATTATATTACATTTCATTACCATTGGGTGTACATTTCATTACCATTGTTTTAATCAGTGCCAATTGAAAAAAATTTCATTGGCATTGACTGGTAATTTTTTTGTAAGTAAAACAAATTTTTATTACAAATCGTTTTATCTTGTAGTCTCTTTCAAATGCTCTTATATACAAATTTAATTAATTTTTAGGACTATAGTTTTAAGAAATATTATAAAATAACCTGTTTTTGTTAGTCTACCAACTATATATGGCCCTAAGGGCTCAGTTGGTTTATTTGAATAATAAATAAATAAAATAAATAAATAATTAATTTTTTTGGCATTGGCATTGATATCAAGTAATGCCAATTAAATTTCAATGCCAATGAAAAATTCCCAAGTATGATGTAAACTCCGTAACCAAAATTGTTTCATGATTTTATTAATTAAATTTCACGCCCAAATGTATGCAACAAAAAATTTCTAATATTCAATAGGATTTCCTTGAGGATTATTAGAAGATATTAAAAATTTTGTTATGATTACTTTTAGGCTCAAGATTTATTTAATAAATGAACTCTAAACTGTTGAAACGAAAAATGGTTAATTTTGCATTTCCTTGGTTTGGAATCGATATTTCGAGTTCTTACTGACCTTAGTTTGACAAATGCATATAAAAAGGCGCATTAAATTGTATCCCACGATTTAAGAATTTTTTGTTCGCGAAATGTTATGTTTTCAATATTTTATTTCGGTGCAATTGGATTTTTAAAAATTTCATATATTTGAAAAGCATTTTAAAGGGCAAAAAAACCAAATAAAAAATTCTTAAATTTTTCATGCCAACTGGTTTTAAGAGAAACAATTTTAGAGTTTTTTATATAAATTAACAAAATTTTGCGCTAATTACATAAAACTAATGCAGAGAATATATTAAACAATACAAGTGCAATTGAAAATTTAATTAAATTGATTAAAAGCAAGAAAAATGATTAAAAGTACCATCTTCATCACGTTTATTGTTAAGAATAAAATATAAGAACCAAAATATACTTAAAAAGCACCGAACTGACAACAACACTTTTTCAAACGGTTACAAATTTATGAATTTAGGGGTAAAGATATGAATTTTTAATATATTTTATTTTCATGAAAATTTTCTTTATTCTTACTTTTCCTAAATTGTTTTTACAAATACACGTTTAAATATACTCTTAAATGCTATGACAAGTCCAAAAAGAGTTTACATATAAAAAATCGAGTTTCACTTTTCATTTATAACATGGGTATATCTTCAACGGTAAAACCATCACGTTTTAAACAAATGCACACAAGAATGTAACCATAATAACCACCAGGTATAAACATTAATATACCCAGTATTAGAAGTGGCCAAGCACGATCGGCATATTTTTCATTAAAAACTCCCGATGTTACCAAAATACTAAACGTCAAACATGTCTATAATGTTAAAGGAAATACATCATAAAGAAAATTTAGTTCAATGACCTGTCCCATATACAATACTGACTCACCGCTCCCGCTACAAAAAAGAACATTATAAAGAATATTGTTCTCCAAGGGAATTTTCTTTCTGGCTCAACCCATTGCTCATCTATAAAGCCATCTGGCTGATCATGTTCATCCAGTTCTGTATCTAAAGTGTCATAGGAGGTACTGGAGTTAGCGTTTGTTCTGCGTCGTGACATATCTCCTTTGTTTATATTAAAGTTTTGTAGGTATCCAATTATTTATAATACAATTTTTCGCGTTTTCTTCTCTTCAACTGCTAGTAAAACCAAAATGCAATTAAAATTCTGTAAATATATATAAACAAAAACCACAGATGTTTGCCTATGTACTTTTTTTGTTCAAGCAAAAACAACAATAATTTGCATATCTTACACTGTTGCCAACTTTTTTTTCTAAAAATACCGCTAATCAAACTAAAAAATCACTAGAAAATAGCTAAATTAGCTGTGTTTGTGCGGCTTCCTATCAATGCTATAATATAATAATTTTGAAAGTAGAAAGCCGGAATACGTTGAAAAACTGTCAAAATCGTTCTAGATAACTTCGATAGGTAGTCACACAAACGCTATTATAAAAAACTTAAAAAATTTAGAGATAAATCGTTGTTTTACGAATTTTTTAGGTTCTTTTGAAAAATTTCCCAAAAGTAGCTATATTTTTCGAAATATAAAAAATAAAATTTTCTTAAAAAATTATCGATACATCGCTAAATTTTTCGAATTTTTTAAGTTTTCTAATTCTAATCACTTGGATTTATTAGATCCTAATATTTATTCTCAAAGTGCTCAATAGATGGAGTTAGTTTTCACCTATTTTAACAGAATTTTTCTATACGACCTTTCGCCCTAATTTTTTATAACAAATGCAATGGTGCAGCATTTAATTGTAACTTTAAATTTTTCATTATATTTTATATAAAACAGCAAGAAACAGTTTTTCTTTTAAGTTTCATCACTTCAATTTGTATTTCTACGCAATTAAAATACTCCACTGCAATGTTTAATATTAACCAATTGGATTTAATTAAATTACTTACAGTAGCGTGAAAAATTGCCATTTCGATTTCAGCTATTTCTCCATGTCCAAGATAGAAAATAAGTATCTAGAAAAGTGTAGTTTTTTTCTAAACATATTTAATAAAAAAACTTAAAGAAAATGCTTTTGTTTTCTAGTTTTACAATTTTTTTTTTCTCTTTTAACTTTTATTCGTATGTTTTTCTGACATTAAATTAACAGAGTGTTTCACATATTTGTGCTTTTATTGTTATACTTGTGTTTTTATTGTTATATGTAAACCCAGAGAAATAAATCCAGCTTCTTTTTTGGATTTAATAAATCCACTTTTTGTATGAAAAATTCTACATCCTAATCACCTGGATTTAGAAAAAAACGTTTAATGACTCAAAAATTCTGTCAAAGAAATAAATGTAAAAATGCTAATAAAATGTCGACTTACTTAAAAAAATCGCTAGTTTTCCCACTAATAGCAGAATCATAACGAAAATGTATAATAGTGTGGACACTGTTCGTTACACACATGTCAAATGGGTGCACACATTTTTAAAATACGGTCACACTTTTTTGACAAGATTTATTTTTTAAAATATTTCATAAAGTTACCACATAATATTTCATAAAGTCTCAACACAAGTGTTGTGTTTTTCACAAATAAATGTTAAACAAATATTAAAAACAACTAGTGGTGAAAAAAAGTAATAGAAGAAAAAATAACTGTTTTAATTTATTTGTTGTGTGTGTCGATAACAGTCTGAACACTGAAAAGATTTTCTTTTATACTTTTCTGACAACCAGACAATTTCAGCATACTTTTTGTCATACTTGTGTGAAGAAAAGTATAAGCACTTGTGTGATAATGTGAACGGGGCTTAAACGAGTTGAAATATCGCTAGATTTGACTAGAAAATAGCTAAATTGGCAACAGTGCCATCTTATCAGTTTTTTGAACAGCTGATTTGGTGTGTTCATTTTACAGTCAAAGATAGTAGAACCAGGGATGAAAAATTAGATTATTGAAATGATACTGAAAAAAGTACCCAAAATAGTACTTTTTCGACTACTACGTCACTTTTCAAATAAAGCTTTAGTACCAAACGAAATAATAATTTCAAACTTTTTATTTTTCTCTTTTAAGGCGTGAATGCCAAATAATTTTGAAAATTTGATATATTCTTGTAAAAAAATAAAACATTTTATTTCGACGATACTTTTTCAGAAAATTTTTACATTTGTAGAAAAAAACAAATTTAAATGATTTCCTTAAATTCTGAATGAAGGAAATTACAATTTTTTCCCCAGGTTTTTGCTGAAACAATTTAACAACTGTCAACAACAACATTGTTTGTTAACCGTTGCAATTTAAGAACATGGTATATAGGGTTAATATATTATAGTACGTTCTCACTGACAAGTTTTACTAGTTTTCGTGAAGTAAAAACGAATTGAAAATTTAAGCCCAAATTAGTTTGGAAGTATCGTAAAAAAAGTAGCGTAGCACCCTTATAATGAATAAAAAGATAATAAAAAATAAAAATATTAAAGGTATTCATTTAAAGTATTTACGCCTCGTATACTGTGTATATGTTGTAAGTTTACTCGATTAATATCAAAACTAGTTTACGAGACCTGGTAAATATACACTTACATTTTTGTGTGTAAACTTTTTCGTATTTATACGTACATTTGAATATTGTCAAAAATAAATTATTTTGAGTTTTTTGTGTGTTGTTTTTTATATTCTGTTTTATTTGTTTTTAAATAGTACAAATTTAAAAAATTCTGTGTTTAATTTATGAAAAGATCGAAAAAGTGGCTAAATGCAAAATTGAAATGTGAATAGTTTTAAAAGGTGCGTCATTCAAATAAACAGTTAAAGTTATAACTTATTTATATATAAATATACGCGATTACAAAAATACACGGTTTATGAGGGCATAAATCCAGTTAAATAAATACCGCTATTGTTTTTTAATCTTTATCTTGTGCATAGAATTAAATGTCAAGTTAAAAAAATTACAAAATTTCTATTTTCAATAGAACTTTTTTACGATTTCACTTGACAACAGTTTCAATGCATAGAAAAAAGACAAAAATATTTTCTATATTATTTTAACACATTGAATTGATTACAAATGCATTTTTGTACTTTACGATTAGACTAATGAAGGCTTTACCCGAGCCATACAAAATAATTTAATTATTATGAAAAAACTGAATTAAAAAGACTTAAAGGCTTTTACATTCTGCAAACAAATATATCGATGCCAAAATTTTCTTTTTGTAATTTTTTTTTGCAACTAACCAAAAAATTTTTCTAAATGAATGTTCTTTAGTTTGACTCTAGGTCATAAATTAATATCACTTTCTGTTTAACTTATTTTCAAATTAAAGAAAAATGATACAATTTTTACAAGTAAATTACAAAGAATAAAAATTTTTGAAAGAATTCGATAAGACAAGCAATGCAGAATACGTATTTTTGAAAATTGTCCAAATACTGTTTAAAATTGTCTAAAAACGTTTCATATTTGTCCAACTGCATTTTAAAATTTTCAAAATGTATTTCAAAATTGTACAAATATATTTTAAAATATACAAATATATTTTAAAATACTTTATTTGTATTTAAGAAAATTCTATTTGTATTTGAAAATTGTCCAAATACATTTCAAAATTATTCATTTGTATTTAAAAATTTTAAATCTGCATTTGATTTTTAATCTCAGTATTGACTATAAAATTTAATATTGCATATAACTTTTTCAGACCCAACTAGCTTGCAAAAATGTATTTATTTTATAACTTAAAGCTAAAATGGTACTAAAACTATTGTTGTTGTTGTAGTAACGGCTTTAAAATGAGAATTTGTAGTTAATAATTCTCATTTAATGCCGGAGTGGCAATCCTTGCTCGGATAAATTCGAAGATTCGAATACATCCGAATCGTTCCGGCACATAGTCCGATTGCCGTGGGAACTGGGTTATACCGCCCATACTCGGTCGTCAGAGCCTCGTCAGCGTTAACAGGGGACACCATGTCCAAGGTGGACTGTGGATGAGGTTGGCATTTGGAAATAATTTACCTTGACCTATTAAAATTTCCTGGTGTCAATTCATATTTTATGAAATATAATTTAGCTAAAAGTGTAACTGAAATTTTTTATCTAAATAAACCTATTAGTATTGAAAATATTTGTAATTTTAAGAGAAAACATCACATCTCACAATCGTGTATGCTGGGTCTGAAAGGGTTAAAGAAATGCTATACCTAAAGTTTTTTAAATTTTAATAAAATTCTTCCTACAGCTACGAAATTTCCATTAAAGGCATCGATAAAATAATTTGAGTTCTCTTTGAGATTAATTTCAGTTAATTGAGAATACCAATTTACTTTGTTTCTCGGTAAAGGCCATTAACAGTAAAAAAATAACCTAAAGTTTGAGCGTACTTAATCTGACAGAATTTTATCGGACGAGCTGTAAACAAAATTTTCAATAAGCTAATGAAGTTTTTTTCAAAAAGTAAAAGCCAAGTTTATTAAATTTTATGAGAAAGCTTCACAATTTTTATGAATATCTTTCTAAAAAAACCTTTTTGGGTGTATGACATTTTTATTAAATAATATGAAATTTTTCATAAAATTTTATGAAAAATTGCATCAATTCAATTAAAAGTTTCAATAGACGAATTTCAGCGAAACTTAATTTAATCAGTGTATAAATTCATCAATAGCATATAGACAATTCACTGAGTGTGCAGTTACAGAAGTCAAATTCTATATAAATTAAAATTTTTTAACTTTAGGTTATTTGTTTTAATTCGAATTTAAATTCATTGAAACGTGTTCGGGTTCAATGTTGCTCTAGTGGAACATGTTTTAGAATTGATGTGGTTTTGAACCGATGTACATGTATGTACACTTTCTTAGGAAAAATAAGAAAAGTTAAAGTTCTTACAGAATTAACATGTTAATTGTAGGCGTGTTCGTTTACTTACTACAAGTTACTACTTTTACTACAGCTGGAAAAATTCTATATAAAAAGTAAACAAAACTTTCCAATTGTAGTAAAAGTAGTAAGAATTTCGAGTAAACGAACACTCTGTGTGTAACAGTTTTAAAACAAATGCAGCCTTGTCTTAAAGGACATGGAGATATAATTTATATTAGTTTAAATTTTTAAAAGAATTTAAACAGTAATGCAAAATTGTCTATTTTATTTCATAAAGCATCCTCCAGCCAGTCGTGTATTTCGTGTTTTGCGAAGTTTTAAAAAACACCTTCATTTTGGCCTTTTGCTATGTTCTTTAGGCTTTTTTACAAATAGAAACTTTGATACATATTTTTTTAAAACATTTGCGCAAAATTTTATTAAAAATTGGGAGTCTTATGGTCAATAGGTCCATTCGATTACTTTTCTCAGTCAAGTCCAGTAAGAATTACTCAGTACAAACTTACAGAGTGTAAGACAAGATTTAATCTCAAAATAAAATTTTCTCAAACATGTACGCCAACAGAAAATTTGCAACAATTTGCAAGTTTGTGGACACAGCTGATTACAACACCAAATATACAAATAAATTTTAACTGGTCGCTATGAAAAAAGAGAATTTTTGATGTTAAACCTTAAGCAGAACATTTTTAGAAGGTTTTTTATCTTTCCCATAATTTATTTTGAAAGTTTCACTGCTTTGCATTTTCATAAAATAACATAATTGGAAAATATTTTTTTTTATTTACAATAAACAAACATATGTTTTCGAAACATATGTTTTTTCTGCTTGCAAATTCTTACTGGCAAAAATTTTTCCAGTAAAAATTTGCGAGAAAAAAAAGAAGACTTACTCTCAGCATAGAACTGTCACTTTATTCTCTCTTTTTTCTTTCTGTTTACTGAGTATTTGTGTAAACGAACGCCATCCAGTAAAAATTTGTACAAATTATCCAGTAATCGAATGGACCTAATGTCGACTTGTTTGCGGTTGCTCGAAAAAGGTATTTGAAGGCTTAAGGACCTATTTCACACGATTTTTAAAGAATTTGATGCTATTTTAGTTAGTATTTGTTTTTTCTAAGCTTTTCTGGTAATTTTGTAGCCCAGATTAAGAAAATTGTGAAGTTTTTGGAAAAAATTAAGGAAAAATTCCATATTAAAAATGTAACCGGTTAATCGACCAATTTTAACCGATTATTCGGGTCGAATAATTATTTGAGTTTTAAATTATTTGTTTCGACATTAACCGAAATAGAGGCGATTAATCGAGGAATCGGTTAATCGATTAACCGAATTGGAAACACTAGTCTGCACACATCTAT
The DNA here is from genome assembly GCA_949987735.1 of Leucophora obtusa. Classification (NCBI taxonomy): domain Eukaryota; kingdom Metazoa; phylum Arthropoda; class Insecta; order Diptera; family Anthomyiidae; genus Leucophora; species Leucophora obtusa. The sequence continues at coordinate 140,764,617 of OX465298.1, read as the reverse complement.
ATGAATAACATAAGCAGTGTTGCCACTTTATGGATAGGGCATGGATGATATATATTTAATCCTTTAATTCCCAGTGGAACATAGGGCCGCATGGATGATAGCAATTATTAAATTGTTTACTTTTTCATTTAAATTTCAATTCAAATGAATGAATTGAGAAAGTTATCAAATTTGTAAATAAAAAAATATATTATACATAAAAAAAGAATTTAATTCATAAACTAGCCAATAGATAGTGGGTCTATGATTACAACTTAGCAATTACTTCAAAGCATTGTTGGTAGCAGAAACGGTGCCATTATCGGTGAGGGTAAGTAACGCTATTGTAGATTATTTCGTTTACAGTATTTTAAGGATAATTGTATTTCGATTATTTCGATAACGGTATTTTAAGGTTAACTGTATTGCAATAATTTCGATAATGGTATTTTAAGATAACCGGTATTCAGTTATTTCGGTGCATTCCGCAAATTTTTTTTTACGAAAAAACAAAGTAAAGTAAAGTAAAATAAATTTATTAACTAAGTGTATGTAAAATTCACAATTACGAAGTGGAATTACAAAAAGTTTAGACTAAAAAATAATGGTGTTGTAAGGATAATGGTATTTCATTAATTTCGGTACTGGTATTTTAAATGTATCGATATTTGAATCTATAACAGTATTTTAGCCTCAATGTATGTAATTACTTTTGGCTTATGAATGACTTAACATCTAATTCATCCGTTGACTTGTAGAAGAGCATGAAATATTAATTAAAATTTTAGACTACTCGCAAACTGACTAAAATTGTGAAGTTTGCATAAAAATTCCAATATCTATTTTTTATTCATACGAGTTGATGAATTGATTCACATCGACTGATCATCCACAAATTAAACCGATACATCAGGAAAATGTATTAATCAATACATGCTTTGAAATTCTTTCGTTATACAAATAAGCTATTAACGTAAACAAAAAATCGTTACCAAGTAATTAAGAAAATTTCAACTAATAAAGTTTTATCGAATAATTTATTATATTGTATATGCCACAAAAACATTATTTTAGTTGAAGTGCTCCCAATTGCTTGCCAAAGATTTTTTTGTGTGTATTTAAAAAGCGCAAATAAAACTTGATTTTTGAAAGACTCTAAAATAAGATTATTTTTAAATCGTTCACATGTGATCATAACTGACTCTTATTTACAAGCTTTTTAAGTGTTTTGTTCTAAAGTTAATTTTTTCTCTTAATTTTATAAGATTCATATGAGACTCAAAAGTTCATCATAAATTCTGCATATTTAAGGAACTTTTCTTTGTAATAATATAACGCCCAGAACGATGGGACAATTGAAATGGCCAAATCACTTTTTTTAAGTTTACTGATGAGGTTATTTATACTAATTTCATTGTACTAAAATTATTGATATTTTGTAAATTTTGTAACTGATTTTAGCAAATCGATGTTGAATTGCAGTTTACAACAATTGTGCTAAAATTAAGTAGCGGCTACTTATTTTGTTGTAATATAAATCAGTAGACACGTGTTGCTAAAATTAGTAATAAATACAGCTGGGCTCAAAACAGTTAAATTTCCCATACAGCAAAATTTTCAGTAGCCATTACAGACTTTTTTTGGTGTGTACACCTGTATGTAGGATGTTTTCTTAATTTTTCTACCAATTTATTTTTTTTTTTTTTTTGGTGCAGTTAAAACGAAAATATCATATGAAATTCAGAAAATATCATTTGAAATTCAGAAAATGTCAATTGAAATTCAGAAAATATCATTTGAAATTCAGAAAATCTCATTTGAAATTCAGAAAATATCAATTGAAATTCAGAAAACATCAATTGAAATTCAGAAAATATCAATTGAAATTCAGAAATCGTCATTTGAAATTCAGAAAATATCAATAGAATTTCAATTGATATTTTATGAATTTCAATTGTTGTTTTCTGAATATCAATTGATATTTTCTGAATTTCAATTGACATTTTCTGAATTTCAAATGATATTTTCTGAATTTCAAATGATATTTTCTGAATTTCAATTGACATTTTCTGAATTTCAAATGATATTTTCTGAATTTCAATTGATATTTTCTGAATTTCAAATGACGGTTTCTGAATTTCAATTGATATTTTCTGAATTTTAAATGACGATTTCTGAATTTCAATTGATATTTTCTGAATTTCAATTGATATTTTCTGAAATTTAATTGATGTTTTCTGAATAATAATTGATATTTTCTGAATTTCAAATGATATTTTCTGAATTTCAAATGATATTTTCTGAATTTCAATTGATATTTTCTGAATTTCAAATGATATTTTCTGAATTTCAATTGATATTTTCTGAATTTCAAATGGAAAATCTGAATTTCAATTGATGTTTTCTGAATTTCAAATGGAAATTCTGAATTTCAATTGATGTTTTCTGAATTTCAAATGGAAAATCTGAATTTCAATTGATGTTTTCTGAATTTCATTAGGAAATTCTGAATTTCAATTGATATTTTCTGAATTTCAAATAGAAATTCTGAATTTCAATTGATATTTTCTGAATTACAGTTGCAAAAGGTGTAGTGTTTCCAATTATTCGCCCTAGGACAGGGGTGGCAAGACTTTTTCGATGCGTGCCAAAAACAGACATATTTTTTGTAAAACTTTGTCGCGTGCCACCTTAAGTATATTTTCTCTTTATAAACTTTTAAAATTGGAAACATTTTCATTAACAACTTTTGTTTTTTCCGCGCAATTGTTATCGAAACAAATTTTTCGCATTCGTAAATCTTGCAGGAATTGTAGTAAAAAATCCTAATAGTAATTCAACTTTTTCTATTTTCTTTTATTTATAATCACTCTGATAGAAACAAATAGTTATAAATAGCAATATCTATTAAAATCAGTATCAGAATATATTTGCTGAATATTAGTAGAAGAAACAGCGGGAACAATCGTTTAAACATTGATATTAGAAGGTTAGATTGTTAATTACATTCAAAAAGAAATCCAAAAGAAAAATTTCGAAATAAAAAACTTTTTATGGTGGTTTAAATCTACCAATATTCATTAACTTGTAAATTGTAATATATGTTTATTGACCTTTTTGTTTTCATTTCATTAACTCTTAATAAAACTTCAGATATTTGAGCTCGAGGTCAATGATTTTATTATAAATATTCTCCTTATAATTAGAAATTTATTAATTTAGTTCGATTCTCCCTATAAATCAATATTTCGATATTCTTTGAATATCATCCTCAGGATTCTTCCAGTGAATGTTTACATAACCAAACTTTTAGCTATAGTTGTATATGCATTGTCGTCTATTACAGTGCAGTAATATTCTTCTTATAATATTTATAATAAATTAACTGACCTAAAGCACAAATATCTAAAGTTTTATTAACAGTTGGAAAGGTCGAATAAATAAATATTCAAAAATATTTTTTTTATTTTAGCAGAGTAATGCATTAAACACATAGACGACTGCAAAACCTTCTATTACCAGGTAAAGGGAAATGTAATAAGAAACCAAAAATTGTAACTACTTACACTTTGGTCGCATAACACATTATTTTAACATGGGGGTGTCATTGGAGGTAAATGGTTGCCTAAGTCGTACCGGTATAGGATAAAATAAGTGATTACGAAGGAAGTACTGAAATAAGTTGTTACTTGTAATATTAAATTCACTAGTTAGCTAAAATAAGTACATACTTTTATAGAGTGAAGTAAGTCATTACACATTAGTACATATTTCATTGGTTACATATAGGGAATAAAATAAGACATTACCAGTAATGACTTTGTTTAAAGGTACACCGATCCGAGCAATGTAATTATATTCTAAATTTTTATTATTATGCAATACCAATAACTTATTATTTGTACCCTTATTAATAAGTTATTATAAAACACAACATCGGTAATATATTATTTTAAAGCCTCCAAATAAGTAGTGATATATCTCCATATCGGTAACTCATTATTTCATACCTCCCACATAAGTATTGATGTATCAAAATATTAGTAACGTATTACTTTAGGTTTCTAAGTAAAACCAAGGGTAAAGGGGTACCCATTGCCAGACAATGCGTGAAAAAGGTCAAACGCATTACCAAGGTTTTGCTGGGATATTTACAAAAAAATTGTTGGAAATAAAATTTCAATTTAAAAGGAAATGTGTTTACTTCTACAAATTCCTATTGCTGGTGCCTACTGTTTTTTCTGTGTAAGTTTTATAATATAGAATATATATTTTTTTACGGGAATATTAAAAAATATTCTATTTATTTTCATTCAGCTCTTTAATATATTCATCACTTTCTACTAAACAATCAATATTTCATCCCTCACAGACGGACATCTAGAACACTATCTTAACAGTGAACAATAAACGTGATAAGTGTAAATTTTGTTCTCTCAATTTTAAATTTATTTGAGAATAAAATTAAGTGTATTTATATAAATTTGTTTTTATTAAATTAATAAATTTTGCAATAATTTTTATTTACGTTATTTTAACTACATTTGCAGTTGTTTATACAGTTTTACTATAATTTGCATGTATGTTGTTTTAATTGAATTTGTAGTTGTTTTTACTACATTTGTCAGTTGACTTTTAACAGTTAAAAATAACTTTATATTGCAGTTGATTTAAATGCAAATGTAGTCTACACCTTTTTAACTTCAAATGCAGTTATTTTAACTGTGATTTGCAGTTGATTTTACCTACATAATTCACTGAGTGTAATTGGGAAACGAATTGCCTACTTTCTTTCTGAATTTTAAGAAAAAATTCACTAATTCTAAAAATAGTTTGAAAAACAAATAAGGTAAGAAATGGCACACTCTTCCATTTATGTATATGTGTGTGTGTGTGTTTATGTGCCATTTCTTAATTCGGGTATCGACTCTAGGAAAAATTTTGTTTTCGAATATTTTTTATATTTTATTTGGATAGAGCATAGTCTTCAGTATATGCTCATAAAATATCAGTTAAAAATTCGAAGAAATACATGTTTTTTTTGTAAAATATATTTTAGTCCCAAAGTAATATTCTATGCATTAAATTTGTACACAAAAATTTTTTGAAGCGTTTTTTATCATTGTCTTTATTACCCAGCAAAAATATGGTAATGACAGGTCATTACCATACGGATTACCAAGTAATGATAGGTCATTACCTTTTGCATTACTTTAAAATACAAAATAATGAGTTACCGATAATAAGTTATAGAAGTACTTATATATTAAGTATTTTTTATATTAATATTTTATTTATAAATTTGTTTTGAACTAAATAGGAAATTTTCCAAGGTAAAAAGTTTTATTTTGCCAATATGACCAACTATTTTACAATGTAGGGTAACCACTTAATTCCTAACTTCTGAGTAACCACTTATTCTATTTTTGTGAGTAACTACTTATTCTTTCACTATGGGTAACTCGTTATTCGCACTTTTTTTGTAAGCGAGAGGGTAATGACCACCCATGAATTTTTGGACATCGCGAACAAAAGTAATGTTGCGAGTAAATAGCCTAGTAAGTAGTGAAACCCTTTGTGTGCTACTTACTCGCTTAATTACTCGGTAATGTCTGTTTTTGCTGGGTTAGAAATCTCATTTCGCATAAAACAGCAGAACAAAAAGAAAAAAACAACATCCAAAGATGCAAGAATTGCATGCAGTCTTTAAAGAAAAGCCAATGACGATTCCTCGATAATGGGCGAAGGCACGTTATATGAGGCAGGTACTGATGGCTTTTTATAAGCCATAAAAGTAATCAATGTATATAAAAAATAAAAAAACCAATTCAAAACTAATTAAAAAATGTACAAAATAAAAGATTTTGACCGCAATGAAAAATTTAATAAATTCTCTACCATCGTTTTTAAGAATATTTGGGTTAATATATAAAATACTCTTTATTGGATTCTTCCCAAATTTGGTATGCGTATATAAAACTGCAAGATGTAAATTTTGTTCATACACGGTTTTTTGAAATTTTGCTGTTTTCTTAGCGTAAAATTAATTTTAAAATCGGCTGCCACTGTACAGCCAAGGCGGGTTAACAGATTTCGATGCGGGTTTTTTTTCTTTCGTAGGCAAAAAAAAAAACTAGTCCTTATCGTGACCGTTTTTTTGAATTTTGGTCAAATAAATTTTATATCCCCGCGCAAATATGTTTTTTCTTGTCTTTTTTTGAATTTTTAAGTTTGTGTGGCAACTTTGTTAAAAAAAATTTTTTTAAATAAAAATCGGGTCACGATAAGGATCACTTTACATTTTTATTTTCCGATAATTAATGAAGGCTGCACAGTGGCAACCGATTTTGCCTTTTTTAAAAATGCCAGTAATGAAATGACAACTCTGGCGATTTTGTCTGGGGAAATATAAAACTGATATTTTTTAAAGATACTAAAATAACATGATTTTTAAATAAAAAAAATAAAATATAAAAAATAGTTAGTAGATTTCAGGTTAAGAAGAAGAATAAACTTTTTCCTCAAAAGTTATAAACACATTAAATTTACAAATCAGACTAGATCCGGTTTCTGCCTTTTTCTATGGACAGGCTTCATTAGTGACTTTCCATTAAATTGTATTATTGTTTATATTTTTATTGTCAGATTGTCTCTATATGAATTTTTTCAGAAGTGATCAAACAGACATATACAAACATTCTACTTTAGATTTTTTGTTTATGTTCTTATTTCCTCCGTGTCATCTTTTCGCAAATGTTGCCACATTGAAGTATGGTTTTTACGTACAAGTGCAGGCAATTTGTGTATATTGGAGACGGACTGCCAACAGGGCATTTTTATTTTTTATAGTAAAGTCTTGTTTTTCAAACGCGTCGTATAGACAAAATACAATTAATAAATGTGTTTATAACTTTTGAGGAAAAGGTTTATTCTTCTTCTTAACCTCAAACCTACTAAATTAGAATTAATAAAAATACATATTAGTAACAATGTGAAGTATTTGTCAGGAGTGTATCATGATGAAGAAAAATAGCAGTTTTTGGGAAAAAGTACTTATTATGTTAATTCATAATAAGGAAATTGGTCTCGAACTAACTTAATAAATTTCTAATTAATCAATTAAAAAGGTCGAAAAAAACAATTTTTATTTTTAAATAAAAATTAAAAACCAACTTAAATACAAATTTAAAATTTCAATTGATATTTTCTGAATTTCAAATGGAAATTAATACATTCAGAATTACAGTTGGAAAAGATATAGTAAACAATATAACCAATCGTGTTCGTAACTTGTTTTTCAGAAGTTATCTATTGTATTTCAGATTTATCAATTGTATTGTATTTCAGAAATTATCAATTGATTTTAAATTTTATCAATTGTATTTCAGAAATCATCAATTATTTTTCAAATTTATCAATTGTATTTCAGAAGTAATCAATTGGTTTTCAGTTTTATCAATTGTATTTCAGAAGTTGTCTATCAATTGTATTTCAGAGTTTAGCGATTGTATTTCAGAAATGATCAAATGTGTTTCAGAAATGATCAAATGTGTTTCAGAAATTATCAAATGAAAATCAATTGATTATTTCTGAAAAACAATTGATAACTTCTGAAATACAATTGGATTTGGTCTAGTCTATATTATAGGATTTTCGGAAAGATTTTGCAAACTAGTCTATATGTTGTTCATGTGTACTAAAGCATAATCATACCGAAAATCTTACAATGTAAGCCAGCCATTAGTGACATTGGTAAATACAAACTAATAATTTTTATTGAAAACGAAATTTTCTTCAAAGTTGTTCATGGGTCATTTGTTTACTTTTACAATTTTAAAACCGTACATGAAAACATGTCTCCTTCCACAAAAAAAAGAACTGCAAAGAATGCAACACAGGTATATAAATTTTAAATAGTGGTAATGTCATGGTCAAATATGGCATGGTTTAAAAAATCCTCTTTTCATTTGAATTTAAATTTTTTGCTGCTTTTTAACCAAACATTCACCAGTGGAATAACAAATAGGATTGAATATCTACAAATCATATGTATAACCCAGCAAAACCACACATTACCAAGTGATCAACTTCCACCACCTTTTACTTTCTTCTCTACACCCTTTCAAAAATAAGCAACACTTTAATTAATGGGAAGAATTTCCTTATTGTTGCTTTTCTTAACCCTTTGACGACCAAACTTGAACCGCTGTAGATTTTCTAACGAAACTGTTTGAGGACATGGATCTATGGCTGAGAATTATTGTTATGCTATTTTTGGCTCTTTACTGTGCCCCAAAACGGAGAAAAATGGAACTAAAAATATACCATTCATGGCCTATCGCTCCTAAATGGATTAAAATTTTTAAAAAATTTTAATTTTATATTTTTCTCTAAACTATGGCCTATACTGAAATAATAAATAATTCTCCGTGTATTTCAAATTAAATTTTCAAGATTAAAAAACATAAAACCAAAAAAAAAATCTAAAAAAAAACAAAAATTTAAATTTTCGATTTCGAGCTGACCTTGTATTGCTCTGAGACCACCTGGCTACAAGTTATGGATTTCCTTATGAAGCTACATCTCTCTAGTGTCAACCACAATAGTTTAGTTAAAATATTCTTTGAAGATTTCCTAAAATACACACAGAAAAAAATATGCCATTTTCCAACAGAAATTCGGTTACATCTACTAAAATAGGTCGGTGCAACTGAATATTGGTTATCACAGCAAAATTCGGTTTATACAACTGAATTTTAGTTGCAATACCCAAAATATTTAGGAATCACATTCCAATATGGTTTCAAATAAATTTTTGCTGGGAATGTACAAGAACATGCCAATTTTTGTGTTTTAAACAAAACTAAACAAACCAATACTAAAATACTTACATACATCCAAAAAATGCATGAATCACGAACTGTTTTTATATGGATATTGACGACAAACTGCACCAAACTGTTAAATACCATAGGACAAGGCAAACTAACAAATATACCCCTTTAGCTTATATATTGGTCATACAAGACTAACTAATTTATATAAACTAAAAACATAAAAATGAACAACAAGTTGTGACAGTTGTATTTATATTATTTAAATAGTTTGTTACATTTTCCACGTGTTGGAATGCTTCAAGTTCAAGTCATCTTGATCCAAATAACTTACATTTTAATGTATAATTTAATTGATATTTGGTTTGACAAGCATGCAATATAAAAACAAAAATTTAAACTTTCATTTGATTACTATCATTTGTCTTAAGAAGAAAAAAGTTTTATTGGTTATCGATATTAACAAGGACTACACTGAGCTGTCTTCTGCCAGAATCGCTTCAAAAATTTCACTGCCGCACTGAGATGGTTATTTTAATTGTAGCAATAAAAAGAATTTTTGGCCAGTTCTTAATTATATTAAAATTTTAGCATAAACTGCTGCATTTAAGTAACAGTTGATATTTGTAGTTATTTAAACTTATATAGATTTTTTGTAATTATTTTTCTTTATTATAACTCTTATTTTCTTCTTTTCCCAACTACACTGAAAAAAGTTTGACAGTTACTATATGACAGTTGTTTGTGTAGTAATCAGTAGTTGTTGTTTTTAACAGAAATTACAGTTGTTTTTCTATAGAAAAATGCAAAACTACTTTTATGACGGTTATTTAAGAAAACAACTAACGAAAAGTACTGTAATTTCGTAACAGTTGTTTAAATCAGTTATTTTTAATATCATAATAAACAACTACCAAAACAGGATTTTGACAGTAAACAGTAGTTTTTGTTAGTTATTTAAAAAAAAAACAAATTTCATTTATTTACTTTTTTGAATTTTAAAAATTCTTGTTTAGTTTATATTATGTTATTATTGATATACATATTTCTAGTTTGCAAATAAAAACAAGAAACTTGTATTGTATCTCTAATGCATAAAAGCATAATAACTGGAGAACGGTTTGGAATTTTTACCTCAAATTTTAAATAGGCTGAAGCATAAACACATATTTTTGTAATCGAGAGAAAAAAAAAATTTTTTTATTAAAATATACTTTATTAAACAAAAAGAATTGACTGTGAAAAACAGTAGTTTTTACCGATTTTGTCAGTTGTTTTGAAATTATTGTAGTAAAAATTTATCAGTTAATTTTATGACATTGGTAGTTATTTTTAATGTATTTGTTAGTTGTTTTTCAATAGTTAAAAATAATAAAAGTTTTAGTTATTTTAAAGGTAAATACCTTTGTCGCCTTTTTAACTGCATATACCTTTGTTTTAACTGTCATTTTCAGTAGATTCTAACGAAAAACTTTTGTGAGTGTATTTATAACGGTAGTTCTCATACTTAAGGGTTAACTTTAACTATTAAACAAAAGAAAATGTAAAAAATTATAGACAAAACAACAAAAAATTTTTGATTTAACTAATAATTAACTCAAAACTCTTCAGTATGAAATCCAGTGTAAGAATTTAAAGTCAGATGCAGTTAATTTGATTTCATTTGCTAATTGATTTTTACTATATTTAAAATATTACGTCAGTAAAAAACCTTTCAAACGTGTTTTAATTTGACTAATTTTTTGAACAAGTTTTGTTGAAGCACAGATTTAAACAAACAGCCGTACTATCTAAATTTTCCAAGAGAATATTTTTGTTAAAGTGGACTTTATTTTAGAGCAAAGGTTTTGCGTTTAAAATAATGTCAAACATATACAATAAAAACTTTTGTTTTTTTTTTATTAAAAACCAAAACAAAATATTCAAAACTAAAAAGAAAATTTGGAAATAAATATAAACAAAATTTGAAAATAATAAAAATTAAAAATAAAAGCTGTGTTTTCGACTTAACTATATCCGTTAACTCAGAAAAACTTCGAAGTATACGAAAACGTGTTTGAGACTAAAACTAACACATTACTTTTCCTATGCACGTTAACTTGCAACGTGGATAATTATCAACGTTGTAATCTCAACATTTATAGATTTTCGCACCTAACATAACTTTTTCGCGTTTTCCTAAAAAGTTTTGCTGGCATACGTTCGATTATACCGAAACATTGACTGTTTACAAATTTTTAATACTTTAATCGGTTAAACGTAGACTTCGTTTAAATACTTCACGTTTATAGGTATGATCGAAAATACAGCTAAAGGCAAGTACAATAATAACAAGTAATTATTGTAAAAAGTTCTTTGCTTACGTTCTAGTGACTATAAATAGAATTAAAAGCTTGAATATTAAACACAACATAAAAACATTTGATTTACTACTAAAGAAACTTTGGTTAAAGTACAAGTATAACATAGAGAAAAATAAAAGCTTTATAAAAACATGTGATTTTGGTTGTAATACATAAATAACTAGTAAAAATTTTTGAATTTATTTCTCATCCCGTTTTTTACTAGGGTGTTTACGTAAATACAAAAACTAAAATCTACATTATAACTTAGAGAGAACCCCATAAAGAGAATCTGATGATAGTGCTTGGTGGTACTTGAAAATTAATTAATTGCCAACCATTGGTTGTAGGAAAGTTACATTAACTTGAAAAAATTGTTAAAATAATAAATTTAAAAATATAATGAAACGGTTTTTTGATTTAGAAAATTTGACATTTTTTTCTATTTATCTTCATTTTGAAAATTAAATTAAAAAAAAATTTTTTTCACCATTTTTTCACTTGTCGAAAAATGCATTTTTTGGTCACTTTTTTAAAGAAGTGGTATACGAAAGTGATAGTTACACTTTATGTTAAAAGAAAAGTTTTGGTATCCATATTGCCCTATTTAGAACATATTGTTTCCACCATATTGAATTTCTAATAAAACGCGGAAATTCGAAACGCGAATTTCAAAAAAAATCTGAAACACGTGTTCACTTAAATCGTCTATAGATTATGATATGTAAGTTTGAGATTTCAATCACAAATATCTCCGTACAAAAGAGTCAAAAATTTGCTTTTTTATAGTATATCCTTGAAAATAGGACATGTCGCGGACTGGATTATCTCTAAAAAACCTTTCATATGATACCCATATCGAGTATGTTGTCTTCAGCTAAGATGCAAATTTCTTACAGAAACTAAAAAAATACCTTTTTTAAAAATGGTCCAGCTCGTGAGATCTCATTGCTAGACCCGAAATATTTTGGGAATCATCATAAAATAAACTATTAAACTTGTATGATCCATATATGTAGATTTTTAGCCGGGAAACAAATTTTAAATAAAATAAATTTATGTCGACTTAAAATAATGTTTAAAATTACTGGTTTTACGAAAAAAGCAAAAATATGTTCTATTTTCGCATAATTAAAGCTTAGTTTGTTAAGAAAATATCAAAAATTAGCCAATATTTTCAAAGTAAGCAAAAACAAGCAAAAAGAGATAAAAAAAGGGAAAAAAAGCTCTAACAAATATAGCTTAAAATTCTTATATTTTTAAGATCAGAATTTAATCTAAATTGTTCTTTATTTTCAAATAAAAAACATGATCTGGATTCTTTTTGGTTGGCCTCGTAACAACATACAAAATATCAACAAAAACTTTCAAAATAATTCTATTGTTGGTTAGGTCTACAAAAATTTCGAAAACATACTTGTATTTACGAATTGTTTGCTGCTCTCATCTTGTTGGTTAGCAAGTTATGTTTTATTATGAAATTTGATGTTTAATAATTGCAGTAATAACATAAAGAAAACTGATAATGGGGAACTGGAAAATCCCCGAAACGATCGTCTTCTCATTCCTGAAGGTTTAGAACACAGGTGTAGAATATTTTGAGAGCAAAAATTCTGTGAAGTACGAGTATTTGTTAGGAGAATATCCTGTAATTACACATTTTTATTAATTATATTTTTTTTTTATTAAAATATATTCCCGAGTAAAAAATTTGTTTTATATATGGAATGGATGTCACTGCATTGCTAGATCTGTCAAAATAACAGAGTAGTATATTGGAAGATGACAAAGCAAATTGTGGTAAATTCTTTGCTGTTGTTTTTGTTTTTTCTTTGATATTTTGAATGTTTAATAACGCTCCTAGACGAGAATAAGAAATTCTCATTGAGTTTGTAATTTAACTTAACAAATATTTCCAAAAATTCTAAAAACATCGTCTCCTGACGATTTCCTTAGGCAAGAATGAAATCCGGATTGTTAAATACGTTTGGGATTTTGGCACATTTAATTGCTTTAATTAAAAAAAAATATATTTTATAAAGAAAACAATTTTTATTCCCACTAAAAAAAAATCACAAAAAAACAAAAAGTAATTCTGAACTTAAAATGAATGGTACATAAATAAATAATAAAAAAAAACATAACGTTTAACAAATTAATTGCATATATTTTCAGGAATGTACATTTCTATAATTTCTTGATGTGAATTGTCAAGGGTTTCATGAATATTTTTCAACGCTTCCAATTTGAATCAATATATTACTGTCGCATTTCTTCAAATGTTCATAAAACTCTTGACAATTCACGTCAAAATTTTATTTGACTCTAATAATATCAGATTCTGGATTCAATTTTTTTTCTGACGTCCATTGCGCCTTAATTAAAGAAAATACGCGTTCTACGTTGGCCTTAAAAAATTAAACTCAACAAGTTTTTTCATGTCATTGCAAACATCATTTTTAATAAAAAAAAAAATCGCACCAAAACTTGTTATCAGCTATGTTAATTGAATTTAAGTTTTTTCATAATTTTTCAGGACACTTAAATTAATTAAATAGATTTTCATCATTAAAAGCAATGTTAATTTTTTTTAAAATTCAACAGTTGGCTCACTGCTGATAAGCTTCACATTTTGGCAAACAAAGTAAGTGATGCCAAGTCAATTGAAATAACAGCAATAAAACAGCGATGCCAACAATTCAAAAGTTTAGAAGCAATAAAAAAAAGTTATGGAGCATAGTTAAAAAAGTATGACAAACCCGGACACTTACTGAAAAAGAAGGAGGCCTGTCCCGGACGCCCTAAAAAAGAGGAAGGTGTCCGGGGAAAAGAGGACGTATGGCAACCCTAACATCATATAATCTAAAATAAATATAAGATCTAATCACATCAAGTTTTGTGTTAGATCTTAGGCTCAATTTTCACAATGTACAACGGTTTCCATAAACTCTTCGTCATATTTTAATTAGATATTCTCCAAAACATATGACCTTCTTTATAAAAAAAATTAAATATTAAATTATCACAAATTTGCATAGACGGCGAAAGGAAACGTATTATATTATATATAAAATTATATGCTAAACATTTTATTCTTAATTTTAACCTTTAAAATAAATACATGAGTTTATTGTAATGCAGTTGTCATTACTTTTCAAGAGAACCATATGAACTTTACTTACTTTACTAAAAGCAAACAAAAATACAAGTGACCATGAAAAGGTTCTAACACATGCAGGTATATGTAGTCTGTATCGAAGAATACATATCGTATATCTATATATGAGTTATTTCACGAGGACAATACACAAAAATTAAGGACTAAAGTTTCGTAGTGACAATTAACGGTGGGTCTCAGTTTCAGACAAAACATACACTTCCCGGAATAAAATTGCTAAAAAAACTATTTTGGACCAATCAAATCTGATCAGTGTAGACGCAGTTTTAGCAGTGGAAAATTAGATTTGATTTCAAGTAAACTGGACTTAGTTTTCTGTAATAGTTTTTTTTTTGTATGTTTAGAACGAGCTTTTAACCGTAGTACATGTACAAAAATCAAAGCAAATTTATGATTTTCAGCTAGACTGTTACATGTATTTCGATCCGGCAAAAGCTCAGCGCCCGAAGTTTTTTTTAGAAAAGCTAGAGCCTCCATATTACTCACCGCATTCTTGGGAACCATATGTTCATAACAGTTATCATTGCCGTTTCTAAAATTTGAAGATCAAAAACCGTTATATTTATATAAAGGTTGATTATGTTATAATACCGTTATCGCTAAAATACTATTTAAAATTGAGACAAATTTTGATACAATTCCTTGTCAAGCCATTCGAATTTTAGATCAAAACATTTCAGACTGGTGTAGGGTATCACACAGTCGGGCATGCCGACTATACGATACCCTACACTAGTCTGGTTGAAAGCCGAAAAGCTTCATCCTTGGGCCGATATAAGTCTGTTTACCAAATTTTATCAAAGTATCTTAATATTTGCGATCTTTCGCGAGCAAATATGCCCATATTTGGGGGACCTTTATACGGGCACTAGGTCTAAACACTGATCGATTCCATATAATATCAATAGCCTTTATTCATGAGCCCATTTGAATCCGTGTACATTAAAATATTTTCGTATTTGCGACCTGTAGTGTGCAAACAATATAATTTTGGGGGAACCTTTATATTGGTACTAGGTCTAACCAAGGACCGATTTGAACCAAAATCAATAGGCTTTGTCCTTGGGCCCAAATTAGTCGGTATACCAAATTTTTTAGAAATATCTTAATATTTGCGACCTCTACCATGCGCACAAAAATATGTGGATATATAGACAGACGGACGGACGGATATCGTTATATCGAAACAAAATGTTATTCGGGGTCAATCGGAATATTTAAAGGTGGTTAGTTTCAAAATATTTTGGAATTATCAACATCAGCACAAACTTATTATACCCTGTCCATGTACTGGTGTAGGGTATAATTAATAAAACTCATTATTCAAACTCATAAAACACCACTTACAACATATTTTTGAATTTCCGCAAGCTCGAAATCCATTGGTTTCTAGGGCAAAGTTGCTTAGAATTCATTTCCCCCCTACGACCCTCCCTAATGTATATACAGCTATGGACATATAAATGGCACATTTTACCATGAATTCTTTCTTATGCTACTATATTGCAAATACTATTAACAACCAACAAATTTTTGTTTTTTCCAAATGTTTATTATGCACATTTAATATTGCTATAAACTTTAATTGAAATTCATTAATGTAAAAATAAATTAACATTATGAAAAAAAAAACCCATTGAAATGAGCTGGACACATAAATGGCACAATCTTAAAAGAGAAGAAATGGTTTTAATATTGCATTTGTTAAATGACCCATACTTTCCACTAGTTTTTGGCATTTTGTTTTGGGGATGGCGTAACAAGCTTCCTGTGCGGCTGACCACAGTTCGTCCATATTTTTGTAATTTTTCTTGGCGATTTCAACCTTGACTTCGTTCCACAGGTTCTCTATTGGATTTAAGTTAGGGCTCTGGGCTGGCCAATCCAAAACATCAGTCTTCTCCGCACAAAACCATTTCTTACTAATTTGAAGGAGTGTTTGGGGTCATTATCTTGCATGAATTTCTATTTTATTGGCATGGAGTTGAAGGCATATGGCTCCATATGGTTTTTTAAAATATCTCAATATACTGAAACTTGTCCATTTTTCCATTGATTTTTATAAGCGGACCTACGCCATGCCAAGAAAATGCACCCCAAACCATAATATTGCCACCTCCACCTCCTCTGAGTGAACCGAGGATTAAACTCTTGGCCTTTAGGACGACGAACAAAGATTCTGCCATCTGGTCCTATCCTGTTAATATTTGTTTCGTCACTCCATAACACGTTTTTCCAAAAACTAATGGGATTTTCCTTATGGGTTCTGGCGAAGGTTAGTCGTTTCGAAATATTTTTTTTTTGGGATAAGGGCCTTTTTTCTGGAAATGCGCCCAAACAAATTTGCCTCGTTTAGTCTTCTTCTGACAAGTCTGCTTGATATTTCCATGTTAAAATTATCATTAATATCCGATGCTATCTGCCTTGATGACTTGAATGGATCAATTTTCACCATTCATACTATAGCTGCATCCGTAAGCTCATCTGTTTTTCGTGGCCTTGGCTTCCGAATTTTACCCTTAGCATGCGCGGTTCCAGCAATTAATATAAGGGGAAAAATCATACGCATCAGTGTCCAACTCAGTGTATTTGTCTACGGTGGAACCGCGTATGCCCTTAGTCAATATATCGGGATCCCCAACACAAGAATTAATTGCATTGTAGACTTTTTTGCGAAAAATTTGCATTATCTGAGCAATTTCCGTTACTTTTTTCCATCTTCATACATTTTCCATATGATCCGCCTTTCCTCACCTGTGCTATGTTTTCCTGAAGCCATTTTAAAATTTTTTAAACTTTTTGTATTTATTTTTGAACTACGAAAAATATTTATTGCTTTGAATTAAATCTACACGACTACTGCCTATTTTAAGTGCCACTTTAAATCAGCATTGTTAATGCAAAAATGATAACGGTAAATAATAAGCAAAAAATAATGGAACATTTGAGCACTATTAAGACAAACATCTTTTTCAACAACAATCAGAAGATATAAAACTTGCATTTTTAAATATATTTAGTTGGAAAATACTTAAATTTATGCGCAATTTAAATTTGTGCCAATTATATGTCCATAGCTGAATATATGGGGGTTGCATAGGAACGTGCAGGCACAGAAATCAGAGGGTTGCGAGTTCGAATCCTGGCAGGTCGAAAAAAAATTTTTGTAACTTTTTTTACACAATTATTAATTTTTTGTTGCTTTTGCTGTAAATTTTTTATTTTTTTTTAAGTTTGTCCACTCAATTAATTTTTGAAACGATTTAGAGATTTATTTATTTTTTAATTCCCTATTCATTTGTATCAAATTTTATGAAAATATAAAAATTTCAAATAAAAATTTTATTTTTAAAATATTTTTTGTTAAAATACATAATAATAAAGGTAAACATTAAGATTTTGTTTGTATGTAAAAAATTTTAATTTAAAAAGTCCATTTTGATAAAATTGTTAATAAACATATTTATTATTACACAAATAGGAAAAGAAAAAAATCTTCAAACATTTTAGATAGAACTTCTAAAAATGACTTAAAAATTACCTTGCGGAAAAAACTATTTCTTGTCTACTAATATGCTGCAGAATTTTTTTTGCAGATTTTAACAAGGTAATTTATTACTCTTAATTAACTAAAAGTGAACTCAAATGTAACTAAAATTTTGTAAATTTAACAGTTTTTTTGCTGTTCTTATCTTAGTAAAAAAATCTGCTAATATCAGCAGTTTTTTCTGCAAGGTCATTTCAAATAAATTTCTAGTAGCTTTTTCTGGTATTTTTACAGATTTATTTCTATATGTGTATTAATATTTTTTATAAAATATAACACTTTAAAAAAACAATGTTATATATGTATTTTTCCAATGTGTTATATATTTTTGTTATTTCTGTTAATAAAAAATTAAAGAAATGAAGTTAACAACACTTTACTGAACAAGACTGCTAAAAGTCAGCTATCATGTATAAGAAGCGATAGCACAGGGGATAGAGCGTCTGCTTGAAATGACAACAAGTCTGGGTTCGAACCTCTCACGCGCGGCATGAAGTGAAAAAGAACTTCCTTATCATTGGCTCAAATATACATCTTTTGAGTTTAAAAAGAACAACTTCCTTCCTATGACAAGCCAATTTTAAATTCATCGGAAAAGAACAACTTCCTATTCAACAGTTGCAGTGCTTTAACTACTTCTTTCTCCTCACAAATTTTAAATATTTGCTTCTTTCTGAAATATGGTGTAAAAATAAATGCATATGGGAGAAATCAAAAAATGTGATAAATTTTTGGGCCAAATTTGTGAGAAGCAAAAAGTGTTGATATTTCGGTTTTTTCTTAATGGAATCAGTAAGTTTAGTCATTATAAACTTAATTGCAAAAAATCTCTTCTATAAGTTGTCGTAATAACTTTTTTTTGCACAATTTTAATTTTTTTTTGTGGTAACGGAGTTTACATTTCTGCAAGCAAAAGATATAACAAAAAAAATGCGTACGAATTTTCTTCATTTATTAGTTTTTCGTATTTGGGTTTTCAACTTGCTCTCCAATGATATATAATTTCCCGACTAAAAAAGTTTTCATATAATCTTATATGATTTGATATAAATTTAAATGTTTATATGCGTGGCTTTATATAACCATATACATTTATATTAACACTTTGGTTTTATAAATATGTTTGATATAACCTTATATATAATCATATGCGATTTGGTATCCAGCCATATATTAAGAGATCTGCAAATATAGTTCATACATAATTATATATAATGGCATATAAGCTTTTATAAACCATATTATATCAAAATATATAACAAAGTTAATAGAAAATTGTATTAATTTTATATATAATTATATCTGACATGATATCTAATTATACAAAATTTTATAAAGTTTAATTGCAATTTTTAAATTTAAAAATAAAAATTAGAAAAACATATGTTGAAATAAATATGGTTTAAGTTCAGTTATTTTTTTTAAAAATACAATTCATTCCCCGAAAAAAATTTTTATTTTTTTGTTTAATTTTGTATTTTTGCTCCTTTTAAATGCTTTTCAAAAATATAAAATTTTTTAAAATCCAAACAGCGGTTGCGCAGTTACAAAATAATATATTAAAAACATAACATTTCGCGATCAAAAAATTCTTAAATTGTGTGAAAGAAATTTAATTTGTCAAACTAATGTCAGTAATGACTCGAAATATCGATTCAAAACCAATGAAATGCAAAATCAATCGTTTTTTGCTCCAGCAGCTTAGGGTAAAAAACTGATAACTTTTTTTGATTTAACGCAAAATTATTAGGTTAATCGTCTTTTGACGCATAAATATTAGTTGAATCACCTATGTTTATGGTTATTTTAAAATATTTTAAACATTTATCTACATTTATTTGAATGAAATCTGATGCAAACAATTGTGGTTACGGAGTTTACATTTGGTTACTTTTTTCGTTTTCTTTCAGAAACGCTTTGTCAGAATTTTTTTTCCGAAACAAAATCGCATGATGCCTACAAGGTGAATCCAAATATGACATTGTTTTTCTTACTCGTTAAATAGTTTGGTGTAAAAATTAGGAACGGAATTTACAACATTTTTTCAAATCTTATTAAAGACATCCATTTTCATCTCGAGAATGATACATGTTGCAAAAAGCTTCAAGTCTGTTATACTGGATGATTACTTACAGTCCAACGATCATTTGAGTATAAATAACATTATACTTTTCGCAATATAAAAAATAGATAACTCCAAAATTCTGGTATATGCATTTTTATCAAAAATTATGACGAAAAATCGTTACAGAGTTGAAGTCGTGATAGCTAAGATATACGAAAAAGTTTGTAAAATGTATTAATTTTTATTAAAAACGGCACTTTTCCTCTTCATAAAAATTCTTACAGTTAGTGTTTAGCTTTATCGGTTATTAAAATATAAGCTATTAAATTTAAAAAACCTTATGAGTTACTTGTTACGGAGTTTACAGATTTTTATAAATTTTGTAAAACAAGTGACAATGCGCTGATATATATCGAAATATATAACTCAAATGTAATACATGCATTAGAAATTAGGTGGTTACACGATTTTTATCACATTTTTTGATATCACCCATATACTTTTTACAAATAATCAACTAACTAAATGACATATGGCAGCCTTATATAGTTTTACTTCCGTGGTGGTAGAGAATTCCGGAAACACCTAGAGTACAAACATTATACTTTAATGTGCTGCCGTATTGACGATTTTAGTAAATCCCGTTTTTCGGGATATTTTCTTACAAAAAGTTCCAGAGTTTTCTATATGGCGTACTTTATTTTTCGATCAAGTACAGATTTTTCGCTAAATGTCTTTAAAGTTTGGCGGTTTTCCATTCAGTTTTTTATATAAAAAAATTTTCAAATTCAATTAATATGAATTTTTTGTGTTCAAATGTAAGCACATGACCTGTGCCCATATTTACGATATAAATGCGATGTGCTAATCTTGATATTTAAAACACTCAATAAATGTAATGCCTTAGTAAGGAAGCAATTAAAAGGAAAATATTTCAATAAAAAAATAAATATTCATCTATAGCGGCCTATACGTTAAAATCGCGATTTTTCAAAAAATTTTGTATGGCAGCATACAAAGATGTCCTCAAAGTCCAACTTTTGGTATAATATGGGGTTACCTCTGAAAAATGTTGTTGCAAAATTTCAAGCGAAACAATTTTGATTTGCAAAAGTTATCGCAATAAATACATTTTTTACTAAGCCCTACTGCAAAAGTTATCGCAATAAATACATTTTTTACTAAGCCCTACGGGGAAAGGGAGCATTCCAAAGTGACACGCAGGATAGGTCCCAAGGGGGCATGGTCCGGTCCTTAATCGCCCTTTTTGTTTGAAAGAGACACGTCACTTTAACATGGCGTTGTCATTGGAAATGAACAATTGCCACAGTTTAGACACCTTGTGACAGTAAGGTGGTGTGTCTAAAAATAGCTTTTTAAATAAACTAATAAAAAAATTAAGAATTAAAAATAATCTACTTGGCATCGAAGTAGGGCTCGATAACACAAACCTTCTGCTTGTAAGGCAAACGCTCTACCGTCTGAGCTAATGTTGCTTATGCGTGACGGCCGGTAAAGTTATATATTTTTCGTTTCTCTTCAAATAAAAAGAAAAAGAAAAAACAAACACTACAAGCAAATAAAGAAATGGAAAAGAAAAAAAAAGTAGAAAAGAAAACAAAATTAACACACACACAAATATGGTGGAAGTGCCTTGAATATGCCCTCGATTGACCGGTCATGGGATAGGTACTTTAATGGCAGTTGACTCGTTTTTTGCGTTGGCCATAATTAAAAAATTAATTAAAAGTTAGAAAATTACCTCAAAAACTCTGATTTGAAAAAAATTTTAAAAATTCCCCTCACCGAGCTGATTTTTACCAAAAAAAAATAGTAATCTCAGCAAAAATTTTGCTAAAACTTAGTCGATTGCAAAAGAAAAAAATCCTTGCTAAATTCACTAAATTTTTCGCTAAATATTAGTAAACTGAAAAAACTCAAAAAATTTATGGATAGTTAGTTAATTTATTTGCTGAAAATTTAAAATAGAAATTGTGTAGTTTTTTTTTTAATTATCATTTCCGTTGTCTACTACATCCAGACAAGCTGCGACATCTATATCATCCCAGTGTAGAAACGGTAATGACATATCATTATTTTTTGGAGTACCAGTAATGACACCCACTTACCTTCTGCATTATTTGAAAACATATAATAATGAGTTACTGATAATGACTTATTTTTATCATTATTTCAAATAGAAAATAATATTTTAGATTTTTTTGAAAATTTTTTGAAATCTAGTTTTAGACTCAATATTTTTTAATCTCTGGTAAGGATATATGTAACCACATATTTTTTTGAATTTTTGTATGTTGGCGAGTAAGCTTGCTTGTGTGCAGCAGGTCAATTATGTTTTTATCTATTAAATATTACATGTCGATATAGCTCAGATGGTAGAACTGTTGACTGGCAATCTGTAAACCCAGATTCGATTTCAGCACCAGCAAATTTTATTTAAAAAAAAATAAAATAAAAAATATTTTTTTTTATATAATTAATTTTTTTGAAAATCTAAGTTTAGACTCATTATTTTTGTCAGTACTGGTAAGCACATAGGTAACGATATATTTTTTGATTTTTCGTATGCTGGTGTGTAACGACAACTCATTATTTTTCGCGACATCGCCATATAAAGGTAATAAGAAATGTAATAACAAAAGTAACTAGTTACCATTACCAAGTATGTAGTTACATAACCACATATCTGGTAATGATTTTCTACACTGGGATGTATACCTGGTTGTCGTCCACGCTATAAATGCGGTTATCAGCACAATTTTTGTAGCAAAATAAATTAGTAAAACATTAGTTCAAAATTGGTTTAGTATTAAAAAAAATATAACTAAAATTTTTGCTGAAAAGGGAATTTCAGCAAAAAATTGCTGAAAACTAGTACACTTGATATACAAGACGTTTTACTAATTTTTCTACTAACTTATTTTTTGAGTGTACATGTTGTTTACAGTTTATTTTCCTACTCTGGTCTTGTATATTAAATTTGCGTGAAAATAAAGTCTACACCATTTTCACGTTAAGCTCATTGTCGTGAAAAATAATTTTTTTATATGGAGTATAACAGTTTTTTCACAGGAAATCGAAACAATTTACGGTGCTTTACAACAGAATTTCGTTTGGAACATTATATTTTAAGTGACCCAGATTACATTCGATTGCGACAACAAAATATTTCGAATATGTTTTCACTGTGTAGAGTTTGTACCCTAGGGTATTTCCAACGCCTGCCTCGATAAAAAAATGCCTTTCTGTATAGCCGGATTCCGCAGGCCTTGGGGGTTCTCTACACTGGGAATTTTCTAACACCGACTTCACTAAGTAAGTAATTAATCTCTGTTCGAAAACAGATTTTGGTCATTATAACAAATTATTGTGGTAATGTAATTAAAAATGCAATTCCATTACAGTTTCACCCGATGTTTCGTAGATTTTTGTCTACTTTTTCGAGGGTTCGTGTGTTTAATAAACGTCGTCTACGAAACATCGGGCAAAACTATAATGGAATTGCATTTTTAATTATATTAAAGGAATTAGGTCAAATTAGTTTAATAACAGAATAAAAATTAAATGTATTGTCTTTTTTATGACATAAACAGCTTATAAATGTGGAAAATTTTGCTGCAATGGACAATCTGTTTAAAATCCCAAATATTCATTGGATTTTCGTCCAATTAAATAATTTTGCTATTAACTACTTGTGGAAAGTTTTTAAAAACTACTAGTTTTTGGTTGTAGTGTAAACCGGGTTTTAGCTTTTGAATCCAAATTTTTAATCTAATTTTCACGTAACGCAACATCGACACAATTCAGTGGGTGATGAATGTCTCATATATTAATTTGTTAAAGGTTCTTTCTATTTCTTAGGATTCCATAAAGGATTCTTCACACGTTGACTACCCATATGCATCATTTCCCAGTATTGGTTATATGAATTCACAATTTTTTATCAACTATCTTTTGAAAATAACAGTTCATATCCCCAATACTGGGAAACAGTAGATATGATTGGTCAGGCATGGAAACTTAACGACAAATTTGTCAATATGCATATACTACGTTTACACTTAACCAAAAACTAGTAGTTTTTGAAAAGTATTGTATTTACTTGTCAAATTCCATAAAAATTTTGAAACAAAAACCAGAAGTTTTTAAAAACTACTGGTTTTTGGTTGTAGTGTAAAAGGCATAAATATGTAGGCATAATATATGTGTATATGAAGTATTTTTGGAAGGCGATTTAAAAAAAAAAATTTTTTTTATGCCTTTTTTTAATTTTTCGTTATAGCTTCGGCATTTAAAGTTGGATTTTAAGGTGTGATATATCGATTTTTTTGCTCCGAGGAGACCAGTGTTTTGTTATAGAGGAAAAATCCAATGAAAAAAAATTTTAAAAGGAGACCCCTACGTTCGGCAACCAATATATAAAAAAAAAAATTTACTGGGTTTATCGAAAAACCTTAGCAAAAGTTTAATGATTTTTTGCGAGCTTTAATTTTCTGACATTAGGGTTGTACATTAGGGTTGTAGCAACTAAGATCTGGTGGGTAACTACTAGAACGGGATAATTGAGGTCAATGGCCCTTAGAGCAAAATAGTGGTCTCCTCGAGAGAAAAACATCAATGTATCATACTTTAAGATCCGACTGTAAATGCCAAATATATAACGAAAAATGTAAAATGGCGACCCCTACGTTCGGCAAAAAAATTTTATTTTTGAAACGTCCTTGCAAAAATACTTCATATTGGAGGGTATACGGCGCACTTTTTTTTTGCCTGTAAGGTGATTGGGCTGATAAAAGACTTGTTTATTAGCACAATTTTGGTAGCAAAATCAAAAACTAGTACCATTGATATACAAGACGTTTTACTAATTTTTTTACTAACTTATGTTTTGAGTTAGTTATTTAAATTAGATGTATTATTTTTTATAAGTATTTGTTTATTTTATACACTTGTACCCCGTGATTAAATGTCTTCGTTAACATACGTGATTCCCGGAATCTAGTGTGTTATACATATGTATGTATGTATATAGGCATCAAGTGTATTCATGGTATAACATACGTGATCCTTTTATGGCGACTTATGTATATTTTAAAGTGTTAATTCATAAACGCATTATAAAGTTAAAGGAGGATTGCAAAACAAATTTTCATATAAAATTTGTTCCATAAACCTTCAATAACTTTATAAGCGTTTATGAATTTAGGAGTAAATATTTACTCAAAAATTTATAAACCCAGAATATTGTTTTCAGAACAGAAGATAACCTATTTGAGAAACCTTTGAAACGAATGTAAAAACAAGAAAAAATATTGAATAATTAGTTTAGAAGGTATTCTGCTTTAACTTTCTCCGGCAGGCTTGGATTTAAGACGAAGTTTCCAAGCACTATACTTTGCCATAGGGTGGCAACTGCATGAACAAAACATGGGCAATATTGGTATCAGAGTTTAAATTTTTGAGAGTACATTACCGCCATATAAACATTATTTGGAATATCTCAATTTTGAGACACACTCTTATATGGGTCAATTGATGGATCAATTTTAAGTAAGCTATCTGTTAAACACTATTAATATGTGGACTGGATCATATGTGGTAATTTCGAGTATACATATAAACATATGTATATATAATTGCTACCATATTTATAATTACCGACATAAAATAAATATAAACACTAAGTAGTAAAAAAATAAATAAATAAAAAAAAAACATCTACATATTGTGCTCAAAGCGATTGTTTCGACTACATTAAATTATAACAGTGGGTCTCATACTGAGGGGTTAACTTTAACCTAACAATTAAACAAAAGAAAATGTCAAACAAGTTATATACCAAACAGCAACAAATTTTTGGATTAACCTATAGTTAAGTCCTAAACCGTCAGTATGAAACTAAGCGTTAATATTTATTTAACTCATCTCTTTGAAGGCTAAAATATATTATCAACTGACTGTGTTGCCAGACTTTTAATTAGGTAAAAAATGAAATATCTGTTCCAATAACTTCTTATTAAATAAAACTCGTTCCTTTTTCGGTTCTGACAGATTTGGTCTTTAAAGGCAGACAAATACACTCAAAAAAAGTCTAACAGTTACTACATTACAGTTCTTTGTATAGTAATTAATATTTGTTGTTTGTAACTGTAATTACAGTTGTTTTTCTGTGGAAAATTTTAAAACAACTATACTCAAAGAACAAAGTTTGTAAAGTAATCACAAAACTATGCTGACGCAGCAAATTTTTAATTAAGAGGTGCTTGCAGAAAAGTTGCAAATCTCAGCAAAATCTTTTTACTGAAATTCAGCGAGCTGTATATCCAATCAGTGCACAGTGGGCCAGCATCATCGAATTTTGGCCAAAACTAGAATATTGAGTATATGAGACTAAAAGATATCACAAAGGGGGGTTTGATTGTTGCTGATCACGAATCTAAAATAAAAAATATAAAAAATACAAAATGGCGGATCCAAGATGGCGGCCATTAATTTTTAGTTTTTATTATATTGGACTTAAAATAATCAATTATATAGGTCTAGGATCCGCTGATTAAAAATCTGAAATTAAAATTTTGAAATTCAAAATGGCGGATCCAATATGGCGACAAACTATTTTTTAATTAAATTTCTTATGTCGCCTGATTTACTTCAAATTTCCAGCAGGGGAAGTTTTTGGGTGGCAGATTTCGAATCTGAAATCAAATTTTAAAAATTCAACATAGCGGATCCAATATGGCGGCCACACATTTAAAATTGTTATATGTTGGAAAATAAATTACACTGTACAAAAAAAGGTTCTGATGACAACTAATTCTGGCAGAGGAACCAAAGAAAAATATAAGTGTATCGGCGTTTTAAAAGTTTTCGTCTGGCCCTATGTTTTTGGGGGGTTAAAATTTCCCCTCTTTTGAAAATGTTTATTGTGAATCGGCATAGGAAACCATGTGAATCTACCATTTTAGGTATAGGATATGTTCAGCGAACTTATGTAAAACACTACGGGGGACATTTTTGTGGAACATTTTAACTCTCTAACTCTGCAATTAAAGGGTCTCTTTTGGCCCTTTTTAAAAAGTGTCAAAAAAGACCGATAAGTTGAAGAGTTAGAGGGTTAAAGTGTTCCGCAAAAATATTTATCAGGAAATTCTAATATAAGTCTCTGAAGACATCAAAGTTGAAAATTTAACTTCAATGCCAGAAATAAGTCAAAACTTAAAATGTGTTCAAGGGTTAATTTCGTACTTATTCAGAATTGGCACTCAAATGTTCCACAAACCTGGACTTTAGGGGGCTAGTCTGTGTAAGAAAATCAGAAGCTTCATTTAAGGTAATTTTTTAGTGCTATTTTTTAGTTTTTACTAAAACTCTGGAATGCTGGAAATCAGCGAGATATGAAGGTACTTTTTCAGTTAAAGGTCAAAATCTCGAAAGTTTATGAACGGTCGCAAAAACCTAGGTAGAAGACATCTTATGGAACACATTGGCATTCAAGTTTTTCAAATATTTCTTGGAACATTTTGGAGCTTTTTTTTGAAAATTTAGGATTTTCAAAAAAACCCACATTTTTGAGGTAAAATTAATAATTTTGTTACTTTTTTCGTAAATACTTAACAGGTTTCTATTTTATTTTTAAGAACTAGTTTCAGTTTTATAATTTGAGATTGTGTTTGGAACAACTTATTGATTATTTATGATTTTTTTATTGTATCATTATAAAATAAAAAATATCACAAAATTAAAAAAATTTGACTTTGAACTCTCGCCAACTAAAAACGAGTAACCACAATGATACAATATTTCACTCACAAAATATTCAACAATCCTAGATTTTTAATATATAAACATATTTTCCCTTTACCTGAATTGTACTTTTGGCCAAAGAACGGCGATCCTGGCCCACAGTGCAGTGTTTCCATATAGTTGAAAATCGTCAATTTTAATGAAAACAATGTCAAAATCATCATTTTCCAATGAAAAATCGTTAAATAATCGTAAATCCTAAATGTGCTTATGTTTCAACGAAAGAATTGAAAAGTTTATTTAAAAATCCATTTTCGTTACTTTATTTTTAATAATTTCAGATTTTAATATAAAATTGTGCCTCGACAATTAGTCCTCTTTCAATGGGGGTAATGTGGGATAAAGTGGGGTAATGTGCACCAAAATGTATCAAGAATATTTGTGCATCCTGAACTATCTGTGTTAACAGAAAACAATTTACTTGAAACTTAGCGGAATTTTTCAAAATACCCAGAATTAAAATAATAATTTTACTCATTTGATTTTTTTTAAATTCATTTATGCGGAATGTTTTACATTTATATTTAATTTAGTAAAATTTTTGTAGGTTTTTTATTTTTTGTAGGTTTTTTTAATTAAATAATTTTCAGCGTATGACCTAAATCAGTACATCGCAGCACAGTGTGTCCAAAAGCACATTTTTTGAGCAAATAATATTTCAGGCCACAATTCTTAACCGATTTTCAAAACTTTTTTTGTATCTGAACTAGAGATGGGCGCGTGAGTGAATTTTGACTCACGCTTACGAAAGAAAAATAATAATCATGCACGACACACGCACGAACATTTTTTTATAATCACGTTCACTCACGCTCACGTGATTAATTTTAATTTGAATCCCGCTCATGAAAAATATAAAATTTGTTTTTTATCTTAATTATTTAAGGAAACTTTCTTTATTGAATATAAGTTTTATTTATTTAGAATTAAAAATTAGCTTAACTATACAAAAATTTTGTTAAAAATTTAACTAATATGCAAGTTATTGTGCAAATACAAATATTACTGACACTTTAGAAAACATATTATTTTCTATTGTTGATTATACTTGAATGGATATTGGAAGATGACAAAGCAAATTATGGTATTGTTTTTGTTTTTTCTTTGATATTTTAAATGTTTAGAAACGCTCCTAGACGAGAACAAGAAATTCTCATTGAGTTTGCACTTTAACTTAACAAATATTTCTAGAAATACTAAAAACGTCGCACAGTGCTTCGTCCCCATATAGCAAATCGTCAAAATTAGAGGAATTATCGCAGAAGAATGAAATTTGGTATGCTGGTTCAGAACATGTAAATTAATCCTTAATATAAAATTTTTAATTTTAGTTACAATTATAAACAGAATAAAGCGAAAATTGGTAACTATCGGTAAAAATATGTCTTTTAGCTCAGTGATTAATTTTGTTTTATTCGACATGACCTCCCATATATCATTTTTCTCAAAAACTATATTTTAGCTACATTTATGATCAGAATGCACTCAAAACTTAAAATAGTTTGTAAAATAATAGTTTTTAGTTGTGCGGCAGATTTTGTTTCATTCCGAAATTTAATTAAAGTTTGAAATTTCGCCTAAAAGGCATTATCCTACAAGCTTCCTAGTAACTGTTTGGGGTTTTTTTTTTTACCAAAAGTCAAAACATTAACCATAGATAAGGTTTTATAAAATAGTAATTTTTATCAAGTAGAACACATGTTTTGAGCGATATCAAAATTTCATAAAAATATAGTCAGAAATTAAATAAGCTTCATGGCACTTTTTGCCCCCAGGACATTAAGCGTTAAAGATTTTTAAAATAAATATTAATCCTGTATGAATAAGGTTACATAAAATAACACTTTTCATTAAGGGGCAATTTCAGAATTTTAGAAACCTGGAGTCAGAAATTAAATAAGATCATGGGTCTTTTTTGTCCCCAGGACTCTAAGAGTTAAAGATTTTTTAAATAAAAATAATGATAATTATAAAATGATAATATTTAGTAGATACTTTTTCGAAAATTGTGCAAAATTTTGTGAAAACAGCCCGATTCCCTATAATTTTTGACAAAATAGAGTAATAATAACAAAGCACCCAACTGTACTCTGCAATTTGAACAGTTAACATAGTATCTCTGCTGCAGAGTGGAATCACGCTACGCAGCTTAGGAGTTTAATCACAACTGGATCGATTGTCGACCGACGACAACAAAAGTCGCCGCGATTAATTTAAATTCAGCGACAATCGACCGTCGACTTTTGTTGAAGTTTAGAAAAAAAGGAAAGCAAAACAAGAATATGTTTGTATATGTGGCAACAATTTCACAAATATTTTGAGTGTGTCGTCATGAAAATAAAATAGATTCTATTACGACGACAAATCGCCGGACGAGATGGCGACATTTTGCTTCCCATACAAAATATATGAAAAAGTACATGTCGTTGTCGACCCAGTTCTGATTCATCTCTAATACGTATTCTCAACTTTCAACAGTTTACTAGCATGTGAAAACTTGAGGTTAGCAATGAATTATTATAATATCATTTATTGCATTTAAAGATAGTTGGTTATCATAAAACTTTCGGGCGTCATATTTATCAGGACTTATTTTGATCTCTTCACATTATAGTCTTTTCAATTCTGTTTGCTTTAGTTTTCTCTGTACGACAATCTAGTCATCATCTATTACCGCGTTTTGGAAGAATGCAATGTAGGGTTTGCGTTATTCTAAGAAGCTTCTTACAACTGTTTTTTTTTAATTTTTTGTAATTTATAACTCCAAATGTAAAACGCTTTAAAAACTACCGTGTTTAATTGCAATATTTTGGCTGGGAAATGGTAAAGAAAATCTTTTCATTCGGCAACACAATAACTCCACTATTAGTTTTAATTCATATAATCTATTGCGTGCCAGCATGGCGTCAAATTGGCGTTTGTACTATATTTTTGCTACAAAGAAAACAAAATAAATCGCGTGATACTTTTATGTGCAGTTAAAAGAACACAAACAAGGAAACGAAGGAACTACAACAGTGCCGTAAAAACGCCAAAAATGTAATAATAGAAAACCAGCCACCCTAAATAATGCCACTCTAAATAAAAGCGATTTTAGGGAGGGGGAGTACAATTAGTATAACTAATATGTAAAGACAAAAACAATATGGCTTAAATGTAAATAATGGAGGAAGAATAAAGTGTCAAAAACACATTTACTATTTTAATTTAGAAAAAATTAAACTTTATATCCTTCAAACTTCTTTATAGCATCAACGAAAAACCTTTTAATTCTTTTAACAATATATTTATGTATGTAGTAAATAACATTGACCTTGAAAATAAGTATTGTAAAAACAAAAAATATACTACTTAAAAAAAATTTGAGAAATTGAATTTATTTATTTGCATTGCCTTTGGCACCATTTATTTGTCGCCGGTCTTATAAAAAAAATGTGGAAACATATTTTGGCAATTTTTGCTATTAACCGGAAATACACATTCACACTCACACATATTCAATCGCTTGCTCATTTACACGCACAAATACACACAAGCAAGGCAGCAAGACTTTCTCATGTTGTTTGTTGTTAAAAAAAAAAGAATATTGTCATACAATTTATTAGCTTTTTGGCCAATGTCAAAATTGCGTGACGCATTTTATCATTTCAACTTTTTTTTTATTATTTTTATTATTTGGCAAGGATTATTTACCACTGTATGCCATCAATCAAAAAGTGGAACGTCTCCCGTAATTATATGTCATATATACTTTAGGTCTACCAACAGGTCACCAACAACAAGTTTTTCCATGTCTCTTATCGAACAGTTACAAAGGAGTTTAAAATATTTTTATGTATAATTTGAAACGCGTGTTGAGATTTGTTACCATTTCTGATAAAAATTTTACCACTTTTTAGTTTTGTTATGTTAATAATATTTTACATTTGTTGAAAAATTGTTCAATATTTATATTTATTATTTATTTAATTTCTCAAAATTGTGTGTTAATTATAAATGTGTATGTACATTTCAAAAATCCAATACTTTAATTATAAGATTTTGTATCTTGTTGTGTTGGAAATCAATAAATAAATAAAATAAAAATAAAATAAATAAATTTAACTTTTTATAAATTGACCTTCGGTGAAAGCTTGAAAATAAAGCAATAATTAAAGCATTGCTGTGACGCTGCACCATAATTGTGTCTAGTTAATTGAATGGACTAATTAACTGACGATTTCAATGGCATTACAATTGATTAATGCCAATGAAATTCTTTAGCATTACAATCGATTAAAGCCAATGCATTTTTTTAACTAGCATTGTTCAATGCTTAAAATAATTGATGAAAAAAGCATTTGTTTTCAAAAACATTTCGTTTTGATAAAAGAACAAATCAAGAAAAAATGAAAAATTGATATACTTCGTATATAAATATTCGCTATTTTGTGAAGTTTACATTCCTAGAGGCTGATCCATCTAAACTATCCAGTGTTCAAAGAAGAGTTAACAACAGAGTTAATACAGAGTCAACACCGTCGAATCTAAATTATTTTTGCTAGGAGGTTTCAAATTTTTTTTTGCCGAATGTAGGGGTTGCCTTTTTAGATTTTTCGTTAAAACTTTGGCATTTACATACAGTCGGATCTTAAAGCATGATATATCGATGTATTTGTCTTGAGGGGACCAATGTTTTGCTCTAAGGGCCATTGACCTCAAGTATCCCATTCTAGTATTTACCCACCAGATCTCAGTTGATATAACCCTAATGTACCACCCTAATGTCAAAAAATTAAAGCTCGCAAAAATCATTAAACTTTTGCTAAGGAATGTTTTCGATAATTCCAGCAGAAAATTTTTATTATTTTTTTTTTTTGTCGAGCGTAGGGGTCGCCTTTTTAAATTTTTCTTCATTAGATTTTTTATTTATAGCAAAACATGGGTCTTCACGAGACAAAAAAAATCGATATATCACACTTTAATATCCGACTGTAAATGACAAAGTTATAACGAAAAATTAAAAAAGGCGACCCCTACGCTCGGAAATTATTTTTTTTTAATTGCCTTGCTAAAATACTCTATATTCGAAGGTGTACCGCGCACATTTCTTTTGCCTGTAAGGTTGTGTGGTCTTCTGTTCATAGGAAGAGGCAGAAACTAGATCTACCCAACTAAAAATCGACATACGTGGTTCCATAAAGATTGAATGTATGTTCGTGTATGTTCATAAACATGCATTCATGTCCATACGTGGATACATAAATCTCCATACATGCATCATATGCATACGTACATACATGTTCATTAATTTTTTTTTTTAATATTTTATTTGGATAGAGCATACTCTCCCCTATATCGAGAGCCTATATTCAAAATACGTCAACTTAAATTTGGTCAAAATGAGTTTCCGATGGCAAATAGCTCCCCTATGCAATACCCATCTGTGATATAAATTACAAAGCAAAAAGATAATTGCCCAGCAAAACTTTCTATTACCCGGTAATGACTTTGGAAATAAGGGTAGGTAACCTCTTACTTTTCTATTATCAAAGCTATTATTTTAACAAGGGCATGTCCATCGAGGTAACTCCTTACCTAGTAACATGTTATTCTGAACTTACAGGTAAGGAGTTTTTAAAAACATTTTGTTTAAATTTGATTTTTTTAAACCGAATATCAATTTTAAATTCACGGCTTTTAACAAAACATAGAATTTCTAAAATTTTCTAGAAAAACGAATTATTTATACTAATAAAACATCCAAACGTATGAATTTGGTATTTACAAGTAATGCAAGGGTAAGGTGTAAGGGTCCATAGTAATGCAAGGGTAAGCTGTTTGGTATATTACCAGGTAACTTGCATAATAAGTAGTACCCATATATTAATAAGGTTTTGCTGGGTAGTTCTCGATCAAATTTTTGTGACGAACTCTAATATACATATATAGTTTACTAAAAAATTGTAAAACTACCCAGTCAGAAAGTTCTAAGAATCCGGTGGAAATCTCTAATTGAGGCCGTTTGCTCCCAAGCTGGAGAATCGCGTAACATCATCATCATCCAGTCAGAAATACCCAGTGGTACAAGAAATCAGACACTGTCATACCACTGGGTAACAGCTGTGTTAAAAATAAATGACTGGCAGAGCACTCATTTGGGACGCTTTGGTAGCGTTTGACTAAAACCGTTTTGACAGTATTTAACTGGAAAAGAATTGGCTTAGAGTGCCATGCCAACGTTTCTAGTACTACCTGGACAGAAATTGCCAACGTTATAAAAATCAATTCACTGCACTATAGGTAAAATGACCCCATTTTCTGGCCAAAACTATAAGGAATCACTGAAGAAGGATGAAAATCTATATACGGGGGTTTTCAAGGTTGCTGATTTCGAATCTAAGGTAAAATTTTTCAAATTCAAAATGGCGAATCCAATATGGCGGCATAAATTTTAAAATTTCTTCAGATTTACATGAAAATCGGTAGACGGGGGGTTTTCAAAGTTGCGGATTTCGAATCTGAGGTAAAATTTTTCAAATTCAAAATGGCGGATCCAATATGGCGGCGTAGATTTTAAAATTTCTTCTGATTTACATGAAAATTGGTATACAGGGGTTTTCAAAGTTGCTGATTTCGAATCTGAGTTAAAATTTTTCGAATTCAAAATAGCGGATCCAATATGGCGGCGTAAATTTTTAAATTTCTTCTGATTTGCTTGGGTAAAAATGTTAACTGTGTAAAATGCAAACTTTTTTTGTCCAAAATCTCAAAAAAAAAAAAAAAAAATTTTTTTTAATCTGGGGCATATTATAGCAGAAAATTGAAAAAGTGGAAATTTTTGTAGAAACAATTTTTTTTTTTTTTTCAATAAAGCTATTTAAAATTTTGCTTTACATTTCATTACCTAAAGTAATTTCATTTCATTTTTATTTTTTAATAAAGCTATTTAAAATTGCCTCTTTGTTAGTTCAGATTTGTCAGGATACTCTTTCTTTGGAAGTCCTATTGAAGCTGCAGTTGGCTTAGTTTTAATTGCCAAAATAAATTCAGCGTTTAGCCAGAGTTCGCTTTGCATGTGAAATATGTTTCTCTTCCTATGAGAACTCTCACATCTAACCGAGATATTCTTACAAAAAATTCGCACTTTATCCTTCCCATAAGCCGCTTCCTCATTCAAAACATTGCCGCATTCAGCTTTACCAACAATAAAATTGTAAGTAGTATTCTTCTCCTCTTTCTTTTCCAAGTAAACTTCCGAAAGTTCGCTATTTTACAAGCGGAGACTGCCTACCAAAAATGATATTTCTGAAAAAAACGCACAAAATTGCAACATGAAATTGACAAATTAAACTCAAAACTCTTCATTTAACACATTTCCGATGGTTTACACACAGCCAAATTCGGCCAACTTTTTAAAAGTTTATCCAAAGTTAATTTTTCAGAAAAAAAAACTTGAATTAAAAGTTATGTCAAAAGTATGAGTTTTTTCGCCAAAAAAAATTTTTTTTTAATAAATTCTTTCTCTTAAACCATTAAGCACTTACTATCACTTTTGTTTTCCATATTTAGTTTAAATTTGTGTTTTTTTTTTAACTATTTAAAGAAATTTAAAAATTCGACCAAATTGCACTGTATATACTGCGTTCAACACTTTGCTCACAAACAATGACTTTGACCACTTGCTAAGCAGTCGTTGTTAATTTTTTACAAAAACAGAACTTGCCGTTATTTGCTTTGATGTGTTCTTAATTGAATACCAATAAAAAAAATTCATTCTGGAATGTTTGAAAAATGACTTTTTGCCACAAAAATGGGTCAAATTACCTATAGTGCACTGGTAGAGCAATGATTTAAAAAAAGATGACGCTTTGTTAAAAAATGTTTGGAGTCAGAAGTTTAAATTCGGTTACAGACAAAAATTTTTTTCTTTGTGGGAAAACTCCTTTAAGCATTTTAGCGTAACCAGCTGTTCTCCAGCTGTTATCATTCCTTTATATTTTTAATCACCAAGTAATAATAATTTTATTTTGGAAAATCCCTACGGGAAATTTTAACAAACTGTCACCGAACTGGTCTCTTTATATGAAATAGACTGGTCACTTTTACATGGCGTTGTCATAGGAGGGGGAAATTGACCCCTTGTGACATGTCACAAGACAAATCCTAGGACAGGTTACTGAACTCTCATAGAAAACAAAGTTCAGGGACCTGTCCTGGGATTTGTCTTGTGACATGTCACAAGGGGTCAATTTCCACCTCCTATGACAACGCCATGTAAAAGTGACCAGTCTATTTTATATAAAGGGGCCAGTTCGGTGACAGTTTGTTAAAATTTCCCGTAGGAATTTTTTCCACACCACCTATTTATTGGTTTTGTCTGTCCTTTTTTCTAATTATGTTATCATTTTGTGAATGAGAGAGCAAATTTTTCCAGTACTTTTACCACCGGTTAAAGTGCCTTGTCATCACTATCCCCATTGTAAGCTTCAACAAAGTTCGCCAGCTCACCATCAGATGGCGCGCAACAAGTGTTCTAAAATTCAACATCTCGCTCAATTACAGTGTTGCCATATTTGAAGCCCTTCATCTTTCACTACCTTTCACTTCTCTATCCCCTTTCCAAAGGAAGCAACACGTTAATTAATAGGAATAATTTCCTGAGTGTTGCTCCTCTTTAAAAAAAAAATATTGTGTATGTAAAGACAAATGTATTTACATAAAAACAAATTAAATTTCCTTTGAAAACAGGACCATTAATATTTCATTAAATTCAACTTACATTTTCTATTCTTTTTTAGAAACCAAAATAACTGACTAAAATGAATGTTACGAATTCTCAGTATTTTATGTTGTTCGTTTTCCTAATGACTTACCCAGTGTAGAAACGGTAATGACATATCATTATTTTTTGGACTACCAGTAATGACACCCACTTACCTTCTGTATTATTTTAAAACATAAAATAATGAGTTACTGATAATTACTTATTTTTATCATTATTTCAAATAGAAAATAATTTTTTAGATTTTTTTGAAAATTTTTTGAAATCTATTTTTAGACTCAATATTTTTTAAACACTGGTAAGGATATATGTAACCATATATGTATGTTGGCGAGTAAGCTTACTTGTGTGCAGCAGGTCAATTGTGTTTTTATCTATTAAAAATAATTATCCGTAACTCATTATTATATGTTTTAAAATAATGCAGAAGGTAAGTGGGTGTCATTACTGGTACTCCAAAAAATAATGATATGTCATTACCGTTTCTACACTGGGATGTCGATATAGCTCAGATGGTAGAGCTGTTGACTGGCAATCTGTAGACCCAGATTCGATTCCCGCACCAGCAAATTTTATTAAAAAAAAATACAATAAAAAATATTTTTTTTTATATAATTTATTTTTTAGAAAATCAATTTTTAGACTCATTATTTTTGTCAGTACTGGTAAGCACATAGGTAACGATATATTTTTTGATTTTTCGTATGCTGGTGTGTAACGACAACTCATTATTTTTCGCGACATCGCCATTTAAAGGTAATAAGAAATGTAATAACAAAAGTAACTAGTTACCATTACCAAGTATGTAGTTACATAACCACATATCTGGTAATGATTTTCTACACTGGGTATGAATGTAGTTTTAAAATTTTCATTTATTCTACACTTAAAATAACAAAACTGAAATACTACTTAAACAACTAACAAATTCTGACTGGAGAAGTTCCCTGAGTGTATTTTTCTCACTGGGTAACTTCAAAACTATGTAATTGTTTAATTACATACACTAAGAGAATTATGACGGTAGAATTAACTGCAATTGCAGTTAAAAAAGTGTACATGTCATGTTAACTAAAATTGTAATGAAAAATAACTGCAATTGCCTTGTACACTTTTTTAAATACAAATGCAGTTAATTTCACCGATATAATTCTCTGAGTGTAGCACTTAGGTAATATTCCCCCTGTTTTTTTTTTTTTTTTGTATGAAAACATACATTATGTATGTATGAAAACATACATTAATATGATGAACTTAAGCAAACTTAAATTTTAACCTTGAAAAAAAGCAAACGAAAAAAAATAATTTTTTTTAATTAAAATCTTGTTGCGTATAATTACCCGAGTAAAAAAGTTTTGATATAATCATATATTATTTTATGTAATTGCATTTAGTAACTTATAGTTACATATGGCAGGATATGCTTTTAAATTCAAGCAGATATACTTTTATATAGTCATATGTTAGATATTTTTTCCACAAAGGTTTTAATATGGAGACATATGTGATCTTATATTATTACATACTGGCCTACATATAATTGCATGTGCTATATATAAGTACATAAAGTAACATATTACAGATATAATTACATATACGTTTATATATAATTTAGTATGACACTATACATAATAATATAAAACTATATGTGGAGCCATATAAGAAATATTTCATAATTTGTGTTAGATATGATTATATATTGACGAATAAGAACCCATATATAACTTAATACGGTTCCATATCTACAATATTTCATGATTTCTTTAATATATAACAATATAACGTTCTTTATAAAATCATCTATAATTATATATCATCCCACATAAGCAATTATTTCAAAGTGATTTTATATAAAAATATATAAGGTCCATATAAAACCGTATTATATTATATGTGGTTCTATGTTAAAATTGATTTTGAACTAAATTTAGATTTAGTAATAACTAGGGATTGGCGCGTGACTAGAAATGTTCGTGAGTCACGAACATCTCTGTGAATAACACGCGATCGTGAGTAGTAATTACTATACTCAAGTGATTCGTGCGTGAGCGTGAATAAGAATATATAACCCGTGCATGATTCGTGTGAGTTTATTTTTTGCATCATATATTTTTAGTAATTTTTACTATTTTGTAATATTTGACTATTTTTTTTTACTATTTTTCTTATATCTTGGTTGTACATATAACATGATCGTATTGACTTTAAAATTTCAGTCTTGTCAACTTTAATTTAAAATTACTAAAAATAAAGAAAATTTTGTTCATGTTTAATGCACTGTCATGGTAAATCTGGATAAAAGTAATGGAAGATTTATCGAAATTAGAGGATCTTCAGCAGACCTTTGGGTTAATCATTATATTTGGAAATTAATTACACTTGCAATTACACAATTACATGTAATTGTAATTGAAAAAAAAATCAATTACAATTACATATTATTTGTAATTGTAATTAAAAAAAACAATTACAAGTAATTTGTAATTTAAAATTTGCAATTATACATTACATATAATTGTAATTGAAAAAATTTTAATTACAATTACATTTTTTTCGGAAAAGAAATAATGACAAAAAGCACAAGTGAGGGTCAGCCCAACATGACGTATTCTTTTTATACTTATCCACGCCTATCCAACCTATCCCAGTCAGTTTTTTCTACAAAATTTTAACAAAAAACACTTTAATTCTAAATGTAATTGAAATTTGTAATTGAAATCACTTTCAATTACAATTACTTGTAATTGAAAATTTTCAATTACAGTTACATGAAATGTAATTTTTTTTTTTAATTTCAATTACATTTATTTGCAATTGTAATTGAAATCCCCCAGGTCTGATCTCCAGATATTGCATATCTTTTTTATTTAAAAAAATAATTTTTGTATATTGTTAGATATGGTCCTATATAATATGATAAAAAGTATAAGGTCAATATTTAGATATAATTGTATCAAACTATGTCCACTTTTATAACATTTTATATAATTTTATACAAAAAGATATAATTTGATGTAATTGGATGAGGACAAAATTCGGATACAATTGTATCGAATTGCATAAAATTGTATCAAATTGTACCAAATTGTATACAATTGTATACAATTCGATACAATAAGATACAATAAGATGTTCTCATTTTTCGGATATAATTATATCTAATTACATAAAAGATTATATATAATTAAATATAATTTCATATGGCTCCATATCACTTTTTTTTACTTGGGTAATCATTAAAAAAGTACTTATCAAAACATATGATTGTGATTACTTATGTATTGTGTATTTTTTGTATATCCTAAAAAAAATCCATGTTGTACATAAATATTTATGTATACATACTATACTATATACTACATAAATTCTTAAGTATACAGACACATTAATATTTTAAAAGATTGCAATATTTATTCATACAAACACCGTATAGATTAATCAGCAGACTGTTGTTCTACATCTTGAGCGAAAGAAATATGGAAACACGTGCAAATTTTTACAATTATAGCAAATTTTTTTTTAATTTTTCATAAGATTATGTTAGCAATAGAGCATGCTCACTGAGTGCGATTAGTCCTCATGCACATATGTATTACAGAACAACCCCATATAAATTTAAATGAGATACGGATTGAGAAATACGCATATGCGAAATAAATGCATCAGAGATTATATTTTTCTTCTTTTTAACTTAATGTAATGTTGCATGCTTTCACACAATCAATTGTTAGCACTACAGTATATAAAAAAGGGATAAAATATGTGTTATTGTGTTGTAGACTTTATAAGTATTTGGTATTCGGTATATCGGTATTAACCTTAAAATGAACACTCAAAAACAGTTTTGCAGTTACTTTGTGTAGCAGTTATTTGTGTATTAATCAGTAGTTGTTATTTTTAACATTAATTACAGTTGTTTTTCTATGCAAAATACTAGTGTTTCCAATTCGGTTAATCGATTAACCGATTCCTCGATTAATCGCCTCTCTTTCGGTTAATGTCGAAACAAATAATTTAAACGCAAATAATTATTCGACCCGAATAATCGGTTAAAATAGGTCGACTAACCGGTTAAATTTTTAATATAGAATTTTTCCTTTGTTTTTTCGCAAAACTTCATAATTTTCTTAAGATTGGCTAACAAATTGCAAGTAAAGTTTAGAACAATAAAATACTAAATTAAATGCCATCAAATTCTTTAAAAAATCTTCTAAAAGAGTAACTCTAATCAAGTCGCAAATTGCAAGAAAAGCTTAAAAAATAAATACTAACTAAAACACCATCAAAGTCTTTTCAACTCGAGTGAAAGAGGTTTTTAAGTCTTTAGATACCTCGATTTGAGCAACTCCAAGCAAATCGACATTGCACCAGCGAGACACGTCAACGGCTTTGTTTTACCTTTCTGCAATTATTTTTAATACAATTTTTTTGCAGATATAACAAAAAATCAAAATTGCTATAAAAAAAGCTTCAAAAAACATTCCTAAAGGCTAAAATAAAGGTGTTTTTTAAACTTCTCAAAACACACGACATGTCTGGCTAGAGCAGCGTCAAAGCGGTATGTAGGCTTTAGGAAATATAATAGAGAGTTTCTCATTTCTTTTAATAATTAAAACTAATGCAAATTATATTTCAATGTCCTTCAAGACAAAGTTTCATTTGTTTTAAATTTGTGTCCCACAACTCTCAAATGACATGTAACTTACATAGGGAATCTAAATTTTCTTACATCTCCCAAGAAAGTGTGTATGTCGGTTTAAAACCACATATATTCTACAAAATGTTCCAATCCATGGAGCCCGAACCCATTTCACTGAATTTAAATCAGGGTTGGCAACTGAAACGAATTAGAGTCGATTTTATAGTTCATAGTTTAATGCAGTTAGCGCCATACTATCAAAATTGAAGCCGATTTGAATGGATG
The DNA here is from genome assembly GCA_949987735.1 of Leucophora obtusa. Taxonomy (NCBI): domain Eukaryota; kingdom Metazoa; phylum Arthropoda; class Insecta; order Diptera; family Anthomyiidae; genus Leucophora; species Leucophora obtusa. The sequence continues at coordinate 140,723,160 of OX465298.1, read as the reverse complement.
AAGAGCATTTATTCTTAAATATATAGAAACTCTGCCACTAAAAAGTTAATGTAGACTGAAAAATCGTCCATTATTTGTTTCGGTTGCCATCCATGATTTAAATTTTTATTCGCATTGGTTTCATTAACAAACAAATAACATTAAGTTAAAACAAAATGAAAGTTTAAAAATTCAAATTTTCAGGGAATTTGACATCTGTAGCTATTCTCTGAGATAATTGTCTACATGCCGTTTATGACTTTTTTCATTGATTCAATGAAGATTCGCTGGAAGTCGTCCATTGAAAACTTTCATTATATTAATGCAGTTTTACATAAAACTTTATGAAATATTTTATTTTATTTATTAAAAACTTCATACACCGAAAAAATTTTATTAGAAAGAGCTTCATAGTAAAAATTAAAAAGCTTTTTCATAAAATTTAAGAAATTTTTCATTAATTTAGTAACTATTTTAATTACAACTCGACCAATAAAATTTAAACTTTAAGTTATTTTGTTTATTTTTAATGTCCCTTCAAAAACCGAAAAAGACTGAGAATTTAACAATTTTTTACGATATCCTTCAGCAAAAATTTTTGCTGATTTTTGCAGGTAAATTGATATTTTCGACTAATGACTCGATGGCTCAATGGCAAAATTCTCTAGCTCGTTTTTTTATATCTTCAGAGGAGAAGATTGCTTGAAAATTGCATTAAAAAAATTGTATCTAAAGTTTTTCAAATTTTTAAAATTTTATTCTAAAGAAATAAAAAATCTACATTAAGTTATCGATATGTAACAGTTTTAGATTTGCTGTTTTTAACTTACTCAGTTTTTAAGTATCCCCCCTTAATTTTTTTACTCCGAAATTTTTCAACCATTATGAAATAGTTTTTAAATACATCGTGTTTATATGCCACGTTGATATTTAACAAAAACAGGCATGTGTTTGTGTTTTTATTGATAAAAAATTAAGGAAATACATTAATTTTCCATTATACGATTAATCGATTAATCGCCAATTTTCTCTATTAACCGACCCGAACAACCGGTTAATCAATTTTAGCGATTTTTCGAATAATGCATTAACCGGTTAACCGCCTATGTCGAATAATTGAAACAGTACAAAATACACAATTATTAATAAAAAAAACAACGAAGAGTACTGCATTTTGTAATAGTTGCTTAAAACAGTTATTTTTCAAATTATAAAATAGTATTTTTGCAGTAAGCAGTTATTTTTACAGTTTTCAATCGCACTTTACTATTTTCGTATACTTGATATACAAGGCGTTTTACTAATTTTTCTACTAAATTATGTTTTTGAGTATATGTAATGAGATAACAATGTTACTATAATACTACTAAATTATCTCTTTTCATTTTTCATCGGGGCCTTGCAATGTACATTCGCAACGATGTTGTGCACCAGTATCAGCAACATTTAAACTGTAATGATACGGAATTTGGATTAATTTTAAAATCAGGTCACACATATTGCATTTCGGGTTCTTACATGGAGAGCACAAATATCCTTAATGGCTTCGACGTCCTTTCTGATTCCATTTCTAAAATTTTGAAGAGTTGCCCGAGTAGTGAAATCGTCGTTGCTGGCGTTTTTAATATTCACAACTCTGCCTGGCTTCGCCATTCGAGCCATGCAACTCCCGAGGGTCTTTATGTTGTGCTTTTTGCCGCGCACAACCACCTGGCGCAATTAGTGAATGAACCAACGAATATTCCGTGCGTTGAAAGTGAACACCAGAATACTCTTGACCTTTTTCTTACTGCACATCCGGACAAATATGAAGTAAGAACACTGGCACCTCTCGGCAATTCAGATCATTGTACCATTTCCGCATCTTTTTTGGTCTCCGAACTTCGAAACGTTTCGGCAACAGCTGCGAAGCGTTCAATTTTTATTTACGAAAAAGCTGAGCTGAGCTCAACGATTTTTTTCCGACATTTTAATTGGAAGCTCTGTTTCCTCGACGACAACGTCGATGCCGGGGCGAAGATGGTCGAATATGTTATATTGCTTGGAATGAAATCTTTCACACTTTTGAAGCAAATTTCGGTTAAACCAAAATATAAATGTTGGTTTAACCAGACTTGCGGAAACGCATTCAGATCCAGAGAGTTAGCGTTCAAAAATTGGCGGAATAATAAGAACGCCAAAACTGATCTGCTTCGCAAACGGATTCAATTAGATATTAGTCGTGCAAAGTTTCTTTACGAAATACGTCTTCATACTAAAATTCTTTCTGCTCCTCGGTATAGCAAGAGTTTTTAGTCATTCCTTGAAAGAGTAAAGGAAAATGCTAGTTCAGCTATCCCAACTCTTATAAAGGATGATCAAATATTCACTGAACCGGTTGATAAGGCTAACCTTTTAGCTGAGATGTTTGCAGGTAATTCATTCCTGCCGGAAAGCGATCAACCACTGCCAGAACTTGAAAGAGTATCCACTACTATGCCACTACTACACTGAAAATATTATTACGGTAACTGACTATAGTTTATTTAAAAAGTTATCCGTACATTTATTTTTAAATGATTATACAGTTAAAATACAAAGAAATCTATTTTTTAACTGTTTTTGTCGTTTATTTAAAAAATAAATTACATATAAATACGGATTTTCTGTTACAGTTAATATTTTCATTTAAAATGTTTTGTTAAAAAAAGAATTCCCTTTCGATTTCTAGGTAAGTTAAAAAAACTAAATATAATTTATTCTTACGGATTTTGTAGTTAATTTTTTGAAATTTAAAAAAACGAAATAAATGAAAAATCATTATTTTTAAGGATTTTGTAGTTTATTTATTAACATTTAAAAATAAATGGAAACTTCTTTTGATTTAAATGAAAAGTCAGTAGACCGGGTTTCAAGTGATTTTTCATTTATTTTAAATTACATTTTCAGTTAATTTAAACTACAAACTATTTTGAGTGTATGCCTAAGATATTCTTCCGAGCTCGTGCAGTTAAAAGGGTTCTTTCTGACCTCAACGTAAATAAGTCATCGGGGCCGGATGGTATATTACAGTGCTCTTCGATGCTAGTTCGTCCATTGGCTAACCTTTTTAGCGCTTCTTATCATGCGGGAGTTTTCCCCTAGTGCTGGAAGGTTGCCAATGTCTAGCCATTCCCTAAAAAGGGTTAGCCGCACCCTGAAAATTACCGCTCGATCGCAATATGCTCTGCGCTAGTAAAGGTGATGGAGAGTATGGTTAATTACCTTCTTGTGAATTATCTAGAGTCCAACTCACTTATTAACGACCGACAGTAAGGCTTCCGTAGAAATCGTTCTACGTCCATTCACCGTTTTAGTGAGATCAAATCGATTGCTGTGGATATATCAAAGGATTTGACAGTGTATGGTACGGGGCGCTTGTATCAAAACTTATTGCTTTTGGCGTGGGTAATGACTTCGCTCGTTTCATTTTGAGCTTTCTCAAGGATCGCACTATTCGTATTATAGATGGGGTCACATCCGACGAGTTTCAGCTGAATTCAGGGGTACCGCAGGGCTCTATTCTTTCTCCTTACCTTTTTCTTATCTTTCTACATGATCTACTTGGTCAAACTTTCAATCCTATCTACTCTTTCGCAGATGACAGCTACATTTGTCATTCATTTTCCTTCGATCGTAGGCCAAGCCCTGAGGAGATTGGGGGCAAAAGGCAGATTATGAATGACACACTAAATCGTGACCTTTTTACAATCTCAGAGTGGGGTCGAGCGAATAAGGTCGACTTTAATGCATGCAAGACCCAATGTTGTGTGCTGACCAGAGAAACAAGCCGACCAAAATAATCTCGGCGGCGGCGGCGATTAGGGTTGCGCCGGATAAAAATCGGCGGCGGTGGCGGCTTGATAGAACGTTATACTTGTAATTTAAAGATGTTTAAGGTTTTTTTCCAAAATGTAGCAGTAGAAAATTGTACAAAAAAGTTAGAATTATCAGATAAAAAAGAATTTAAAGTTAAATTCATAGATAAAAATACAATTTACAATTTTTAGATTTTAAACAGACCTAGAAGGAGTGATAGTTGGGCTTTCCAAATATATACACCTACAAAAAAATTTTTTGTCCCAACCGAATCGTTCGGTTGCTGCAACCGAAAATTCGGTTGTTTCAACCCTATTTCGGTTATCACAACTAGGGTTTCCAATACCGAATCGGTATTGAGAAATCGGTATTTCGGTATTGAAAATTTTTCAGTAACGAATTTTCGGTATTTTCGGTATTCATATAAATGTTCTTATTTAGCGAGCCAACTTAGATATAGCACATCTCAAAATTTCAAAATTGTGTACGAAAATTATTGATTCCAAGCAGGCTTAATCTTCTCTCTTGTGTTTCATTCAAAGCTTGAAAAATATAATTCTCTTTTGAATTAATACGATTAAAATTTACATAATTTACATGGATTTAATTTTGATTCGACTGAATAATTTGTATTAAGAGATAATTTGCAAAGTATAAATCAGATCAGAGCTTTGAAGAATTGATTCAAAATAATAATTTTCAAAGATGATAAATTCGCGAATCAAAAAATATGAAGATAATTCGCACGAATTATTTTTATATTTTTTGATTCGCGAAGACATTATTGTCTAAAATTAATTCGTAAATCAAAAAAAAAACATTTTTAAATCCTGAATAAAAACAAAAAATTATCATTCGCGAAAATCAAGAAAATCAACATAATCAAAAATAATTTTTTTATTATTCTATTTTATAAAATTTAGAAAGTTTTTTCCAATACTGGGAAATCGTAGACACAAAAGTGAACAAATGTTTGTTTGATTTTTCTTTTAATCAAGAACATTTTTAGGAAAAACATTCTTTTTGTTTGAATTAATTAAAACTCGTGGATATAACCCTTACAAAAGTCATACTATTTATAAGTAATCTTAATCAGACATTTTTTGGATGGGTTAATTTTAGTCTTTGCGTTGTACAAAGTTCTAATGGAGTAAAAATGCAATATATTTATTAATGCTTGCATCTTTAAAACATAAAATTTGTAAAGAATGGCAAACACAAAAACAGAATTATTGTCAAATTTGTTAAAAGTTCTCTTAATAAAATACATAAAATATTAAAATAATAAACAAAAAAAAATTGTATGCAATACCGAAATCGGTATCGTTCTAAAATCGGTATTTCGAATTTGCTAAAATGGCTCGAATTTCGACATTTTCGGTATTACCGAAATTGGTACTGGAAAGCCTAATCACAACCCTATGTTGGAACAACAGAAATAGGGTTGTGACAACCGAATTATCGGTTACAGCAACCGAACGATTCGGTTGGAACCAAATTAGGTCGGGACAACAAAATTTTTTTGTAGGTGTACATTAGAGTGTCCCTTAAAAATAGATTTGTTGCGGGGTCAACACTGCCATCTGAACATATGGGTGATATCGATATTGAGGAATCGGATACTCTTGATGTTCTGGGCATAAAAATTAAGTGTGATGTCCGTTAGAATAAGCATGTTTTTCAGGTGTCGAAAGAAGCTGCAAGTGTCTAGGCTTTTTACGTAGTTGCAAGAAGTACTAATTTACTAACTATTTATACCACCTATATCCGACCGAAGATGAAATACAACTCCCATATATGGGCAGGAACTTCGAAGTCTATTTTAGAGCTTCTGGACCGTGTGCAAAGCAGGGTGTCGGCGCTTATCTAAGACAGTAGCGTATCCAGCTCTGTTGAGTCGTTGGAGCATCGTCGGAATGTGAGTTGTGTGACTCAGTTCTATCTATATTACAATGGGAAGTGTTCTGCTAAAATAAGTGAACTTGTCCCCAGAGCCTGATTTTTTATTCGTAACACTCGCTTATCAAGTAGAGCACATCCGATTGTCCAGTGGATCGTACAACGCATTATAGAGAGAATTCGTTTATTAGTCGCACCAGCCGTATGTGGAATAAATTCCCCGCATAAGTCTTCCCTGTTACTCACAATGTAAAGAAATTCAAATCAAATATTCACAAACACTACTCCCTCTTTCCTCCTCCCCACAACCTATTTTCCTAATACTAACACAATGCACTGCGTTAGTAGGGGGCATCCCCTGAGTGTTGGTCCAACAACAAAAAAGTTATAAAAAGTTATAAAAAATTAGCGATAATAGTTTTTCATTCCCTAAATTGCAAACGGAAAATTAATAATGTGCAGGCTTTAATTTGAAAAATAATGACTGAAAAATTGAGTATTTTCTGAAATTACTTCAAAAAGTTTCTCCCCCCGGTGAAAAATGTCCATATATGAACATTTATGGTTCAACCATATATGTATGGATCCGAAAAATGAGGTAACACCTAAGTATATGTTCATATATGGACATATATGAACATATACATTTATTAAATATATGCGAATACATGCGAACGTTGCTGTCCTTTATTATAAGGTTGTACGATAGATATAAATTTATGTATGACATTCAAATTAGGCGCTACATATGTTTCTTTTTTTATTCATGGCATTAAATATAATTCCATATTTATCCAAATATGAGTTCCTTTTACATATATGGAAAAATGTATTCTTCGAAATATGTTCATATACAAGTCCCTTTTGCATAAATTGAATAACATATACTTTCATATTTGTCCATATCGTTAGCTGAAATGCAAAACCACGTAACTAACAAAAAATTCAAAATCGGTTTTTTGATCGATTATGATGCATATCAACGAGGTCCACGTCTTCTCCAATTTTTACTGTCATATAATAAAAATTAGACATATTATTAGCGAAAATCGAAAGCACGTAACTACATACTTGTTGCTTGAAAATTGTAACTAACATATATTTATTTCTATTTAATTTTATTTATTCATAGTAGGATTTGAATTTTTATATTTCACTAGCGGATAGTGCTACTACGCTCCCCTCCCCTAGTAGTCCTATTTTCTCATAATTATAGTGATTATAGTTTGAAATTTTTACTTTGTTAATTATAATAAATTTTTTTTTGGAGATCCCACAGTCAATATGATTCGTGTATTAGCGTATGATCCCTCTGGAGTAATTTATTTTAAATTAAGTGCAACAGATGAGTTTAAGGAATTTCCACAAAGAATTGGAAACAAATAATTTTTCAAGCAAATTGCTAGCTAGCGTTTCCAAACGAGTTATACCGGAAAATGTAGAGACTGTTATGGCGACGACATGCGAAATTGCCCAGACTTGAAAGCAAAAAAGACTTCAAACAGTAATTTTTTATTTTTTCTTTTCTATTACTAAGTTAAATTAATTTTTTCATTTACATATGTTCTGACTAAATAAATTTCTAAGGAGAAAAAATAAATAAAATAATAAAAATAAATAAAATAAATAAAAAATAATAAAATAAAGTGCCAAAAATGGTGATTTTTTAAAATGTTTGTATGGGGAACCCCCCAGGGGAGTTCCAGGGGGTGTGCCACTGGCATGGGTGGATCGGCCCTCCAAAGTTAGTGGGGGTCGGTCATACATTTGGACTCGATTGGGGCACTCTAAATGGGTCAAAGTGTGATTTTTCAAATCTTGACCCTACGGGACAAAAGTTAACAGTTGGGGGGTAGTAGAATTCGTTTTAGAGGTATGGTTCCTTCGGCAAAGTTTCTTATTTTGATCCCTAGAATACGATTTTCCCGATTTTTTTTGCCTCCCCACAAATCGACCCGGCCTAGTGTCCATACATAAACCATATATGAACATGTTTGAGCGTATATGAACATTTTTCACCGGGCCTGTATAATATATGTATATTGGATCAAATATAACTGTAGAAAACCGACGTTTTTACCTATTTTATCAGTTGCTTTAAAAATGTTGTAGTGTAAATTTGTGAGTTGTTTTTAGTTTATTGTTAGTTATTTTTTGTGCAATTGCGGATTATTCTTCAACGGTTATCTGTTTTATCTGTGATTTTCAGTAGATTCTATCGAAAAACTTTTTTGAGTGTAGAAAAGTTTTTCTCATTGAACTTATTTAGGATAAATAAAATATGAAATACATATTCCTTTTTTAAGATGTTCTTTTAAGATATAAGATATATATATGCGTCGAACCTTTTACCAATTCTAAAATTCCTGTAAAATCCTCCAAAAGATTGGAGCTGAAGTTGTTAGAAATAAGCTCAGGGTTCTTGATGCTAAAATTTAAAGAAAACTCCAAGTGCTTAGATCTAGAACTAAAATTCTTCATTGAACTTACGAAAAAAATTCAATGAAATTGTTCAACATGAAGGATAATTCTATCAGTGTACTGGGAAACCGACCAATTGTGGGCGCTGTGGTGTAATGGTTAGCGCATTGGACAGTTACACGTGAGCTTGCGGGTCCGATCCCCAACCAAGGCAACATCAATTTATGAAAAATATAAATATGTATGCGTTTTTCTATCCCTCATACATATCGCAGCGTCCTCCTTTGGTGTTCCCATAGCACTTAACCCCACCGAAGTAAAATAATATAACAGGGCTATGAACTAAAAAGCTTCAACAACAACTGTTCAAAAATTCAACATCTCGCGCAATTACAGTGTTGCCATATTTGAAGCCCTTCATCTTTCACCACCTTTCACTTCTTCTCTATCCCAATTCCAAAGGAAGCAACACGTTAATTAATAGGAAGAATTTCCTGAGTGTTGCTTCTCTTTAAAAAAAATAAAGTCTTACTTGTGGGTTATTTTATAACACACTTATCCAGTTAAGTGATATGTCCTCTTTGCACCAGTCTTTGGGCCAGTCCTAAGGTCCTTTATATAAGTATAATTGACAGCGCTTAACCCATAGAAATAATAAATTATACAAGACCATCTTTAACCACTCACGGGATAGGTACTTTGAGGACAATACAGTGGTATGTCATCATTTCACCAGTCGCGAGACCAGTCCTTTAAGTATAATTGACACTGCTTAACCCACAGCAATAGTAAATTATACCAGTCCTGCTGCAAGTGCTTCTTTAACCAGTCACGGGATACGTACTTTGAGGGCAATTTAGTGGTATGATCTCTGTTTACCAGTCACGGGATAGGTACTTTGAGGACGATTAAGTTGTATGCCACCGTTTCACCAGTCATGGGGCTAGTCCTTTAAGTATAATTGTCACTGCTTAACCCACAACAATGGTAAATTATACCAATCCTGTGACAAGTCTTGATTTAACCACTCACAGGATAGGTACTTTCAGGGCAATTGACCCCTCATTCCCCGTAGGGTAGTAATAATTAGTTTAATAAATATGCAAAATATGAATAATTATAATAAAAAAAAACTAAACGCGTTAACTGCAATTGAACGTCTTGCCGGAGCAAGTGACAGAGCGTTTAACAGTAGTTGAGCGACTTGCATAGAGCCTGGTCTTATGTCTTATATCTTCACATATCTCACACTTTTCCAGAAAATTCTAAAATTTAAATTATTTGTAGAACTGCAAAATTGTTCTGAAGCACCTTCACTATATGCTCAAGAAAAACATTTATGTTCACATTATTGGGTAAAATGTTTCTCCCACGAATCGTCCCAGTGTAGAAAATCATTACCAGATATGTGGTTATGTAACTATATACCTGGTAAAAGTAACTAGTTACTTTTATTACCTATGGCGATGCCGCGAAAAATAAAAAATATGTCGTTGCCTATGTGCTTACCAGTATTGACTAAAATAATGATTCTAAAAATAGATTTTCAAAAAAATAAGTTTTATAAAAAAAATATTTTTTTAATGTAAAAATTTTTTTAGTTAGAATATTGTTCTACCTTTAGTCCAAATTCTAATATGATATTGTCATATTAGATTTTATGATAGCTTTATTACACAAACCGAGACATTACATAACGTACAAAAATCAATGGGACGAGAATTTTGTACTTTCGTATATGAACTGTCTGATTTGGAAACCAGCTATAAATCAACTCCTTTTTGAAAGCAACAATTACATAAAAGTACCCTTTGGGTACTATTTATTTGTATGTTCGTTGTCAATAACATTTGTAAAAACAACGAACTTTACCTCAAAACAAAATAAATATTTTGAATGAGACAGCCGTGATATGCTTTTGTTTCAACAATTTTTTTTAAATAAAATTTTCTCGTGCGGGAATCGAAAAGAGAAAATTTTTAATTTGAAATAATGAAAAAAGTAACTATTTATTAGTAACTCATTATTATATCTTTTAAAATAATGCAGAAAGTCAGTCGGTGTCATTACTGGTTCAAAAAATAATGATATGTCATTACCGTTTCTAAACTGGGGTGGTTTGCTTGTACTAAAGGAAGATCCAAATTATGACCGATTCTAATGAAGATTCGCACAGAATCCAATATTATGTCATATTATTAAAATTTCCTCCAAATATTTTCCTAGTTCAAATAGGTCTTTTTAGAGAAGGTATTACTAGGCAGGTTACTAAAAATGTACATCATTTAGATGGAACAATGAAATGTAAGATGGTTTATTATACAAACCACTGCAGGAAATCATTACTAGATATGTGTTTATGTAACTACATACCAGTATTGACAAAAATAATGAGTCTAAAAATAGATTTTCAAAAAAACAAATTTTATAAAAAAAATATTTTTTAATAAAATTTTCTTTTGGGGGAATCGAACCTGCGACTCCAGATTGCCAGTCAATAGCTCAAACATCTGAGCTATTTCGGCATGCAATATTTGACAGACAAAACCATAATTGACTTGCGGCGCACAAGTCATCTTACTCTCTATTTACTCATCATTTTATATCATATTTTCCGTATTTATTGCAGTTGAAAACATCGGGTTTAGATTTATAGTGGGAGATACACAAGTACTTCATTTTCTGGACTCGAGCTTTAGTGAATCAACTCGGAGATAGTATTTTTCCAGCTTTTTTGATTGGTTGGTTTAAGTGGCAGCTCACGCCCTCGTGAACATCAAGTAGAGTCAAAAACTACTCCGTTTTAAAAGACCACACCCATCGTAAGGAGTCAATATCCGGAGAACTGGATTCAACCCGTAGGATTAAGATAACGGATAAGATCACCTAACCTTGTCGATTTCAATGTAGTGCCGGTCAATAACAGAGGATATGACTTACTGTCTCCTCATCACCTGGTATGCCGCAGCTAAGGCATCGTATATCCCGTGCACGTCCGAGTCTATTACCGTGTCTGCCCAACAGCCAGTGTCTGGTCAGCACGGCCTCCGCCTCGAGGCGTCCCTCTTACTCCTTCTGAGGAGAGATAAAGTGCGCCCCAGATCATAGTCGGGCCACATACTATGAGCATCAAAAGTATACATGTAAGTTCATTATATGTCAATTTATATTTTGGTATTTTGCAATTCTATTTTATTCAAAATTTTATGCGTTTGGAATAATATAATTTCTATTTTCTCAATTTAAAAAAAAAAAACAACAACAATAATCTTGCATATTTTAAGCATTAAAAGTAAGTATACTATTCGACCGTGAAGTATTCTGAAACTCTTCTGTCATAGCATAATTGCATGAAATCACAGCTTTTAGCAAGTAAATTCGGTTATCATTGTCATTCTTTCGTGCTTTCTTAGAGCGATAAACAAAACTCTATTGCCTTTTTTAACACATTACTGCAATCCATAAATCTGTGGAAGCAATAGAGTAAGCAAAAAAGAAGCACTAATCATTTTTACCGCTTCCAAGTTTCTGCTGGGTATTCTTCTTTTTTTGCTCGTGATCGGTATAGAGAATTTTTTGTATATAAGCGACTTTATTTCCAAAATGGGTCGAAAAACCTCCTTAAATGTCCTTGAACTTGTAAAAATATTATAAAGGGAAAATATTACGAAATTGATGTAATTATTGACAGAATCCACATAAAAATAATTGATAAGTATAAAAAGTTCACAAACTTTCAAATTCGGTCTGGACTTGATCTTCATCGTGTATGTTATAAATATAAATATTTTTGACAATTAAAAGCTTTAAAGGTTAGCTTTGTCAGTTTGAAATACCTAGGTGGCACCGACAGCGCTAAAAAAATTTTGCGGCATCATCTTGACCTTAATTATACAACACACCTCTACGTGGACAGGGTATAATAGCACATTGGCTGCAAAGCCCGTAGGATGGCACATACACTTGCTAGAAAAAGTATACGTATACTTCAAGATAAATATTTTAAACGTCTACAAAAATGTTAATAAAAGATTTGAAACTTAAAAAAAAGTTTCAAAATAACTTCGAAAGTTTGTTACTTATATTTTATATCTTATAGCTTAAAAAACGCAGTATGGCAACTTTATGCACCAGAAAAAGTATTCGTACATTTACAAATAGGGGAATCTCACGTATTATATAATGACATACATGTGTTACACTGATTTTTTTTTAGTGCAAAGCAAACTTGTTTGCAAACAGTTCATTAAGCTGACTTATTTTTCTTTCGGAAGCTGAGATGAGTCCGTAAATTAAGGAAATCGGGGCTGACGAGCGAAAAATTATACTAAATCTAAAAGATGAAATAAAATCTAATCGTGAAATAGCTCGGACAACATGCAGAAGCCACTCCTCAGTGCAGTACTAAATCGAAAAAAATCTGACTATCATGACCGTGTAGCACGTAGAAAGCCATTTATTTGTGATATAAACAGAAAAACGCATTAACTTCGTATGTAAAGAAGCCTCCGCAGTTTTGGGAACGTGTTTTATTTTTGGGTGAAAGCAAGTTTTGCATTTTTGGCATAAAAGTAAAGAAGTTATTTTGGCGAAAAACGTTGCTCACAGTGCACCAAAAACAATAACGTGTCGATGATACTGACAGCTGTTTGGAGCTGTTTTGGCGAGATAAAAAGAACTTTTTGCGTCGGTATGTAACAGTGGACGAAACTTGGATCTGCCACTTCACTCCAGAGTCGAATAGGAGTGAAGTGGCTGCTGAGTAAAGTGGAGGCTGAGTGGCCATCAACTGGCGAACCTCGCCCGAAGAAGCCAAAGACGCAACAGTCAGCTAGTAAAGTTATGGCATCAGTATTTTGGGATGTGGCTTGAATTTTGTACATTGATTACCGTGTCTGCCCAACAGCCAGTGTCTGGTCAGCACGGCCTCCGCCTCGAGGCGTCCCACTTACTCCTTCTGAGGAGAGATAAAGTGCGCCCCAGATCATAGTCGGGCCACATACTATGAGCATCAAAAGTATACATGTAAGTTCATTATATGTCAATTTATATTTTGGTATTTTGCAATTCTATTTTATTCAAAATTTTATGCGTTTGGAATAATATAATTTCTATTTTCTCAATTTAAAAAAAAAAAACAACAACAATAATCTTGCATATTTTAAGCATTAAAAGTAAGTATACTATTCGACCGTGAAGTATTCTGAAACTCTTCTGTCATAGCATAATTGCATGAAATCACAGCTTTTAGCAAGTAAATTCGGTTATCATTGTCATTCTTTCGTGCTTTCTTAGAGCGATAAACAAAACTCTATTGCCTTTTTTAACACATTACTGCAATCCATAAATCTGTGGAAGCAATAGAGTAAGCAAAAAAGAAGCACTAATCATTTTTACCGCTTCCAAGTTTCTGCTGGGTATTCTTCTTTTTTTGCTCGTGATCGGTATAGAGAATTTTTTGTATATAAGCGACTTTATTTCCAAAATGGGTCGAAAAACCTCCTTAAATGTCCTTGAACTTGTAAAAATATTATAAAGGGAAAATATTACGAAATTGATGTAATTATTGACAGAATCCACATAAAAATAATTGATAAGTATAAAAAGTTCACAAACTTTCAAATTCGGTCTGGACTTGATCTTCATCGTGTATGTTATAAATATAAATATTTTTGACAATTAAAAGCTTTAAAGGTTAGCTTTGTCAGTTTGAAATACCTAGGTGGCACCGACAGCGCTAAAAAAATTTTGCGGCATCATCTTGACCTTAATTATACAACACACCTCTACGTGGACAGGGTATAATAGCACATTGGCTGCAAAGCCCGTAGGATGGCACATACACTTGCTAGAAAAAGTATACGTATACTTCAAGATAAATATTTTAAACGTCTACAAAAATGTTAATAAAAGATTTGAAACTTAAAAAAAAGTTTCAAAATAACTTCGAAAGTTTGTTACTTATATTTTATATCTTATAGCTTAAAAAACGCAGTATGGCAACTTTATGCACCAGAAAAAGTATTCGTACATTTACAAATAGGGGAATCTCACGTATTATATAATGACATACATGTGTTACACTGATTTTTTTTTAGTGCAAAGCAAACTTGTTTGCAAACAGTTCATTAAGCTGACTTATTTTTCTTTCGGAAGCTGAGATGAGTCCGTAAATTAAGGAAATCGGGGCTGACGAGCGAAAAATTATACTAAATCTAAAAGATGAAATAAAATCTAATCGTGAAATAGCTCGGACAACATGCAGAAGCCACTCCTCAGTGCAGTACTAAATCGAAAAAAATCTGACTATCATGACCGTGTAGCACGTAGAAAGCCATTTATTTGTGATATAAACAGAAAAACGCATTAACTTCGTATGTAAAGAAGCCTCCGCAGTTTTGGGAACGTGTTTTATTTTTGGGTGAAAGCAAGTTTTGCATTTTTGGCATAAAAGTAAAGAAGTTATTTTGGCGAAAAACGTTGCTCACAGTGCACCAAAAACAATAACGTGTCGATGATACTGACAGCTGTTTGGAGCTGTTTTGGCGAGATAAAAAGAACTTTTTGCGTCGGTATGTAACAGTGGACGAAACTTGGATCTGCCACTTCACTCCAGAGTCGAATAGGAGTGAAGTGGCTGCTGAGTAAAGTGGAGGCTGAGTGGCCATCAACTGGCGAACCTCGCCCGAAGAAGCCAAAGACGCAACAGTCAGCTAGTAAAGTTATGGCATCAGTATTTTGGGATGTGGCTTGAATTTTGTACATTGATTACCTTGAAAAAGGCCAGACCATCAATAGCGGTCGCTACATGGCCCAACTAGTGCGTTTGAAGGAGGAAATAGCAAAAAAAGGCCCTATATGAAGACGAAAAAGTGTTCTTTCACCAAGACAATGCGCCGTGTCACAAGTCGTTGGTTACCATAGCCAAATTGCAGGAATTACGCTTTCAATTGCTTCCGAACCCACCGTATTCGCCAGATTTGGCTCCCAGCGATTTTCACCTGTTTTTAGACTTAAAAAATTCTCACTGGAAAGAGATTTGGTTCGAATGAAGAGGTGATTGTCGAAACAGAGGCCTATTTTGAGGCCAAAGATAAATCATTCAATAAAAAAGGTATCGAAATGTTAGAAAGGCGTTGGAATGATTGTATCGCTCTTGAAGAAGACTATGTTGATGAATAAAGTTGAATTTTGCCAAAAAAAAATTGTTGTTCGTAATCGTAACGTTTGGTCTTTTATAGGTTAACGGCCGAGAATGTAGAACATAGTAGAAAATTCCCGTGCTTCTCAAATTATAACACTTATGTGATTTATGGCATTTAACATGATAACATATGCTGTGGTGTTTACTTAAATGTAGTGTTACCTTACCAGATTGACGATTTTAGTAAATCCCGTCTCTGGAGATATTTTTCTTACAATATTCCAGAGCCTTCCATACTATGCTAATCCAATTTCGTAACAATATTAAAAAATTATTTCAATAAATATTCATATATAAAAAAATATAATAAAAAAGTTTAACTTCTTGAAATCTCAGCCGGAGCCAGTGAGAGAGCGCTTGTATATGAGGTTTTTATAATATTTTTATTGTGAGCCTTAGCCACTTTAACATTTGCTAGCCGCCAGCTTATATTTCCATTAGAAAGTTTAATATTTTTGACCATAACCTCGCTTAGAACTTTTTGTCATTTGAGCATTCTTTGTGCTATATACAAAAAAGTTAAAGTCGTGTGTGAGCACAAAAATGGTATTAACACGTAAAAATTTTCGGGCAATGATATATTACGATTTTCAATACAGGTTATCTTGTAAACAGCAGCACGAATGTCTCGCAAAACATTCTCTTATACAACCCCAAAATTTTTTTGTTTTTTCTTTAGTGTGTTTTTTTTCTTTTTTGTAATGATCTAAATTTTAATATTCTGCAAATAAGTATAGATTAGCCAAATTGTCTATTTTTGTTATTTTTAGTATTAAAAATCGCCAAATCTGGCATCAGCGCATGCAAGAGAATGTTTTGTAAAACATTGATTGCAGCCCTTTATTATCTAGACAAGAGTCCATAGACAAAATAAATTCAACTTTTAGTGATGAAGCTTTATCCTTTGCAACTGTGAAACGCTGAATTGAATCGTGGACGTCCTTCGTTACAGGACGAATTTCGGGAAGGTCGTCCAGAATTAGTTGTTGTGCCAGAAAATATTAATGTTGTGCAAAAACCGAGAATGCAAGATGGTCGCGTGACACACTCTGACATTAAGGCTACCTTAGGCATAACTTCCACCAGCATAAATAAAATATTGCATCAAAATTTAGCCGTAAGAAATATATGTTCTCATTGGATTCGTCATCACTTAACAACAACTCAAAAAGATGCTCGGGTCGATTGGTGCACACAAATGCTCCAGAAATACAATAGCGGTGCTTTAAAGGACGTGTATAAGATCGTTACAGGTGACGAATCATGGATCAATACATATGAGCCTGAAACTAAACAGCAATCGACTTTATGAGTGTTTCATAATGAACGAAATCCAATAAAAGTTGTTCGGTCTCTAAGCACTACGAAATAAATGGTAGATTTTTTTTTTCGAAAAACTGATCAGGAGGCAACAATGTCTTTAGAACAGTAAATTATGAACCGTATAAAACCATTTGTTTGCAAGAAGTGTTTGGAGATATGAGAAATACCAACCCCCAAAAACGGATAATTCTCACACATCGGCTCAAACAATTGACTTTTTGAACACTCAAAAGATCGAATTAATAGGTCATCCGCCGTACAACCCCGATGACACATCAAAGATAAACTACGGGTTCAACGAATAATCAGAACTAACAACGATTTTTGTCTTAAATATTTCCAACAGTATAAGCACAATGCAAAGGTCCCCATTTTTTCCATACAATTTGACAATTAAAATTGTGCGCCGATTTCCGTGAGATATAAAACTTATTTTATTTTCTCAACGGAATTTCTTATTCTCCTGTTTTTACTCTCAGGTTATTTTACTAATGTTGCCATATTTTCACACAATCACTTAAATTTTGTACACAAAAAGCATATGATTTCAATCACAGTACAAGAATAGTACGATTACATGGTTGATTTCGTCATGCCCATGCATTAGTATTATCAAAGAATTTAACTTTATACATTTATAAAATATATAAAAAACAGCAATACCACAATAACACTTTCACAGCCTTTTATTCTAATTAATGTCGAACAACAACAATACGTTGAAATGTGGCAAGAACGAAAATATAAAATATAGACAACTTGACTTTCTATGTGTTCTCTGTTGTGAAAGTTAGATTCCGTTTCCGTTCATTATGTTAATTTTTTTCCAGTCACGATTTAAGATTCCTTTTCCGTTTGCATTGTGCTTATTCTAAAAAGGTGTAAATTTTGTTTGAAATTTGTTTACTTAAGTAATATTTAAAACAAAAATCGTTTTAGTTCTTAGTATAAAAATGGCCCTATGTCTATATCCATAAAGGTGAGTTCCAGTAAAAGCTATGGCCATTTTAATGGTTAATGGCAGGACAATGCAATTGCTAGCATGTTATAAATACCGGCAAAAGTTAGACACGTGTACAAGAATGTCGTCAACATGAAGTGGAAAATTTTCTACCAAAATATAAGGGTAGGAACACAAACTAAAGCTGTTAATATAACTAAGAGCATTAATTAAAGAGAGCAGAGAATGCGAGAATAGTTTTTGCAGAATTCGCCATAAATTTTATTGTGTATACAATATAAATTTTTTTTTTATAGGACACAACAAAAACAAGTAGAAAAAAGCCGCCCCTCAACAACAATAAACAAGCAAACTTACAAAAACAAAATACAAATAACAGCAGTGGCAGCAACAATAACAACAACAATTGGTCACGAGACGATAATAAGAAACCAAAACTCAGAAAAAGAGTCATAGTACAACATCTGCTCCTTGGCAAACAATCAGTACAACGCCAGTCAGTATCCGAAGAAGAACAACGAATAGAGGAACCAACTGAAAAATTAGAAGAAAAAAAGTTTAATAAATTCAGACGTTCTAAAACGTGGAACATACAAATCATTTATTAAAAAAATCACACAAATCTTGAAAAAAGTATACACAAGATTTTGCTGAATACAAAGTTTTAGTTTTTGCAAAAAGACAAAAAAATAAAGTTTTAGTTAAAAGTTGGTAAAATAACAAAAAAAAAAGTTATTAAAAATTCCAAACAATATAGAAAGAGTGTTTAAAAATTTAAAAAAAAGTTTATAAAATTTGCAAAAACAAAATTAAAAAAAGCTAGCAAAAATTAGTAAAATAAATTATTTAAATTTGTGAAATATTGAAACTTAAAAAAAAGTTTAAATAAATTATTAAGATTTCTTCTAAAACATCTGTATCTAACGCCATTTTGACCAAAGAAAAACTTATTGATTTCTCAGCAGCAGCATCGCCCAACAAAAAAAGCAGCCCTTTTTTCGGTGGGCTTTTAAAAACGTTTCACAATTTTCTGTATAGAAACCCCAAAAAAATTAAAAAGTCCAAAAATTTGCTCAAATACAAAAAATTCTAAAAGATTCTGGTAACGTTAAAGAAGAAAAAAAAAGAAAAACGTTTCTTTATACGTATCACTCCAAATCAAGGACATTATATTCATATTATACCCAAGAAGACGACCATTTAACATCGTCGTGTCAAACCAAAGCTGAGTCACGCAGTGTATTGTATGTAATGAGGAGTGTGAAAAAACAGCAGCAGTAGCAGAAGAAGAAGAACCATAAAATAATACAATAAAAACACATTCAACATATAAAGAGTTCAACACGCGACTTTAAAAAGTATTTCAAAAATACAGTTGTGCAAATAATCATCAAAAGCAGTAGAATACAAAAGGCCAGAAAATCGTTTAAAACACTTCAATAACAATTTTTGGGTCAGGCCAATTGGAGGTGCTCCGGGGGGAGTTTAAAAATCGAATGGAAAATATTTTTAAAAGTTAAATATCAATTAATTCAAACAAGATTTTTAACAAAATCAAGTTATAACATAAAAAAAAATCTCTTAAATATTGAAAAAAAAAAAATCTTTAATATTATCAAGCCTCCCGTCATCTCCAGATTTATAGGCCATACACCCGTGTTTAAAATTTAATTTTGCTTAAATTATTAAAAAGTCTAACTATTAATTCATTAAAAAAAAGAAATCTGTGATTAAATTATTAAAAAAAAAAAATTAAAATATATTTTTTAATACTGCACCTTTAAAAATTAAAAAAAAAAATATTTGAATATTTTTTCACCATTTTTGTGCACTTTTTATAATAATTACACTATTACAATAATATAATAAAAAAAATCCATATAAATTTTAAAAATTTAAAGCTAACAAAAATCTCCTAAAAACCAAACCAAATCTCAATTTTTCTCTCGTTCGTGGGATTTAAAAAAAAGTTTTTTGTAAGTACAAATTGTTTATGTTTACCTGATAACAATTTTTAAACTGTAGCACAAAAATATTTCTCTACTTTCAAATTCATAAATAAAATGTTCAGTTAGTTACACATAAAATGACAGTTAATAGGATTTCAGACTTATAAAATAAATTATTTTTAAAAGCAAATCAAATTATTATCATGAATTGATTATATAAAAAAATATTTTGCATAATCGTTAGTTTTTAGGATAATATCGGTAAAATTAACGGGATATAAACTGAAATGGTGTAAACTGTAATTTAATTTAAAATTAACTATTACGTAGTGGTTTCTAGCACTTAAAAAGAACTAATAATTGCAGTAAGATTTGTATTAAAAAATTGCTAAATCTTCCTAAAAAAACAACTAATAAATTTAGTAAAAACAATTTGCAATTGCATTTAAATTAAAATTTATCAACTTTTTTGAATTTCTTCGTTAACTTGAAATTTTGATATGAACAGCTCCCCAGCAAAAAAAAAGAGACGCCGAAGCTGTAGAAAAAGCACTACAATTGATGATCTAGATGTACGTCTTTTTTAACATAAACACTAATGATTTTAACATTGAGTTGTCATAGGAGACGAGTACTCCCACTTCAATATTTGTTCAGTACTTTCTGAACGAGTGCAAAGGAAGCTCTTTTTCACCAATTAAAAATTTAAAAAAAATTATATTTCTTTTATTTTACAAAAGTTTTTTATTGCCGCCACCGGGTATCGGACTTGCGACCTCACGATTGCTAGTCTAGCGCTCTACCGCTAAGCTATTCTTTGATATGAAAGCTAACTGGCATAAAAACACCAATTTGTTACTGCGAGATATTGTTCCTTATTCTCTTCAATGAAAGTACTTATTAAACAAGTGTAAAAGATGCACTCCAATTCAATATTGTTTTCAGTACTATTTTTACAGGTGCATAAGAAGCAATTTCTCATTTTTTTATATACATTTTTTTAAAATTGAAAATTATTGAATTTAAACAAATTAATTATAAATATTAAAAAAAAATTAATAGAATAAAACAAATTTTAAAAAAATTTTGGAAATGCCAAGTGATACCAAAATCATTTTTTACGATCACTTTTAGAACAATTACTCTTTAGAAGCAATACTTAAGTGATTTTTTGGATGTTGTTCAGAAGTATTTCTAAAAAAGCTGTAAAAATATAAAAAAAACGCACGATGTTAATTGTAAATAAAACAAAAAGTTTTCAGAGAATTATCTTAATATTTTTTATTATGATAGAAGGATCTATGACAATTATGTGTGAAACAAAATATCGGCCAAATGCTCGCCACGGTGACATACCTCTATCCGATGTTCCATATTTTCAATGAATCTGAGACATAATTGAGGTTCAATGTCGTTAATGTGCCGAATCATCTCATCCTTTAGCTCTTGAATTGTTCTTGGCTTATTGACGTACACTTTTTCTTTTAAATATCCCCAAAAAAAGAAGTCCAAATCAAAAGTGTCAAATCCCATGATCGTGGCGGCCAATTAACATCACCACGACGTGAGATAACACGGCCATTGAATTTTTAGCGCAAAAGAGCCATTGTTTCGCTGGCTGTGAGACAAGTGGCACCATCCTGTTGGAAGCACATATCGTCCAGGTACATATCCTCAATTTCTGGCCACAAGAAGTCCGTGATCATCTCGCGATAGCTGACACGACGACGAGTCGATGTTGACGGCTCTTCTGCCACACTATCGCGAACAACAGCAATGTTTTCCGCAGAACGAACTGGGCGAGCATGCACAGGTGTTTTTACATTTCCTA
This sequence comes from Leucophora obtusa, assembly GCA_949987735.1. NCBI lineage: Eukaryota > Metazoa > Arthropoda > Insecta > Diptera > Anthomyiidae > Leucophora > Leucophora obtusa. Next base: position 140,701,756 of record OX465298.1, on the reverse strand, counting down.
CAGACCCGGTTTGCTGAAATTTGCGCACAATTCTCCCGATTGTAGACACATTTGGTCGATTATGCTGACCAAAAAAATCACAAAGTGCACGAAATGCATTTTGATTTGAACGCCCATTTTCGTAAAAGGCTTCAACAATCTTAACGCGGTGCTCAATTGTGTACCTCTCAATGGTTGAATTTGTCAAACACTGAAACAAAGAAATATCAATTTAAGTTGGACAAAAAACTTGACGTTAAGGTGTGACTCAAAATTAACATCGTGCATTATGGTTGGACCACGCTTTACTAACGGATACTTTAGAATCAGTGAAAGAAGTGACTTTTTGAAGTTGTTCAGAATAACTTCTAAAAAGTCTGTAAAAATACACTAACGGATACTTGTGAAGCAGTGAAAGAAGTAGTTTGAAAAGCACTACTTGAAATTTTTTTGCTGGGTTACTATATAAACAAACAATTTAACAGAGAAGAAAACGAGAATTATAAAGCAATTAAAATGCATACAGAATATCAATAAACAACTATAAATTTTATCTTTTACCCAAATTTATTGCCAGCCAAATACTGGCGATTACGATAACTATGTGGAAGCTTTAAATATTGTTCGATATTTAAAGAACTTTCGGTTTGATAGTACATTATTGTACACTCAAAAAAAAAATAAAAAAACCAGTAAAGTTAGCAAAAAATGTTGCTGTGTCAGCAAATTTTTAGTCAGGAGCGTGCTTGCAAAAAAGTTGGTAATTTCAGCAAAAGGTGTTTTGCTGAAATTAGTCGTTTGCAAATGAAAAAAATCCTTGCTAAGATCACTAAACTTTTTGCTAAATATTAGTAGACTGAAAAAAACTCAAGAAATTAGTAGAGAAATCTTACCTTAGTTAATTTATTTGCTAAAAATTTAAATATAGAAATTGTGTAGAGTTGTTTTTTTTTTTTAAGTATCATTTCCGTTGTCTGTACTACACCCACAGAAGCTGCGACATTTACATATTGTCTATCTGGTTGTCGTCCACGCTATTAATGCGGTTATCAGCACAATTTTTGTAGCAAAACAATTTAGTAAAAAATTAGTTCAAAATTAGTTTAGTGCTAAAAAAATATAACGAAAACTTTCGCTGAAAACGGAAATTCAGCAAAAAATGCTGAAAACTAGTGTACTTGATATACAAGATGTTTTACTAATTTTTCTACTAACTTCTTTTTTGAGTGTACCTACTGGTAAAAATGGGTATTGGATATAGAACAAGGGTGACAAGACTTTTAGTTGAAAATACATCCAGGTTATAAGAGACAAATAAGTAAAAATGTTTATTGTGTACTATTACTACACTCATAGAAATAAATCTGTAAAAAAGCAGAAAAAGTTACCAACAGTTAGTTCAAAATGATGGTGCAGAAAAAACTGCTAAAATTAGCAGCAAAAATAAAACTGATAAATATACAGAATTTTAGATACATTTGAGTTAAATTTTTGTCAATGGAAAACAGCAAATTAACCTGCTAAAATCAGCAAAAAAATTTGCTAAATAAAAATCACCTAAAAAATCATAAAAAATTTTAAATTTTCGAAGTTTTTTTCGATTTTTTTTTAAATGCAAACAAAAATAGAGCCTTTTGAAAACAGCTGTTTACAATTTTTTAGCAAATATTTCTGCTGCTTTTAGCAGAGTATACTGCTATTTGCATTCAACTAAATTTAGCTTATTTTTGTTATTTTTAGTCTACTAATATTTAGCAAAATTTTCTGCATATTTTATGGTACAATATGTTATTTTGCATTAACTAAAAGTTAACTTAAATATAACAAAAATTCTGTAAATTTAACAGTTTTAATTTTGCTGTTCTTATTTTACTAGTATTTAGCAAAAAAAAAACTGCTAATTTCAGCAGTTTTTTCTGCAGCATCAATTTTAACTAATTTTTAGTAACTTTTTCTGCTATTTTAATAGACTTATTTCTTTGAGTGTAGCAGATTTGAAAACTGATTGAAAATTTTTTTACAATCAGTTGCCAACCCCACCAATTCTGCAACTAGTTCCAATTCTATGGAACTAGTTCCAGCTATAGAAGTGAATTCTTTGGAACAGAAAATTTTACAACCGATTCTTTGGATATAAAATATTTCTGGGGTTTGCTATGGGTGTGTAAAGTTTCATGGCAATACTAAATGACTGAATATTTCCAAACTAATTTAAAACATCCCAAAAAATATACTAATTTAACAACAAGTGGATATTTAGGAAATTTAATTTACAAGAATTCGTTGATTTTTTAGAATTCTTGTTTAGTTTATATTTGTTATTATTGATATATTTTTAGTTTTCAAATAAAATTCAGAGAATTTTTTTTTTTTTTTTTTATGAGAAGCAACACTCAGGAAATTCTTCCTATTAATTAACGTGTTGCTTCCTTTGGAAAGGGGATAGAGAAGAAGTGAAAGGTGGTGAAAGATGAAGGGCTTCAAATATGGCAACTCTGTAATTGCGCGAGATGTTGAATTTTAGAACAGTTGTTGCGCGCCATCTTATGGTGAGTTGGCGAACTTTGTTGAAGCTTTTTAGTTCATAGCCATGTTATATAATTTTACTTCGGTGGGGTTAAGTGCTATGGGAACACCATAGCATGCATCTCCAATGCATAAAAAGCTTATAACTGGAGAACCTTTTGCAATTTTTACTTCAAATTCCAAGTACGATGAAGTAATTATACATTTTTTACAATTGAAAGAAAAACATTTTTTTTATTAAATTTTATTTAATTTTTTCTTTTTAGATTTTACAATTTGCTTATTTTTTAGTACATTTTTTGCTAATTTTAGCAGATTAATTTTAAAATTTTTGATTTTTATTAAAATTTAGTAGCGTCTAATAATTATTTATACTAATTTCATTGTACTAAAATTATGGATATTTAGTAAATTTTGTAACTGATTTTATGCAAATCGATTTTTAATTGCAGTTTACAACAATTTTGTTAAAATTTAACATAGTAGCGGCTACTAATGTTTTCTACTAATTTTATTGTACTACAAATCAGTAGACATGTGTTGCTAAAATAAGCAAAAAATTACCGCAGGGATCAAAACAGTTAAATATCCCGTAATAACAGCAACAATTTCAGTAGCCATTACCGACTATTTTGGTTGAGTGACCATTTTTGGTAAACACCTCATCATTACGCCAATTTTAGAGCCAAGTTTGTTTAAAATTTTTAAATTTAAGCCCTGATAGGGAACTAAAGATCTCCTCCAAAAATTGTTTTATTTCTATCACATTCAGCTTATTATCGGTTCACTCAAAAAGTCTCCAATAATGGATCATTCAAATTAGACTCAGAAATTATTCTTAAAATAATTGGTGGCTGGGATGTTAAAACTATTAAGGCATTAAAAGTTAAACAAAAATTCTTCACAAAAAAAAATGTTTTTTTGCATTAAAGGAATTAAATATGCTAAAATCCCAAACGTATTTTACAAATTGTGAAAAATAATCTGTTGGAGGCATATTATATTTTTTTTTATTTTACAAAAGTTTTTTATTGCCTCCACCGGGTATCGAACTTGCGACCTCAAGATTGCTAGTCTAGCACTCTACAGCTGAGCTATTCTTTGATATGAAAGTTGACTGGCATAAAAACACCACTTTGTTACTGCGAGATATTGTTCCTTATTCTCTTCAATAAAAGTACTTATTGGTTTCAGTACTATTTTTACAGGTGCATAAAAAGCAATTTCTCACGATTTTTTTTCATATATATATCTTTAAAAATTTTTAAAATATTGAATTTAAACAAATTATAAATATTAAAAAAAAATTTAAAAAAAAAATAAAAAAGTATTGGTCACGCCGGGAATCCAACCCGGGACCTTCTGTTTGGAAATGGCAAATGATGCCAAAATCACTTTTTACGATCACTTCTAGAGCAATTGCTCTTTAGAAGCAACACTTAAGTGTTTTTTTGGATGTGCTTCAGAAGTAATTCTAAAAAAGCTGTAAAAATGTAATAACGGATACTTTGGAAGCAATGAAAGAAGTGATTTTTTGAAGTTGTTCAGAATAACTTCTAAAAAAGCAGTAAAAATACACTAACGGATATTTGTGGAGCATTGAAAGAAGTAGTTTGTAAAGCATTACTTGCAATTTTTTTTGCTGAGATATTAATATTAAAAAATGTATTCACAATATAATAAAATAACATACAATTTTCTTAATAAATAACAAATAAGCATTTATATAGCTTCAACATAAATAAATTAACCAGGAAATTTAATGAATTTAATGTTCTTTGGTTAAAACAAATGTCAAGTAAAAATTTAATCATCTATATACTTCATAGTATACAGCACATAACGAAAATATTAGGAACTCTTTAAAAAAACGATATAATTTCTAATAATTTAATCGTTGTTTTTTAATACGTTTAGAGGGAGTGTTTTAAAATTAAGATGTTCTAAAACTTATTTATACATATCCTGGTAATAACTAATCCGATCTAATACCAAATTTACATAAAAAATTAATCATTTCGATTTAATTAACATTTTTGATAAATTTTGTCAAACACACCATTTTTTTTTTTTGTACTTTTACAAACTTTTTAAATCTCTACAGATTTTAAAGATTTAAGGTCTCTGGATCTTTTAAGGAACTGGTTTGCTGCATATGGCATGTATTTGATATAAATATGACATGTATTAATACTCCGGAGAAGCAAATGTTTTTCCGTTTTTCCCATCTTGCTTGGTTTTCGAGATATGGGACATTTTTTGAAATGGAATTTCTTGATTAAACATTTTTTTTGCACACAGATAACCTTTACACGGGCGTGTTCTAAAGTTGGGGGTAGTCCAAATTTTCGTCCATTTTGAAAATTAACACTCAAAATTAGTTAATGTACGGAGGATTTTTAAGATAACTAAATTTTTTTAAATCAGTGTTTCAACTAAAAATTTGCTAAACATTAGTCAAATCGATTTAAAACCCGTTTGACAGATTTTTTTACTGACCGATATTTTGTTCCATATATAATTGAACCATACCATTATTATCATATAAAAAGAAATGACAATAATTTCCTAAATAATTTGTGTTTTATTCAAAATCAACATCGGCCCTTAAAATTTAACCACCCTTTATAAACATACACAATATACCCAACAACTACTGTCGATTTTATCTTGCACAAAAAGGACATACCGTTACTATTATTTTTGGCCCGGAAATCATTTATATTTCCAAAAATATATATGATATACATGTATTTTATACTGAAAGACAAAAACATTATGGTCGTTATAATTTTTACAAGTACTACTACACCATTTCCCAATTTCTAACTGTTTTGCAAAAGATTTGGATAAAAATTTGGAAAATATAAAAAGAAGCACTTCGATTATTGTTCGCGACACAATAAATTACAAAAACATCAAATGCTCTGTCTTTACACAGAAAGAAATTGAAGTCAAGCAGAAAAACTATTAATTAAATAGAAACAGCTTTGTAATAAAACTACACTAATAGAAAAAAAGTATGCAAAAATTTCTTATTTTTTCTTAATTATTTAAAAATGGCTGTGCGGAAAAGACTGCTAAAATTAGCATAATTTGCTAAATATTATTAAGTTAAAAATAGCAAAAAAAATCGGCTCAATTTACAGACTATTAGCTATATTTTAGTTTACTGCAAATAAAAATTTACTCTACTAAAATAAGCAAAAAAATGTGTTAGATATTTGTAGTCTAAAAAATTACAAAGATTTTATGTTTTCAAAATTTTTGTTAGATCTTTTTTGTCTGAATAACAATTAACCCTTCAACTAAATTTAAATCAACTATAACTAATAATAATAATAGTTATTTATTTTAGATAAGCTTGGCAATTCAATTAAAGTTACATATATTTGTGATTTTAATTATAATAAAGAGTAAGAGTTATCGCAATGTTTATAATAAAACGTCTGTCGGCAAAATGTTTTGGTATTTAATTAAATTCTGATATCAAATAAGATCTATACTTTAGAGCTATCTTTAGGTATTTAACAAGTTTAACTATAACTAAAAATTTGTAGATATAACAATTTTTCTTGCTGTTTTTGATCAATTGATATTCCTTCGGTGTTCCCATAGCACTTAACCCCTACCCTCTTTCCAAAGAAAGCAACATGTAAGTTAATAGGATGAATTTCCTGAGTGATACATCTCTTAAAAAAAATAATAATAAGGTTGAATAGGTTTTCATTATCTCGTTAACAGCTGTTTCGTTATTTTTGTTTGGTTTTGTTTCGTTATTTTAGTTTTCGGAACACAATATTTATTAACTTTTGTAAAGATACAACGGTATTATTGATGTGGCAAACCTTTTTGAATAGGGATGACTAATTTAAAGACGAAATTTTTAATTTTTTGGTTTATTTAAGACGAAATTTTTAATTTTTTGGTGAAGGTAAGACTGCAGCTTTTCAAGATTCGTTTACATAATATTTCTTCGCCGGAAATAATAATGATGTTACAAATAACATAATTGTACTGAAATACACATTTTTAATGATCCACCATTTTTTCTTAATTTTTATTAGAAATTAAAATTAATTTCTATTTAGTTTTTTCACTGCAAGAAAAAATGGAAAAATCAACTCTGAACACAGGAAAATCGTTTCGAACCCTCACTTTGAAGGGATATATGATGGGGTTTACACAATTTCTTATCAAATTGAAGTGATTATTAACAGCGTATTTGTGTGGAAAATATCGAGATAATACATGAGATAATGTAAAAATATTCAGGATAACTGAAACCATAGTATACTATAGTAGCCCCACTTATTGAAAAATTGAGAGCTTGTCCCCATCTCATGTAGGTTAGTTGTTTGTAATTTTACAAGTAAAATCACAAACACTACTTCATTTCTTCAAATGTCAGAAAAAGAGTAAAGCTATTATAATACTATGACTAAAACCTCGTTCATGTGAATGGGGTATAACTTTTAGTAGGTTTTTCTGCTACTTTTACAGATTTACTTCTTTTAGTGTAAGTTTGTTCTCTTTTAAATTTAAATATGTGTATACTCATTTTTAAAATTTTAAAATGTTTGGGAAAAAATAATTCAAATATGATATAATTATTAATTGAACTTAATATGATCTTTTTTCATTGTGGTTTTATTGCATTTCTGGAAGGAAAAAAGAGAACAGCGCTAAAAAAGCCCATCGTGTTCTGCATTGATTCTAAAAACATGTCTATTTTTTGCTCAGGAAATATGCAAATGGAATAGAAATTTTCTAAAAATGGTATAATTGGAAATGTTGTAGTACTAAATATTAATGGTTGTTTTGTTACTATGGCTATAAATACTAGTATCTGTGTCAAATTCACTTTTTTTTCTTTAAACAAGAAATGCAAAAAACAAAAATGAAAACATACGAAATTATATTTCCCCAAGCATAATAAGGCAAGTCAATCTACTTCAACTCATTGGTAAACCAATTGTAATAGTTATGTTGTAAAAAAACATTTATAATGTAGAAAAAATCAATAATATGGTCGTAATATCTGTTCTACTTAAACATGTTTTTGCACGAGTATTGAAAAAAGTAAATTTGATCTTAAATCGATAGATAATTGTTAACTTAAGGGGTGGATTTTAATTAAAATTATAGAAAATGAAAATGAATTAATTAAGCAATTCAACTTCGATCCTGTTAAAGCCCAAATTAGTTTGGGAGTAAAGTGAGGTGAAATGAGGTATCGTAAAGTAGAAATCTATTTTCAATAGATTTTCTTACGGCAAATCTACTTCTAAACTAAGTATTTGTATATACTATCACTAGTTGAAAGTAAACAGCTGACACGATACTTTACGATACTACCAGACTAATGGAGCCTTAAATCGAAAAATGTTCAGAAAGACACTCAAAAAGGTTTGTCGTTAAAATCGATTGAAAATGACAGTTAAAACTGAGGTATGTGCCTTTGAAAAGGCGACATTTTTACTTTTGAAATAACTAAAAATATAGTTATTTTTTTCTATATTTACTACCAAAATTAAAAAAAAAAAGTTACAAAATGGGTAAAAACTAATGTTTAAAAAAAAAAACACTATTTTTTGTTTAGTTAATATTGGCTGTTTTGTGATTGTCAAAACTTCAATTAGCCACACTCATCGCTGTCCTGATCGTGGTGTATCTCGTTAAGAGGTGATGCAACAAGTCATAGCCTGTGTAGATGTTTGCAGGCTCGATCCCCGGTAATGGCATGCACAAAAAGTTTTTCATATAGCGACAATTTAACAATTAAGGCCCTGTGCGAGATGGCTAAATAAATTCTAAACTAAATACAAACTGACAAAAGGGTCTATAATTTCTTTGGAAAATATTTGAAAACTTTGTAAAAGTTCATAGAAATTTTGAAAACCTGAATTAAGTTTAAATTTTGTTTAACCAGTTCGCACCCACCCTAAATATACTTTGATCAATTGACACATAAAATAACCACTGATGATGAGTCTTTGGGTAAGACGAAACTACGGCAGTCTAGTGATTTCCTAGTGTCTGTTAAATTTTTCAGTAAAACTGTTTTCTTTTTCTTCCTTCTGTAAATGAGCTTAAGAACATTTTTTTTACTACGATTACAAAATAAAATATGTAATTACTTCATCCTACATAAAATTTGTATCCAAAATTCCAAATAGTTCTCCAGTTATTACATTTTTATGGATTGGACATACAATACAATTTTCTGATTTTTATTTGCAAACCAGGAATATATTAATAATAACAAATATAAAGTAGACAAGAATTTTAAAAAATCAGCGAAAATTTTAATTTTTTAAATAACTAACAAAAATAACTGTTTACTGGAAAATACTGGTTTGGTAGTTGTTTATTATAATATTAAAAATGACTGCTTTAAACAACTATTACGAAATACGGTGCTTTTCGTTGGTTTTTTTCTAATAACTGTCATAACAGTTGTTTTGTATTTGTACATAGAAAAACAACTATTGATTACTACACAAACAGCTGTCATGTAGTAACTGTCAAACTTTTTTGAGTGTACTTCCAAAAGAATTAATTTAATGTATCTAACACAGACCGTAAGCAATTTCTGTAAAAGGTTGTATATTTCAAATTGATTCCTAAATTTTCTTTACAATTTTTTTTTTTTTTGCGGTTTTGCTTAAATTTATCACGAATTTTGAATAAATGGTCAATTTTTCCTGTATGCAATCATTGGTAGCATGCGGCAGAGAAACCTTAAACTGATACCGGTGACTTGTAGCGCTTTATGATTACTTACTCTGCTGAACGATGTTTTCATTCTTTTGTTTTTAAATGCACTTTTTCTATAGTTTCCTTTTATTTTTAAAATTTTTGTTTTCGAATTATATTTGTATGTTTTTATTTGTCATTCTTACAAAACAATTGTATCACTTATTGATCAAAAGTAGCAAACATTTTTTACGCTACCAAAATATGACAGCCCTACCGGAGCGCTCAAAGTGATGGGTTACTGATCAAGTCGTTCAGCAGATAGTTGTACAACTATTGTAGAACTGTTGACTATTAAATTGTATCTGCCGAACGCACCCATTAATAAAAATGTTGCTTCCTTCAGTGGTTTTTGCCAAATCATTTAATTTTCAAATGAAAATATATACATTGTAGGAACATATTAGCAAATGCCCAAAAATTTTAACTTTTAGAAATTGTTTACAACACAGATTTCTGCACTGAAAATAATAAGTTTGCTATTTGAAAGAAATTGTTTCTAATTTTCCGTTATTAATAAAATTATTTTAACTTACAAAAATTTAAACTTAAAATTAGTAAACCTACTGATGTTAAAAAGATTTTAAGTAAAATTTTAGTTGAAATTTTGTAATAACTGCTAATATCTTGTATATAATCTTTTAAATTTATATTCATATTTTTAAATATGTATTGAAATATGCTTAAATACACTCACAATATATTTTCCATAACCGATTGAGGTTTATTTAAAAAGTAATAGGTAAAGTTTGTTTTCAATTGAAGAATCAATTAAAATACATTGAAACATATTGTTTAACTTTTTTTTGACTGTCGATAAAAAACAAACTACTAAAAAATATGTATCGTCTGTAGTTGTTATTTTCAGTCAAATATTCTATTTTTAGATTTCTATTTTTAGAAAAAATAATTTAAATAATTTCGTTGTTTATTGTTTTAAAACAAAAAATTCAAATATTTTCGGTTTTCTTTTTTGTTAAAATAGTTTGTTTATATACAAAATTATTTCAATTCAAATTACAAGAAATTCTTTACTCATACACAAAAATATCAAAAAAAAAAACTTTCAAATATGAAAAAACAAACCACAAAATCATTTTTTTTACGTTTTGTCAGTTAAAAATTGATGATTGTTTTAATAGACTTTTCAAATATTTTTATTTCTTTTATGGATTGTTTAAACAATGCTTGAAAATAAATAACAAAATGGTTTGCATATAATGAAAAATCAGTAGTCCTTTTTTTAATTGTGTTTTCAATTAATTTAATATGTATTTTAGGTTGTTTTTAAGGATAAAATATTGTGAGTGTATACGTATTGTGATAATGACATTAATTTATTTAAAAAAATTCGAATGATAATGTACCATGAAGATTGAAGCCCAAAATGATGAACTTTTTATTGTGCGAATAGAAACAAAAGATATGAAATACAATTTGGTAACTAAAACAAAAACGTTACAACAAATATTCGAATTGACATGCACATGTGCATTTATGAGTGGAAATAAACAAATTGTAATAAAAATAAAATAATAAAATAAACAAAATTTTTATATAATTTAAAAAAATACAGTAGACTGCGTTTATAGCCAACACAGGAAATGGCGTATGATTTCTTCGGTTCTCATGGTTTTGCCAAGGTTTTGACAGATTTATATTTTTTCCTTGTATCTCAAAACCAATTTAATTTTTGATTCGCTAAACAACTCTGTATCTAGAATCCAAGAGAGTTGGGCGAATTTAACGCGGTCTTCAGATAAATACGTTTTGGCTAAATAACAATTTTTTGTCAAAACAGTTATATTATATCGACTGAAAACATAATTAACTACTTTTTTGGATAAGGAACGACTTTCGAGCGAGAGGAATGTAAATTTAAAATTTCGCCCCTGTTTATGTATAACGAAAATTGTCTAAACAAAACCAAAGTAACGAAAATTTGTTTTTGTTTCCCATGTATTTTCGACGAAAGTAGTTGTCAATTTCTATCGTTTTCACTTTTATCGTAATACATAAACAGGCCCTAACTTTTTTAAACAGAAAAAAATATTTGAAAAACCGTCAAAACAAGATTTACAATCTGGCATACATTATTGATAATAACAAAACTAGTTTAGAGTCTTTATTTGTAAAATGAGTTACAATTTTTGTTTCAGGACTCACAGAATAACGTCAGCATACGTATTACAAATATCTCCCTTACTCAGAAACTAGCTGAGAGATTATTTTAATATTACACTCATAGAAATAAATCTGTAAAAATAGCAGAAATAGTTACTAAAAATTAGTTAAAAATGATGCTGCAGAAAAAACTGCCAAAATTAGCAGATTTTTTTTACTAAATGCTAGTTAAATGAGAACAGCAAAATTAAAACTGTTAAATTTACAGAATTTTAGTTATGTTTAGGTTAACTTTTAGTTAATTGAAAATAGCAAATTGTAATGTAAAATCTGCAGAACATTTTGCTAAATATTTGTAGACCAAAAATAGCAAAAATAATCTGTTATATCTACAAAATTTTTGCTATTTTTAAGCTAAATTTGTTGAATGCAAATAGCAGTCTATTCTGCTAAAACCAGCAGAAATATTTGCTAAAAAACTGTAAACTGCTGTTTTCAAAAAGCTCGATTTTTATTTGCATTAAAAAAAACTTTTAAAAAAAACTTTGAAAATTTAAAATTTGTTGGTGATTTTTTATGCTACTAATTATTTAGCAAATTTTTTTGCTGATTTTAGCATGTTAATTTGCTATTCTCCATTTACAAAAATTTAGCTCAAATATAACTAAAATTCTGTATATTTAACAGTTTTATTTTTGCTGTTCCTATAATACTAATATATAGCAAAAATAATCTGCTAATTTAGCAGTTTTTATCTGCAGCATCATTTTTAACTAATTTTTAGTAGATTTAACTAAATTTTTTACGGACTTTTTTCTATTAGTGTACCAACACAATTTGTTAAAAATGTTATACCACATAATGTTTCTTTGATGTGACTTATGTAAATTAGATTATTTTATATTGTCTGCCTACCACTTCTTCCAAACCCAATATTTACATCACCGCCGCCTGTTGCTTTTCATGGAAATGGAAAGAAAACAAAAAACTGCTGTTTGTAGACAAAAACGAGTAACAAGGTTAAAGTCGGGCATGCCGTCTATATAATACCCTACACCAGTCTGACTTAAAGCCAACTAATTTTTGGATTTGAAATTTGAATGGGTTAAAACGGACTTGTGTGAAAATTTACTTTAAAATCATAAAAGAAGAGAAAAATATAGCCCCAATGGGCTATATTTTTCTCTTCTTTTAGGGGCTAAAATCTAGCATATATGGACCGATCCTATCTAGAATCAATAGGCTTTTTCCTTGGGACCATGTAAGTCAGCGAACCTAATTTCATTGAAATAGCTTCGTATTTGCGACCTGCAGCGTGTAAAAAAAGACAATTTTGGGGGGTACCCTTATATGGGCACTAGGTCTAAACATGGATCGACTTCAACCAAAATCAATATGCTCCGTTCTTGGGCCGACATAGGTCTGTGTACCAAATTTCATTGAAATATCTTCGTATTTGCGACCTGCAGCGTGTAAAAAAGAAAATTTTTGGGGGGTACCCTTATATGGGCATTAGGTCTAAACATGGTAAATCGGTGTACCAAATTTCGTCAAAATATCTTAATATTTGCGACCTGTAGAGTGCGCACAAGAATGCATGGACAGACAGACAGACGGACAAAGTTAAATCGAAATAAAAACGAGTAAAAAGGTTAAAGTCGGGCATGCCGACTATACAATACCCTACACCAGTCTGGTTAAAAGCCAACTAATGTTTGGATCCGAAATTCGAATGGGTTAAAATAAGACTTGTGTCAAAATTTTCTTTAATGTGAGTCAGCGAACCAAATTTCATTAAAATATCTTAATATTTGCGACCTGCAGTTTGTAACCAAGCCAATTTTGGGGGGACCCTTATATGGGCACTAGGTCTAAACATGGACCGGTGTTAACCAAAATCAATAGGCTTCGTCCTTGGGCTGATATAGGTCGGTGTACCAAATTTCATCAAAATATCTTAATATTTGCGACCTGCAGCGTATAAATAATATAATTTTGGGGGGACCCTTATATGGGCACTAGGTCTAAACATGGACCGATTTTAACCAAAATCGTCCTTGGGCCGACATAAGTCGGTGTACCAAGTTTTATCAAAATATCTTAATATTTGCGACCTGTAGAGTGCGCAAAAGAATGCATGGACAGACAGACGGAGGGACAGACGGACATATTTAATTTGAAATAAAAAAAATTCTGAGCCGATCGGTATACTATAAGGTGGGTCTAGTACCAATATTTTTTACCCTCTCCACGTAGTGGTGTAGGGTATAAAAATATGTTGCCCTTAAAAAATGCGTAAAAATTTCAAATATGGTGTATAAAAGAAGTACAGTCACATTTTTCGAAAGAGAATTACAAAATACATAAAGTTATCCTTGGAATTTTAGAGATTTTTGCAAAGACTAAAAAACAACGTCGGCATCCTAAAAAGTAAAAACATACTAATTTCAAAGCAGTAAACTAAAGTGCTGAAAAACAGTCAGATAAAACTTCTGATTAAATAAAATGTACACTCAAAATAATATGTCTGTTGGCTCAACAGAAAAATTTGTTCATTTAACAAAATTTATTTCTGTTTTTTGGCTTCCCTGCTAAAAATCGACATATATGGATCCATGCAGGTTGAATGTATGTTCGTGCATGCTCATAAACATGCATTCATGTCCATACATGGATACATAAATCTCCATACATGCATCACATATGTCCATACATGTGCATTAACGGAATTTTAGGTAATATCTACATGTGTGTACATGTATGAACTTACATGAGCACGCATGATCATACATGTAGATATTACCTCAAATTTCGTTAATGCACATGTATGGAGATTTATGTATCCATGTATGGACATGAATACATGTTTATGAGCATGCACGAACATAAGTTCAACCTGTATGGATCCATATATATCGATTTTTAGCTGGGTTAAAATAAAATTTGTTGATTTCAGCAATTTTTGTTAAATATAACAAAGCTAAATTTAAGTAAAAAAAGTATTAAAACTATAGTTTTATTTGTACACTGAGCTTAACATTTCTTCAAATTATAGGGTTTCGGGACCCTCCACGGACCTGGTCCATATCATTTAAGGCTATGTAAGGCTCCTCCGGAGGATCAAACATTTTGTCCGTTTTACTCTATCTCGCTTACACTCAGATAAAAAAAAAATTTTGTAAACAGTTTTCAATCGCACTTTACTATTTTTGAACTGATTTTTAGTACAATTCTTTTAGCAACAATTTTTGCTATTCCTTTATTACAAATTACGGATTTTTTTTTACAAATTTTCTTTGCTGATTTTAGCAAAATATTTTATTAACTTTTCAAACCCGAGTGCTAAACTTAGCAAAAAAATATATTAACTTAACAACAAGTGGATACTTAAGGAAATTTTGTTTTCAAGAATTCGTTGATTTTTTATTTTTTAAAATTCTTATTTAGTTTACACTCAACAAAAAACGTCTGCAATGGCTACTGAAAATTTTGCTGTTATTACGGGAAATTTAACTGTTTTGAGGCCAGCGGTATTTTTTTGCTAATTTTAGCAACACATGTTTGCTGATCTGTAGTACAATAAAATTAGTAGAAAAAATTAGTAGCCGCTACTAGATTTTAGTAGAATTTATGTAAACTGCAATTCAAAATCGATTTGCTAAAATCAGTTAAAAAACTTACTAAATATAATAATTTTAGTACAATAAATTAGATGAATGGAGGAATATTTAATAAATTAGTATTAATAATTAATTGCAGCTACTAAATTTCAGGAAATTGCTGTAAACTGTAATTTAAAATAAAAATTGTAAATTCTATTTAGAATTTGTAATATTTGATCTTTCTTTCCTAGAACCAATGGTTGACAATTAATGCATTTTCAAGTGACACCGCTCACTATCATCAGATTGTCTTTATGGGGTCCTCTCTAGGCTATAATGTAGATTTTAGTTTTTTGTATATATATGTTCAATTTCAAAGAAATGCATTTTAAGAAGTAAATTCAAACATTTTTACTTATCCATTTTTCATTATTATAACTAACGAAAACCACATGTCTTTAACAAAGCTATTATTTTTCCGTATGTTGTAGTTGTGCTTTTTCATTGAAGTTCCTTCAATATGTAAAGCAATGATTCGTGCTTTTTAACATTCAAGCTTTTAATTCTATTTATAGAAATTAGAACTAAAGCAAAGAAACTTTTACACGGTTGTTTTATTTTGGTGTATAACATCCTAACACAACATGCCGTATAAATACTAACATGTTGCAATTAAGGAATATTACTTAACAATTTGGACTGTACCTGGTCTGTGGGTATTTTATTGTAGAAAAAACATTTTCACTCTGGAAGAACTTCAGAAATTCAGAACTTTAACGAAATTATTATACATTACGATATCTACGTAATTATATATTTAAAATAATTAATTGAAAGCATAATTTGCAGATGCTGTTCACAGAAAATGGTCTACTCTTTTTAAGATCTGTAAAAAAATATTTATAAGTAAATCAATAAATTGAGTTCGTTAGTAGGCTCTCAGGTAATATGTAACTATATATAATTATATATTATACACATAGAAAATATTATTGATGTGGGACCATATACATACAATCATATCTCAAATTACCACCATATATGGAATAATATATAACTATATCTTAGAGCATTTAATATAATATATAATCATATATAAAAATATCTTACATCATACAACAAAAATTTTTTATAGGAGAACATATATCATTATATCTCAAAATATATGGCTTATATGTCACCATATGTGATCATATATTATGTTATATATGATCATCTATTATATATGACAATAGATCTGTCATATCTCATTATGTATAACATATATGGTTGGTATCTAATTTTATAAAAGACAATATACAAAAATATATGGTTATATAAGGTATAAGATAAGAAACATATAATTATATATGGCTATTCATGACAGCATATATATTCACATATTATAAGATAAAACCAGTTAAAACATGGCATTTTTTTTTGTAAATGATGTGTTTTGAGTTACACTAGCATACAACATCAAAAACTCAATTTGCATAAAAATTGGACTTGACAGGTTTGCCGACTAAGCCAACGATATGACTATACCAGGGGTGGCAAGACTTTTTTTGCTGCGTGCCAGAAACGGACAATTTTTTTTGCAAAAGTTTTCCGCGTGCCACCTTCATTTTAGATGTATTTTAAAAGTCCTTTTTTGAAAATTATTAAAATTTGGAAAATTTCTTTTAAAAATATCGCAGATCTACATATTTATCAGCGCTACTGATAACCCCCATGAAATAACTCCGAAGGGGAAAAATTAAAAAACATCCAAGAAATGACGTAAAAATATTTGAGGGTTATTTAATTTTTAGGGTTAAATTTAGATTATTTCATTATGAAAAAATCCTCAATGAAATAAAATTAGAATATTTTTGACATTATTGCCTTTTAATTTTTTGAGTGGTTATTCGATTTTTGGTGGCTATTTAATTTTGTTAAGAAAAGTTAAATTTTTGTGCGCCATCAATTATTTAGGTACCTACGTAAGAAACTAGTTGAAAAATGTGCCTCAGGGAAAAATTAGATTTAGTTAAAATAAATCGCGCGATTTTTATTTATAGCAAACTTTATGGATTTGAACAGAGAAATTTCTATTTCAGATGAAATGGCTCTACAAAACACGATACAACCCCAATTTCAAATTACAGCAAAGGGATATAGGTATTTCATTATGAAACTTATTTTCTGCCTTAATTTCACTGAGGGTTATTTCGTAGCACCTATTTTCCCTCTAAAAAAGTTAATTTTTTATATCCAATTTTAATACAAGTTGTTTTTAATTTTTGTACAATTTTCTGGTAATTTTTATCTCTCCGATTATGAGGCATTTTCTCATCGAAACATTTAAACTTCTTTCAATCTATAATTTTAGAAATTTTCCCAGAATTTTTCGATAATCGAATTTGCGAGTTCTATATTAACCATATTTCTGTAAACGAAAAACGGTTTCAATGCAGAGTTTTAATTATTTTAACCCTAGAAAGATAACGTTATTTTTTTGTACTGAAAAGATAACGATACGTCTGTGAGACGTATACTTCTTTAAATCCTTCTAAGGACATTAATAGTCAAATATTGATACAATTTTTTTTGAGATAATTTTTTTTATTCAATTTCATTTTATTTTTATTTATTGTTACAGAAAACTTAAATATAAAATTAAAATAAAATATGTATTAAAAATAATGAGAAAATTTAAAGTCTTCTTTGAAGAACTTTGGTTTTGTTTAAAAACTAAAAAAAAATAAAAAATTTGTACTCCAATTAGAAATTAATAAAATTATTGAACTAAACAAATAAACAAAAATTAAATTCAAAGTGCATTATATGCAAGAATCACAAATTAAATTCTTGTGGTCTCCACATACAGGTGTATGCTATGCTCATTTCTCAGAAAATAAACAACTTACCGCAGAAAAACAACCACCACCATCAAGCTACTGCTAACGACTGAGATAAATAAACGTGAGAACTTTCTATGTTAACGATTGAGAGAAAGAGAGCATAAAATGCAAAATCCATACGTCTCGCAGACGTACGTTATCTTTCTAGGGTTAAAAGACGATTTGATTTACAAGCTCTATGAAAAATTTCACCATTATGAAGTTAAATCAAACATTTTTGTAGCGAAATTTAACATTTAACTGAAGTTTTTGCTGGTCTTCTAATAGTTTAAATTTTTTTAAATATTTAACAAAACGTCGCGTGCCGCCTAAAATCCACTCGCGTGCCACTACTGACACGCGTGTCATAGTTTTGCCAGCCCTGGACTATACCATATATGAATTTTTTTGATCGGATACTCTACTTATAAACTTTGATATCATTCAAAAATGCGCATAACATATTTTTCCATATTTCTATTCATTTCGTCCACATTTATGTTCATCTCTTCCACATTTCATCATCATTGTCAACAACATCACTATCATTATAGGCATTCAAGGGCACTATTTAAAAGCAGTGATTTCGTTTAGATACAGAGTTGAAAAATTATAACAAAGCATTGATTTTTTTTCACTGGACTATTTTTATACCCTACACCACTATGTGGTCAGGGTATTATAAGTTTGTGCCGATGTTTGTAACACCAAAAAATATTGGTCCCAGACCCACCTTATAGTATACCGATCGACTCAGAATTTTTTATTTCGATTTAACGATGTCCGTCTGTGCCCATATAAGGGTCCTACCAAAATTATATTGTTTATGCGCTGCAGATCGCAAATATTAAGATATTTTGATGAAATTTGGTACGCAGACCTATGTTGGCCCAAGAACGAAGCCTATTGATTTTGGTGAACATCGGTCCATGTTTAGACCTAGTGCCCATATAAGGGTCCTACCAAAATTATATTGTTTATACGCTGCAGGTCGCAAATATTAAGATATTTTGATGAAATTTAGTACACCGATTTATATCAGCCCAAGGACGAAGCCTATTGATTTTGGTTAACACTGGTCCATGTTTAGACCTAGTGCCCATATAAGGGTCCCACCAAAATTATATTCTTTATACGCTGCAGGTCGCAAATATTAAGATATTTTGATGAAATTTGGTACACAGACCTATTTTGGCCCAAGGACGAAGCCTATTGATTTTGGTGAACATGTTTAGACCTAGTGCCCATATAAGGGTCCCCCCAAAATTATATTGTTTATACGCTGCAGGTCGCAAATATTAAGATATTTTAATGAAATTTGGTGCGCCCCATTTTAACCCATTCGAATTTCGGATACAAACATTAGTTGGCTTTTACCCAGACTGGTGTAGGGTATTGTATAGTCGGCATGGCCGACTTTAACCTTTTTACTCGTTTATTTATATGACTGTTTTTTGCATTCATTACCACTGTACTGGCCTTGAAAAAGGACCACTATTACAGTTATGAAATGAAAATAAAGAAAGAAAATTATAATTTAAAATGATGATTGAAACAAGTGAAATCCTATAAATAAGGGATAGTTTAAAATTGGTAATTTTATGCTGGGTTTCATACCGACGGTTTATGAGTTAACTATTAGTTAACCCGAAAATTGTTTACTGTTTGTATATAATTTTTTTGCAATTTTCTTTGGCGTAATATCGTAGTTAACTTAAAGTTAAGCTTTCAGTTGATTTTTTAAAAAAATGGATATTTTTTAATGCTATTCATTTATTTGTTTCATTTTAGAAATGGAAATCATTCCTGAAGGCAGACACTTCCGTTTGGTGCAAGAATCTGAGCTTCCAGAAATATTGGAATATTTAGAACGTTTTTTTCCGGAATCATTAAAGGTAAGTTTTACGGAGTTAATTACACTTTTTAAATGAAATGAGAAATAAAATATACGAAATTTAAGACATACATATGTGTTTAGCACTAGTTTTAACTAATTAAACTGATTTAAAAGCTTCAAAGTTAAAGTCGGGGATGCCGACTACATGATACCCTACACAAGTCTAGTTACAAGCAAAATAAAAAAAAACATATATATTTAATATATCCTATAAATCAGATATATCCTATAATATCATAATTAGAATATATAATAACGTTAAGAAATTTTGATTTCACCTAATGTTAATATATTTAAGAGATAACGGAAATATAGTTCTTATGTGCATAAGTCTAAATATGTACCGATCCTATCTACATAGAATCAATAGGACAAAGCTTGGACACTTGTGAGTTAGCGTACCAAATTTATTAAAATATCTTCGTGTTTGCGAAAAAGTCAATTTTGGGGGGACCTTAGATATGGTCACTAGGATAATATAGGTCGGTGTACCAAATTTCATCCCCTTTTTTGGGTGATCTTTACACGGGCACTAGGTCTAAACATGTTCCGATTCTAAATAAAATCGATTGGCTTTGTCCATGACCCCATGTGAATCAGTGTACTGAATTTCATTAAAATATTTGTGACCTGTAGCGTGCGAAAACGGGTATAAAAATTAATAAAATTTGTTTAAAAAAATTAAAAACAACCATACTTAAAATCAATAATCGAAATATAGCGCGACTATGCGTTTCCGAATAAACTTAACGTGATGATTGCAAAACTTGTTTCATATTTTGCCATTACCATTCATATTTTTCCATTAAAAGGAGAGCTTGAAATAGATAATTCTTTTTTGAATAAACTCGCATTAAAATTGATTCATTTTATGAATCAGTGAATAATTCATTATCACTTTAAATCAATGATTTGATATTGAATAAAGTGAGGATGTGATTTATCCAAATCTCAATTGATTCAATTTTGATTCGCTTCCATTAGTTGTTTAATGATTTGATTCGCGAACTATACAACAAGGCAACTATTTTCTGTTAATTTTGCTGTTCTTATTTTACTAGTATTTAGCAAAAAAAATCTGCTAATTTTAACAGTTTTTTCTGCAGCATGGTTTTTAACTAATTTTTAGTAACTTTTTCTGTTTTTTTTAACAGATTTATTTCTATGAGTGCAGCTTTTGTGTCTTAACGGGATATAAAAATCTTAATTAATTTTAAGAAATTTTTCGTTCACTTTATGAAGAAAAATTTCATTAGTTAACTGAAAATTTTCATTATTTTTTGTCCAACAAAATTCTCTCCGCACGACAATGATTTATCTTTGGTAGTACAATATATTAAGGGATCAATTATTTTTAGTTTTCCCCTAATTATTTTCCAATAAATTTAAAATTTTTCATTATACATGTTGATATTTGTTGAACTTTTCATTTTGTGTGTGTTATAACATGCAACTTTTTTTTTACACCCAACAACTTTTTAATTGCCAACAACAAAACGGTAGAAGTTTTCTTTTATAGTTATTGTACGAATATAATTTCTCAATTCAAAAAATACTTTTAAAACACACATTAAAATACAGAAGTCATTTTATAAAGAAATAAATGTGTGTATGATGATTAATTGAGTCATTTTTATATCAAAACAAAAGTTTTTCTATAATAAATTTGTACATTGAAAAAGAAAAACTAACAAGAAAGGTCTGCTAATGGGTTCACCCGGATTTAAATGAAACGTGAATATGCTATACATCTAAAGAAAATCAAGCTGGATTCACTATGCTGGAGTACTCCTCTATACAGAATGGATTTTGTTCGTTTTTTGTTTGCACTTATACATCTTTTGTATCATGCCATCTCTATTTTTCCACTCTGGCTGGATTTAAAATGCTGGACTTTTTTATGCCCAATTACATATTTAAGGATTAAAAAACTTATAATACCCTTACCACGTAGTGGTGTAGGGTATAAAAATAGGGGACCCGTCTTAATGTTTTCGAGGGTTGCCAACAAAACTGATACGGTTAGCGTTAGCGGTATTTCAGTTATTTTGGTAACGGTAATAGCTTTTCGCGAAAACCAATAGTTTTACAAAAACAAAAAGTAAAATATTATATTAAACCAAACTATTGGCAGGTTACCACACCCACTGTACTTGGATATTTCATGCGGTGTCATAACCTCCGACTGACATCGAGAGTAATTGCCACTTTTAATCGACTCCTGGAGCGGACAGTTTGAATTATTATTTCTTCAAATTTTAAATTTAAAGATTTAAATTGTGTTTTTGTCTAGTTCTCATAAGTGAAACATACAGATTTATGGAAAAGTTATGGTAAATATTTTTCCTGCGTTGCTTTTTCATTCGATTTATATAATAAACCCCCCCCCCCCCCCTTCCAAATGTTTATTGTAAATTGGCATAGGAAACCATGTGAATATTCCATTTTACGTATAGCAGGTGTTAAGCGAACTTATGTAAAACACTACTAGGAATATTTTTATGGAATATTTTATCCTTCTAACACTTCAATTAAAGGGTTTTTTGAAAAGGGACAAAAAAAGACCCCTAAGTTGAATAGTTAGGGGGTTAAAATGTTCCCCAAAAATATTTGTCATAAAATTCTAATATAACTCTCTGAAGACATCAAAGTTGAAAATTTAACTTCAATGCCAGAAATAAGTCAAAACTTAAAATGTGTTTAAGGTTTAATCGTACTTATTCAAAATTGGTGCTCAAATGTCCCACAAACAAAGATTTTAGGGGGTTAGTTTGTATGAGAAAAATGTTTTAAATAAAATTTCACTATTAGTTATCTTACAAAAGAAAGCTATACATATAATTTTACCGAATAATATTTGTTTTAGCAAGCATTTATTTATTACATTTTTCTTCTGTATAAATCTATGTCTAAAAGGAAAAATATGACTGCAAAATATTGCAAGTGGTCGCTTTTATAAATAATATGGTAATTGCAAACAATTTTGAAGTAATGTTTTAATTTTGAACAAAAATATTAAAAATAATTAATTTATTCCTGAGCTTAAGGTTTGTTTTTTAAATATAAAAAGTTTTTTATTTTCGAAAAAAAAATAAAATAAAAAGTTTGAAAACTGTTTATAATTTGTTATTTCCTGAAGATGCTACACAATGGAGTAGCGAAATATCGAAAATAAAAAAAAAAACTTTTTATATATAAAAAACGAACCTTAAGCTCAAGGAAATTGTGGAGTTAAAAATTAAAAAAGGAGGTTAAATAAACGGCAAAAATAATTAATTTAGTATGATTTTTATTAATTTCAAAATTTAGGCTAAATTACATGATCCGCGGTTTCTATTAACCATTTTTTAGCTAAATATAGTCGATATCTACCATGTTCAGATTTTATTTAATTTCCACTAGCATTTCCACTTAGCGTTTAGATTTATCTTCTCCATAGTTGATTTGTAAATTTAAAATAGACATTGTTGTCTTCCATTACTTTATATTATCTATGCCATAATGAGGGTTATGACAACTATGATATAGTTGAAATGAAAAAATAGTGATCAGCAACTACGTAGTTTTTGTATGACAACGATACTAAAATAAAAAATTTCGCCAAGTTTTCGAAAGTTCGTGTTTAGCTTATGTTATTATTGATATAATCCTACAAGGAAGGTATCCCAATTGTTTCCCTCCGATTTTAATGAAATTTGGATAGAGGAGAAAAAACTAAGAGATACGAATTTTTTTTAGTGGCCCAATCTGACGTTAACCCTCTAACCGGCAAGCCCGCCTCCAGGCGGGGTATATTAAATTGACCAGAAATTAGCCAAAGGGGTATTTTATAATAAGAAATTATTCAACAGAAAACAAAATTTATAAATTTTTTTGTGAAGAATATTTTTGTATACAAAGCACGGTTTGGAAGCGAGAAAGTGTCAAAGATAAAATTTCCTAAAATTTCAAAAATAAATACAGTAGCCGCTCGGTTATATGAATATACAGTTATGTAAACTTCCATAATAGTGAACAACAAAATTTAAACACAGCAGGTTCTAAAGAGTGAACACCGCCTATCTCTATTATGTGAACAGCTTTCACGGGAAGAGATTCAGTCGTGGAATCAAGACATTGGTAGCGAAGATATAGATAGCGAAGTTGAAGATGATGATCAATAGCAGTGGATCGTAACAACAGTTGAAATTAGCACAACGGAGGCAATCGAAGCATTCAATAAGGTTATTGCTTGGAGTGAAAATAATATATCTGATATTAATGATATTTTGGCATTGCGAAAATGCAGGGACAAGGCACTACAGAAATCCCTTGAAGCAAAAAAAGTACAAAAAATATAACCGACTACTTTCATGTACATTAAAGCACCGTAAGTTGTTTGAGTTTCACGTGAAAAAACTGTTATACTCCATATAAAAAAAACAATTTTTCACGACAATGAGTTTCACGTGAAAATTGTGTAGACGTTGTTTTCACGCAAATTTAATATACAAGACTATTATTTTTCTGGTGAAAAATTGACATTTTGTGTATATTGTGGTTGTGTCTTTGTTATAAAATTAAAAAATTGTTCAGTTTTATAATTAAAATTGCAGTATGAAGCCTTTAAAGTTCGAGTGAAATTTTTACACGTGAAAAACAACTTACGGTGCTTAATTATTAAAAAACTTGTTAAAAATAAAACTTAATGTAATAAAAATCATTTGAATTACTTATTTTATATTCTCTCGATTATGTGAACTTCTCCATTTAGTGAACAGGCTCTGTTTGAATTAGTTCATATAACCGAGCGACTACTGTATTTTAAAACAACCAAAAGTTTCAAAAATCTTAAAAACATATTTAAATTGACTAAAACAATTGATAGTGACCATGAAATAAGATTGGAGCTTAAGCTATTCAAAAAGTTCCTTACTTTGGACCAAGGACGCACAGGATTCCATAAGGATACCTTTAAAGGGCATCGCCTTAACTTCAAAACGAATGGACGGATTTTTTTTGAAATTTGGTAAAAAGAATACATTTGGCATAGGTAGCAAAGCTTATAAGTTTGAATAATATATATTGAAGTCTTGGTGCGTTTTCGATCAATTTCGCATTTTTTGAAAAACGAAAATCGCTACATCCTCTTAAGTAACAGCACAAAAAATGTAATTTTTTCATTGCAATTATTTCTTGGTAAGAGAAATAATTTGTGCCTAAACCTAGTAATTTTTATGCGCTAGTTTTCAAGATTCACCCTTAAACTATTTTGGCCCATATCGCCTAAAGTAGTCAACGAAAAAAAATTTTGTAGAAGAACTTATTGTTTATTTTTCGTGAGGAACACATGGTATAAATTTCATTGCAAAAAAGCTTAGGCCGGTTAGAGGGTTAAGGGTTAAAAGGTGGGATCAAAACTTACAAATTATTCAATGAAAATATGTCTGAAATTTACGAAATTTGGATTTATTTGTACAGCATTAAAGTAATCGAGAAAATAAAAATGTTGATGCTCATATTTCCCATATTGTGGACTAAAGGTTGCCACTTATTCGGAATATTTAAAATATTGATGAAAAGGGCGGTATGGGAAAATACGTCCGAATCACGAAAAAAGTTGACACCACCTCGATTAAATTAAATAGACATTATCATATGTAAACTGAACTACACCCAAAATAAAAAGTTAGTAAAATGAACTAAAAAGTT
This sequence comes from Leucophora obtusa, assembly GCA_949987735.1. NCBI lineage: Eukaryota > Metazoa > Arthropoda > Insecta > Diptera > Anthomyiidae > Leucophora > Leucophora obtusa. The sequence continues at coordinate 140,676,314 of OX465298.1, read as the reverse complement.
TACTGCGTCAGCAAAACTTTAGTAAGGAAAGTGCTAGCAGAAATTTATAACGTCTGCAGAATCGGTTGCGAGCTAATTTTTGACAAAAACAATATAGTAAACTCAGCAAAAATTTTGCTAACACTTCGATTGAAAATGAAATATCCTTGCTGAAATCAGTAAAACTTTTTGCTAAATAATAGTAGACTGAAAAAAACTCAAAATATTTGTGGAGAAATTATACTTTAGTTAATTCATTTGCTGAAAATTTAAATCTATAAATTATGTTTTTCTGATTCTTTATGAAATTATTTAGAAAACTGTAAAATATAAAAATGTCCTCAGTTCCACATTCCAAAAGAATCAGCACAATTTTGGTAGCTAAATAAATTAGTAAAACTTTAGTTTAAAATTAGTTTAGTGCTAAAAAAAACTATTACTAAAACTTTAGTTGTAAACACAATTTCAGCAATTGATTTTTGTTTTGTTTGTTTTTTTGTTTCAGAAGTTATCAATTGTATTTCAAATTTATCAATTGTATTTCAGAAATTATCAATTGTTTTTCAGATTTATCAATTGTATTTCAGAAGTTACCAATTGATTTTCAGTTTAATCAATTGTATTTCAGAAATTATCAATTGTATTTCAGAAATTATCAAATGTATTTAAGAAATTATCAATTGTATTTCAGAAATTGTCAATTGTATTTCAGAAATGATCAAAATTATAAATCGAATGAAGAAAATCGAATGTCATTTCCAAATTGCTCAATCGAATGAAGCGATTGAATTCCCAACGATTGAATTCCCAATGATTGAATTCCGTGATTGAACAAATCGAATGATGAAAAAATGATTGAAGTCTTTAAAATTAAATCGTTTGAGACCAATCAAGACTTCATTCGATGTGCAGAATTGCGATTTAAGAATTCAATCATTCCATAGTCAATCAGAATTGAAAATGGAATGAGGGATTGAAGTCTTTAGAAATACAAAAATATAAAATTGTAATGATATCATAAGCGATTGAATTCCCAACGATTGAATTCCCAATGATTGAATTCCGTGATTGAACAAATCGAATGATGAAAAAATGATTGAAGTCTTTAAAATAAAATCGTTTGAGACCAATCAAGACTTCATTCGATGTGCAGAATTGCGATTTAAGAATTCAATCATTCCATAGTCAATCAGAATTGAAAATGGAATGAGGGATTGAAGTCTTTAGAAATACAAAAATATAAAATTGTAATGATATCATAATATTTTAAAATAACGACAAGGTTTCAGAAAAAATCATATTTAATTAATCATTAAAGTGTCATATATTTTTCTTTATTTCGATATCGTTAATGACAAAATTTTGGAATATGACGCAAATATAATCGCGCTGCCTGATATTTTCGATATAATTACGATATCGTTATTTAATGAATAAATTTAAAAAGCGATGATTTGGGTAATTTTTGACGTGTACATTATTTTTTTCTCCACAATCGCATATCCGAATTTCATTAAGATCGGAGAGAACCCATCTTTGTAAGACAAATTAGGTATTAAATAAAAGAGATTTCTGACTCCAACACAATATATTCAAACTCTGTATGAACCCATTTGCCGACCTTCCTTGTAGAGTGAACATTGAAATAAATATTTGCACACACAAAAAATACCACATGTGCAATAAGCAAAGAATGCAAAAAGAAATCAAAAATATTAAATCTTTATAACAACTGGTGACAACATGAGGGTCTCATGTTAATTTAAAAAATAAACATTAATGTCTTAAGTACGTACTTTTACCAAAAAGCAAACAAAATATACATACATTAGCGTAGCTACACTAATAGAAAAAAGTCCGTAAAACATTTAGTTAAAACTACTAAAAATTAGTTAAAAATGATGCTGCAGAAAAAAACTGTTAAATTAGCAGATTATTTTTGCTATATATTAGTAACATAGGAACAGAAAAAATGGAAGTGTTAAATATACAGAATTTTAGTTATATATGAGCTAAATTTTTGCAAATGGAGAATAGCAAATTAACCTGCTAAAGTCAGCATAAAATTTTGCTAAATAATTAGTAGCCTAAAAAATCACCAAAAAATTTTAAATTTTCGAAGTTTTTTTTGATTTTTTTTTTAAATGCAAATAAAAATCGAGCCTTTTGAAAACAGCAGTTTAAAATTTTTTAGCAAATATTTCTGCTGATTTTAGCAGAATAAACTGCTATTTGCATTCAACTAAATTTAGCTTAAAAATAGCAAAAATTTAAGACTTAGATAGATTTAACAGTTTATTTTTGCTATTTTTAGTCTACAAATATTTAGCAAAATTTTCTGCAGATTTTACAGTACAATTTGCTATTTTCAATTAACTAAAAGTTAGCCTAAATATAACTAAAATTCTGCAAATTTAACAGTTTTAATTTTGCTGTTCTCATTTTACTAGTATTTAGTAAAAAAATCTGCTAATTTTAGCAGTTTTTTCTGCAGCATCATTTTTAACTAATGTTTAGTAACTTTTTCCCCTATTTTTACACATTTATTTCTATGAGTGTAGACATACATTTCCTAAGGAAAAAGACGACTATGGAAAACCGATGATTTTTTGCTGACTTATTGCCTATTTGTAAGCCTCCAAGAATTTTTCTGAATTCAAGCTGACTTACTGCCTATTTGTTTGTATCACGTAAATTTTCTTAACAAAACTATAAAAAAAATAATTTTTATCGTGACGATGGTTTTGACCACGAATCTCTTAACTAGACATATTTATCATAATCAATTTGAAACTTGTATGTAGTACTAAACAGAGATGGGCAAAAATCGTTACCATAACTTTCTCATTTCCATTACGTAAATTTATATTGTGTAGGAAAATGGTCATACAAATATTGACCCTTTACTATCTAAATTTTACAAATGTATGTTTTTGTTAAAGTCGACTTTAGTTAAAATTATGGATCGTTGTATGCTTTGACTAGAATTGTTTTTTAAGTATTGTAATTGGTTAATTTATTTTTAAATCAATCAAAATGTATGAAAATATAAATATTTTTGTAGGGTTTTTATACACAAAATAAACAAAACCGTATGTTTAAAAATAAAGGCGACTTTAAATTTAAAGTGCTCTTTTATAGTAAGGGCCATTGACTTTAGGTACAATGTTTTCATTTATTTATTTGAATTTTTATTTTTCGTTTTTTGTTTTCCATAATATGACCCACATTATTCAACAATAACGACTTATTGAACAATAATGTTGATTGTGTATACAGGCTTTTATATAAAAACATAAAAGAAAATATATAAAATAAAGGAAATATTTTTTGTAATAAAAATTTCATTACCATTAAATATAGAAGTGGCATTTTTTTTTAATTTCCATTATATGTAAATAATGGTAATACAATAGGGGTCATAACAAAGTAATTAATTACTCCCAACTCTGGTACTAAAATTTTAAATAAAAAAAATTAAATTTGAAAGAAAGATTCAAATAAATTTTATAGAATTTCAAAATAAATAAAGGAAGATTCAAATTAAATTTTAATAATTAAATTCGAAATATGGAATATAAAGAGGGCTTACAGCTATGGACACATAAATGGCACAAATTTAAATTGCACATAAATTTAAGTATTTTCCAACTAAATATATTTAAAAATGCAAGTTTTATATCTTCTGATTGTTGTTGAAAAAAGTGTTTGTCTTAATAGTGCTCAAATGTTCCGTTATGTTTTGCTTAATATTTACCGTTATCATTTTTGCGTTAACAATGCTGATTTAAAGTGGACATATACAGCTATGGACATATAAATGGCACATTTTACCATGAATTCTTTCTTATGCTACTATATTGCAAATACTATTAACAACCAACAAGTTTTTGTTTTTTCCAAATGTTTATTATGCACATTTAATATTGCTACAAACTTTAATTGAAATTCATTAACGTAAATAAAAACTTATCATTATGAACAAAAAACCCATTGAAATGAGCTGGACACATAAATGGCACAATCTTAAAAAAAGAGAAGAAATGGTTTTAATATTGCATTTGTTAAATTTTTTGGTATGTACAAATATTTTACCGTTAATATTTAGTGCTGTGGCCTTTGTTCCACAGATAAACTAAAAAACCGTTTAATTCAAGTGTTATAAAAATTTAACTTAATTAATGGTCTTAACTATTTAAAAAAAAAATAAATTTGATATTTGCCTAATATAATTTGTTAGTTTATCTTATTGCCTTCGGATATTTTATATGTTTATATAAAAATTTGATGATTGGTAATTTTTCTTTCGAAATATTACCGGCCCCCAAGGTGAGGCTTTTCTTCTTTTTGCCCCTCCCTTTAGGAATTTACAAAAATTCCATCTTCGCGGCTATCTGCGATGGATGAGGAACATTCATACCAAATTTCAACTGCATTGCCTAAGCGGTTTGGGCAGGCCGTTAGTGGGGACATTTTTCCCTTTCAACCACCATTTTTACTATGTTCCTGTTCCAAAATAGAAAAATTACGTTGCCGGTGAGTTAGTCCTACTCCAAGGAATACATATTTAAAATTTTAGGTTGGCCAAAAGAGATTGGGCAAGCCGTCAGGAGGAGACTTTTACCCGATAGGAATTTCAAAAATTTCGTCTAAGCGGACGCCTACACAGAAGGAGGAACTCACATACCGAGTTTCCTTTTGGGATATCCTGTAGGGAATTCCAAAAATACAAACTTAGTCGATGTCTACTACAGTGGAGGGACCTTTATACCAAATTTCAACTTCTTACCTCCAGTGGTTTGGGCAGGCACTTTTCCAATTTGTGAGACTGTTTATGGGGAGACTTTTCCCCTTTTTGCCCGTTCCGGTAGGAATTTCCAAAAATCCCGTCTTAGCGCACGTCTATGCCGAATATCAAGAAACCTTGTTTTAGTGGAGATATCCGTGGGGGGAGGAAAAAAAGTAGTTTTTTTGAAATTATATATTATTTTAAATGGTACTTTTTGGAAAAACGAAATTTTTTGGAAAAAGATACTTTGTTTTTACAAAGTACTTTATTTGTACTTTTTTTGGAAAAGGTATTTTTTTTTTAAAAGGTGTTTTTTTTTTTTTTTGGAAAAAGGTACTTTTTTTGGAAAAGGTACTTCTTTTGGAAAAGGAAAATTTTTTTAGAAAAAGGTACTTTTTTTTGGGAAAAGGTACATTTTTTTGGAAAAGGTACTTTTTTTGAAAAAGGTATTTTTTTGAAAAAATGTATGTTTTTTGGGAAAAGGAATATTTTTTTAGAAAAAGGTACTTTTTTGGGAAAAGGCACTTTTTTTTGAAAAAGGTACTTTTTTTGAAAAAGGTATTTTTTTGGAAAAATGTATGTTTTTTGGGAAAAGGTACTTTTTTTGGAAAAGGTACTATTTTTTTTGGAAAAGGTACATTTTTTTAGAAAAATGTACATTTTTTGGAAAAAGGTTTTTTTTTTGGAAAAAGATACTTTTTTTGGAAAAAAGGTACTTTTTTGGAAAAGGGAATTTTTTTGGAAAAAGGTACTTTTTTTGGAAAAAGGTACTTTTTTCGGGAAAAGGTACTTTTTTTGGAAAAAGGTACTTTTTTTGGAGAAAGGTACTTTTTTTGAAAAAAGGTACTTTTTTTTGGAAAAAGGTACTTTTTTTGGAAAAAGGAATTTTTTTTGGAAAAAGGTACTTTTTTTGAAAAAAGGTACTTTTTTGGAAAAAGGTACTTTTTTTTGGAAAAAGGTACTTTTTTGGGAAAAAGGTACTTTTTTTGGGAAAAGGTACTTTTTTTGGGAAAAGGTACTTTTTTTGGGAAAAGGTACTTTTTTGGAAAAAGGTACTTTTTTTGTCCCCTTTTTGCCCCTCCCGATAAGAATTTCCAAAAATGCCGTCTCAACGGACGTCTACACGGGTCGAGGAACCTACATACCAAATTTCAACTTCATAGCTCCAGCAGTTTGAGCAGGCCGTCAAGGGGGAGACTTTTTCCCCTTTTTGCCCGTCCCTGTAAAAATTTCCAAAACTCCCGTCTTGGTGGATGTCTACGATAGTGGAGGAACCTTTATACCAAATTTCAACTTCCTACCTCCAGCGGTTTGGGCAGGCCGTCAAGGGGGGCCTTTTTCCCCTTTTTAACCCCCAATTTTACAACGTCCCTGTCCAAAATTCCAGAAAGTACTTTCCAGAAAAGTTAGCCCATACTCCAAGGAACACATATCTTAAATTTCAGCTTTCTAGCCAAAGGGGTTTTGGCAGGCCGCCAAGGGGGAGACTTTTCCCCTTTTTGCCCGTTCCGGTAGGAATTTCCAAAAATCCCGTCTTAGCGGACGTCTACGGCGAAAGAGGTACCTACATACCAAATTTCAACTTCCTAGCTTCAGCGGTTTGGGCTGGTGGATGTTGAGTCAGTCAGTCAGTCAGTCACGTTATTCTTTTATATATAGAGAATAATCCCTATTTATGAACATTTTGTTTATATATTAAAAATTTAATCTTCCTTTTTGTTTTATCCCGTAAACTAATTATTAAGCTGCCTACACACTAGGGAACATGGTTGAGGGAACAAAAAATATCAAAAAATTTTGTAAACACGAAATGCACGCTCTCAACACTCACACACACACAAACGCACTCAAACATTCACAAAAAATGCTCTCTTTTTTTAAGTATGTTCCCTAGTGTGTAGGCAGCTTTAGGGCAAGGAATTTCATGCACTTAAAAATGGAAAATGTGCGCCTAAAATATGCGGTTAAAAAAGAAAAATATGCATTAAAAATATAAGAAATATGCAATAAAAACTATTATTTTTACAAAAATAATGCACTTAAAAATATATTGAAGTTAGTTATTTTGCAAACAGACACAGAACTCGATGATTTTCAATAGGTCAATAAGGTTTTAAGAATGTTTATTTTGATTGAATTAAAAAATGAAAACGTATCAATTTTTTATATTTTTTTACAAAATAAAAAATGCACCTAAAAATTAATAATATCCACAAATATGCATTAAAAAGCACAAAATATCCATTAAAAAGGCACCAAATATGCATTTAAAGTCAAAATATGCAAAAACATGCATTTATGACAAAATATGAAAAAATATGCAACTACAAATCGATTCCATTTTGTTCTAAATTTGATGATTCGAATAAATATTTAGTCCATATTAGTTTTGGACTATCGGGAAAAAACATGCATTTGCATGAAATTCCTTGCCCTACTAATTATAATTCGGTACTAATTCGGAAACCAGAATATGTAGCTGATGTATATAATAATAATAACTGACAGCATATAGCCCGGAACAACAAGGCGTTACAATATCGGATTTGAACTTTTTAAACGCGTTTTTATAAAAGTGTACCCTGCACTATGTGGTATGGAGTATAATAACTTTGTGGTCATGTCAAAAATACTTCACCTAGACCCACTTTTTATTGCACCTATTATTATATATTTAATGAATTTAATTGAAATTCACTTCACGGAATTTTTTCTGCTTCCCGGAATATTCCTCAAATCGCACTTTAATTTGCTTGTTTCATTTTAGACTTGCCAGTTTTGATTACGAGTAAAAACAGCATTAAAAGAAATTTTGTATCAAAAGTTGTTTTTTAGATTTTTCTTGTTTTCCTTCTTCTGTAAAACAATAAAAAAAAAATGCAATTATGGCCCTTTCTATATTAAGCCATAGATATTTTTTTAAATGTTTGTTTTGAAACATTTCCAATTGTGATAATGTCATGTTCAACCATATTTTTTTAGCATCAATTCAAAAATTCTAACCATGGCAATGATAGTTGCATCTTTTAAAAAAACTTAAGGTCACTTTCATTTTGTTGATGATGATTTTTTTTTCGTTATTGTAGGGGAACATGCTCTATTGTAGGAAGTGGCATAATGTAGGAAATTGCATTTATTAAGCATGCTTTCGCATGTTTAGAAAATTTAGCAACTGCTATTGATAGCTTAATTGTTATCAAATTGTTCGCTAAACGTTACACTTAATGCACGGATTTAAATGGTTTTTACTTAGCGTCTTGACGAGACATTGATTTGTTTGCCCAAAAACTAATCGTCAGCATAATAACGGGAAAAAAATTTGTCCATTTGTTTTGGGTGGAGAATGCGTAATGGCAGACAATTCGTTATTTTTTGTTTTTTGTTGGAGTAGGTCACAAACGAAACTATTTATTTTCATGTTTTCAATGTGTTTTTCACTAATTTTTTTTCCAATAATAAAAAGTAAATTGCATTAAATTCAATAATAATACAAATTATTTACTTTTTCTTAACATTTTATTCATTTTCTTTTATTTTCTTTATTTTTTAGTAATGCCACTAAGTAAAAATTAGATCTGGCATCGTGGTTGTTGTTGCACATAGTTGTGAGAACAATTGTGCTGACAACTTTGTCTGAACAAGAACAAAACATGAACAAGAGTGGTCCACACGAGACAAATTCATGGGCGAACAAGAAATTGTTCGTTGGTTGAACAAATCGATGTCTCGTGTAGACTACAAATTAGGAACAAGATAAAAAACGTGTAAACAATTTATTTAATGCACTGATGTTTGCTACCAAAACGTGTAAATTTTGGAAGTTCTATAAATGGCTTTTTTATTCTTAAAAAAGTATTCCATTAGTAAATTTTAATGAACTACAGAAATAAAAATAATTCATAATAAATTTCCTGTTCTTGTAAAATTTTAAGAATGTAATATTTTTCTAAAATTTCTTAAACAAAGCGACGTCAACCTGCTTTGTTGAAAGCTACCATGCTACTGAATAAATTTTCGTTCTTAGTTGAGAGTTTTGTTGCCATTCGTGTTGTGTACGTGTGAAAAGCCGATTATGATCAGCCACTGGTGGCTATGGGTGCCGACCCCTGTATTAGAGCACCCATGAAATACAGCTCCCGCGCATTTTCGGATAGGTTGAGAGTAAAAAATAAGATCTGTGCAAAAATTGGCTTTCGACTTTGTAAACCGGCCAGGCCGTTTAAATTTTTGTCCTCAAAATTATACTAAAAACTGTTCATGGCTTTATCCAACTTTAACTTTTAAACTAGAATCTTCTGGTGATTAAGATAACACATCAGCTGAAAAGTCTATAGGATGACACATAGGTGGCGCCACTAATGAAAATCCATATGATTTCTTGGAACTACCAACCTTAAGATGATACCTGTCAAAATTTAATGACAATTCGTTCATTAGTGAACAAGTCAAAGCTGTTTTAGTGACGCTACTTTTGCGATTTTGAAAACAATGGATTCAAAGCAATTTCGTCTGTTGATTTAACCTTGATTTTTAATGTTCACAAAATCAAAAAAGTTCACAAAATCGTTTTGGCAAACCGTAAAGTGAAGTTGCAGGAGATAGGTGCCGCGCTTGCTCACAGTGCACCAAAAACAACAAAGTGTCGATAATTCTGCGAGCTGTTTGGAGCTGTTTCTATATATACAGTGGTGGCCACAAATTTAAGGACATTCAAGTTTTTTTTAATTTTATTGTTGTTGCCTTTATTTTTAAAGATCAAAATAGTGGCTAAATTCGCCACGAAAGGCAAGGACATGGTTCAGAAAATTGTACAGAATTTTAACGTAATGTTTGTTTTTTCATTTTGTCACTGGTTTTAAGTGGGCGTGGCTTTTAAAAAAAATTTAGGCAGTGCTGATCGGTTCTGTACAAACTGTATATTTTTGGAAATCCCATAAAATTTCCTTAAGTCTTGCATTATTTTTATCTACAAATAGTCGCCAGACTTAAAATTGCAGCACTTTAAACATGACCAAATTTTTCTTTGTTTTTAGCGATTTTAAAAGAAAGTTAACAACACTGAAATTTTAACATTAAATGCTTTTTACTATAACGTAAAAAAAATCTTGACTGATTTGTTATATTGTGGTAAGAAAAGCATAAAAATATTCACTTTAAAATCTCAGTGTTGTTAACTTTCTTTTAAAATCGCTAAAAACAAAGAAAAATTTGGTCATGTTTAAAGTGCTGCAATTTTAAGTCTGGCGACTATTTGTAGATAAAAATAATACAAGACTTAAGGAAATTTTATGGGATTTCCAAAAATATACAGTTTGTACAGAACCGATCAGTACTGCCTAAATTTTACTATGAAATTTGATAAAAGGTTGATATCGCTAATTTTTCGTTAAAAGCCACGCCCACTTAAAACAAGTGACAAAATGAAAAAACAAACATTACGTTAAAATTCTGTACAATTTTCTGAACCATTTCCTTGCCTTTCATGGCGAATTTAGCCACTATTTTGATCTTTAAAAATAAAGGCAACAACAATAAAATTTAAAAAAAACTTGAATGTCCTTAAATTCGTGGCCACCACTGTATATATATTGATCATATATATGTCGTTATATTAACATTAAACATGAGCCAATAGACAATTTATTTGTCTCTCAGTCTCCCCAACTTTTCACCAATTACCCCAAAATTTCCTCTTTTAAAAAAATCACCAAAAAATACAACAAACAGAACAATAGATTTTTTGCTAATAAGGCGGAAAGTTATGCCATGAACCACTCTATGGAATATATTCATTAAAGGTATTAAAAAAAATAAGCATAAGTATGTACGTCTTTTTTTTTTTGAGCATGAACAAAACTATTCCCAAATATCCCCAGGCTCCCCTATACATTAAAATATACGTTGTATAAGTACATCATGTATAGATAAATATAATATTTACATTATTAGTGAATCGATTGATTGTATAAGATAAATATATGCAATATTGTATACAAATGTTTACCATTGCCAACTACGCCTCTGCTGAGAAATATAATAGATTTATTTTTTTTTTTTACTAACATGGAGCTTATTTTAATTATTATTTTATATTATTATTATTAATTATACAAACGTGACAATAACACGTTTCATATAAGTATTTGCCAATAAGATTGGAAAAGACAAGTGGGATTCAATTTTCATATATCAAAACATGTGTGAACATGCAGGCAGCATATGTTCAAATTCAAACATGTGAACAAGGGCGACATTTATTTTAAAAATTATTATTATTGTTTGCGAGGTGCAAATTTAGTTTCAAGATACAAATTCTTCTTAACCCTTTCCGTGTTCTAATGTAAGGCCAAAAAACACAAATATTTTGCATGTTTTTCAAACCGTTAATTTTGCATATTCAAAATATTTAATTATTAAAATTCCAAAAAACTGAGTTTTTTGGGGTTGGCAAAGCACTATTTTATCATTGAAAAAGCACATTATTGATTGCTTTACCAATGCTCTGCCACCGTTTTGAAACTATAATTTTGGTACTGGCGAAGCACTCATTTTATTATTCCAAAAGTACTTTATTGATTATTTGGTCAATGCTTTGCCAACATTAAAAAAAAAACAAACGGCCAAGCTCTGCCCGTGGTTACACTCAGGGAACTTCTGCAGTAAGAATTTGTTAGTTGTTTAAGTAGCATTTCAGTTTTGTTATTTTAAGTAAAAAATAACATTCATTTATAGAAGAAATGTAAATTTTCGTTGTATCGTCCTAACAAAAAACAGAGTTGTTAGAATTTAAATTGAAAAAATACAACATTTGAGAATAGAACGATACAACATTTTTATGTAAGTTTAGTGTTCTATGTTTGAGTGTGCTAACAAAAAGAAAACCCAATAGAAAATCGTTGTTAAAGTGAAATAAAAATTTTAACTCTGTTTTTTGTTAGGACGATACAACAGATAGCACACCCCTTGTGAATAACCTAAATATAAAATACTGAGAATTCGTAACATTCATTTTATTCATGTATTAAGTAATTTTTGTTAGTTGTTTTGGCTAAATTGTGGTTCATTTTATTAACATTTTATGTTATGTTGGTGGTCCTGTTTTCAAATGAAATTTAATTTGTTGTGAAATACAATTGCAGCGGTCTTTGTCTTTACATACAAAATATTTCAAGTGTACCATTTTGGGGTTGGCAAAGCACTATATCTTTAAAAATCTTTTACTCTGCAAGCGCTGGTACCACCACTAAAACTGCTACCTGGATAGAAAAATTAAATCTTTCATGTACCTTCGTTTTACTACCAGAAGAATACCAACAAAAGGGAATTTGGTAAAGTGTTGTTTTTTTAAACGCGTCGTATAGACCAAAATAGACCAAATATAATTAATATTAGCTTAACTATATCCGTTAACCCATAAAAAAACTCAAAGTGAATAAAAACGCGTTTAAGACGAAAACTAACATATTACTTTTCGTATACACGTTAACTTTCAACACGGACAATTATCAACGTTGAAAACTCAACGTTTATACATTTTCACATCTAACGTAACTTATTCGCGTAAGGTAGATTTGCTTTAAATACTTAACGTTGATTGGCGTGAGACAAAATACAGCTATTGTAACACTATGCGACAGTCAAAATCGGGATGGGATGAAACCAACGGGAAATGTTATATCGGTCAAAAACAAGTTATACGTGTCCCGGCGTTTCGCTGGGTCACCCCTAGGAATCGAGATATATCTTTTTTTTGACATAACTCGAGAACCACTAGTCCGATTTTTCTCAAACAATTTAAAAAAAATTACAATTCCTTTAATCTGTTCATACAACGTTTTTCTATATACTCAACAGTTTTGCCGGTAAAAATAAATGTTTGTTACCGCTACCATAAAAATCAATAACCTTTTGTTTATTACTTTTTTTAATATTTTAGGCAAAAAATATTTTTTTCTTCATACATTTATTTTTACCGGCAAAACTGTTGAGTATTTAGAAAAACGTTATATGAACAGATTAAAGGAATTGTAATTTTTAATTTTTTTTTAAATTGTTTGAGCAAAATCGGGCTAGAGGTGCTCGAGTTATGTCAAAAAAAAAGACCACCAAAGGTTAAATCGATATATCTCGATTCCTAGGGGTGACCCAGCGAAACGCTGGGATACGTATAACTTCTTTTTTACCTATTTAACTTTCCCCGGTAGTTTGAACCCTTCCCGATCACTGACCCCTACCATTTGTCTCACAGTGTAATTAATAGGGCAAGGAATTTCATGCACTTAAAAATGGAAAATATGCGCCTAAAATATGCGGTTAAAAAAGAAAAATATGCATTATAAATATAAGAAATATGCACTAAAAACTATTAATTTTGCAAAAATAATGCAATCTAAAACTTAAAAATGCATTTAAGTTAGTTATTTTGCAAACAGACACAGAACTCGAAGATTTCCCATAGGTCAATAAGGTTTTAAGAAAGTTTATTTTGATTGAATCAAAATATGAAAACGTATCAATTTTTTATATTTTTTTACAAAATAAAAAATGCTCCTAAAAATGAAAAATATGCACAAATATGCTTTAAAAACACAAAATATGCATTAAAAAGGCACCAAATATGCATTTAAAGTCAAAATATGCAAAAACATGCATTTATGACAAAATATGCAAAAATATGCAACTACAAATCGATGCCATTTTGTTCTAAATTTGATGATTCGAATATATATATAGTCCATATTAGTTTTGGACTATCGAGAAAAAATATGCATTTGCATGAAATTCCTTGCCCTAGTAATTAATATGTATTTTTGTTAATTCTAATTTAGTAGGTTTGAGGTTAAGAAGAAGAATAAACATTTTCTTTAAAAGTTATAAACACATTAAATTTGCAAATCAGACTGGATCCAGTTTCTGCCTTTTTCTATGGACAGGCTTCATCAGTGATTTTCCATTAAATTGTATTATTGGGTGCGTTCGGCAGATACAATTTGACAGTCAACAGCTCTACAATAGTTATGCAACTATCTGCTCAACGACCTGATTACTAACCGCTCAGTCAGAGCGCTCTCATATTTTGGTAACGTAAAAAATGTTTGCTACTTTTGATCAAATAGTGATACATTTGTTGTTGTTGATTTTAAAAAATTTTTGTTTTGTATGATTGACAAATAAAAACATACAAATATAATTCAAAAACAAGAAATTTAAAAAATCAAAAGAAAATATAAAAAAAAATTTATTTAAAAACAAAAAAAGAAAACATCGGTAAGCAGAGTAAGTAATCACAAAGCGCTACAAGTCACCGGTATCAGTTTAAGGTTTCTCTGCCGAATGCTACCATTGCTTATATTTTTATTGTCAGATTGTCTCTATATGAATACTTTCAGAAGTGATTACACAGACATATACAAACATTCTACCTTAGATTTCCTGTTTATCTTCTTATTTCCTCCGTGTCACCTTTTCGCAAATGTTGCCACACTGACGTATGGTTTTTACGTACAAGTGCAGGAAATTTGTGTATATTGGAAACGGGTATTTTTTTTTAGTAAAGTGTCGTTTTTTCAAACGCGTCGTATAGGCTGTTCGAATGTTTTAGGGGTAAAATTGGGCTGAGGAGATTAAAAAATCGTTTTTCGAACACCATTTTTGGTGGGTATGATCGAATTATATATATTTTTTTCTAATTCGAGGATCCTTCACAAGAATCTGAAGCCAAAATAATAATAACACATCCGCAAAAAGATGGTAGTGAAAGAAATATATTTCGTTATATGTATTTTTCTTTATTTTTTACACGTCTAATGAAATTAATGGTTTGCACTGGTGTTTTCGAAGTAAGTGGAATATATTGGAACGCAATGTAATAAAAATTAATTTCATCCTACATATAAGTATCACCCTAAAGTGTATTTATTTTGTATTAATAAAATATTTGTTAAAATATTTTACACCAAGGCACAAATTACATAATATACTAAATTCAATAACATATGGTTAAATGATCATTGACTACCCAGTGTAGAAACGGTAATGACATATCATTATATTTTGGACTACCAGTAATAACACAGACTTACCTTCTGCATTATTTTAAAACATATAATAATGAGTTACTGATAATGACTTATTTCTACCATTATTTCAAATAGAAAATAATTTTCTTGATTTTTTTTTTAATTTTTTTAAATCTATTTTTAGACTCAATATTTTTTAAACACTGGTAAGGATATATGTAACCATATATTTTTTGATTTTTTGTATGTTGGCGAGTAAGCTTACTTATGTGCAGCAGGTCAATTATGTTTTTATCTATTAAATATTACATGTTGATATAGCTCAGATGGTAGAGCTATTGACTGGCAATCTGTAGACCCAGGTTCGATTCCCGCACCAGCAAATTTTATTAAAAAAAAAAAATACAATAAAAAATATTTTTTTTATATAATTTATTTTTATGAAAATCTATTTTTAGACTCATTATTTTTGTCATTACTGGTAAGCACATAGTTGACGATATATTTTTTGATTTTTCGTATGCTGGTATGTAACCATAACTCATTATTTTTCGCGACATCGCCATATAAAGGTAATAAGAAATCTAATAACAAGTAACTAGTTACCATTACCAAGTATGTAGTTACATAACCACATATCTGGTAATGATTTTCTACACTGGGTAAAAGCTTGTTATAAATACATATATCGTCAGGTGAAATGAAAAACAATGTAACTAACCATCGGCTGAAAAGTCCGTAGGATGACAAATAGGTGGCACTACTAATGAAAAATTTATATGAATGTTTGGAAACAACCAACCTTCAGATGATACCTGTCAAAATTTAGTGACAATTTGCACACTAGTGAACAAGTTACAGCTGTTTTAGTGACGCTTCTTTTGCGATTTTGAAAATAATGGTCACAACAATAATTAAAAACAGTTTTAATAATTTTGTTATCCGGTGTCTTCAAATGCAATAAATGATGTACAAAATAATGATGTAATGCAATAAATGATGCAGAGAAACGTCAAAATGATATCAATTGCATTGTAATGGAGAATACTTTACCATTTCTTGGCTAAGAAATATAATAGTTTTTTCTTCCAAAAACACAAAATTTCATTAACAGTTAATTTTTTTCTACAAATAATAAATAATTAAACTTTTTTCCGTTCGTCTTTACTAAAATTGGTGTTGCTTTTGATTGCTGAATTAAGATTCGCTTGCAAGGCAACGATATCATGATATTGCAATAACACTGAAATTAAGTGTCTTCACTTGAGATGATATAATTTTGACAATTGCTTGCTATCGCTTTATTGCATGTCAAGACACTAGGTTAGTTACGTTATTTTACATTTCACCTGACTGTATGGTACAATTATCTAGGATTAAATTAATAATGTTGAGTAAGTATATAAGGTTTAATTAAATTGTGGTTGACTCAGTATTACAAATTGTATAATAGAAACAATTATGTTTATTCAGGTGTGACGTATGCGTGATATTTGATTACTTAAATATTAAGTATACGTACCGGAAGTCAAAAGCTACACCAGGGATGAAAAATTAGATTTTTGAAATGACGGTACATTTTTGAAACCGAGCATGTTAATTTTTGGCATGTGCCGATTTTAACCAAAATCAATAGCCTTCGTTCTTGGGCCGATATAAATCGGTGTACCATATTTAATCAAAATATATTAATATTTGCGACCTGTAGCGTCGCATAAGAATACATGGACAGACAGACAAACGGAATGACAGACATCGCCAAATCGAAATTTTGAGTCGATCAGTATACTAAAAGGTGGGGTAAGCACAAACTTATTATAATAACCTCATGGTGTAGGTATTTTATAAGTTAAATTTTTTATTTAAAAATCTTTAAAAAATTTCATTAATTTAGTGAATTTTTTTATGAAATTATGAAAAATTAAAAAATAGAACGAAAAAATGCACAACAACAATGAATTTTCATACAGTCAATGAATTTTTTCATTAAATCAATGAATACATTTTAAAGAAATTCTATCAGTGTAATGGGTTTAAATGGTGTTAAAATTTGTCCTTAAAAAGGTAAAAAATTAAGAAATCAATAAAAAAATTTCAGTTTGTACATATTTAAGATAAAATCGGAAATATAGTCTATATGGGCGCTAGGTGAAAATATGTACCGATTCTATCTAAAATCAATAGAATTTATCCTTGTGTTGATGCGAGTTAGCGTACCAAATTTTAATAAAATATAACTAAACAAACATAAGAGCCAATTTTTGGGGTACCTTTGTATGGGAGCTAGGTCTAAACATGGACCAATCATAACCAAAATCAATAGGCCTCGTCCATGGTCGATATAAGTTAATGTATCAAATTTTATCATTATATCTTAATACGTCCGACTTGTAGTGTGTGCACAAGAATATATATGAACAGACAGATGGACGTAATGAAAAAAGATGGTCAAGCAAAATGCAAAACCTGCTACCTTCCCGTAGTACCTCTGTGACTAAGAACAAGCTAAAAGAGTACTTACCTCTATCATTGGTAAAAATAAACCACACCTAACATAACATATTAAGTAATAAATCGCTCAAAACCTAAAAACAAAATATTTATATAAACATAACATAAATTAAAATAAATTTTAAAAATAAACTGAAACGGAAATATAAAAAACAGTAGTAGTGAAACTACAATTAAAAAGTACAATAAAAACTAATTTAGCTCGAAAAGTAAACTGCTAACGTATGTAAGCCATATTACGAGTAGTACTTCTTTACGATAAACTTATATAAAACAATCAAAAACAAAACTAAAAAAAAAAGATATAAGTGGTGGTTTCGTAAGACCACAAACATATCAACATTTATATTAAAGTTCCTTCATGGACATGCATGGTGGTTTTATATGCATAACGTGTGCGGTGGTGGTGATGGTGGTGCTATTACTATATATAAATCAATCACATTGGATTACATGTGAAAAACTTTAAATGTTGGTAAATTTTGTGTAATCCACAAGAAATCGATATGAGTTTAAAAGATAAACTATATAAATTTTAAAAAAGAGTGTTCATATGCAATGAGTGGGAAAGGACCATAATATAGAATATAAATGTGACAATTGTAAAATATTTTTTTAAGCATTTCGAACTTTGTTGTTAATCTATAGATAAATTAGCCACGGTTCCCTAGGGAATCCGTGAAAAATTCAGAAGATATATTTCAAATATATGTGACCTTCTCCGAGAAAAGGGACCTAGTGTGTCAAAAAACCTAGTGTGTCAAAAACTTGGGAAAATCGATATTTTCTCATCAAAGGAATTTTATCGATTTTCCCAGGTTTTTGACACACTAGGTTTTTGGACACACTAGGTCCCTTTTCTCGGAGAAGGTCACATATGTAATTAAATTAAAAGTTTTTAATTTAAATTTATAATTGGAATATAAAAAATAAGCTTTCCATTATTATCTAAAAAAAAAGGTTATTACCATACGGATTACTAAGTAATGATATGCAATTACATTTCACATTACTTTAAAATACAAAATAATGACTTACTGATAATAAGTTATTGAAGTATTTATGTGTTCTTGCAAAGTAATCACTTACTGGTAATTGACTAAATAAGTTACGATTTAGTATTTTTTATTTTAATATTTTATTTATTAATTTGTTTTGAACATTTTTCCAACTGAATAGAAAATTTTCCGAGGTAAAAAGTTATTTTGCTAATATGACCAACTATTTCACAATGTAGGGTATGCATTTATATTCTAACTTCAGTAACCACTTATTCAATTTTTGTGAGTAATTACTTATTCTTTGACTATGAGTAACCACGCTGGTAACTCATTATTCTAATTTTTTTTGCAAGCGAGAGGGTAATGATCACCCATGAATTCTGGCACATAATTTAGCGAGTAAATAGCCTGATAACTAGTTTAATCCTTTGTGTGCTACTCACTCGCTTAGATACTTGGTAATGTCTGTTTTGCTGGGATGTTAAACAAAATATCACTATGCCACCAAATCAAGGGAATCGTCTCGGACAGGGTAGGAAATAACACGCGATAGGATATTCGGTCGGCAGTTTTTCAGCCTCGAGTTCTATGTAGAGGCTGAACTAGATGGCTAAAAACTCTTCTTACTATTTTGTGATAAAATAAAAAAATTTATTCTCAAAAAATTTAAATATTTATTACGAGTAGAAGACCAGCGAAGAAATATATTAAATATTTACATATATTCGTTGGAAATATGTGTGCTTTAAGGGGGGTAAATACTGTAACAACAGAATTTTAAGGGGCATAATTAAACGGCTGTCAAAAATTCAAATAACAATATTTTTCCTATATTATTTTCTTGTTTAAAATATATGTTATTGTAGCATTTTCAAAAAATATTAGTTTTAAATTTCTCCAACCAAAATCGCCAGGGTTGCCACTTCATTATTAGCCTTTTTTAAAAAAGGCAAAATCGGCTGCCACTGTACAGTAGACCGTGCCGCAAAAAAAAAGTTCGCCGTACACCCTCTAATATGAAGTATTTTTGCAAGGCAATTTGAAAAAAACAATTTTTTGCTGAAGGGGTCGCCTTTTTTAATTTTTCGTTATAGCTTCGGCATTTAAAGTCGGATTTTAATGTGTGATATATCGATTTTTTGCCTCGAGAAGACCAGTGTTTTGATAAAGGGTTTTTCAACAGGGACGCTACAAAAGTAGAAAGACAGGGACAGCAAACGACGCCATATTTCTTGCCGCTCTTTTCACATTTCTCTTCAGTAAGGTTTGCCATTTCAGGATGGAAAGATATACGAGCCAACAACGAGTCGAAATTATTAAAATTTACTACCGACATTCGGTGTCAGTGGCCTCAACGTTAAGAGCGCTACGTCCAATTTATGGTCGTCATAATGAATGGCTTCGTCAATAAACAAAATATGCATTATTGGTCAGACAGCAATCCACACGTGCTCCATGAGTCATCATTGCATCCCGAAAAAATTACGGTTTGGTGCGGTTTATGGGCCGGCGGCGTCATTGGGCCGTACTTCTTCCGTGATGATCAAGACCGGCACGTTACTGTGAATGGGAATCGCTACCGTTCAATGATAACCGAATATTTTTGGCCCCAATTGGATGATATGAACTTGGAGGACATGTGGTTCCAACAGGACGGCGCCACAAGCCACACAGCGAATGTCACAATCAATTTATTGCACCAAGTTTGGAGAACGTGTTATCTCACGAAATGGTCCAGTCGATTGGCCGCCTCGGTCGCCTCGATATATTTCCAGATATCTTCGGATCCGAAATTTGAGGGTATATCGAGGTATATGACCATGTATGATCATATATGAGCATACATGAATCATATGTGAGCATATATCGTCATATATGAACATGTACGGTCATATACCCTCAAATTTCGGATCCAAAGATATATGGAAATATATGAGATCATGTATGGTCATACATTGAACTATGCACTGTCGTATATGATCATGTATGCCTATGCAGGATCATATACTAGTCAATGTATGATAATGTATGTTCATATATATTTCTATATTCACATGGGAATGAAAAAAAATTTTAAAAGGCGACCCCTACGTTCTGCAACCATAATATAAAAAAAATTTCTGCTGGGTTTATCGAAAAACTTCATTAGCAAAAGTTTAATGATTTTTTGCGAGCTTTAATTTTCTGACATTAGGGTTTACATTTGGGTTGTAGCAACTGAGATCTGGTGGGTAACTACTAGAACGGGATACCTGAGGTCAATGGCCGGCCATGGCCCTTAGAGCAAAACACTGGTCTCCTCGAGAGAAAAACATCGATGTATCATTCCTCAAGATCCGACTGTAAATGCCAAAGATATAACAAAAAATGTAAAATGGCGACCCCTAAGTTCGGCAAAAAAAAATTTTTTTTAAACCTCCTTGCAAAATTACTTCATATTGGAGGGTGTACGGCCCACTTTTTTTTTGCCTGTAAGGTGGTACGGTCTACTGTACAGCCTTCATTAATTATTGGAAATTAAAAATGTAAAGTGATTCTTAATACCACTGCAGATTTCTGATCTAACTTCAGAAATCTGCAGTGTACTATTTTCGGCTAATATTTTTGTTGATTTTAGCAGTATAATGTTATTTACATATTACATATTATTTTAAAAAAAATTTGCATAAAAACACTAATTTGACAAAGTTTTTGTCGCAAATTTTGCACACAAATTTGTTTGTTAAGACATCTATGTAGAACAGATACAACTAAAAAAATTTTAATAAAAATTTTTTAAATTTGTGTTTTGCACACAAATGTTTTAACGAATTCGTCTAATTCTTTTTATAAAAACAGTTAGTAAATTTAACTTAAATACAGCCCAAATTTTGTATTTAGATGTACTAATATTAAGCAAAAATTTTTACTGCCTCAACTGAGTGATTTATTATTTAACTAAAAATTTGTAAATTGTAAATATTCAGCACAAGGCTGATTTAGCAGTTTTTTCTATAGGTAATTTTTTAACTAATTTTCAGTAGCTTTTTATGCTGTTTGTACCAATTTATTTCTATTAGTGTAAGTATAAAAAATAGAAAAAGTAGAAGTATCATAAATATTCTATCGTCGACCGGCCTGCAAAATGTCACATGTATTTTTTAATAGATTTTCAGGAGAGCGAAAAAACTGTTACAAAATCTACTTTTAAGATATTTTATTGGCATCAAATGCCTTAATGATGATTTTACTAAATGAGGTCGTGAATAATTAAGGCATATGATGCCAATAAAATATCTTAAAAGTAGATTTTGTAACAGTTTTTTCGCTCTCCTGAAAATCTATTAAAAAAACACATGTGACATTTTGCAGGCCGGTCGACGCTATGTAAATAGTAAATATGTGGAAGATAAAAATTCATACAATTTTTAAAAAATTTTTTTAATTTTTTTTGGCACGCAACGAAAATAGTCTTCCTGGTCTAGGACTTTGATGATTTATATAATAGATAAATGTACTAATTCAGTATAATAAAAACCCCCAAGTATTGGGCGCTGTGTGGGTACAGTCATGTTCAGAGAAGACAAAATCACTCATATTTGCTTCTTTTTACTTTTTTAGCTTTAAAATAGCTCTTTCTTAAGATTTTTGAGCTTTAAATGCTCTCTTTACGACTCTTTGCCCAAAAATGCTTTTTGTTTTTTTTTTTTTTGCTCACATAAGAATATTATTTCTCTTAACTTTGAACTTTAAAAAAAAAACTGTTGCTTTTAAAATTTTTTTTTACTTTTGCTTTTTAAAATATTTTTTTGGTCAGTTCAGTTCTTTGGCAAGAAATACCAGAAAAATTTCTTAAAGCGAGCGTTTTAAGGGCTAAATTGTTCTGTCGGCTAGAAACTTCACTATGCACAGAAAAAATTTTAACCAAGTTTTAAGTGACAAACATAATTTTTAAAATTCAATTTCCATTTCAACAACATTTTTAACTGAATCAATTAAATATTTTGTTGATATGACAAATTTACAAGTTTTTTCTCAATTAAACTTGTTTGTTGAAACTTAACAAACGTGGTTTTTAAATTCAACAAGTTCTCTGCTAACTCAGTCATTATCGTCTATCTACAATCAGAGAAATAAAAATAGTTTCAAATAGTAGAAAAAGCAGCTTAAAATTAGTTAAAAGTTACTTTTCAGAAAAAAACTAAAACAAGAACAGCAAAAATAAAACTGTTAAATTTACAAATTTTAGTTATATTTAAGTTACCTTATAGTTAATTGAAAATGAAAAATTATACTGTAAAATCTGCAGAAAATTTTGCTAAATATTAGTAGAATATTATGTATTAGTGGCTGTTCGTGAGGCGGTAAATATCTCTTAAGAGGTCCGTAATATAAGCGTTGTTCGCAACCGTATACTAAACGTATACTTAATATAACAGAATCACATAATACTCATACGTACTGTGGTCAAAAAAAAATTAAAATTTAGTTTATTAAATATTCAAAGTTATTTCCAGCATGGCAATACATGAAACGCATTATCATTGCACTACTTTGGATCTTTATACCTTACCTCTGCATTACTTCGTAGGGGAATGTCGTGTACCTTGGTACTTTTGAAAATTTAATATCAATATCTCGAACATTACGACAGATTCAAATAATCTTTAAATGTAGAAAGATTAGTTTTGTTATTGTATTATAGATTGCGCGTATTTTTTCTGCATTTTAAGAAATTGCATTTTTTTTAGAAAAGCGAAAAAGTGTTCCAATATTTGCAAAATAAGTGATATATACTTGAAATGTGTCTCATTTTGTAATTTAAGATTTCAATAAAATAGGCATTTCTAAAAACTGGCGGAAATTTGAACCAAAGATTATTTCTAATCAATTAAATTAAAAAAGCACAATTAGCTTATGGAGCTTCAATTAAAAATGTACTGAAATTGGTGAGATGTATAGAAGAGAAAATATTCAAAAAGTTTCAAGGCACTTTAATTTTTGCACAAACATAATTTTTACCTAATTTGTACAAATCAGTTAAAAAATAACATTAAATAACATTAAACAAAAAGCAAACTTTAAATGGGCCCGAAATTTCAACAATTTTTCTTATTTTTAAAAAAATAGTTTAATTTTCTTTCAAAAATATACTTTTGTCATTTCAAGGTTCACTAACCCATTTAAAGGGCCTCCTGTATATTTAAAACGATCCTCCGAAAGGATCTCGTGGGATTAATTTTTACGTAACAGCCACAGGTTGACTTATTTTTTTTTTTAACAATTTGATAATATGAATTAACTCACTCTGATAATAAAAATTTCATTTCCCCTTCCATTCTGGTTCGTTCCATATGTTTAGTGTTCCTATTTCACTCGTTCTCCATTTCGTTGTACTTGGCTATAAACTAGAATGGAAAGAAAATCAATATCTATATATTGTATATTATTAATTTTTTAAAACAAGAGGAAGAGCCATTTAAGGCTCCTGACCAAATTATAAATACATATGTATGTATGAGTGAGCCCAAAAATTGTGGCGAACTCATTCGAATTAGTGTTCGTTCGCTTATTTTTTAAATGAGCAAGAGCCGGAGCGATGGAGCTGAAACCATCCCTGTCATTTAAGCCCACTTCAGATAGGACCTTCGATGGCAGGTATGTGCGATTATGGACCGATTGTAACCAATTTCAATAGGGCTGGTCCTTGGACCAAGAAAAGTTTATGTGTTCAAATTTTATCAAAATATCTTTCAAAATATGTAAAGACGGACATCACTAAATCGACTGTAAAAAATATTCCAAATCGATCAGTAGACTAAAAAGCGGTCTACGTCCATTATTTTTGGTAGTTACAAGCATCAGCACAAACTCATTCGGCCTAATCGCGGTTGTCGTATACGACAAGAAAATTTGTCGTTTTTGCCAAAAAGCATTTTTTGGTACCGCGAATGTCGTTTTTTTCGGTCAATACACCAAAAACTGTCGTATAAATATTTGTGCACGACAGCCTCAAAAAACTTTTAAAAAAAGTATTAAAATAAGTGAAATTAAACATAAAATCACTTTAATATATTAACAAGTTAAATTAAAGAAGAAATTTTTTTATTTAAATAATAATTTAACGCACTGGGTATTTTAAAACTTGTGGAAAAGCACACTATCCTTAAAATGAAAAGTTTCACTCTGACACCTTGATTTTTTATTATTATTCGTTTTATTATTACAAAATTTATTTTTTTTGATTATTTTATGAAAACACCACAAAAATAGATGAAATATTTAATTTTATTATATTCCCTGTCGTATATTTTACACAATACCAAAATATAATAAAAACGACAACGACAACGCCTGCTGTCGTAATACGACAACCGCAATCAGGCTGATTATCTATAGTGTAAACATTTTATTTTTTTTGCGAATACTTTCAATTTAGTATGAATTTTATCAAACTAAAGATAATTGTAGTTTAAATAAACTTTTTGGGCCATATGCATAATAATTTTTAAAATTTATAAATGGCTTATAAAACAAATTTTTCATACAAACGTCTGTCCGTCCGTCCGTCTGTCTGTCCATGCAATCTTGTGCGCACTCTACAGGTCGCAGATATTAAGATATTTTGATGAAATTTGGTACGCCGACCTATGTTGGCCCAAGGACGAACAAGTTTGATTTTGGTGAACATCGGTCCATGTTTAGACCTAGTGCCCATATAAGGGTCCTACCAAAATTATATTGTTTATACGCTGCAGGCCGCAAATATTAAGATATTTTGATGAAATTTGGTACACAGACCTATATTGGCCCAATAACGCAGCCTATTGATTTTGGTGAACATCGGTCCATGTTTAGACCTAGTGCCCATATAAGGGTCCTACCAAAATTATACTGTTTATACGCTGCAGGTCGTAAATATTAAGATATTTTGATGAAATTTGGTACACAGACCTACATTGGCCCAATAACGCAGCCTATTGATTTTGGTGAACATCGGTCCATGTTTAGACCTAGTGCCCATATAAGGGTCCTACCAAAATTATACTGTTTATACGCTGCAGGCCGCAAATATTAAGATATTTTGATGAAATTTGGTACACAGACCTACATTGGCCCAATAACGCAGCCTATTGATTTTGGTGAACATCGGTCCATGTTTAGACCTAGTGCCCATATAAGGGTCCCCCCAAAATTATACTGTTTATACGCTGCAGGTCGCAAATATTAAGATATTTTGATGAAATTTGGTACATAGACCTATGTTAGCCCAAGGACGAAGCCTATTGATTTTGGTGAACATCGGTCCATGTTTAGAACTAGTGCCCATATAAGGGTCCCCCCAAAATTGGCTTGGTTACAAACTGCAGGTCGCAAATATTAAGATATTTTGATGAAATTTGGTACACAGACCTACATTGGCCCAATAACGCAGCCTATTGATTTTGGTGAACATCGGTCCATGTTTAGACCTAGTGCCCATATAAGGGTCCTACCAAAATTATACTGTTTATACGCTGCAGGCCGCAAATATTAAGATATTTTGATGAAATTTGGTACACAGACCTACATTGGCCCAATAACGCAGCCTATTGATTTTGGTGAACATCGGTCCATGTTTAGACCTAGTGCCCATATAAAGGTCCCCCCAAAATTGGCTTGGTTACAAACTGCAGGTCGCAAATATTAAGATTTTTTAATGAAATTTGGTGCGCTGACTCACATTATAGAAAATTTTGACACAAGCCCCATTTTAACCCATTCGAATGTCGGATCCGGTGTAAACCTGGTATGTTATTGAGTTTAATGTCAAACTCCATACATAAGAAATATGGTTTATATTTAGACAAGGTCTACAAGGCATTTACGATTTTATATGAAAACCCTTAACCCTTTGACGACCATAGGCAAGTATGCTTGCCAAAGGGTTTTTCGCACTTATAATTGTCCAGACAAAAGATAGAGTAAATATGTCCAAAGGTGATTTGTATAGGAGGGTTGAGGCAACAAAAGTGTAGTAGGCGGTAAATCCCTACCTAGTGCCACTTTCCCCTTGCAAGCCCTTGAAGTTAGTTAACTAGAATTCTTCATTTTAGAGGCAAAAGGCACAAACTTTGACAAGCGAAATGAAGGGCAAGCAAGGGATCTATAAGGCCAATTTTTTGTGAAGTATCTATAATTTAATTGCAAATCACAAAAATAGAATAATAATAAAAATATTTTTGGTAAGTGAAATGAGAGGTAAGGAGGGGTTCAACGGAGTAAATTTTTCTTGGCATAACTATTATTAGGTCAGAGATCACGAAAATCGTAAAAACTTCAAAATCGCTTCGGCAGAAAATGTATGGTCGTCAAAGGGTTAATATAAAATGTTGACATTACATTTTAGATGATGTTGATGTTAAACAGAAGCATTCCAAGAAACATTTTTCGGACTCTCCGGCACTCTCCGGCAGATTCATGAATCCGGCTTTTACGGCACGTTAACTGTCCGTAATGTACGTATCCGTCAATGCTTGTAAGTATACGGAACATTAACGGACCGTATAAATGGATTTTCGAACACAATACGTTTTAACTCCGTTTTGGTGTATCCGTTTCCGTACCTTTAAATACGGATTTCAGCGGTTGCAGTTTGTTTACAAAATAAAAAATTATATTTTTGAAAAGTCGGTGCAAATATAATTATAACGGGAATATATGGAGAATATGCAATAGAGGGAATTCTTTTTATCACACCATTAATCAAACAACATCAAGTAACAATGTAAGATTTATGAAACTTATTGGTTTTTGTATAACATGTGAGAATTTGCATCGTGCACGCAGTCAATTAAACCATAAATAATTTATTGTCTCTTTTCCATATAGATGTTGGTAAACCGAGCCGGATGTGCTAAATATTGTAATTGTATTAATTAGAAATTTATTAATAGTAATTGTAAATAATAACTATTAATGAATTTATAAAAAAAGAAAAAAGAATGGTGTATTGAAAATAATAAACACATGGTATATTTTTGTGGAAAAAATCGGTAGGATACGTACAAGGAAATACTCAGTTTTTCACACGACATAACGGTCCGAAAACGGTCCGGCATTGACGGACTTTCAACGGACTAGTCCGTTTTTTACATGACATAACGGTCCGTAAACGGTCCGTCATTGACGGACTTTAAACGGACTTGTCCGTTTTTAACACGACATAACGGTCCGTAAACGGTCCGTCATTGACGGATTTTCAACGGATTCGAATCAGTTTCGATGTTCCTTATGTTCCGTTTTCTGGGCCGTATACGGATACAGAAAACGGTACATATACGGAGTTGGATTCCGTTTATGACGGATCGAAAACGGTGCGTAAATCGAACGAATTGTTTGTTGGGATATCTGAGTTAAAACGAAAACAAACTTGGTTTGATTTCAAACAAGAATTCATTTAATTTAATGTTGCTTCTGGTTGATTTTAAAATCTCTTTGTTTTTCTTTGTGTATTAAAAGAGTTAAGGGATTTAAACAAATTAAAAAGCAAAATATTTTCTAATAATTATCTTTTTTTCTAAATTTTATTTAACAGTTTCATCAAACAATACGAACGTACCTGAATGATCGTGTTTGGGAATTCAAATTTTATGTTGCAAAGGATTGGCCAGAAAAACCAATAATATTACATTTTCCAGGATGCACGCTAACGGTAATATTTAAAATTTGAAATGAAAAACCAATTTTTAAATTTCATATTCCCCCGCACAATTTCAGCCCAACAACAATATATACCAAAGCTTTGGCATATTCTGCCCATCACAACAAATCGAATATGTGGATCTAATGCGTACCGAAGACATACTAATCGATTGGCAACAACCACTGTACCTGAATTTTACGCACATTGCTATTATGAATCGCCTGGATGATTTTTACAAAGAAATGGGCATTATGGAAAGGCTTGAGGGTGATATTTATGTGTGCAATAAATTGAATACGGATTTGGAATTATCTGAGTTACCCGATAATGCGTACATGCGCCAATTGACAGTGGATGATACCCAAAATATACATGATTTATACCCGGCCAATGAAATTGAATGTGTAGATGTATTTGAGATATTGGTTAGAGTGCTGCCCGGTTTGGGTGTATTTAGAAAAGATACAAATGAGCTGGCAGCATGGATGGTACATTCATATTATGGAGCTATGTTTTCCATGCAAACACGTCCAAATTATAGACGATTAGGGTGAGTACTAATAAGAGTTTTATAAAATATGTATATGTTTCCTGGACTATGGAACTTTAAGATTAAACAAGAGATTCTGAAGGGATAAATGAAATATATAATTAATTTCAATTCTTCGTTAAGCCAACAATCAGGGAATGCCACATGTTAATATGTTGATATCAGAAAAATACCATACTTGGGAATTTTTCATTGACATTAGTAACTCAAGGATTTTGATACCGTTAAGGAACCACGATTATTTTAAATTATTTGATGACTTTGCAAACCTACGATTAGTCAAAAATATTGGAGTGCTATTATACATTTTGATTATTTGACAATGTACCTATTCCGTAACTGGTTAAAGGAGTACTTGTCACAGGGCTGGTATAATTTACCATTACTGTGGGCAAAGCACTGTCAAACATTTTTAATGGAATAATCCCGTGACTGATGAAATGAGGCCATACCACCCAATTGCCCCCAAAGTACCTATCCCGTGACTGGTTAAAACCGGACTTACCACAGGACTAGTATAATTTACCATTAGGTTAAGCCATTATACTTAAAAAACTAGCAACGTGACTGGTGTAAGGTGGACATATCTCTGGTATAAGTATGTAATAGAAAAAAACGTAAAGGTACGCTCAAAATAATAAGTCTGTTGGCTGAACAGAAAAATTATTTCTATAAAAAAATTTACTCCTGTTTTTTGGCTTAACAAATCTAAATTTAAGTAAAAAATTAGCAAAATAGGAATATAACAACACAAGATTAAATACTTCAATCCTGAAATTTAGGGCAAAATATAAATAGTTACATTAAATTGCTCCTGTGTAAGGTCAGAGGTTAAATTTTTGGATTTTAATTTTTTAAAACATATTAATATAACAGATATTCCTGAGCGGATATTGATGGAACTTCTTGATATTATTTTCTAGATCTATAAATAATATTCTTTATTTAATTTTAGAAATTAACCCTTAAGTGCTCTTGCGGCTTTTTTGACCCTATAATGAAAATATACTAATATATTTTGAGTGGGGCATATAGGCCCCAACAGCAATTAAGGGTTAATTTACTGAAATTAAATTAAGAATATTATTTTTAGATCTAGAAAAATAATATCAAGAAGTTCCATCAATACCCGCTCAGGAATATCTGTTATAATAATATGTTTAAAAAAAATTAAAATCTCCTCAAATTTGACCTCTGACCTTACACATTTGCAATTTAATGTATTTATATTTTGCCCTAATTTTCAGGATTGAAGTATTTAATATTATGTTGTTATATTCTGGCCAAAATCATGTGAAATTAAAAGAAGAAAAAAGAAAACTTTGCCTAAAAGCTAAATAAGTAAATGCCAAAAATCGCTGTTTTCTCGAAATCCGCTCAAAGAAAATCTCTGCCGCAGCCAAATTAAAAAACGAAATCCTACAATTTTTGTAGTTTTTAATCCCTAATATGTTCTTAATAAAACTTTAAAGTTCAATTGTTGATTTTTTAAAATTTCTTTAAAAAAAAAATATAAAATTGTAGATTTGAAGACAGTGTTTAAGAATTCCGACCTTCTTTAGCATTAATTTAAAACGAGTTAGCAAAACACAATTGAAAAAAATAATTCTTATCTGAGTTCGTGGAACTTATAGAATAAAAAAAATATTTCTGTAGTAGATTATTGCAATAAATTTTAAAATTTGTACCCGAATTTCTTGATTAAATGGCCAGCGACACTTCAGTTGCTTGGGGAAATTGTTATAACTCGGCTGATTTTTAACCGATTTAAGTTTTTATTGGTTTATTACAAAGAGAATTCACTCAAAATTACGATTCTTTAGTGGTTTTAGTTCTAATTAGTTTTAAAATATCAATGTTTTCGAAAAAATGCACCAAAAGTCATATTTTCCCCTTGTAATCCGTGTTCCTAACTTCAGGGCCGATGCGGCACGTCTTCTCGATGTCCGATTATCCTAATTTTTTGGGGGACGTAGTTTTACACCCAAATAAATATTTCCAGGGGGTAGCACGGTCAAAAACTCAAAATTTATTTTCCTCCATACAAGCTTGGTTCATTAATTAAAAAAGTGTATATGACAGGATAAATGTATCCATCAAAATATGTAGTTTGATGTACATATTTCCTATGTTTAGCACAGAAAGCGGCCTAAATTCTTTAAAAATGTACCGGGAAAAATTTTGCCAAACCTTATGTGGTGCGAATATCGAAAAACACGTGTCCGCTTAAATTTAACAAGAAATAATATATATGAATTCAGCAGCTATAGCAGTATCCCAGGAAAAAAAGTGAGGAAAAAGAAGTAGTAAAAACATAACAACAGATGAATAGGGAGTAGTGATAATTTGTGGTTTTCACTGATGAATTTAACATTGGCTTGTCATAGGAGGGAAGTTGTTCTTTTTTGAAACAAATTATGTATATTTGAACCGATGAAAAGGAAGTTCATTTTCACTTGTTTGTATTTTAATTTAATTAAAAAAAAAAAAACATCATGCATCGTGTGGGGTTTTTGAACCGACACTCGTTGGCATTGCAAGCAGACGCTCTACCCTTATGCTATGGCTTGTTATCACTTATAGCTGACTTTTAGCAGTCTTGTTCAGTAAATTGTTATATTTATTTATTTATTTATTTATTTCTTTCTATTTTTATTAACAAAAATATATAACATATTGGAAAATATATAACTTTGTTTTTTTAAAGTGTTTTTTTTATAAAAATAATACACTCGTAGAAAGAAATAAAGCTGTAAAAATAGGAGAAAAAGCTACTAAAAAGTATGTAATTAAAAATTACCTTACAAAAAAACTGCTGATATTAGCAGATTGTTTTTTGCTAAATACTAGTAAGATTAGAAGGAAAAATAAAACTGTTAAATTTACAAAATTTTGGTTACATTTAAGTTAACTTTTAATACGAATTACCTTGATAAAATCCGGAAAAAATTTGCAGCATATTAGTAGATAAAAAAAAATTTTTTTCTGCAAGGTAATTTTTAACTTATTTTTACTAGTTCTAACTAAAATGTTTACAGGATTTTTCTCTTCCTGTTATATTTAGTTTAGTAAAAATTTGATCAAAATGGATTTTTTAAATTACAATTTTTTAAATACAAACAAAATTGTAATATTTACCTTTTTCGTAAAAAAATATTTGAAAAATTACATATTTATTTAGAAATTTTATATTTCCATAAAATTTCATTAAAAATTAATAGAAAATTTAAAAAAAAATTTTAAATCGTTTCAATTAATTTTTGAGTGTACAAAAATTGAAAAAAAATAAAAATTTTACAGTGAAAACTACAAAAAGTTATTAATTGTGTAAAAAAAGTTCCAAAACATTTTTTCGACCTGGTGGGATTCGAACCCGCAACCCTCTGATTTCTGTGCCAGCACGTTCCTATGCAACCCCCATACAAAGTATTAACTTCTTATCACCCATGAAAAAGAACTTCTGACTAGCATATATTTATTACAGCATTAGATGTTTAAAACTCATTCCTAAGGGAGTAATTCTTTGTGATAAGGGAGTAATTCTTTGTGATGAAGGAAGTGATTCATTTAGAAGTCATTCCATTTATTTTTGCTGGGATACTTCTCCATATAAAGTACCCAAAATTTTGGAAAATTTTAAAATAGCAAATTCGAAAGAGCAAAAAAGTACCAAAGCTGCCAGTGAAAAGCCCTCAAAAATCCCTTTCCAGCAATACCACAATTGCACGTGGTAACATTGGTCGAAATGACTTAAAAAGCAAAAAACCTAAAAAGGATCCATTTTGAACCCCTTTTTGGACCCTTAAAATTCCGAGGTGGCCGATAAGCTGAGACAGGTCGATCTTAGATTTTTTCTCTATCACATATCCAAATTTAATCAAAATCGGAGTTTTTAGGTTGCAGTACTTCCCTTGCTGGTCGTAAAATTTGTTCAAATTTAGGGTCTCGGGAACCACCGCGGGCTTACGCGTGTAATGGTACTCCAAAGGAGCAAACACTATGTCCGTTTCGCTCTATCTCGCTTATTTTTCGAGATATGGTCCATTTTATGAAGTGAAAATTTTTTATTAAAATTTTCCGAGGGCTCAAGGCCCCACCAATGTTGGACAGAGATAACTTTCTCTTAGTTTTCAAGATATAGGCCATTTTGAAAAATCGAAAGGGAAAGAAATGGCGCCATCTTTAAAACTTTCGATGCACTGGTGGCGCCATCTGCCGGGTAATAACAGAAACATGAAAATATTTATATTTTAACAATAAATTGTGTAAAATTTAACGAATGGGTTCTCAAAAATTTGTTGTAAATAATTTTGAAAATTAACACTCAAAATTGATTAAAGTACTGAGGATTTTTAGTATTGTGTTAAATGAATATAACTAAAATCTTTGTTTAAATCAGTATTTCAACTAGAAATGTGTTCAAAATTAGTCAAATCGATTTGAAACCCGTTTGACAGATTTTTCTACTGACGTAGAAATAGGTCGGTTTCCCAGCAAACATTTTTCTATTTTTGTTTTTGTTTTTAAGTTTAGTTGCGTTCTTTAATGGTTTCAAAAAGAGTAATAGTGTAAAAGATGTGACTGGTTCTGTGTCAGTTCCTTTAGGATTTAAAAATCTTGCAATTACTTAATCTTTGTATCTAAATCGTTGGCTCCTTCAGCCAAAAAAGTCATAAAATATTGTAAATTAACGATGATTTTTAAATGTACCCCTACGGGGAACGAATAGGTCCCCGGTAACATGCTGGACAGGTCCCAAGGCGGCAGGGACTGGCCCTTGATTGGTGAAATGGACGTGTCACTTTAACATCGCACATGGCAACATGTCGCAGAACTAACTCAAAAGGACAAGTACCACAACAGACGTAAAGAAACATATCACCGAACTAATCCGAAAGGAACTGACACAGAATGACGCATATTTTATACATTTTGCATAACTAACCCAAAAGGAACTGACACAGTTAGCCGTGTCAGTTCCTTTTAGTTTAGTTAGGACTTTTTTGGCTGAAGGAGCCAACGATTTAGATACAAAGATTAATTGCAAGATTTTAAAATCTCAAAACATTTTAAATTAATTTTGGACTTACGAGAGATATTCAAAACAATGTGTTACAAACTTCTACAATATATTTTAAAACTCAGCTTAAAAATAAATAGATTATTGAGCTGAATTATAAAACAAAACTAAAAAAAAACGAATTTCTTTTATTTCTATCTTTTTTCTTCTAGTTATGGCATTCGTTTGGCAACAGCATTAACTAAAAAAGTTATTGAACGCGGCTATAAACCTTTCGTAGTGATACGTCCACAAAATGATGCTTCTCGTAATCTCTATACTAAATTAGGTTTTGAAAAAGCGTTCGAAACGTGCCGCGTCAAAATGACACCACATCCTATTAAAACAAATGGTGCACCGGAGCCTTCGGCTCCCGAATTAGATGCCGATGCCGATTTGGAAGCTAACAAGGAGAATCAACCGATTGATGAGGGCATCGAAGACATGCTGGCGGAAAAGTGTGATATTAAAGCTGATGATGCAGCTATGGGCCAAGAGCAGAAACCAACCACAACCGACGAAGGTATAGGTGAAGATAAATAGACAGTAGATAGATGGTGTAGTTTATAAGTTATAAAAAATGAAGGGAAAAAAGAAAAGAAAAAACTTTTGAACATTTTTTAAACAAGAATCTTGAAAAGTAGTGATGAATAGATGAAAAATAAAAAAAGTAAATTATTATATAAACATACAAAAAAAACTATACATATATAAAACAAAAATGCTCTATTAAGTTTATTATAAAAAAATGAATAATATATAAGAAAAATCTATATATTGCATCTCAAGTAAAACAAAAACAAAGGCAAGGAAAGATTTACTAAAAAAACAAAACAAAAAACACAACAACAAAAGTCAGGACAAAAATGTCTTTTTTTGATTAAAAATTTTTTCGCTTGAAAACTATGCTTCTACTTGACGAAAGAGAACTCCCTTTTCAACAATAAAAGAAGAAATATATTTTTATAGTTTTTTATTGTCTATTAAGTTTTTCCCACCAAAATTTCGCTAATAGCAGACATTGAAATAAATGTATTCTTTTAAAAGTGTGGTTTAAATTGAAGAATGATATTGAAATTGTTTAAATAATTTAAAAATTGACTGCAAAATAGTACTTTTCAAGGGCGAATTTATTTTATTTCGTTAAAAAAGTTACATTTTTTTTATTTTATCTGAAAAAAAATTAAGTTCATCACAAATGTGAAAAAGTAAATTTTTTCAAAAATAAATTGGTAAAAATATATCTTTATTTTTTTATTTTTTGCAACTTTAGTTTGAAAAAATTGTAATTCCTTTTTTAGTATTATTAGCTGGCCTTACAATTACTTTCAATTAAATATTAATATGAATTAAACTTTTACGAATTAGAAAATCTATTGATTAAAAACACGTCTTTTGATCGAATGCACAAGTATTAGTGATAATTAGGGCAAGGAATTTCATGAACATGCATGCTTTTACTCAGCAGTCCAAGACCAATATGAACTAAATATTGATCCGAATAACAAAATTTAAAACAATTTATTGTTTGGGTATTTTGAAAAAATGCATATATTTTGCAACTTTTTATATAAAACGCGTATTTGATACTTTTTGATGCATATTTTAAGCATTTTAATCAGGGTTGGCAACCGAAATGAATTGGGGTGGTTTTTACAGTTCATACTTAAATGCACTTAGCACTATACTATTGAAATTGAAACCTATTCGAACCGATGAAAAATCTTTAAGTGCTGTATATTCTTATGGTGTGAAAATAAGTGTTTATAGATAAACAAATACGTAGATACTCTGCCAATAAAAGGTTAATGTAAACTTAAAAAAAATCGCCCCTTGTTCGCTTGAGTTACCAACCACGATTTTAATGCATATTTGTGCTTATTTTTTCAATTCTAAGCCGCATTAAAACAATATCCTGTTAGCTACTAACTGGGACTTTAACTGACGCATTTGTTGTTGTTTACCATACAAATTTTGAATTTAACTTTAGGTTAAATTTTAAAGGGACATTGTATTATCCGGTCTTAGTAGTATTTTATTAATTTAAAAAGAAAAAATTAATATTTTTTATATTTTGATTCAAGCAAAATCTTTTTTTTATCTTGAAATATACACATTCTTAAAAATCTTGCTGACTTGAAGTAAAGCGGTGAAATCTGTTCCTATTTGAAAAATATTTTAAAATGTATTATTTTTGCAAAAATAACTGTTTTTAGTACATTTTTGACGCACATTTTTCTTTTTTATCCCATCAAGGTCTTCAAAATAGGTATTTCTTTCATCAATGATTTTATCGTTGGAGCTAAATCTCTTTCCGCTGAGCCTTTTCTTTATGTTTCGAAATAGAAAATAATCACTGGGTGTTAAATCCGCAAACTCAGTGGCTAAATTGTCACACGATTGCGAGCAAATGCGGCATCAACAATCTCGGTCACTTTTACTCTCGACAGAGCTTGTAAAATATAATTATTTTTTGAATAAACTCGCATTAAAATTGATTCATTTTATGAATCATTGAATAATTAATTATCACTTTGATATTGAATCAAGATGATTTGATATTGAATAAAGTGAGGATTTATCCAAATCTCAATTGATTCAATTTTGATTTGATTGAATTAATTGTTTAATGATTTGATTCCAAAACTGTAAATCAAGGCGACCATTGTTTGTTAAATTGAATCAATTCGCTTGATTCTATATAAAGAATAAATTTGATTCTTTGAATAAGATATTTGGCGTTTTCTTTAATCACTGGATTTATTTTTGCATTTATTTTATTTTGTTAAAAAATCCACATTTTGTTTTTCAATTTTTAAAATTTTATATTTTTATCCAGATCTAACACTTATTCCCTTATATAATGTAAAAGAAAAAAATTTAATTTTGCGAAAATGGAATTTCTGGAATAAAATT
The DNA here is from genome assembly GCA_949987735.1 of Leucophora obtusa. Lineage (NCBI taxonomy): Eukaryota > Metazoa > Arthropoda > Insecta > Diptera > Anthomyiidae > Leucophora > Leucophora obtusa. Next base: position 140,639,826 of record OX465298.1, on the reverse strand, counting down.
AAACTAAATCCAAAACGGATTTATTTATTTTTTAAATCCATTTTGGATTTAGCTTATTTCAATTCCTGTATTCACATTTTTACAAAATTTAATGATTTTCCTGCACATTCTATTGGCGAATAAGTTTAAGAATTTAATAAAAATTATAAATTTTTCAAATTAAAAAACAAAGCACTAATTTTTTAACAAAATAAAATAAATCCAAAATAAATCCAGTGATTAAAAAATAGGCCTATTGATTGAATAAAGTAGGCAATAATCCAATCAATAAAATGAGTAGCGAATCGATTCGTACAAAATTGAATCAGATTTAAAAATTTAATTAAGGAATTGTGTTTTTCGAGGTCTTCTCTCCGATCACACAATATCGTAAATTTTTTTACGCATTTTCGGGTGAACGTTCTGAACGGCCAACGTTCGTCGGCACTAGCGCACAGCGAAACTCAGTAAATCATTTTTCTACTATGGAAATTGATGGTGTAGAGTCAACACAGTACTTATAAAGGTTTTCCATGGTTTTCCCCATAAAAAAAATAAATTTTTATTATTTAGCACTTGAAATTCACTTTTTTTTTAATTTTAGTTAATGACGGAGCTTGTCAAAATTTGATAGATGTCTATTAACAGATACTGCCTGACAGGAGCAGAGTTGATTTTAATTAGCTACGAGGGAATTTAAAAAAGTCATGGACTCAATGGTGTCGTATCATAAATTTGTTTTAATTAAAATTATGATTGACATAAAATTGTCAAATAGTACACTCAGATAAAAAAGTTAGTAAAAAAAATTTGTAAACAGTTATCAATCGCACTTTACTACACTCACAATAACTTTACCGTAAAAGTTCAACAGTTGTTTAAAAAGTAAATCAGTAAAGTTGATTTAATTGAATAAGTACCCAGTAGCAAATGGTCGAACTAGTTCTAAAAAGTACTAGTTTTTTGACTAGAAACTACAAAACTAGTTCTCAAAATAACCATTTTGAACCAGTTGTGTACTAGTTAAACACGATCTATGTAGGGACCGTAAAAGAAATTAAAATGCGAAATTTGAAATTCTCATTTCGTTTATGTTTGTATTTAATAGAACATCAGAGTTTGCAAATAAACACCCACATTTTGTTTAATGTAAATTGCCTTGAGGTGCAAATCAAGTGGTACAGTACTGGTACCGAAGAGTCACTCCGGAACTAGTTTGGTAAATTTCTTATAAGTACCAGTACAGCTCCCTGTTTTTATTCTTAAAACAATTTTTAACCATTTGTGTACCTATTAGTTTGATTGAAACAATGCGAGACTATTTCGAAAGATTAAATTTAAATAGGAGTTTTGAAATTCTAGTTTTGTTTACATTTGTTGTTAGTAATATAGTCTGAAGTTGCGAATAAACACTAAAATTTTTTATTGTGATTAGAACTCATAAACACAAAATATTTTAGATTTCGTTTGGTAAATGGACCTACGTTTCATCAAAGAAAAAGTGTTTGTTTTTTATCTACGTATATAATTTAGATCTTTACCAACTGGTACAGTACTATTTCCAAAGAGTCACTTCGGAACTGGTTCCGCGAGGGTCACATTAGTACCAGTTTTGCTCCCTATTTTTCGTCCTTAAATTGTAATTTTCAAACTAGTTCTACAACTAGTACCAAAGTGGGAGTTTGGGGACAATTGTCCCCATCCCTATGACATCTCCATGTTAAATTCTACAGTTGTTTGTATGGAGAGGCGGTAGAACTCGTACTAGTTGCCTGGTTCAAATAAACTAGTACATAACTGGTTCTGAACTAGTATTTTTTGCTACTGGGTAGTTAAATTGCAAAGAAATATATTTTTTAACTTTTTCTATCAGTCATTCAAGAAATAAAATACACAAAATACGGACTTTCGGTAGAAGTTAAAATATTCAATCAAAATTTTCTGTTAAAAACAATCAGTTTTTAGAATACCAGTAATTTTAAAATAAACTATAAATCTATCATTTTTACCGACTTTGCCAGTTAATAAAATAACAATTAAAAATAAACGACGAAATACAATTGTTTTAAACGAAAAGTGGGTAGTCCTTTTTTTAACTTATTTTCTATTGTTTTAATGTATATATTCGGTTGATTTTAAGGAAAAAATATTGTGAGTGTACTTTTGCACGGATTTTTAGTACAATTTCCGTTTTTAGTAATAATTTTTGCTATTCTCTTATTACAAATTACGGATTTTTTTTACTATGTTTCGTTGCAGATTTCAGCAAAACATTTAACTAATTTTTCAAAACCGAGTGTTAAACTTAGCAAAAAAATATACTAATTTAAAAACAAGTGGATTCTTTAAGGAAATTTTATTTACAAGAATTCGTTGATTTTTTAGAATTCTTGTTTAGTTTACATTTGTTATTATTGATATATTCTTACCCTTAAATTCATAAACGCTTTGTAAAATTATAGGAGATTTATTGAACAAATTTTGTATGAAAATGACGTTTTGTAAACCTACTATAACTTTACAAAGCATTCATGAATTGAAGTGTTAGTTTGGAAATAAAACTTTTTTTGTATCTCCAATGCATAAAAAGGAGAACAACTGGAAAACCGTTTGCAATTTTTACTCCAAATTTCAAGTATGTTGAAGTAATTATATATTTTTTACAATTGAAAGAAAAAAAAAATTTTTTTTATTAAATTTTATTTTAATTTTTTTTTTTAGATTTTACAGTTTTTTTTTTATTTTTTTAGTACACTTTTTTGGTAATTTCAGCAGATTGATTTTAAATTGCAGTTTACAACAATTTACTGAAATTTAGTAGCGTCTACTAATTATTTATACTAATTTCATTGTACTAAAATTATTGATATTTTGTAAATTTTTTAACTGATTTTAGCAAATCGATTTTGAATTCCAGTTTACAACAATTGTGCTAAAATTTAGTAACGGCTACTAAATTTTTCTACTAATTTTTATGTACTACATATCAGCAGACATGTGTTGATAAAATTAGCAAAAAAAATACCGCTGGGCTCAAAACAGTTAAATTTCCCGTAATAACAGCAAATTTTTCAGTAGCCATGTTTGAGTGTAATACGAATTGTTAATTACCTTATTATATTTTTATAGTTGTTAAGTAAAACTACACTAACAGAAGAAAGTCTGTAAAAAATTTAGTTAAAACTACTCAAAATAAGTTAAAAATTACCTTGCAGAAAAAACTGCTGAAATTAGCAGATTATATTTGCTACATGAATATTAGTAAGATAGCAACGAGAAGAAAAACGAATAAAACTTCTAAATATACAAAAGTTTCCGCCCTATGCTCCGACTAGGAGCTATAAATGTTTAGTATAAGTATTATATTTAATATTCTTTTTACATATAATTTCAAATGTTAAATATTTATTAAAGGAATAAAAAATAAAAATATACAAAACTTTAGTTATTTTTAAGTTTAATTTTAGTTAATAGAAAATAACAATTTAACCTGTTAAAATTAGTAAAAATTTTGTTAAAAAATTAGTAGACTCAAAAATCACAAAAAAATGTAAAAATTTAGGTACAAGTTTTTTTTCGATTTTTTTAAAGCAAATAAATAATATTTCTGTTGATTTTTGCACGATAGACTGCTATTTGCATTCAACTAAATTTAACTTAAAAGTAGAAAAAATTTTGTAGATATAACAGTTTGTTTTTGCTATTTTTAGTCTACTAATATTTAGCAAAAATTTTTTGCAGATTTTACAGTATAATTTGTCATTTTCAATTAACTAAAAGTTAACTCAAATATAACTAAAATTCTATTAATTTAACAGTTTTATTATTGCTGTTCTTATTTTACTAGTATATAGCAAAAAAATCGACTCAATTTAGCAGTTTTTTTTTTCTGCAAGGTAATTTTTAACTCATTTTTAGTGGATTATCTACTATTTTTACGGATTTATTTCTGTGAGTGTAGCAATTGCTATAGAAAAACCACAGCACAGAAAAACATGTTTAATAAAAAACACTGTTCAACTAATTTTAAGTTTTTGAAGAACCTCCTTCTGCAATGCATATTACGCTTATTTTGATACTCCATTATTGTTTAGTTTTTAAAACAGTTTCTTTAAAAATTGTTTATCCACATCACAGCTTTGAAGAATTAATTCTTTAATTCAGTTTTTGAATTCTCAGTTAAAAATTCAATGAATTAACTCACAAAAGACTATATATTGAATGGAATTAATTCATATTTGTTTTCGTTTGATTTCTTCTGTTACGAATTAATTTAACTGCTATAGTTCTTTTTATCAAATGAATTAATTCTCACCAGTGAACGCGTTCAATTTTATAAATCGAACAGATAAAAAGTGAATTAATTCCTTACTGAATTAATTCACCAATTTAGTTCAATTTCATTTATAATTCAGTGAACTGAAAAAAAATACGTTCAGTGAATTAAAAAAAAACCTTGCGTTCACTGAATTGAAAAACAAAAAATTACGTTCACTGAATTAAAAAGATGTTTTCTAACGTTCAGTACACAGTGGAGTGTTTTCAAAATATTTTGGAAGTAATTCAGCCATTATTGGTTGGCCGGTATGAGATGAAACTTCACACGCCCATAGCAAGACTCTTTTCCCTCCAGAATAAAAGTTTCTTTAAGAACACATATAGTATTTATATTTTTCTGAAAGCATACTCCTTTTAGATGGGCGTAATGGAAAAAATATTCTCGACTTGAAAATTTTTCTTCCACCATTCCGAATTCGAGTAAAACATCCCATTTTTAGAAAATTTTCACATTGTTTTGGGAGTTGTGGGATTTTTTCACCTTATCTCAAATTTTTTTCTATTTTTATATAAAGAATATTAACAAATAAGAAATGGCTAAATTATTGCCAAAATATTTTGAAAACACTCCACTGTATACTGAACGGCCGAAAAGAGCTTTTGAATTCAGTGAACGTAATTTTGAATTTGTTTTTTGTTGAACGCGTTCAGTTGAACGAATTCAGTGAATTACTTAAGAAAAGGAATTAATTCAGTTCTAAAGACAATTAAATTCGATTGTTAGTGAATTCATTCAAAATTCTTTAAAGCTCTGACCTACATGAATATATATATCTTTCATTGGAGTATAATCATATCGGTAGTTGTTCAAGCATATCTGACTGACACTGCAAGGATGTTGAAATTCTTAAGTTTATCCTTAGAATTAAAACAGTTGCTAATCAATTTTACCACCCTTCAAATGTACAAAGGGAGTGTCGACCAAAAATATAAAAACCGCGATTCTCGAAAACGGTACATTGAAAATTCATTTTCTTGCCAAATTTGGATTCAGCACAGCAAAGTTTTTTAGAAAATGTGTATCAAAACAGAATGATTTTTAAGCTGTTATATAGTGATATCAGGCAATGAAGTTTTCATTGAATTAATGATATTTTTTCTTGACAAAATAAAAAAAGTGTTTAGATTAATAAGATCAGTTTAATTAAAACTTTTTCATCAAATGTATGAAACTTTTAGAATAAAATTTTAAATAAAGTTTTTCATAAAATAAAAAAATCAATAACTAAATTCAAAAGATATTCTTAAAATCATGAGAATTAGTAAGGAAAGATGCTTGCAATGATACTCGCTTCTTTTTGGGCAAGTTTCAGAATTTTCAGGGGCAAATAATTTGAATTAGTTCCAAGTTTTACCGTTACAACACTAAATTTCATATCTATAACATTGCTAAATAAAAATATAATCTATGCGAAATAAATTTAGAAACAGAATACAGGACATATTTAATACATCGTAAATGTTTTCTAACTTAATAAACTGGTGTTATTTCGGGAATCAGATTATTTAGAATAAACAAATTTTGTAACATATATTCCTTAAAGAATACATTCCTTTCAATGTCTGCCATCTATTAATATCACACAAATATAAAAAATTAACAATTTTTTTTATTCTTTCCAATTAGTGTAAAAATAAAAAATCACAATTATTTTAAACAAGAACATATATGTATTTAGTAATACATGTATACATAATTATTTAACATATTAAGTTATTTTACCTTAAAAAGGCATGAAAAAGTCATCTATGAAACATTTCATTAGCTAAAAATCCTATTTTGTAATAATTAGATACATTTCCAAATATATTCAATTCCTTTTTTATGAAAAAAAAATTAAATTTAACAATCTACATTAGTTTTCCTAATACTATTATCCTTTAATTTAATTATTATATGTAATCCTTCTACGTATAAGGACATTCAAAATGTCTTAGGAGTTTTTTTTATATATGTAAAACAAATTTGAAGCTTTTTGCCCAAATACTATTTATTATTATAATTATAATTAAATTTACGTATATTTACACAAAATGTCAACAACAACAAACAAACAATTTATAAATCTTTGAAAGAAATGAATAAACTTTTTTTTTATTAATATTAAAAGTCTTCTTCTGCTTTAAGTTAAGCGAAAAATCTCAAATATTTTATTAAAAAACAAAATGTAACACACCCTAAAATGTTTAAACAAAAAATGAACACTTCTTTAAAAATAAAAAGAAAAATCAAGCAAAACAAATTATACGCAAAAATCAAAAACCAAAAGCTGAATAAATATACTAAACAAAGGATCTTAAAAAAATATGTATTCAAGAACTAAAACTAAACCAAATGGAAATATTACAAGAAAATAAAATATTAAAAATACATTGGTAAAAACAAAATTGGTTTTAAAATTTTTGTTTTATTGAAATTTAACGGTAAGTTTGTGGCCTTAGACAGAGCTGGGAGATTCCAATTACAATTACATGTTTCAAAAATTTCAATTACATGTAATTGTAATTAATTGTAACTGAAATTACAAAATTTTCATTTCAATTACATTAAGAATTAGAAAATTTTTCTTATTCAAATTTAGAAAAAAGTGGCTGGGACAGGCGGGATAGCCGTGGTCAAGCATAACAAGAATACAATACGTTGGGTTGATCCCTAACTCGCGCTTTTTGTTATTATTTCTTTTCCCAATAAAATATAATTGTAATTGACATTTTTTCAATTACATGTAATTTGTAACTGTAATTTTAGATTACAATTATTTGTAATTGTGCTCAGGGAATTATGTAGGTAAAATCAACTGCAAATGACAGTTAAAATAACTGCATTTTCATTTAGAAAGGTGTACGCTGCATTTCCATTAAATTCAGCTGCATTGGGAAGTTATTTTTAACTGTTAAAAATCATCTAACAAATGTAGTAAAAATAACTACAAACGTAGTTCAAACCACAGTCATGGAAATTATTGTAAAACTGTACAAACAATTACCGTAAAAGTCCCTATGACAAGGGACCCATACCAATATAATCAGGGATTGACGACTTAGCCTAGACAGTTCCTCCCTACACTGCCCGACAAGGATAGAAGATGTAGTGTAGGAGCTCAAGGACATAAGCGCCGTCTGGCTATCAACGAAGATACCCACGGTTCCCTGAGCCCCGGACACACATGCTTACCTAATAGCCACAATCTCCGCCTGAAAAACACTAGCATGATCAGGTAACCTGAAGGTATATCACACTCTCCACAGAAGACCGCAGAGCCCACTCCATAAGTCATCTTTGGGCAGTCGTATGCACTCTGATGTCGAATCCCTCCATTGGATCCCTCCTGTCCTATTCCTTCCTAGAAGGTAAACTAACCCGAATGGGTCTACAGAAGTCGATCGTAGGAGTAGAGTGGTCCGACTCTAGTCTAAGCTGCGGGGGCAGCTGATCAAGAAGTCTAGCATGTCCGTAGGTTCTTCCTTCCAAGAACCCGTAGCAGAGAGTCTCGCCGCACTGCTAGCAGAAGCCGTCACCACATATAAATCAATAGGAAAAATTCCTATCGTCCCCGGCACCTCAATACAAGCCGAACGCTGCACCCTGTACAGTTGGTCCGTAGCTACCCGCTTGGTAGTCGCCGTCCACCACACTACAGAGCCATAAATGAGTATTGGGCGTACAACTGACGTGTATATCCACAACACCATTTTCGGACTCAAACCCCATCTAGAACCAACCATCCTCCTACAGGAATAGAATGCAATTGTTGCCTTCCTAACCGTGTCCTTGGTATTAAGTTTCCACGATTGTTTCGAGTCCAATATGATGCCAAGGTACTTAGCATGTCCAGAGAGGGTGAAGCTCTGTTTGGCCCTAGTGGTGAAAAGCACCAGTTCCGTTTTACTCGGCTCTCAGGCCACAGCTAGTGGCCCAGTTACTGAAAGTATCCAGAGCGCTGGCCATGATATCACTTTTAACATCCAGAAACATCCCTGAGACTAGTATCATCACATCGTCCGCATAAGCAACAATTTTAATACCCTGATTATCCAACTTAACAGGAACTGAGTTTGTAACCACAACAGGGGTGAGATCACCCCACCTTGGCGAATTCCTCTCCCGACTTGTTTTGGCTTCACGCTATTACCCAGACGAGCGTTGACAATTCCAGAGTCCAAAATGGTTACTAACCAGTCGCTGACATAAGTCTCCACGCCCAAATCCAAGAGGGCGCTCTGTATTGCCTCCGGTCTGACATTGTTGAAAGCTCCTATATCCAAGAATTCAGCTAATGTATATTTTCCAAATTCCAAGGATATTTCCATTGCTCTCACAACCTCGTTAAGCGCAGTTTCCGTTGAGCGGCCCTTGAGATACGCATGTTGACTACTGGAGAGTTGCGGCAATCTCTCTAGTTATAGTCTAATATGTGCATCGATAAGTGTCTTAAGGAAAGATGAGTGACTGAAGTCCCTTGCAGCCTCATGGACCCTCTTAGGTATAAATACTACCTAAACTCTCCTCTAGCTGACAGGCACATAGTTGAGAGAGACAAAGTGTGTATATCTCGAGAAGCCAGGGAGTGATCAACTTTTGAGCACTCTGTATCATTACCGGAAAAATGCCATCCAGCCCCGTCGATTTGCAAGGACAAAAACTTTCAATTACCCAGGCTATCCTTTCCGGGGTAATTATATCGTTCCCAAGCCCACTGTAAGCCCCCCTTGAGAGGCAGAGCCGTTCACTTCCTAAGGTGGTCGCATCTCTGCAACCAGAAAATTGAGTATTAAGTAGAATTTCCAATGACTCGACCGACGGTTTCGACCAGGATCTATCATCCCTCTTCACATAAGCGAGGTTTGAGTGACCAGAACCTTACTAAGTCAGGCAGAGTCACGAGTCTTGTCTTTCGATTCATATAACGTCTTCTAAAAATTACGCTTCGCCATCGCCACTCGCTTTCAGCTTTTCGCTCTATGGCGTCCACTGTTTGCTGACATAGCTAGTGTTAAAAGCTTTACGTGTTTCCTTCCGCAGAACTGAAAGCTCCGAAATCCATCAGGGAGGGAAACATTTATTTGTGCGTGCCTGAGGGCAAGAAACCCTGAAAGCCACATCCATGGCCATTTCAAACGTGTTCACCGAGTGTTCGAGACTGTCAATTGTTATACCGACTCTCGGTGCCTTACGGAGCCACCCCTGAAGAATCCTGTTGAACTGAGGCCATACGAACAACAGTAGTCTCAATCTCTCTGGTGGGGCTTCCCTGTTGTGTGCCATATAGCAGGAGGCAATTATGATGTTGCGGCCACCTGTCAGTTCAACCTTCGTTTCGGTCAGGTCCGCTGAGCTAAATTGAGTACAACAATATTTATGTTCTTTTTAGCTATTAACCTTTATGTGTTCGGGAATGTAAACTTACGTATCTGGTCAGCTGTCTACATTTGTAGCAAGCATATATTTTTATTGAAAACCATATCAACTTATGATAAATGACACTTCTATGCATATTGTTATACATCTTTAATATATTTTTTTATTCTTTAATACATAACTCATGTGATAAGCTTTAATTTTCCTTTATGAGCATACCCAGCAAAATTTTTTCAACTGGTTATCTCTGAATATGTTCTAGAACAGGCCTTTTTACCCCCGGTTCCCCGGCATTTAACAGGTTATAGAACTGATTCCTGGGATCCACAGAAACAGTTCCATAACTAGTTATAGAACCGGTTCTAAATCAACATGTTCCAGTTTGGAGGAAAAGAACCTGCTGCATTTGGGACGAACTCAAACAAAAATCAACGAAGATAAAACATAAAGTAGAACAGATTCAATTCATGTGCAAGTTGTTCTATAATCAGTTCTTTGCATCCGATAATTTTGCTGGGTAGCCTTATACTTTTGGATTTGATGAGCACTGTTCAGTTACTGGATTAAAATTCTTTTTTTGCAACAATTAGCAGGAACTGTCTGTATGCTGAATGTGATTTTTGTTTTCGAAGTATATGATGAAGACAACTATCGGGCTTATATCTAGCATGCTGAATAATATTGGCAAAGGATAGCGCAAATTTTTACGTTTTGTGGATTATTCTGAAAGCATGTTGTCCATAGCGCCGATACCTCCTTTTGTTGCGTTGTAATCAAGAATATATTGTGGTTCTTTTTGCTTCTCAGCAGTGTTGCCAATTTAGCATATTTAATGCTAGATTTAGCATTTTTTTAATTCATTTAGCATGAAAAAAATGTATCTAGCATATGGCATTTTTTCAGCATTTTTCCAACAAAATTTAGCATATTTTTAACATTTTTAAGGTTTTATTTTCTGTTTTTTTTTTAGAATATTCTACATTAATTTGAATTTTTGCTATAAAAATATTATTGATGTTGTTTCCGATATAAATAGACAACAAACAGTATTAAATCAACCTTTTTCCACGGTTCTCGTTTAACAACTGAACTGGGATTGTTATAGTTTTGTAATAACATGTTAAAAGTGGTACTTTTAATTAATTATTTTTATTTTTTAAAACTATTTAAATTAAATTTTACGTTTTCTTTGAGTTATTTATTATATTCTCTACATTATATAAGCTGTATTTTGTCTCATGCCCATCAACGTTAAATATTTAAAGCAAATATACGTTAAACCGATTGTAGTATAAATTTTTTTTAAACAGGTTATGTTTGTAATTGTTCCGTTATAATCGAACGTACGTCAGCAAAAGTTTTTAGGAAGTAACGCGAATAAGTTACGGTAGATGTGTAAGTTCATAAACGTTGAGTTTTCAACGTTGATAATTATCCGTGTTGAAAGTTAAAGTGCATACGGAAATTAATGTGTTAGTTTTCGTCTTAAACGCGTTTTTATGCACTTTAAGTTTTTTTATGAGTTAACGGATATAGTTAAGTCGAAAACACAGCTATAGTTAAACTAACACCAAATTTTATTATTTATATTGAAATATAAGCATTAAAAAATCACTATTATCAGTTTCAAAATCAGTTTATTCTAACCCTCATGAATAATCTTCATTCTAAAACTCTTTTTTGAATAATTACACTATGCGACAGTCAAAATCGGGATGGGATGAAACCAAAGGGAAATGTTATATCGGTCAAAAACAAGTTATACGTGTCCCGGCGTTTCGCTGGGTTACCCCTAGGAATCGAGATATATGTTTTTTTGACATAACTCGAGAACCACTAGTCCGATTTTGCTCAAACAATTTTAAAAAAATTAAAAATTACAATTCCTTTAATCTGTTCATATAACGTTTTTCTATATACTCAACAGTTTTGCCGGTAAAAATAAATGTTTGTTACCGCTACCATAAAAATCAATAACCTTTTGTTTATTACTTTTTTTTAATATTTTAGGCAAAAAATATTTTTTTCTTCATACATTTATTTTTACCGGCAAAACTGTTGAGTATATAGAAAAGCGTTATATGAACAGATTAAAGGAATTGTAATTTTTAATTTTTTTAAAATTGTTTGAGCAAAATCGGACTAGTGGTTCTCGAGTTATGTCAAAAAAAGACCACTAAAGGTCAAATCGATATATCTCGATTCCTAGAGTTGACCCAGCGAAACGCCGGGACACGTATAACTTCTTTCTTACCGATATAACTTTCCCTGGAAGTTTGAACCCTTCCCGATCACTGACCCCTACCATTTGTCTCACAGTGTTATCCTTTATTTTACAATTTAAGTTTAAATGTAATATGAACGAGTAAAAAGGTTAAAGTCGGGCATGCCGACTATACAATACCCTACACCAGTCTGGTTAAAAGCCAACTAATGTTTGGATCCGAAATTCGAATGGGTTAAAATGGGACTTGTATCAAAAATGTTCTATAATGTGAGTCAGCGAACCAAATTTCATTAAAATATCTTAATATTTGTGACCTGCAGTTTGTAGCCAAGCCAATTTTGGGGGACCCTTATATGGGCACTAGGTCTAAACATGGACCGGTGTTAACCAAAATCAATAGGCTTCGTCTTTGGGCTGATATAGGTCGGTATACCATATTTCATCAAAATATCTTAATATTTGCGACCTGCAGCGTATAAACAATATAATTTTGAGGGGACCCTTTATGGGCACTAGGTCAAAACATGGACCGATGTTCACCAAAATCAATAGGCTTCGTCCTTGGGCCAACATAGGTCTGTGTACCAAATTTCATCAAAATATCTTAATATTTGCGACCTGCTGCGTATAAAGAATATAATTTTGGGGGGACCCTTATATGGGCACTAGGTCTAAACATGGACCGCTGTTAACTAAAATCAATAGGCTTCGTCCTTGGGCTGATATAGGTCGGTGTACGAAATTTCATCAAAATATCTTAATATTTGCGACCTGCAGCGTATAAACAATATAATTTTGAGGGGACCCTTATATGGGCACTAGGTCTAAACATGGACCCGTGTTAACCAAAATCAATAGGCTTCTTCCTTGGGCTGACATAGGTCGGTGTACCAAATTTCATCAAAATATCTTAATATTTGCGACCTGCAGCGTATAAACAATATAATTTTGGTAGGACCCTTATATGGGCACTAAGTCTAAACATGGACCGATGTTCACCAAAATCAATAGGCTTCGTCCTTGGGCCAACATAGGTTTGTGTACAAAATTTCATCAAAATATCTTAATATTTGCGACCTGCAGCGTATAAACAATATAATTTTGGGAGGACCCTTATACGGGCACTAGGTCTAAACATGGACCAGTGTTAACCAAAATCAATAGGCTTCGTCCTTGGGCTGCCATAGGTCGGTGTACCAAGTTTCATCAAAATAACTTAATATTTACGACCTGTAGAGTGCGCACAAGAATGCATGGACAGACAGACAGACAGACGGACGGACGGACGGACGGACAGACGGACATCGTTAAATCGAAATAAAAAAAAATTCTGAGCCGATCGGTATACTATAAGGTGGGTCTAGGACCAATATTTTTTGGTGTTACAAACATCAGCAAAAACTTATAATACCCTGAGCACATAGTGGTGTAGGGTATAAAAAGAAATATTTTTTTTACTTTTAGAGTAAGTACTAGTAACTATTTTTATACGTACACATTAATTACACTGTGCAGTCGCAAATTTTAACAAGCTGGGAACCCTACTGGTAAAGCTAATTCGAGTACGCTGAATTCAATGGTGAAAGCAGTTTTTCAAAGTTAGCGCTCGTATTCGCGATATTCGCAATTAAAAATTTTGACGAGTACCAAAAAAATTTTATTTTTATACTTCTAGGATCATTTTTAATTATAAATTTATCAAATTTGATTAAATATGTAAAACATTAAGGAGGCTGTAATTTTTTTCACAAAATTTTTTTATAGATTTTTTTTCGCAAAAATTTCGCAAAAACATTTTTTTCTGCAAATAAAAAGGATATGTTATGTTATTTTGTGTATATTCAATAGGGTTTAGAAAAATATTTAATAGAGTTAAGAAAAAAAATTTATTCGGAAAAAAAAACAAAAATCGCGAAAAAAAAAAATATTTCCAAGAAAAAATAAGCGAAAAATTGTATTTAACAGAGTTGGATTGATTGAAATTCAAAAACAGTGTTGCCAACTCCAGTAGGCAGAAAAGCACTGACAGCATTGTAAAAACGGGTAAAAAGGATAAAAATTCACCAAATATGCACGAAAGTAATTTTTTTTTTAATTTAAGTTTAGAATTTAAAAATGCATTTTGGTGTTGTAAAAATGTGTAAAACAAGGCTATAAAAATTTCCAAAAAAAAGGGGTAGAAAGCACCAAAATAATATTTCAAAATTTTAAAGTTTATATATAACGAAGTTTTGACTGAAAATTGTATAAAAACACTGTGCGAAAAGGACTGTTTAATGTATTTTTTATGAAATTTATATTGTTTTTCAATTAAGGAGAATTCCAATAAAACGAGAACAAAACCAGAAATATAAGTTTTATAAACAGCACTAAAAGCACTTTCTAGAATTGAAAAAAGCACTGTAAATACCCGTTTTTTAATAACGGGTATTTGTAAAATATAACCGGGTACGGAGAGGTAAAAAGCACTAAAAAATACCCGAAAAGCACCAAAATGGCAACACTGTTCAAAAATGATCACAAAAGTTTAAAAAAATATTGCTTTATGGTACTTTAATATTAAAATTTTAAATCGGTATGCCCGGCATTAACTTTTTTACTCGTTTTACTTTTTTTGTTGTTATGGTGAAGGAGTGATTTTGCACAAAAATACTCCAATTTTTGGTAAAAAAAAATTAATAATTTAAAGAATAGAGCTTAAAATAGAATTAATAGCATTGCAAAATGTTGATAAGGTTCGTTTTTAATCTTTGTAATTTTTATTGGTTTTTTTAGGTTTGGGTCATAGGGGGTAATGTGGATAGCGTTTGTGATAAATAGCGTTTTCATATCTTTTAAGAATTTCAGTGAATTTTGATTTTTTTTTACTGTAACACCTGTACACTTTTTCATTTAATCATACCAAAAATCTTACAACGTCAACCAACACCACAAAAAGTATTAACCCTGATCGCGAAAATTATTTTTTTTAAAGAATTTCATTCAGGTAAGCCCAAAGATGCAGAAATTTGAAAACGGTAAACAGAGCGTGCAATAGAAATAATTAAATTAATTTGGAGTAGATCCACATTACCACCTATTTTAGAAATAAAACATTTTAGGGTACTTTTGTTTATCCGCCTTTAACTTTTTGAGATAACATATTTTCAGTGACACAGTTGGGAAATCAAATAATAATAAATTTATTTTAAAGGATTTTTGAACAAGAATTAACTTTTGAGTTGTTTTTAATTTTTCTTTTATATAATTTTAGTTAATAAAATGAACTGAATTCATAATTAGAGATGACTTATATGTTTTAATATTTTTGATTCAAACAACAGATAAATTTCCATACATATTATATGGTGACTACATTTGTAGACAACCGGCCAGGAGATAGCCATTTTGAAAAGTGGGATGTGGAGGTCCCATAGATTATATTTTTTATGATGTCAGTGGTTAAAACTGCTTAAAATATATTTTTAGGAAGCTACACAAAATCTTGGATCCTGTTGTTATGAACATTTATTTTTATTTAACTTTATCGCCAAAAATGCTACAAATGTAGACAGCCGGCTTACCTTTGTCTCCGATGTAGAGTATTTTGTACGGGGTGTCCTGAAATCCTTTCACCAGTGGGTCATGGCCTCAGGGTTCCTGAACTATGCATATGTCGAGATCCTCCTCGATTATGAGGATCCGCATGTTGTCTGTAGCATTATGAGAATGCTGCAGATTAATCTGCACGACCTTTAGTGTTCTTTGGCTCCTCCACACTGATGACAAACCAGTCATCCACTGGTGAATCTCACGGGAGTCAAAACCAAGTGCCGGACTACCCTTGTTGGAGAGCACGTGCTCCATCACGAGCTCAGATAACTTGGATGCGATGGCACTCTATTCCATTACTACAGGCGAAGGCAATCCACCATTGACGTTTGCCAGAGCCACAAGTAGGTGATAAGCGGTCCCATTCATCGCCTTCTTGGCAATCTTGTCAAGAATAAATCTCGCTCTCGAATATCGGGACCTCCACACGTCGCCTGAGGATTTTTTCTTTCTCTTACGCTAAGACTGATCGCCGGTCTTGACGTCCTGCTTAGGCTCGATTATTGTTTGTAATTTTGTCTACACTCGCTGAACAATTCCGTTGTGGCAACGGAATTTTTTGCCAACCGAATTGATTCGGTTGCAGCAACCGAATTCAGTTGTGGTAACCGAATTAGATTTCAATTCGGTTGCGACAACCGAATTCGATTTCAATTCGGTTGCAACAACCGAATTATCGGTTGCCACAACTGAACTACGAGGTTGCAGCAACCGAGCCAATTCGGTTGGAAAAAATTCGGTTGTCACAACGGAATTGTTCTGAGAGTGTAGTGAATCGCTGGAGAACTCGTACTATGGATGGTACCCTCAGTGCCTAGGAGGTTGACCACTGTCTCCTGATTTGAGGCGAGCAGATATTCCTCCCACGAGTTACTAAGAACCTGTTATTAGTCTTGTTTCGTTTTTATTGAAATTCCTGGTTGGTTTTTGGTCCCACGAGGAGGCACAGTCAATCCCCATACCATGCAGTGACGGCATACATGTACAAGGCAAAAATTACAACTGACCAGTGCCCTGGCGTAGGAGGGGAGCTGTTAGCGACTAGACTTCTTTTACCGATGACTAGCCATTCAGGTTCTCGGCACTGCTACCTTACAAGTGGGGGATAAAAGGATATGAGAAAGGATTGAAAAAGGATTGAAAAAGAAGAAGGATTTGTGAGGTAATAGTGGGATATGGAAGATTGGGGAGAGGGGAGTGGGCAACTTTTAGTCATGCTCCTTTCAGTTTTCGGCACCCTCAGATAAAGATAAGGATAGTGAATTGCCCTAAACTTCACAGAAGCATACAAACCCTAGAGCATTTAAGCCACCGGATCGCGACAAGATTGTTACCCGGTAGCGGGTATTACTCAAACGTCACGAATAACCAATAGGGTTGCGATATGAGTCGAAAGATTATAATTAACCACTTGATAACCCATTTTATTCCACTTATTGTTCCACTGAGAATTTTGTGACTACCTTTGTATTGACTGCCTTTGTGTGAAAAAATACGTTACATTTTACACAAAAAAAAATCATTCGTGGATACAGGAATCCTTTGTGTATATTACGAAACTCGGTTTAGATAGGAATTGAGCAAGTTTACCGGAAGTAATGAAAACCTTTTGTAGTTTTTTTTAGAACAAACGATTGTTGGCCAGTTTTATAGTCAGAACTAATAAGGGAAGTCTCCCGACGCGGAGCCGCAGATCTGAATGAGCTTCGGATATGTTGTAGAGGAGAAAATTTACCCATTTGAAGCACGACAGAAGCTAATACAGAAAACGTCAAAGTCTTCAAAAACCCACTTAATCGTGAGGCACTCTTATACTATTACAGCTATTGGGTCGGTGTTTTGCATGATCAAAATATTTTTCCGTTTCACATAGTAAAATTAATGGTACACGTTACAATATTGAACTGCAAAAATTTAATGGACTTTTTAAAAATATTACAAAATTTAGATTTTTGGTTTTGCATTTAAATTGTAACTTATGTACATTAAATTAATTATAGCGATGCATGATATAAATTTCGTGAATTTAAGTTAATCCTTAGAATAATTTAATTTAAGTTAAGTTAATTCTTAGATTTAAAAATTATTTTTATAGTTTGATAAACTTTTCATAAAAAAAGTCCTCAAACGAAAAATATCTCAAATTCCAAGATTAACTGGGTGTTTTTGTAAAAAGAATCAGACGAATTTGTTAACAAATTTTTGTGAAAAACACCGATTTAAAAACTTTTTTTCTTTCAAAATTTTTGCACAAATTTGTTAGGACTTCTGTGTAGAACAAATGCGGATAAAAAATTTAAAGATAAATCTTCTTAAGTTTGTGTTTTTCACACAAATGTTTTAACGAATTCGTCTGATTCTTTTTATAAAAACAGGCAGTACAATTCAAGATTCCCGAATTATTTTCGTAATTTTTCCACAATCCGAATCGAAAAGTTCATAGTATCGATTTTTTGTCCATTTTGCTCTTTCTCGCTTAGTTCCCAAGATATAAGCCATTTTGTGGTTACACAATAAAAAATTCTGAAAATATAGCCCCATCTCTATGTGATATTGATAGCAGAGGCACAAAAAATAAACTTTGGGAAATAAGTGTGGTTTAAATTAGCTGAAAAATTTGTAAAATTAAGAAACATAAATTACTAAAAATTTCAACTGACTACCGTTACCGAAATACCGTTATCCTTAAGATACCGTTTCCGAAATAATTGAAACACCTTTATCCTTAAAATACCGATACCGAAATAAATGGAATATCGATATCCTTAAAATACCGTTACCGTTATTTTTAATTTCCTGCTGCTGGTAATTGCCCATGATTATTGAACATTATTTGTACATTAATTTCATAAATTGATTTTGCTTTTATTCTCGTTTATTTTTTGTTAAAAAAAAATTGGTATGCATCGAAATAACTGACTACCGTTAACCCTAAAATACCGTTACCGTTAACCTTAAAATACTGTTACCGAAATAATCCGAATACCGTTATCCTTAAAATACCGTTACCGAAATAACTAAAATACCGTTAACCTTAAAATACCGATGTCGAAATAAATGAAATAGCGTTACCCTTAAAATACCGTTACCGAAATTATCTAAAATAGCGCTACCCTTACCGATAACCGCATCGTTTCGGTTACCATCCATGGATGAAAGTAATTGTTATGCTAAATGGGATTTACAAAAATATTAGTTAAATCCTAAATTTTAGGACAAAATAACAGAAAAATCAGTTTATTTGAGGCAGAACGCGTTTAACAGACTTTTGTACTAACTTTTTTTTATAAGTGTACCCAAAATACTAGACCTAGAGACCCTTTATAGTATACCAAATTTTGAGGTGTTTTGAAGCTAACTACAGTTCGCAAATAAAATGATATTTTAATAAAATTGGCACATGATTGACATTTCTATGGGACCTACCACTCGTAGAAAGGTCATGTCTAAATCGGGCATAACCCATATTCTCGGTATTAACCCATATTCTCCTGAATTAAGAAATAATTGTGCCATTTGTTTTAAACTTCTATGATTTGCTACTGAGGGCCCTAGGAACACGAAATTGAAGTTGAAATTATTTTGTCTTATATAGATCCGTAGTTATTGCCTGTCGTCATATGACGACGCTAGGAGAATATGTGTACAATTGTTACAAAAAAAATCCAAAAAATTTTTAAGAATAACAGGAATATTCATTAAAAACTACATTTTTCCATTAAAGGTATACAAAATTAGCATTATTTTCGAAAATAAATTCAAATATACTTCAATTTTCTAAATAAACTAACATTATTTCATTGAATAGCGAGAGAAAATAAAAATTATAACTCTCGTAAGTGCATAGGCGTACCTAGAGCATTATTCTGGGGTGGGCAAGTGCCCCATTATGGCCCCATGTTTTTATAGAAAACTCTGAAAAATGCTGCGAAATCCATTTTTCTCACGAAAGCCTCATACAGGAAATGTTATACGCTCAGAATAGTATGAAATTTGGATATTTGATAGATAAAGAAATCTAAGATTAACCTGTCTCATATTTTCTTCCACCTCTGACGAACCCATTCTAACACCATATTTTGACCACTTAAATTACCGAGGTGATCAAAAACTGTGGGATGTTCATTAACATTTTTGTTTCTACAACATAGTGAAATTTCATCAAAATAGTAGTGTTTAGTTTGCAGTAACTTTCTTGTTAGATCCCTAGGGGAAATTTTAACAAAATGTCACCGAACTGGCCCCTTTATATGAAATAGACTGGTTACTTTTACATGGCGTTGTCATAGGAGGGGGAAATTGACCCCTTGTGACATGTCACAAGACAAATCCCAGGACATTTCCCTGAACTTTGTTTTTTATAAGAGTTCCATGTAAAAGTGACAAGTCTATTTCATATAAAGGGGTCAGTTCGGTGACAGTTTGTTAAAATTTCCCGTAGGGATATTAACTAATTATTCCCTAAAAAATACTATTATATCTAAGATATTTATATCACCAGAAAAGATTCTGCTATATTTTCCTATCAAAAATGCTTTTCCATTTTCGAATCAAATGCCTTCAGTTGCTTATTGAATAACTCTGTGATTCTAATAATTTTTCTTAAATAAAACCTCTTACATAGGGGTTACACGATCAATTTTTTCCTTTCAAGTTTTAATACACTCACACTTTTTTACTAACACACTCACATTTTAAAAATTGAACAGCAACTTGATTTTTGCTTTCAAGTTTTGAGAAAACTTGACGGTCAAGTTTTAAACAGCTGATCAAATTTCTTGTAAATTTGTTTTTCTTTTTACAAAAATACGGAATGTGAATATTTCGGTATATCGACGAAATGATTTTAAAATAAAAATAAATAAAAAACCAATTTCTGCTGACATGAAAATGTCTGTGGAAGATGTGAAGAAAAAAATAAAGTCTTTTCGAACAGCCTACAGTGCGGAAACAGCCCACAGAGGCGAGCAATTTTAGTTCTCTCATTGACGACGGCATCTTGAAAGCAAAATTGACTATCAAGTTGCATGCAGCCTACGTCACAGCTTCAAGTTCAACTGAATTTGACAAGCAGTATGTGTTATCAACTTGAAAGCATGTAACCTCACTGTTAGAGCCAGTTTTATGATCAGAACTAAGATCGATTTGTATCTTTAATATTTCTTAAGTAAGAAGTATTTAAATAACATTTTTTATTGAAGAAATATTTAATACAAAAATCGATCGATCGTAGTTCTGACTATAAAACTGACCCTTTGATTCCAACAAATTATCTTCCTAGGAAACCAGTAGACATATTTCAAAAAATAATAATATTGTGATACTTTTTGCCATCAAAATCATAAATGCAAGAATTATAGGTAAATTTTTTAAAATTCTGGGGTGGGAAAAAAGCGGTCTGGGTGGACAAAGCCTAAGTCCGCCAATGCGTAAGTGGCATATACAAAAAGAAGATCCAGCATCGCATTTCGAACACTTTGCCCGACCTATCGATTTGTTTAAAATTCTGGGGTGGGCAAAAAGCGGTCTGGGGTGGACAAAGCCTAAGTCCGCCAATGCGTAAGTGGCATATACAAAAAGAAGATCCAGCATCGCATTTCGAACACTTTGCCCGACCTGTCGATTTGATATCGAGGCCTCGACATTGTCTTTGCTTATCGTTGTGGCTTCTTTTTAGGAAGTGTTCTATTCAACCATAACCTAAAGTATCTACTACGGGAAGTTTAAGGCTATTTTCCTGTCGATCTTGGTAGACCCCTACTGAGGCAAGGTACGAAGCTCCAAACCTTGTGAAAGACAGCCCAAAATGACTATATTAAAAAAAAAGAAAAATAAAAATGTTGTACATTTTGTACACATATTCTCCTAGCGTCGTCATATGACGACACCTAAATTCATTAAATTATAATATTTTTCCAAATTGCGATGAGGTCATTGTATTTTTACCAATATAGAGCAAATTTAGTTGGATTTTAGAAAAACCAAACTAGAAAAATATATTAATGTAATAAATTCCGATTTTTTTTCCTTCTTTATTGTAAGAAATCATAATTTTTGCAATTTTAGAATTTTTGTGATTTTCGGTCATTCACTGTGTCCAGAAACAATAACCAAATTGGATAAAATAAACACAGAATGAATATTTGACATTTTTTGTTTACAAAACTCTTAACAGAAGTCCTTCCATGTTTAAAGTAACGGTATTATGCAAATTTAAAAAGAGGCCTTTTCATGTCGTCATATGACGACGCTAGGATAATATGGGTTAAAACAAATGTGTATGCAGTTAAAAATGCGACAAAAAAACTTCTGTTATTTTTAACTGTTGAAAAATAACTAACAAATGCATTAAAAATAACTACCAATGCCGTAAAATTAACTGATAAATTTTTACTACAAAAATTTCAAAACAACTGACAAAATCGGTAAAAACTACTGTTTTTACAGTCAATTCCTTTTGTTTATAAAAGTATATTTTAATAAAAAAAATAATTTCTTTTCTTTCGATTACAAAAATATGTGCCTATTTAAAATTCGAAGTAAAAAATCCAAACCGTTCTCCAGTTATTATGCTTTTATGCATTGAAGCATAGATTACATAGATTCTCACTCTTCTTCTTTTTTTGTCAACAAACAAATTTTTACACATACATTGAAATTTTTTTTGTATATGTATACCACGTATGTCCAACACATTCTCATAAGGTACGTGCACTGACAGCGAATGTCAAAGAGTAACAGATCTAATGTAATCTATGCATTGGAGATACAACACAAGTTTCCGATTTTTATTTGCATACAAGAAATATATCAATAATTTTACAGTAAACAGTTATTTTTAAAAAATAAAAAAATTCGTTGAATTTTTATAATTCAAATTTTTTATTTTTTAAAAATAACTGTTTACTGTAAAATTACTGTTTTGGGAGTTTTTTATTATGATATTAAAAATATATTTATTTAAGCAGTATAACTGCTTTAAACAACTTTTACGAACTGTCAAACTTTTTATACCCTACACCACTACGTGGAGAGGGTATTATAAGTTTGTGCTGATGTTTGTAACACCAAAAAATATTGGTCCTAGACCCACCTTACATGAAATATGACCCCTTGTGACATGTCACAAGACAAATCCTAGGACAGGTTACTGAACTCTCATAAAAAACTAAGTTCAGGGACCTGTCCTGGGATTTGTCTTATGACATGTCACAAGGGGTCAATTTCCACCTCATATGACAACGCCATGTAAAAGTGACCAGTCTATTTCATATAAAGGGGCCAGTTCGGTGACAGTTTGTTAAAATTTCCCGTAGGGTATCTACAATTTTTGGTTTCTTCTTCCATTTCCCTTTACCTGGTAATAGAAGGTTTTGCTGGGGTACTTATTTCACCGTCCATATAACAAGAAACAGGTTTTAAAATAGTTTTTGTTTTGTTTTTTATAAATAAACCCTAATTTATTAATGCCTACATTAAAATTCTTTAACTTTTTTTCAAATGTTGCATTGTTATCTTTTAACAAAAATAACTATAGAATATAAATTTTATAGATAACACAACGAATTTTAATAAACAAATAATATATGTGTAAACGATACACTGATAACAAACATAATAGGGGTTTTCATATAAACTCGTATTCTCTTCGTAAACGGCGTAAACCTGATATGTTTATGAGTTTAATGTCAAACTCCATACATTAAAAATATGGTTTGTATTTATACAAGGTTTACAAGGAATTTACGAGTTTATATGAGAACCCCTAATGTTTAATGAAAGAAAAGAAAAATCAAATATAAATACCTGATTAAACAACACGAACATCAACATAACAACGTTCAACACAAATTCTTGAATATTATCATCATGTAAATAGTTATTAGATGTTTATTTTTCAAAAATACGACCATCTTCTGCATCAACTTTAAAAATTATTTATGTATTTAGACATTTAGCAAAAAATGTTGGAAATGAATTAGAGGGACTTAAGACTACAGTTAACCTTTTTTAAGTAAATCATCTTCATTAAAATTAACACCACTTATTACAATTGTTTCGTATCCAATTTAGTTTTTAATTGATCAGCAACATATTGCCAATATTTACGTCTTATTATATCATGTTTCTTTGACATATCATCGCAAAGCGTATATACTTTACGCGATATCGCTGACTTTTCTTCCGTTTCCCTGGTATGCAAACATTTTTCCAAATATGAATCAATTAAAAATGCCAATAGATAGGGCGATCTGGAATTGTTATTGTATAAATCCTCACAGAATTCAATCACTTCTGGATATTGATTGAGAGATCCGGTATCACTTTGCTTTAATATGCCTTTAAGATAATTCCAAGCACTTTCGTTATTTTTAACAATACGTATACGATTCATGGCATATTGTAATTCACGTTGTATAATTTCGTTTGTAAAACCAAAATGTTTAACCACAAAGAAACGTTGATTCCAGGCAGAATTATTTCTAATATCTTCGGCAATTAAACGATCAACAAATGCTAATTCATCATCATAGAGGCTGCAAAAGAAATGTTTTTTAAGGAAACAAGAAACAGTTTAAATATAGTAATTTTTATTTAAGAACAAGGTTTTTTAATCTTATTACTTTTTCTGAATAAAAAAAAACAAATAATTTAAAGGAAAAAAATTTAGAAATTGATAACTCTAACTTCCTTCGAATTAAATGATTTGTTGGAAACAAGTTTATAAAATCTGATGGGTTTCTTGCCGATAATCTGATTAAAATTTGTAGGACCAAATTTACATAATCATAGTTTCTTAAATAAAATAATCGGCCTTTTTACGAGTGTCGTAGTCGTTTTCGAGACTAAGTCGAATTTGCTGAAAATTCGCTAAAAACACAACTTTTGAACAATTTTTCAATTGGATTTAACATATATAGCACTCAGATTTAAAAAAATCCAGCATCAGAGTTATAATTTCCATTATATACAAAATCATTGTATATGGAGACGAAAATTTCGACTACAAATTCGACACTCGTAACCAGGCCGAATAATTTTTTTAGACTATCTCTATTTTTAACAGCAAAAATCTAAATCTTTCCATATGGAAATTTGTGTATATAAAAGTTTAAAATAAAATTTTTCATGTTCTTTTTTTAAGACAAAAAAAAAAAGTCAAAATATTCGAACAAAAAAATTGTAAGAATAGAAAACTAACAAAAAAAAAATGACGAAAATTGCATAAAAACGGCCGCGGAGTGCAAACTTTAATGCGAATCATAAGAGTTAATTAATTTAATAACGATTCGCATAAAAATGTGTTCAATTTTATCGTTTGTTAAACAAAAAACATTACTAGTTTTTGCTGGAAGAAATTTTTCAAGTAAAAACTAGTAAAATTTCCCCTTAAATTTTTTTTTAGTTCTTACTATTTTTTTTACTCGAACGGATTTTTGAGTAAAACTGGTAAAGCTAGTAAAAAATAGCATGTAAACAAACACACTTAGCCCTCAATTCATAAATGCTTTGTAAAGTTATAGCAGGTTTACAAAACGTCATTTCCATACAAAATTTGTTCAATAAACCTCCTATAAATTTACAAAGCGTTTATGAATTTAGGGGTTAATATCTTGAAATTCCAGCAGGGTTGGTAGGCAATACCGCTAAAATACCGTTATCGATTCAACCCCCTTTCAACTGACTACCGTTACCCCTAAAATACCGTTACCTAAATAACCGAAGTACCTTTATCCTTAAAATACCGTTACCGAAATAACTGTAATACCGTTATCCTTAAAATACCGATACCGAAATAAATGAAATATCGATACCCTTAAAATACCGTTACCGAAATAAATGAAATACCGTTACCCCTAAAATACCGTTACCGTTATTTTTAGTTTTCTGCTTTTGGTAATTGCACGTGGGGTTGAGTATTTTTCGTACTTTAAGTTGGTAAATTGGTTTTGTTTTTAATCTCGTTTGTTTTTTGTAAAAAAATTTCCAAAATTCATCGAAATAACTGACTACCGTTATCCTTAAAATACCGTTACCGAAATAACTGAAATATCGCTAACCTTAAAATACCGTTACCGAAATAACTAAAAAACCGTTATCCTTAAAATACCGATACCGAAATAAATGAAATAGCGTTACCTTTAAAATACCGTTACCGAAATAATCTAAAATAGAATTTCCCTTACCGATAACCGCATCATTTCGGTTACCATCCATGAATTCCAGACATTCTTTTATTAGGAAAGCAAGTTCTCAAAAGTCTTAGTTTTTTTTAAAAGGTGTTTATAGAATTTCTGTAGAATTTATGTTTTCTACAGTAAAAAAAACTTACTTAAATGTCCTTATAGCCCATTGTCTATGCTGCCAGGCATGATAGTTTTTAGCATCTGTACGTAAAGCCATTTCGGTTAAATCCAATTCTTTGGAAGGATCATTCATCAACTCAACAATAACACGGCGATGATGCCATACTTGATAGTTTTTAGCATTTTCCGTAATAACATCTTGTATATAATTCAATTCCTCATTAAGATCATTTCCTAATGCTCGTAAAATATCACGTCGATATTGCCAAACCGTATAATTGGCTGTATTTAAATGTAAAGCATCTGTGGTTAATTCCAAAGCCCGATCGGACTTTTCCTGACGAGAAAGTATGGCACGAAAGTAGTCGAATACCTCACGAACTGATAAAACAATAATTTTTAATATTTCAAGCATTTAATAAAAAAACAACAAAATACATACATTTTGCACTATATGCTATAGCCACTACTGGATTTTCTCCATCATCTTGTGCAATTGGTTGCACATCCGCCCATTCATTACGCTGACTGTATGGTATCCATTCAGCAGACCACTCATCATCGGAACTATCAGTCATAGTTTGTATTTAGGTTTTATTTAATACTTTGTACCAAATGTTAAAGTCTTAAAGTCTCCGTCTTTAATTGGTGTAGTTTATTTGAAAAATAAGAATAATTTAACTACTTCCACAACTTTTTACTTTTGTCCTGCTGCGGCTTTTTTATTTTTTGACGTTTATTCACAGCTGACTCATAGAAATAGAGTTGTGTCGTTCATCAACGAAATAGTTCTATTGAACGATTCACATTTAGTCAAATCGTAGATCACCATAATTCGCTTTTTTTCGTTTTTAGGTTTGTTTTTTTCGAATTTTATACCTATATCTATAACGACTTGTAAAAAAACGACTATCCGTACTTAACTGATTTTCTTTTATTTTTTGTAAACAAATAAACTTTAAGCATTTGGGGCAGAGCTTTGAAGAATTAATTCCTTAATTCAATTTTCCAATTCTGAATTAAAAATTCGATGAATTAATTCACACAGCACCATATATTGAAAGGAATTAATTCATATTTGTTTTCGTTCGATTTATTTTGTTACAAATTAATTCAATTGCTATAGTTCTTTTTATTAAATCAAATGAATTAATTCACTGGTGAACGCGTTCAATATTATAATTCGAACGGCAAAAAAGTGAATTAATTCCTTACTGAATTAATTCGTCACTGAATTCATTCAATTTCATTTTCATTCAGTGAATTAAAAAAAAATAAAATTACATTCAGTGAATTAAAAAAAAATAAAATTACGTTCAGTGAATTAAAAAAAGTAGAAGAAAACATTTATTTACAAATAAAATTTGCAACTAAGCAATTTTACAGCGTTTACTAGTGAAAATAAACAAATTACATATATATTAAGTAGTGTTTCCAATTATTCGACGTAGGCGGTTAACCGGTTAATGCATTATTCGAAAAATGCCTAAAATTGATTAACCGGTTGTTGTTGTTGTAGCAACGCCTCCTACAATAAAATATGTAAGCAATATATTATAACTATTCTTCTTCTTCATCTTGTTCTGCTGACTCAGCTAGATCCAGACCCAGGAACCGGGCCGCCTCAACCGGGTGGGTCCATAGTGACGTGGGATCTAGGTGAGTCGGGTTTGCCGTGCAGCCATAGTGGTGGTTTACGTCGTGGGGACCTCTCTGGCATGCGGGACATGTGTTCGGTATGGTGGGCTCGATCTCGGGATCCACCTCCGTAAGATGGTGATTCGGGTGGTTCCTCCGATGACATCCCAGCAGGAACTGCTTCCAGAGCATTTGGCAGTGTTCCTTTACTGTAAGGACCTTCGTTTCCTCGTGTAGATGCTGAACCGAGGACATTTGCAGGCATCCTGTAATTGCCGTGAGGGCCGAGTTTTGGCAGGTTTGGAGCTTTCTCCACTGGGTATCGCTGACTCTAGGCGACCACACTGGCGCAGCATAATTAACCACTGACCAACCAATTGTTTTGTAGGTTGCCAACAAGGTTTCTTTGTCCGTACCCCAAGAGCTGCCGGCTAGCGACTTGAGGACCTTGTTCCTACTCTGCATCTTGTTGCAAATTGCAGTGGTGTGCGCTGAGGACATGAACAGGCTGTCGAATGTAACCCCAAGAATTTTGGGGTGGTTGAGTGTCGGAATTCGCACGCCATCGACTACTACATTCAGTTCCAGCCTTACTTCCTTCGTCCAAGTGGTAAAAAGAGTCGCCGAGGATTTTGCAGGGGAGAGCTGCATATTCCTTCCAGTGAAGAAATTCGTAAGATCATGAAGATAACTGTTCAGCCTACCGCATAAGCCATCAATATCGTGACCCGTCGCCAGTATCGTACAGTCGTCGGCATATGAGATCAATTCCACCCCTTCTGGTGGTGCCGGGAGTTTCGAAACGTAGAAATTAAATAATATCGGGGAGAGAACTCCACCTTGAGGAACCCCTTGTTTAATTCTACGAGGTTTGGACCTTTTGTTACGAAACTCCACAAACGACTGGCGACCACACAGATAATTCACTATCCACCTCTTCGTACCATTTGGGAAACTGGATTCTGCGATGTCTCTGAAGAGGGTCGCGTGGCTGACCGTATCAAATGCCTTCGATAGGTCAAGCGCCACTAGAACCGTCCTTTCGCAAGGGCGGCTCTGATTTAGACCGCTAGTTATCTGTGTGGCAATGGCGGTTAAATCTGTTGTTGTACTGTGCTGCTTACGGAATCCATGCTGGTGCTGGGCAAGTTGAAAATGCTGTGTGAGACTGGGGAGGAGTAGAGCCTCAAGTATCTTAGCGACTGGTGACAGTAGGGAGATTGGTCTGTACGATGCTCCCTGGTTCGCATCCTTTCCTGGCTTCCAAAGTGGCACCACCCTGCCCATCTTCCAGACCTCGGGCACAATTAGGGTGGATAGGGAAAGGTTAAAGACCTTTGTCAGGTACTCTACTCCTGGCATCTCCAGTTGTTTGATCATCAGCATGGAAATTCCGTCGGGTCCTAGTGATTAACCGGTTATTCGGGTCGGTTAATCGAGAAAATTGGCGATTAATCGATTAATCGTTTAATACAAAATTAATGTATTTCCTTAATTTTTTTTATCAATAAAAACACAAAGATCTGCCTGTATTTGTTAAACAACAACGTGGTATATAAACTCGCTATATTTAAAACAAGTTTTGGTTGAAAAGTTTTGGAATCTGAGGTTTTTTTAATTAAAAATTTTCTTAGTAGACAAAGTTCTGCAAAAATTTTGCTAAAGCTACTAAAATATCATTGAAAATGGCAGAAAGAACTGCTGAAAGAATTTTGGTTTGGCAAATATTAGTAATTTAAGAACAATAGTCAATACTGCCGCAAAAATTTAATATTGCATTTAAATAAATGTTATATCTAAAGTTTTGAAGATTTTATTAAGATTTTTCCTCTATAGAAATAGAGACCTCGATATAAAAAAAATAGTTGAGTTGAATTTCAGTTACCGAAAATACTAATTTACGCTGCAAAAATTTTCTAAGGGCCATTAATAATAAAAAAATAACCCAAAGTTTGAGCGAACTTACGCAGATAGCATTTCGTCAGACGAGTTTTAATGAAAATTTTCAGTAAGCTAATGAAGTTTTCTTCCCAAAGTGAATGACAAAGCTTCATAAAATTTTTAATAAATAATATGAAATTTTTTATAAAATTTTATCAAAAACTGCATCAGTTCCATGAAAACTTTCAATGGACGAATTCCAGCGAAACTTAATTGAATCAGTGTAA
The DNA here is from genome assembly GCA_949987735.1 of Leucophora obtusa. Classification (NCBI taxonomy): domain Eukaryota; kingdom Metazoa; phylum Arthropoda; class Insecta; order Diptera; family Anthomyiidae; genus Leucophora; species Leucophora obtusa. Next base: position 140,610,219 of record OX465298.1, on the reverse strand, counting down.
AAATTCATAAATAGCATGTACACAATTTCCTCAGTGTGCGGTTATAGATGTCAAATTGCATATAAATTTCAATTTTTTAACTTTCATTTTTCTGCTTTTTGGTTATTTGTTTTAATTCGAATAAAAATTTAATCTCATTAAAAAGGATTCGGGTTCCATGGTATTCTAGTGAAACATGTCGTAGAATTTATGTGGTTTTGAACCGATTGTACACACACTCTTGAGATAAGTAAGAAAAGCAGTTTTAAAACAAATGCAACCTTGTCTTAAGGAACATGGAAATATAATTTAGTTTTAATTTTTAAAAGAATTAAAACAGAAATGAAGCATTGTCTATTGTATTGTATTGTATTATTTGGGGCTTTCGCGATGTTTTTTAAAGCTCTTTTTTACAAATAGAAACTTTGATATTTTATTAAAATATTTGCAAACAAATTTTATTGAAATTTATCAGTCTCTTAAAACAGATGACGTGTCTCGCTGGTGCAATGCCGACTTTCTTGGAGTTCCTCCAAAAAAGGTATTTAAAGGCTTATGGACCTCTTTCTCTCGATTTTTAAAGAATTTGGTGGTATTTTTAGTTAGTATTTGTTTTTCTAAGTTTTTCTTGCAATTTTTTAGCCAAGGCTAAGAAAATTATAAAGTTTTGGGAAAAAATAAAGGAAAAATTCCATATTAAAAATGTAACCGGTTAATCGACCTATTTTAACCGATTATTCGGGTCGAATAATTATTTGAGTTTTAAATTATTTGTTTCGACATTAACCGAAATAGAGGCGATTAATCGAGGAATCGGTTAATCGATTAACCGAATTGGAAACACTAATATTAAGTGTTAGAGAAACCCGATGCACTTTATCAACCTACATGATTAAAAAATAATGCCTTTTACTATTAAAAATAAAAACTTTGCAGATATAGATGAATTTGGAAAAAATATAACTATTAATTTTTCAAACTTATGCTTCCCAGTAAAATGTAGGTGATTTACTATGACGTATTTCATTTATACGTTTTTACGTTTTTACAATACAATGTTTTCTTCTACTGAACGGCAGAAAACAGGCTTTTAATTCAACATACGTAATTTTTGTTTTTCAATTAAGTGAACGTATTTTTTTTCAATTCAGTGAACGTATTTTTTTCTTTTTTAATTCAATGAGCGTAATTTAATTTTTTTTAATTCACTGAATGTAATTTTATTTTTTTTTAATTCACTGAATGTAATTTTATTTTTTTTTAATTCATTGAATGAAAATGAAATTAATTCAGTAAGGAATTAATTCACTTTTTTTCCGTTCGATTTATAAAATTGAACGCGTTCACCAGTGAATTAATTCATTTGATTTAATAAAGACAACTATTGCAATGGAATTAATTCTTTGAATTTATTGTTTGATGAACGCGTTCAGTTGAACGAATTCAGTGAATTACTTAAGAAAATGAATTCATTCAATTCTAAAAGAAAATTGAATTCGATTGGTAGTGAATTCATTCAAAAAAGAATTAATTCTTCAAAGCTCTGTTCCTATGTATACATATTTTGAAATTATTTGCGTTATTTACGTCGCTAATGTAGATATAGAGTTCTGAAATAAAATTTTAATATAATTTTATGATAATACTAGCAGATATGTAGTTTTGATAAATATAAAAATATGCATTATTTAGGAACCAATGGCCCTGTAAATCTCTCTACACTTTTTGCAGAAAACAATATTAGGGGTTTGCATAAAAACTCGAATTCTACCCGTAAACTGTGTAAACCTGGTATGTTTATGAGTTTAATGTCAAACTCCATATATAAAAAATATGGCTTGTATTTACACAAGGTTTATAAGGAATTTACGAGTTATAATGAGTCCCCTATTATGTGCCTTCAAATAGGAACGAACACAGAATTGATAATCAGGGATGGAAAAGACTCGCTCGTTCGGTTTTTTTAAATTAATAATCCAAGACTATTATACCCATATCTTATTCCAAAAATTAATGGTTAGTTTGGGGGGAAAAAATTGAGAAAAAATTTTCAAAAAACCAAATAGTTTGCATCATTATATTCGATTGCAGAATGTTAATCGCTGATTACGTTTCTTAATTCATTTTCTTCGGCACGAATCCGTTTTTGCCATTTTGCCATTATTTGAAATTTTTTCAATGAGGTGTATTTTACTCCAAAATCCTATAGTCTTGGACTCATATCTTGCCCAAAGTTTGGTGGTTAGTTTGCAAAAAAAAATGTAGTCGTTAATTACGATATTAAAAATAACTGATTTAAACAACTGTTACGAAATTACAGTACTTTTCGTTAGTTGTTTTCTTAAATAACCGTCATAAAAGTTGTTTTGCTTTTTTACTACACAGACAAATGTCATGTAGTAACTGTCAAACTATTTTGAGTGCACACACAAAGTCATCTCTGTTGAGTTAGCTCTCTCACATTTAAAGTCTTTAAGATTTTAATTATGACTATATTCACAGTGCTATGATTTGTTTTACTTAAAATCATATCACTCAATCCTATAATATTACGGCTCTTAAGTGCTACTACAGGAATCAATTTTTAAGTAAATAATATATGGGGCATTCCATGCCAAATCACCGTATTCAAAGCAACTCGTACACCAATTTTCAGCCTTTTATTCTGAACTGGTTTTGTGGAATAAATTTTTTTAATTTTTGAACAAAAAATTTTCAATTAACGATAGACCAGTGATAAATATCGATATCTTAAAAAGTAGGGTAGCATTTTGTTCATCTTTAAATGAAGTTTTAGGAGAAAAAAATGAAGAACAATTTTCGAAGTAATTCTCACTTAGTTAACATTAAAAAATGAAAATCTACTTTAAATTCTACTCTATTTTACGCAACTTTCAAGCCACAATTCGATATGTGATTACAATTTTTTCTATTTTTTTCGAATATTGAAATTTTTATTTATAACACTATGTATTAGACTGGCCCTTCGTTACATGGGCGATTTTAAAACCCGCTCTCCGGGGCTTATTTTGTTAGGTTACTTGGAAAACTAATCCAGAAAAAATTTCAACTCAATCGAAGAATTTTTGAGCTATCCCTGGCCCTTCAAAATTTTAAAATATGAATTACAAGGGAGTAAATTACCAACTTTAAATGGCTGGGAATTTTCCGACCAAACTTCGTGTAAATGTAGATCTATACCAAATAAATATCTTTTATTACTTTTATGGCTTTGCAGCACCCCCTAACGGAGATATTTGGAATTAAAATTCAAACATTAACATGCTACCGGACCCAAACGGGTTAAGATTTTTTTTTTAATTATAATTTTATGTTTTTTCTTTTACTAAACTCTACATAAAAGTTTTTGATTTTTTTAATTTAATTCATCACACAATTTTTGAGACTAATTTAAACAAAAAATTTATTTTTCCGTAAAATTTTCTGTGAGAAAAAATGTGTATGACCACTATGAAAAACAGCTCTGAAATGAACACTATCAAAGCCTGCTATATGAAATTTATACACAGGCATTGTGGAACTGCACTGCTACTAAGTAAAAAAATCGTTATAAAAAAAATAAATATAACGAGAGTTATAGGCACATAACAACGAAGTTGCTTGTAGGCAACTTTGGGGTCGAAAGGGGTAAAATTTTAAGTAAATATTCCAAACCGTTCTCCAGTTATTATGCTTTTATGCATTGGAATACAATACAAGTTTCTGATTTTTATTTGCAAACTAGAAATATATCAATAATAACAAATATAAACTAAACCAGAATTTTTAAAATTCAAAAATTTTTGAAATCGCAGAGAGGCGGGCCAAAAATTTTGTGATTTGGCATGTAATGCCCCATATAGAATATCTGGGCGATTCTAAAATTTTGGAATAACAATATTTGGCCTTAAGTTTTTGTAAGGATTAACAAAAAATTAATTAAAACTTTTGATTTAATTTTTCGGCAATTTTGGACGAAATTGCATCGATTTCTTAGTGCATATTATGCCATAAATTCATATTTTGCATTTAATGCATATTTTAATGAATAGCTTGGCATATTTTGTGGCAAAATTTGTCAATAAATGTATATTTTTGCATATTTTGCTAAAAATTCGTTTATATTTCGTACTAAATATTCTACAAGTCTATGGATAAATTTGGTGTTGAAATTCACTTCTAAGCCAAAAGTAATTACTTCGGGGTAATTGCTAAGTTTTACTCATATGGCCCAATGTCGTAAAAATAACTTGTACAGTTTTATTTTTAAAACAACTAACAAAATTGTTAAAAACTACTGTTTTTTAAAATAATTTTTTTTTACATTATAAAAATAAATTTTAATAAAAAAAAACAATTTTTTTCTTTCGATTACAGAAAAATGTGTAGGTAGTTCTATAAATTTGAAGTCAAAATTCCATACGGGTTTTCAGTTATTACCTTTTTATACATTGGAGATAGAATACCATTTTCTGATTTTTATTTGCAATATAAAAATACGAGTATATCAATAATAACAAATATAAACTAAACAAGAATTTTCAAACATTAAACGAAAGTGATTACTTTTTAAATAACTAACAAATAAAACTGTCAACTTCAAAAATAGTAGGTGTAAAAATGGTAGTTGTTTATTGTAATATTAAAAATAACTGCTTTAAAAGAATGTTGCATAATATTGTACAATACTTTTTTTTTAATAATTGTCATAATAGTTGTTGAAGAAATACAGTTTCATAGAAAAAACTGTAACTACAGTTAAAAACAACAACTACTCATTACTACACAAATTAAAAATATTGTGGATTTTATTAAGGCGTACATGGTAGTTCAAACCTTTTTTCTAAATTCCATTTAATTCAAATGTTATAAACTTTATACCAATTTTATACAAATACCTTAATAAACTACGAATTTCGACTTACATTAAGTGGTTATGAGAAAGGGACACTGATATCTATCATTATAGTATTTTAAGTTATTATTTAAAAAATTATTAAACTAATAAGGTATTATAAAAAAAAATTTTTTAAACTAATAACAAAGGGACGATTTGTTGACATAACAATATTTAGGCAGGAGAAAAACGTTTAATTCCACCCTTAACGAAATGCAACCAATATTGAATGGGTGTCTCAAACGAATTTTGGAACAACACAAACATACCCCTTTTAACAGGTGAAGTTAATAAGAGTACGAAGGTGTAAACTTTCAATTTGTGGTTAAGCAATCTCCAAGGATACAATAGTATTAAATCAAGTGCAATACCACAACACAATGATTTGTTTCAACTACTTTAGGAATAACATTCCCACATGGCTCGAACATATAATAACAAATGAGAGGGCAAATAAAAAATGTCACTATCATAACCATTAAGGTTCTTCAAAATCGTATGTATAGACTGCGGCAATCTCTATACCAAATTTCAATAAAATTGAATGACGTTCAGAGGTCCCTAACAAACTCAGCTTTTTGTTTTTAATCTTTTGTAGGAAAATTTACATTCAAATTAAAAAAAAAAAGTTTGAATTTTTATGACTTAAAATATCTCCTTCATAATTTCCTCAAAAATTTTGAATCATTATTTTATATACTTTACGAATACGAAATAACATATCTTAAATTTTCAACTGTTTCATACACTCATAGAAATAAATCTGTAAAAATAGCAGAAAAAGCAACTAAAAATAGTTAAAAATTATGTTGCAGAAACAATTGCTGAAATTAGCAGATTTTTTTCTAAATACTAGTAAAATAAGAACAGCAAAAATAAAACTGTTAAATTTACAGGATTTTGGTTATATTTAAGTTAACTTTTAGTTAATTGAAAATGACAAATTGTATTATAAAATCTACAGAAAATTTTGCTAAATATTAGTAGACTATGATGCCTATTCCTAGTTGTGACTCATTGTGACTGTCATAAGACAGAGTCACAACTTTCCATACAAAATAACAATAAAATTCAAAAAATTCAAATTTTATTCGTCGATGTTATGATTGTGTCGATATCAGGTCTTAATTTTTTTTTTTAAGTTTTCAAACAAAAATTTGAATATGTATTATTTATTGTGATTTTGCAACAACAAACATAAGGGGAATACAGTCACAAGTAAGAGTCACATACTTATCGTAGGAATAGATACATAAAACTAGCAAAAACAAACGTTTATATCTACAAAATTTTTTTATTTTTAAGCTAAATTTTGTTGAATGCAAATAGTAGTCTATCCTGTCAAATAACCAGAAATTTTTGTTACAAAAATTTGTAAACTGCTGTTTTCAAAAGGCTCAATTTTTATTTGCATTTAAAAAAAATTGAAAAAAAAACTTGGACAATTTTAAATTTTTTAGTGATTTTTCAGGCTACTAATTCTTTAGCAAAATTTTTTGCTGATTTTAGGAGGTAATTTTGTTATTTTCTATTAACAAAAATATTATATAACTAAAATTCTGTATATTTAAGTTTTATTTTTGCGTATGTTTTTAAACTAAATTTTAGTAGTTTTAACTAAATTTTTTACAGACTTTTTTCTGCTGGTGTACGTATTCGCTGTTTTTATAATTTTTTTAAAAAATATTTTAGTTTTTAATTTTTAGAGCCAGTCCTAACGAAAAAATATTTCAACATAGAAATTTAATCCTCTTTGTTGAAGGTATAATCAAAAATAATTATAAAACCATCGCATATTTTATAATTAATCTTTAATATTTTCTGAAGATATTGGTCAAATTTTTTTAATAGATAACACAGCTCTACAAAATAAGACAATATTTATAAGTTGCAGAACTTTGCAGTGGATTTAGAATAATTGGGGGTGCTGATTTCGAGTCCACAGCCAGTTTATTCAAATTGGCTCTAGTTTTTGCACAAATCGCGATTTTATTTTTCAACCGATTTTTCCAATAAAAAATTTATAATTTAGTAACTATAGCTCCAAAAAGAAAACGCTTTAGCTTTAATATAAATCTGATTTTGAAGACTTTTTTAAAATTGTCCGTTGTTATGATGGTGTCTTTTTTCAACAGTTTTGATGCAAACAAAAAATTATAAATTTTTTAATATTTGAAAAAAAATTCCTTTAAAAAGGTTTGAAAAAAGTTTTTTTATAAGTCAATTCTGAAACATATTTTAAACAATTTTCCAAAAAACAAAAGAAAAATACAAATGTGTTTTGTTTGAGATGTTTTCGACTTAAATTCAAATGCAGAACAGCTGCAAAAATTTGTTTGGTGATTTTTAAGTGATTCATTAAAATAATTTTTATTATTTGAAAACAATTCAAAAAGTTGTCTCAGTTGTCTAAATGATGATGTTTCAAGCTGATTGATTTTTTTTCAACCCAAAAAAGAACGAAAAATTTTTATAACAAAGTGAAAAATGTTCATGTTTTTGGACGCTTTTTTTGAGCCAAAAAAAGATCATCTGGCTTGCTGGGTCATTTTTAATTTTTTACGGTGGGTCTCATCTGTAGGGTTACCTTAACTGTCAAGCAAAAGAAAATGTTAAAAAATTGAATACAAAACAACAAAAAAATGTTTAGGTTAACTATTAGTTAACTCTAAATCCATCAGTATGAGAACCACCCTTAATGTTCAAATATTAAATATCAAATATTTAAGAAATAAGGTACATTTTTGTTCACGTTATTATTATATGTTACTTTATTGAAGTTTAGAGACCTTACGATGAAAACTTTCTTAATGTTTCACATTGATGAGGGTCTGAGGAGCTGGAAAATTTTAACGTCTTGCATTTTGAAGACCTTAATAACTATGGCAGGGATTCTCAAAATTGTATTTTTAAGTAGTTACAACTACAATTTGTACTTAGTAGCTGTTATTTAAAAATTTAATTTAAATTACATTAAAATCCGGAAAATTTCAATTCCAATTTTAAAATTTCAATTAAAACTCAAAAATAAAATACGTATTTTAAAAATTACATTCGTTATTAAAAAAAATACAATAAATTTTTTAATTACAAATACCACACTATAAAAATCACTTCTTCATGTCTAGTTTAAGGCCCAATTACTGAATGTCCCGTTAAGATTTAACTAACAGTTTAATTTAATTTTTATTTTGTAAACAAGTTAGTAGATAGCAAGACATTAAGAAAATAAAGCCAAATTTTCAGTTAAAAATTAGTAATTATTCTTCACAATTTTACCAAATTTTAGGTAAAATTATTTTAAAATTTTAGTTAAAATCTGTTAAACTTTTATAAATTGATTAATTTTTATTTAAATCCGAAAATTTCCGTTTAGTGACTGCTGATTTTAAATAGGCCAGATTACTTAATATCCTATTAAAATTTAGCCAATAGTTTAATTTAAAATGTATGTGGTAAACAACAACAATATTGCCAGTTAAAGTCCAAGTTAGTAGCTGACAGGACATTGTTTTAATGGGGCTTAAAGTAGTGTTAATGGAGCTTAAAGTAGTGTAATAAAAATGTCTTTTAAATTGCAGATGTGTTATTTTTAGTTGTCAGATTGGGACCTTCTGATTTACAATATTTTTTTCGGCTACATAGTAGTACATATTATTGTATTTTGTGGTTAACCACAATCATCACATGTCCAAACAATTATCATGTGTATTCCATACATGTACAGTAGAGCGGCATTTTTTTTGTATGCAATTTTTTTTTTTAAACTTCAATTTATTTTTCGGATTATTGTAGCACTAGTTCTAAAACTTATGTGGTGCGAATTAAAAAAAAATCGGATTACTTAACCCTTATGCGCTGCGATCAAAATTTTCGAATTTTTAAATTTTTTTCAAAATTGCTTAACAAAAATATATCTTCCCAGTAGCAAATGGTCGAACTAGTGCTAAAACATACTAGTTTCTTGTCTAGTAATTACATAACTAGTTCTCAAAATAATCATTTTGAACCAGTTGTGTACTAGTTAAATACGATCTATGTAGAGACTGTTTAAAAAAATTACCTGAATTAAAATATGAGATTTGAAATTATTTTTTTTGCATTTATATTTAATCAAAAAATCAGAATTCGTAAATAAACACTTAGGGGCAAATTTTCTAAAACACTTCGGTGAAGTGTTGCGTTATTTCTATAGAAATTGTTTTTGTTACAAAAACAATTTACATTGAAATTTCCCTTCACTTCACCCAAGTGTTTTACGAAATTAGGTACTTAAATTTTTTTATTGTGAATTGAATTCAGGTGTAAATCAACTGGTACAGTACTGGTGCCAAAGAGTCAATCCAGAACTAGTTTAGTAAATTTCTTATAAGAACCAGTACAGCTTCTTGTTTTTCTTCTAAAAGCAATAATCTTTAAGAATTTGTATACCTAATAGTTTCATTGAAACTGTGCAGAGATTTCAAAAGATTGAATTTAAATACGAGTTTTGAAATACTACCTTTGTTTGTAATACGTGATACATTCTGAGTTTGCAAATAAACACTAAAATGTTTTATTGCCATTAGAAATCATAAACACAAAATATTTGAAATTTCATTTGGTAAATGGATATAATTATCTCAGTAAGAGGAAACTATCGGTCTAATCTGCGTTTTATCAAAGGAAAAACCTCTGTTTTTTATCTACATATATAATTCAGATACAACCAACTGGTACAGTACTATTTCCAAAGAGTCACTTCGGAACTAGTTCCGCGATTGTCACATTAGCACCAGTTTCGCTCCCTATTTTTCGTCCTTAAATTGTAATTTTCAAACTAGTTATATAACTAGTACCAAAGTGGGAGTTTGGTGACAATTGCCCCCATCCCTATGACATCTCCATGTTAAATTCTACAGTTGTTTCTATGGAGAGGCGGTAGAACTCGTACTAGTTGACTGGTTTTAATAAACTAGTACATAACTGGTTCTGAACTAGTATTTTTTGCAACTGCGTTGAGACACATCATTTCTAAATAATTTTGGCATGCTGAACACTAATATCTTTTTTAAATTTTTAAATCGGACAAGAGGTTTTCGACATAGTGTAACTTAATATTTACTAAAAATTCAGTTTTCTTCTATTCTAGAAATTTGTCAAATATAATCTTAGAATTTTTTTCTTTTTACCTGTAATAATAAAAATATGTCTCAAAATTTAGCAATTTTTGATAGCACGTCGCCAAGGGTTAAGCTTTCCGAGTTTCCTCAAATTGGCACCAAATAAGTTTTACAATTAGTGCTACAGTAATCCAAATAATAATTGATAAACATCGAAAATTTAATAAAAATGTCACTCTAATGTACAGGACAAAATAAAATAAATGCTCATGTGTAAACACAATTATCCTTTCAATAAGTTTTGTGGTCACTCAATCTAACTATCTTACACACACAATTACATATTACAATTTCCATTATTGTTATAATTCTCAAATTCATTTAATTTATAGCATTCATTTTTTTAGTCATATTTTAAAACTCGTCGCAGTAATATCATTTTATTCGGAAAATATCAGTTTTTTTAATCTTTTAAATCATTTTTTATTTCTTTATGTTGAAGGTCACATGAAAAAATGATTTTCTTTCATTTAAAAGTTTTTAAAACAATAATTTTTGTAATATTTGAAATTCTGTCACTGGAAAATGTTGTGGTATTAGCACAAACAAGTCAAAATATTAATGTTTGTAAGTACATAATTAATAAAAATTACATTAAAAAAATTACATTACATTAATAAAAGTATACATTTAATTATAGAAATAGAATAGAATTTTTTTTTTCAAAATTTATAAAGTCTAATATTTTAAAAGTGATTTTTAGTTTATTTGTTCCATCATCAGGCCCAAAAGGCTGAACCGATTTTCTTGAAATTGTCTGAATTGTAATTAATTTTAAGATAACCGTTGTGAAAGTTTTATGTATTTAATGAAATAAATTTATTACTTGTATGAACTATTTTCATAAATATTTTTCATTTTAGCACAGACTTAATAAAATTATTTCATTAAGGCATGAAATTATTATTAGTATAATAATTCGTTCATATTTTAAATGAAGCCTTTCATAGATTTTATAAAAATAATTCACTAAAATAATGAAAAATTTGTAAACAATTTTTTAAAATTTGCATTTATTTTTTTATTGCATTCGTTTGATGTTTTTATTTAAATTATGAAATGTGTATGTTAAAGTCGGGCAGGCCGACGACACTAGTCTGGTTGAATGCCAATTTATGTCTGGATCCGAAACGACTTACAGACGGACGGACTGACAGACATCATCAATTCTAATCAAAAAGTGATTCTGAGTCGATCGCTATACTAAAAGGTGGGTATACAGCTATGGAAACGGAATTATTTATTTTGAAAAATAAAAAAAAATAAAATTTTTTATTTCATATACGGGAAGTGTTATTATTGATGATTGTAATTCATTCTTTATTTAAATAAAAATCCTTCAACTATTTTATATATTTTATTTTACAACTTTATTATATTTTTAGCGTTAATATTACACTAATATTTTGTGCTGTAGCCATTACACTATGCGACAGTCAAAATCGGGATGGGATGAAACCAACGGGAAATGTTATATCGGTCAAAAACCAGTTATACGTGTCCCGGCGTTTCGCTGGGTCACCCCTAGGAATTGAGATCTATCTTTTTTTTGACATAACTCGAGAACCACTAGTCCGATTTTGCTCAAACAATTTTAAAAAAATTAAAAATTACAATTCCTTTAATCTGTTCATATAAAGTTTGTCTATATACTCAACAGTTTTGCCGGTAAAAATAAAAAACGAAATCGTGATCGTGACACATCCCATACAACACTAATATTTTAATATGATATTCCTTGGCTCCTGTTCACCTGTTTCGAATAAAATTATGCTCACCTTCTTACAACATTTATCCGAAACATTGCGCTAAAGGTGGGTGGGACACAGTGTTTGCACTTTTTTGAGTGTGGCCGATTTTTTAATATGATTTTCTAAACATTTTTATTTATTTTTTTTGTGGATTTCAAAAAAAAATTCATTTTTATAATTTGTTGTCAGAAAACTCAATAAAAATTAGGGGGATTTAATTAAAGGTACCCAGTCAGAAAAATACAAGCGGGTAAGCGATGGCAAAGTACTTCAACAGGTTGTACAAATACTGGCAAAAAGTGCTTTCTCATCCCTAAAATTATAACATCATTATTCAAAAAGCGCCGGAAAAGCACTGGAGAAACAAAATTTTTGGACGTTGGCAAAACGTCCAAATATATTTTCCAAAATAAAATTTAAAAAAAGTTCATATGTATTTTTTTTGGTCCTGCCGTGACTTGAACCCAGACCGTCAGATTGGCAGACAATTGCTCTACCCACTGAGCTAATGAAACATACATATAATACTTGGTGGCTAAACATATAAATAAGTGATACCGGCTGGACAACTACTGGCTGTACTCAGTGTGTTCCACAAACAAAAAAAATTGATTTTATAAAACAAAAAATTTAAATTAAAAAAATCAAAAAAAAATGTGTTTGCTTTGCAACCGGATTTGAACTCGAAATCTTCTTCCCAGTCATTTATTTTTAACACCGTGGTTAACCAGTGGTATGCCAGTGCTTGGTTTTGTGTATGTCTTTCATGATCAATTTAATTTTCAAAAAATTTGCATTTAATTTTTTGTTATCTTCCTTAGTTGGTACTATATTGCACTCGATATTTTTTTATTTGAAAACTTCTACTTCCTTATTATACGCCACATTGTCAAACACTTAAAATATTTTAATATATTTTTTTAAAATTATTTTTTTCAAAGAGAGATGGAATATTTTTATCATAAAATACTTGCATTTATTTTATATATCGTCGGTTTGCCTGCAAGTAGTGCTATGTGTTTTTTAATTGGTTTTCAGGAGAGCGAAAAACTGATTTACCTTATCCTTTTATAATATTTTATGGCCATTATATGCCCTAATGATAATTGTGTTTTCTTAAAATTTTTGCATCAAGCACTAAGACCATTACTAACTAAGAACTTTAGTCTCAATCATATTATATGTTAATGCGTAATCTTTTGAAGGAATTTTAGATTCGGTAAAAGGTTGGACGCGAACATCTTAAAAAGGGAATGACGTATTTCATATTTTATTTCTGTGAAGAAAAATTACAAAAGTCTTGAAAAGAAAACAAAACTTTATTTTTATTTGTTGACAAATGAAAAATATTTGTTTGTTATGTGCTTTTTATTACATGATAATTTTGTCAAGGTTTTGCTTTGGCAATTTTTCTTAGAATACCAAAACTATAACAATTTCCATTCACCCCAGTTTTGTCACATTTTCCTTATTATCAGGGCAGGGACTTTCATGCAAATGCATGTTTGTAGTCATTAATCCAAAAATGATTTTAACCAAATACTTTTCCGAATCAAAGAATTTGCAACAAAATGGCATCAATTTGTTGTTGCATATTTTATTATAAATGCATATTTTAGCATATTTTGCTTTTAAGTGCATATTTACTGCATATTATACGATTTTTAGTACATATTTTTCATTAAATTGAATATTTTCTTTATACATATTTGTTTAAAATTTAAAAGTAAGATTTAATGAAAAATAAAGAAAAATAATAATTTTCACTTAACTAGAATGAAAACATCAAGTTGTCATCTACTTAGACATTTAATATTGGATTTAATTTTTAACCAAACGCTCCCGAGTAATAAATATGATTTTTAAAAATCGATCAATTTAAAGTGCATTTTTTGGATTGAAGCATTTATTTTTGGATTACTATTGCATATTTTTGGGTTTTTAGTACATATTTCCATTAAAGTGCATATTTTAAATTTTTAACTGCATATTTTCGGTTTTTAAGTGCATGAAAGTCGCTGCCCTGGTTATTATTATAGAGTTTATAATAAGGGTATTACCCACATAGGCGTACCTAGACCATTTTTCTGGGGTGAGCAACAAACCCATTTATATTCGGCTGTCAATTTGCCCATTCTCAGACTCTTAAGGTATAATTAGCTATACTTGGACGTAACGTGACGAATCTCCTTATGGAAAATCTAATGAGTTAAAAGAGCTGACAGTCTATTTCTTTTTACTCATTATTTTAGATTGAATCAGCTGATTCGTTACGTATGGCTAAATGAAACTTTAGCCTTAAAAAACACTTCCGACATTATGCTAAAAATTTTTTCATACAAAAGAAAAAAACTTTTGAAAATGACTCCCTCCCCTCTGATAAAATTTTCAAAATTCAATAATCATGGTATAGGATAGGTGATAGGATAAGCTATCAAAATCTCCACGTTTTTACAGAAAACTCTGAAAATTGCATCTATTTTTCTTAAGATAACCTCGTACAAGGAATGTATTCCACCTCAGACGAACCCATTCTAACTCCATATTTTGACCACTTTAATTACCGAGGTGGCAAAAAACCGTGAGATGTTCATCTTAGAATTTTTGCTTCTATAACATATTGAAATTTCATCAAAATAGTAGTGTTTAGTTTGAAGTAACTTCCTTGTTAGATTTTAACTAATTATTTCTTTAATAAACTATTAAATCTAAGATATTTATCCCACCAAAAAAGATTCTGGGATATTTTTCTATTAAAAATCCTTTTCCATTTTCGTGTCAACTGAATTTTCATTTTACATTTTCAGATGCTCTTAGAGCCTATTTTATAATCAGAACTAAGATCGGTTGGTGTCTTAAATATGTATGTGTTAAGTAAGAATTTTTCAAACAACATTTCTTATTTAAGAAATATTTAAGACAAAAATCGATCTTAGTTCTTACTATAAAACTGACCCATTGATTCCAACAAATAGACATTTTCCCAACAATAAACACAGGACTAATTGATATTTTTTTAAATTCTGGGGTGGGCAAAAAACAGTCTAGGGTGGGCTTTGCCCACCCCAGACCGGCCTAAGTCCGCCAATGATTACCCAGCAAAAAAGTGAGGAAAACGAAATAGTTAAGCACTGCAACTGTTGTTCTTCTTCGGGTTTTTCACCGATGAATTTAACATTGGCTTGTCATAGGAAGTTGTTCGTTTTAAAAACAAATTATGTATATTTGAACGAATGATAAGAAATTTCTTATCATTTTATTTTAATTTGATTAAAAACAGAAGAAAATCAACATGCAGCATGTAGGGTTTGAACCCACACCTGTTGGCATTTCAAGCAGACGCTCTACTCCCTGTGGTATCGCTTGTTATACATGATAGCTGACTTTTAGCAGTCTTGTTCAGTAAATTGTTGTTGTCTTCATTTCTTTAATTTTTTATTAACAAAAATATATAATATATCGTCGACCGGCCTGCAAAATGTCACATGTGTTTTTTAATAGATTTTCAGGAGAGCGAAAAAACTGTTACAAAATCTACTTTTAAGATATTTTATTGGTATCATATGTCTTAATGATGATTTTACTAAATGAGGTCGTGAATCATTAAGGCATAATCTGCTAAGTCCACAAAGTTGAAAGAAAATCTGGTAAGTCCACATTTAAAATAGAAAGTTATAAAGAGCAAATGTGCTAAGTCAAAAAGAGCCTATAAGTCTGCAAACTTTTATTTTCGAATTCTATGATTTTTTGTGGTTAAACAAGAAGAAAACTGCGTTAACAGATTTAAAAAAAGTTAACCCAAAAAAATTAGACAGTTTTTTGTCTCTCCTGAAAAATTAAAAAAAAACGGACTTGACAGGTTTGCCGACTAAGCCAACGATGTGACATTTTGCAGGCTGGTCGACGATATTGGAAAAATATATAAAGTTGTTTTTTTTTTAAGTGTTATTTTTTATAACTAATAATACAATTATAGAAAGAAATAAAGCTGTAAAAGTAGGAGAAAAAGCTACTAAAAATTAATTAAAAACGAGTAAAAAGGTTAAAGTCGGGCATGCCGACTATACAATACCCTACACCAGTCTGGTTAAAAGCCAACTAATGTTTGGATCCGGAATTCGAATGGGTTAAAATGAGACTTGTGTCAAAATTTTCTATAAAATTCTAAAAGAGGAGAAAATCGTAAATATAGCCCATATGGGAGATAGGTCCAAATATGGACCGAATCTATCTAGAATCTATTGGCTTTGTTCTAGGGACCATGTGAGTCAGTGAACCAAATTTCAATAAAATATCTTAATATTTGCGACCTGCAGTTTGTAACCAAGCCAATTTTGGGGGGACCCTTATATGGGTACTAGGTCTAAACATGGACCGGTGTTAACCAAAATCAATAGGCTTCGTCCTTGCGCTGATATAGGTCGGTGTACCGAATTTCATCAAAATATCTTAATATTTGCGACCTCCAGCGTATAAACAATATAATTTTGGGGGGACCCTTATATGGGCACTAGTTCTAAACATGGAATGATGTTCACTAAAATCAATAGGCTTCGTCCTAGGGCCAACATAGGTCTGTGTACCAAATTTCATCAAAATATCTTAATATTTGCGACCTGCAGAGTATAAACAATATAATTTTGGGGGGACCCTTATATGGGCACTAGGTCTAAACATGGACCGATGTTCACCAAAATCAATAGGCTTCGTCCTTGGGCTGACATAGGTCTGTGTACCAAATATAAACAATATAATTTTGGTAGGACCCTTATAATTAATAAGCCTAGGGCTAACATAGGTTCGGGTACTAAATTTCATCAAAATATCTTAATATTTGCGACCTGCAGCGTATAAACAATATATAATTTTGGGAAGACCCTTATATGGGCACTACGTCTAAACATGGACCGCTGTTAACTAAAATCAATAGGCTTCGTCCTTGGACTGACATAGGTCGGTGTACCAAATTTCATCAAAATATCTTAATATTTGCGACCTGCAGCGTATAAAAAATATAATTTTGGGGGGACCCTTATATGGGCACTAGGTGTAAACATGGACCGATTTTAACCAGAATCAATAGGCTTCGTCCTTGGGCCGACATAAGTCGGTGTACCAAGTTTCATCAAAATATCTTAATATTTGCGACCTGTAGAGTGCGCACAAGAATACATGTACAGACTGACAGACGGACGGACGGACAGACGGACATCGAAATAAAAAAAAATTCTGAGCCGATCGGTATACTATAAGGTGGGTCTAGGACCAATATTTTTTGGTGTTACAAACATCAGCACAAACTTATAATACCCTGCCACGTAGTGGTGTAGGGTATAATGACCTTGCAAAAAAACTGCTGATATTAGCAAATTTTTTTTTCTAAATACTAGTAAGATAAGAACAGGAAAAATAAAACTTAAATTTACAACATTTAAGTTAACTTAAATTAAGAGCATATTATTTTTTAACAAAAAATATTTGAAGAATTACATTTTAGTTTAGAATTTTTATATTTCCATAAAATTTCATTAAAAATTAATAGAAAATTAAAAAAAAATTTAAATCGTTTCAAAAATTGAGTGTACAAAAACAAAAATTTTACAGTGAAAATACAAAAAGTTATTAATTGTGTAAAAAAAAAGTTCCAAAAATTTTTTTTCGACCTGGTAGGATTCGAATCCGTCCCATGATTTCTGTGCCAGCACGTTCCTATGCAATCCCCATACAAAATATGAACTTCTTGTCCCCCATGAAAAAGATCTTCTAACTAGCATATGGGCATTTCTCCAATGTCGAATGCGACATTCGTACGCAATCAAAGTAAAAAAAGACATATACGAAAACATTTCTTCATTTTGACAAAAGGTGAAACTTATAGCTCCTGATTAGCACTGTCATCGGCGCTAAGGTTGATTTTTGGCAATTTTTCGTTTTCAAGATAATTACGAAAAACCAATGCATTCGCATGCGACAAAAACAGAACTAGCTTTCAAGGCGTACAGTTTAAACAATGATTTCAGCGAAACCTGAAGGGACATTTTAATGCGACTAATTTTAAAATGTTATGCATTGATGTATCTTAAACATGTTTTTTATTTGATTCAAAAATATTAAATAGTTTAGATTTTATTCAATTTTAATCACTTTCGCACGCGACATGTTGCATGCGACATTTTGTTCCATCATACATTTTATGTATATTTTTTTACTTTTTATGTAATTAGACATGAATAAGACGATTACAAATGATTTTTAATATATTCAATATATTTATTTTCACAACAAAAAATATAAACTTAACAAAATATCTTCAATAAAGAAAAACAAAAATAAGTATATTCATAGTATATATATTAAAAAGGAAAGAACAGAAACTAACAAGTGAGAATAGTATTACTAATGCCAAATAAATTTTTTTTAATATAATATGAAGTCCTAGCTGCTTCTAACTGTTGGCCATCGCAACAAAACGAATGCAACTGGGATATACATGGAATGCTTTTCATTTCCTTCCATTTTTCGTCCAACTTATAATGTAAAGACAAATTTTCAATTTGAGCAGATGGCATAAAATATATTTTGATTCCATTTATGTTGTTTTCTGCACATTTATAAAACGAATGTGCATCGGGTAAAACAACGTTTTTAGATTTTGTTACTTGCCACACTTTTCTTTTAATGACGGCTCCAACTCCATCAACGGCTCCCTTTCCATGAGAACTAGCAAAGAAATTCCATTCCATAGATATACATCCAATTTCTTTAATAATGTCAATCAAGCTTGTCAAAATATATTTATTTTTAAATTGAGCGCAGCTTCCGTCGGAAAATATTGAAATCTTTGAAAAATGCCCGTAAATTTTCTTAATTTCGATTAAAAGGTTTAAAACAAAAATAAATACATCATGCTTATTATGCGTAAGTTTATCGCTTATGACCGCAAACGACTGTGAAGTACCAGCCAACCAAGCTACGCAAGTAAAAATTGTTACCTGGCGGTAGCTGAAATGAGCACTTTGTATTTCGTTTTGGTGTGTCAACCTATAATTTTCGGCAAAGTCAATTTGAAGAACGAGCTCGGAAGGTTTTAAGTTAATTTTTGTTTCCTCAAAATATTTTTGCTGAGCTCTTTTTACAAAAAAATGGGTTTTAAATGATGGTAACTTAGTCTCCATATCAATGACTAACTCAGATAAAGTTGAAATTGTATTTGACAGAACTATGTGTTTATCTGTTTTACGCCATTGTTGCCAGTTTACTTCATCTTCCATATTAGCCAAATATGCAAGAGGAATAAATTGATCTCTTAAATCTATTAGGCACTTCTTACAATTACCTGTCATACAATATTCATTCTGAATATCGCAGCAAACTGCTTTAAGAAATGCTTCAAAATCTCTGGGAAAAGATGGAATACTTTTCGTGCAACTTTCCAAAAGAAAGCCGAAATTTGCATGATACATGCAAACACACATATTGTGCGGCATTTTATTTACCAGCTGGACATGGCGAGGTCGCATTTTAAAAAAAGTTGATTTGCCTACCTCTTCGCTTGGAAATTCTTTTTTGAACAACTCATATGATTCAGACACCGTCATTAACATAAAGCGCTTAGCTACTATTTTGCCTTCAATTATAACGGTGTCTTTCTTTCCCGAAGCTTGCACACTAACATTATCATTCTGATAAAAATCACTGATGGCATTAACGGAGCTTTCTGACACTGTTCTGCTGGATAGATTTACGTTTTCCTTTTCTTCAATCTGTTTATATTTTTCTACCAGGACATCAAGAACTTTTAGTCTTTTGTGCATGTCCTTTGGCATCGCTTTCTCCACTTTTTTAACCGCTTTCGCCAAGGTTTGTCTACATTCGTAAGGTTGGCTTTGTCGTGAGTATGACATTTCATTTTCTAAAAGTTTTCGGCGCCTCTCTCGTTGTCGTATGCGATTATATTTCCGTTTCTCTTGAATTAAATCCTCTTTGCCTTCAGCCAGCGCTCTCCACTTCTGTCTAGCATTCCGCATTCTTTCCTTGTTTTTTAACTTATAGTTCTGTAATTTTGGTTCATCATCCTTTAAACTTTCTCTCCACCGTTTACAGTTTGATTTATTTTTCTCGTCTTTACTCATCTACATTCAAAAATTTTATATTTTGGATTTACATTAAAAAAAATTATATAAAATTTATACATTTTACACTTACGATGTCGCACGCGACAAAATCTAAATAAGTACCAAGAGCAAACCGCTGAATATTTTCCAGCAAAACTTTTTTTATTTAATTTGAAATAAAAATATCTGTTTGCTACGAATATTTGACGCGTATTGCACAAACACCTTTGACGCACTGATAACAAATGTTATTTTTCAATGTCGCACGCTACATCGAAATGTATGCTAAAGCAAAGAAAAAATTTACCGTAATTGGCAATCGCATCGCTCCTTTTACATTTTTCCTATATTCTTTAAATATAAACCGATATTTAAAATAGCAAATGTCAATGCATAATGGCTCTCATTGCGAACATTAATTATAACAAAACGTGCAATAGAAATGTTCAAAACAGAACTTTTGCACTTGTTCGACTTTGTATTTGAATATTTCAAAATCTGTTATGAATAAGTGTAAAATTTGTTAACATTAGTTAAATCTGATAGATTCCCTATAAAAATGTGTTAAAACAACATACTTTTATAGGCTTTGAATTTTTTGGCTGCGGTTGACATTTCTGTGGAAATGCCCATATATTTATTGCAGGATTAGATGTTGTTTAAAAACCCCATTCCTAAGGGAGTAATTCTTTGTGATGTAATGAAGGAAGTGATTCATTTAGAAGTCATACCATTTATTCCTGGGTAGCTTATTAATCTGTGCATATTAGGTCATGGTTGAATAAGAAGTAGAAGTTACTATCATAATTCTGGTACGATTAATGTAAGTAAAATATAGAACCTATAAAAAACCGTATATAAAACAGACCTGGCGGATTTCAATTACATTTCAATTACAATTACTTGTAATTTATGCTTGAAAATTTTCAATTACAATTACGAATAAATGTAATTGAAATTTTAAAAAAAATTCAATTACTTTACATATTATTGTAATTGAAAATTTTCAATTACAAATTACATGTAATTAAAAGTGATTTCAATTACAAATTTCAATTACATTTAGAATTAGAAAATGTTTTTTGTTAAAATTTTGCCAAAAAATTTGACTGGGATAGGCGGAATAGCTGTGGCCAGGCATAAAAAGAATACAGCATGTTGATTTGATGCCTAATTTGTGCTTTTTGTCATTGTTTCTTTTCCCAATAAAATGTAATTGTAATTGACATTTATACAATTTTAATTTTTTAATTACAAATTACATGTAATTGTTCTTTGTTAAATTACAAATAATATGTAATTGTAATTGAGTTTTTTTCAATTACAATTACATGTAATTGTGTAATTGCATGTGTAATTAATTACCCCCAGGTCTGATATGAAACAGCTAGCAGTTCCCCGTGGTCCACGCAGTTTGTTAAAAAAAATGTTGAGGTAGCGAACAGAGAAAACCACAATTTCTATAAATACACCCTCAGTAATATAAATTTTGTCAGTTTCAAATCGGACTTGTGTTTATGGGTTTGAATAATTCCCCGCCAATCATAATCACAATTGTTGTAATTGTAATTAATTTGTTGATGCATAGTTTTTGTAACTTGAAAGGAATTTTTCAAAAATTTTCCTTTTCTGCTCGACGACAAGCACAAATTTTACTTGTTATGTGCTTTTTATAATGTTGCGACAATTTTTTTAGAATATCAAAACAATAACAATTGTCATTCACCTCAGTTTTTGTCACAATTTGGTTATTGTTATAAAGTTTAGAATAAGGGTGTAAGTTTGACATTTATAAGACATACTCTTTCCAGTACCGGACAGTTGGATTGGAAAGTCTTATATGTATGTATGTATATCAGAATTTCTGAAATCGGCAAATAATATTGACTTCGCTACTACATACTTTTTAGAAAATTTTTAAAAATAAACATGATATTATGAATCATTAAAAAAATTGGGAAAATTCGATACAATGAGTGTTATTCAAAATTTAAAATTAATTTTTTTACAACAAACAGAAAAAAATATTTCCTAAAACCAATGGTTGACAATTAAAGTATTTTCAGGTACTACCAAGTACTATCATCAGATTGTCTTAATGGGGTTCGTTCTCTATAAGTTCTTATACTTAAATATATTAAAAGTCTATAGACTTTTACAGTAAATTCAAAATAAGAATTATTTCTCAATTTGTTGTAAAAAAATGAATTCTAAAGTGTGTTTTGAATTTGTGATAATATGATCTTAAGCCTAATAAAATTATACTAATTGAAAAAACTTAAAACAAAATTTAATTTTTTTCCTTTATTGAGCAATTTTTTTTAACCGAACATAAAAGAAAGCCGGCAAAATATGCTCTTATTCTAAGAAATACAAAAATATGCTCAAAGATATGTTTTTTTCTTCAAAGATATCCTCCTAAGACCAAAATATGCAGCAATATGATTTTGTTATATCTTCCAAATGATTTTAATTTCAAAAAATATCGTTATTTAAATGATTTTATAGAAATAAAATATTACAAAAATACTCACTGATTTTCTAAAATGGCCGGTTTCTTTTAATACCCTAATTTTATCGTGAAAAGCAAAAGTAAAAAAACTGGAACTGAAATAAAATGCTGATTTTTTACTATCATTCATCAGAAATTTTCATTATCTTTTAACTGAAAGTTAACTTAAATATAACTAAATTTTTATTTTATTTACCTATTTTATTTCTGCAGTTGTTATTTTACTAATAATTAGAAAACAATAATTTGCAATTTCAGCAATTTTTTGGCAAGGGAATTTTTGGTTATTTCGGAGAAATAGCAGACGAAGTTCTGCTATTTCTACAGGATTCTTTATATAAGCGTAAACGCACCAACATTTTTATAAGTTTGATTCCAATTAAAAAGTATGAATATTTTGTTGCTTTTTTTTTTTAGTATTCATAAACGAACTCGACAACGATCCAGCTACTAAAGCTATTGAAACAGTACAAACATACCTGAAGAAGAATTCCAACTATGGATTGTCATTGCAAATCGATAAAATCGAGGCAAATAAAACAGATGCTAAAGCACTTTTGGAGTCGAGTAAGATCATTTAAAAATATATTAAAAATGATTTAATATACCATGAGTTCTTTTTATTTTTCTAGTTTGCACCAAATATGCCGAGAGTATTGAAAACAAACAACCGCCACATATTGTATTCGATACTACAAAATCTGGAATAGCTTCAGAAACGGTTAAATCCTTCACCCAAGCTTTAGGATTACCCACTGTAAGTGCATCATATGGTCAGGAAGGTGATCTAAGACAATGGCGTGATATGGAAGAAAATAAACAGAAATACCTATTACAAGTTATGCCACCAGCTGATATTATACCGGAGGTAGTTCGAAGTATTGTGCGTAAAATGAATATAACCAATGCTGCTATATTATACGATGAAACATTCGTAATGGATCATAAGTATAAATCGTTATTACAAAACATACAAACTCGCCATGTTATAACAGCCGTGGCCGAGGGTGACAGTGCACGTGCCGATCAAATTGAGAGATTGAGAAATTTGGATATAAATAATTTCTTTATTTTGGGTAGTCTGAAAACAATTGGACAAGTATTAGGTAATAATACGTTGAAGTTGAATCCAATTAAATTTACGAATTTGTTGCTCATTCAACCTAAATGTCTTAATTGTTACAGAATCGGTGAAACCGGCATTTTTTGAACGTAATTTTGCTTGGCATGCTATTACCCAAAGTGAGGGAGAAGTTAGTAGTAAACGGGATAATGCCACCATAATGTTCCTAAAACCGGTTGTATATCCCCAAAATCGAGAACGCATGGGACAATTGCGAACTACCTATAATTTTAATGAAGAACCACAAATTATGTCAGTTTTCTATTTCGATTTGGCTTTAAGATCCTTTTTAGCCATTAAGTATGTGTATCTTTTAATTATACTTTATTTAAATTCTTTATCACGTTATCATCTTTAATATTTTAGAGAAATGTTACAAGCTGGTGCTTGGTCAAAAATGGAATATTTGGGTTGTGATGATTTTCAAGGTGGCAATACACCAGAAAGAACTATTGATTTAAGACAATACTTTATACAGGTATTTATCTCTTTTGAGTGTTTGCTTATTTATTGCAAGCGGTTTACATCTTAACTTTTACCGATTATCTCGCATTTTAGGTTACCGAACCCACTTCGTACGGTGATTTTGAATTGGTCACCCAACCTGGTAAACCATTTAACGGTTATAGTTATTCAAAATTTGAAATGGATATTAGTGTCCTACAAATACGTGGTGGTAATTCTGTAAATAGTAAATCCATTGGTAGCTGGACTGCGGGTTTGGATTCACCATTGATGGTTAAAGATGAGGAAGCAATGAAAAATCTTACTGCTGATACTGTTTATCGGATTTTTACGGTTGTGGTTAGTAAAAATTTATTTGTCGTATGAGTAATTTAAAAAACCTACATTTAAAATTAATCATACGCCTCCAGATTGTTTAGCAATACCAATTTTTATCCAGTCAGAAATCGCCAATGGTACAAAAATAAACAATTGTTTGGGACGCTTTGCCAGCGTTTACAAAAAGCGTTTTGCCAGTACACTAAAAGTTCTATAATTGTCACCTACTTTAAATGTCGGTGTGCTTTAATTGTCACCCCCCCCCCCCCCCTTAAAGGTCGGAAAATTTGATTCATGTTGTACTTTAATTGTCACAATGCTTTTAAAGTCGTAATAAATATATTAAATGATTCTATAATTGTCTTTTTGAGAAATATATGTGACCTTCTCCGAGAAAAGGGACCTAGTGTGTGAAAATGAAGTTTTGAGAAGAACGCATTTAAAGTTTAAAATTTTAATGTTTTTCTCATTTTTATCGATTTTCCCAAGTACCCGTTTTTGACACACTAGGTCCCTTTTCTCGGAGAAGGTCACATATATATTTTTCAATTCTAAAATACATTTTTAAAAATGGTCCAGTTGACTAATTTGGATAAATTAAACATTTTGTTACAAATAAATGAAAAAGTAAAGAAAAAAAATATTGCAAAATCCTATAATGTTTAGGAAAGGACACTTTTATTGATAAAATGCTCAAACCAATGTTCGAATTGATCACATAATTTCATCATTTAACGACATTATTGATTGGGCATCTAACTCAAATGGGTCCCTACAATATTTGTGCGTGCTGCCCAAACTTTCTAACAAGCCATCATTCAAAAGTCTTCAAACCTATAATAGATTTAATTTCTGAAATCAATCGATATGTATTTTTTTCTATGGTCTTTATTTACAATGCTATATGCTTAAATTTATGAATTGCATGCTTTGAAAGACGTTGCTTTCTGATATTTATTCCTTAATTTGTTAAAATTAAAGAAAAAATAAATTTAAAAAAATTGATTTCTAGTATGCTTTAATTGTCTGAAAATTCTATGTCATGTTTTTTTTAAATCTAAGGCATTGTTGTTTGGTAATAGTTGTATTAATAACTTTTCTATTAATTTAAATGGTAATGTTGTTGAATTTGTAGATAAAGTTAAATGTCTTGGTGTGGTTCTGGATACCAAGCTTAGTTTTGAGCACCATGTTAATAATGTTGTTTCTAAGGTAAATTTTACTTTGAGGAAATTATACAGCTTAGACGTTATGCTGCCATTTAATGTTAAGCTTACGATTGTCCATGCGTTAATTATGCCAATTTTTTTATATGGCTTGGAAGTCTATTCTGGGGCTTTGGGTTATGTAATGAAGAAGGTAAAGTTAGCTGTCAATCGTGTTATGAGATATTTATACTCTCTTAGATTGTGTCAGCATATTTCGTCTTATGTTTTAAAATTTTTAGGATGTTCATTTGATAACCTTGTTCAAATTAGAAATATTATGCACTTTTATAAAGTGTTTAAATTGCAAATGCCGTTGTTCTTGGTTGATATATTTGAATTTGGTAGATCTAATAGGAATAGACAATTAGTTATTCCAAAGCTTACACCGTTGTTAGGCCGATCTTTTTTTGTAAGGGTTGCTCGAAAATACAACAAATTGCCACCTGACTTAAAGACTTTTAATTTGTCTATTGATACGTTCAGGAAGAAACTTTTTGAAGAATTTTCACTTAATGCTTAATTTTTCAGGCATTGTTTTTTTAAATTAAAGCTTACATATACTATTTATTTTTTTTTTATATAGAATTTAGGGAATTTAGAAACTATTATCGCTAATTTTTTTAATTTTTTATTACTTTTACTTTAAATTTTTTGCATTTAATAATTTTATTTTTACATTGTTATTTAATTATACATCTAATATTATATTTTATACCTTAACTTTTTTTATTTTAAGCAAATTTTATTGCTTGTTTTGTTACTTTTAGTAGAAATTTGTAACCGATTATGGCCTATAGGCTAGGTTATTGTAATAAATAAAGAAATTAAATTAAATTAAAAAATTGAATCAGGGTAGGTGACATCTCCCTTTAGAAAAACGTGTAAGTGCACACAATGTAATCTATTTCGTGTACTTCACATTGTGTGTACTTACGATAAGGTATACTTGTGTATAACAATTGTATAAGATACTTAAAATATTTGAAATTTTTCAAAAATGTTATCTAACTTACATGCCACAATACTTGTGTGTACTTACGAAGTATATTGGCTTGTGGCTATTACAATGCGGCCATACCATGGTAAAGTAAGCTAGCTTGTGTAGAGTTTGAAAGCACTCGGGGATTCTAGGAAGTACACACAAGTATCTCCGAGTACGTTCAAACCCTACACACAAGCTGGCTTACTTTACCCAGGGTATGGCCGCATTATAATGGCCAACAAGCCAATATACTTCGTAAGTACACACAAGTATAGTGACATGTAAGTTAGACAAAATTTTTTAAAAATCTCAAATATTTTTAGTTTCATATACAATTGTTATACACAAGTATCCCATATCGTAAGTACGCACAATGTGAAGTACACGAAATCGAATACATTGTGTGGACTTACACGTTTCTCTAAAGGGTTACAGAACTTTTAGTGTATTTGTTTTACAAAAACTTTCAGAGATTCATAAAAAACACTGGCAATAAGTTGGCTGAGAATGCTACGCAAACGTTTGCAAATGTAGTTAACCAGTAGGTACTACCCTATCAGAAATTGCCAACAGTGCAAAAACCAGCACACGGGAGATCATTGATTTTATAAAAATTATGACGCGTTGTTACACAGGCGAGCCATTAGTCGTTTTTTAATGTGTTTGGGTTTCATTGAAAATTAGAACATTCGTATTCCACGTTCCTTTGATATATGGTATGTATGTGCTGTTTCTTCTTAGTTCTTCAAAATTTGATTTTGTTCACATTAATCGTGGCTTAAAGTTCAACATTTTTTTCCAAAAGTGTGTTTAAACTGTTCTAACTTTTTAAGTAATTATCTGATTTTTACAAGTCTTACAAGGAGAGTCTCTTTCTGGGTTCCTACAGATTTTGATGAAATTTAGATATTTGGTAAAGGGGACAAAATAAAATAACGTTCAGTTCTAAACATATGGGGTGCTCAAATTGATATTTAGGAGGTAAAAACTAGTCTCATTCAAATCTGA
This sequence comes from Leucophora obtusa, assembly GCA_949987735.1. NCBI lineage: Eukaryota > Metazoa > Arthropoda > Insecta > Diptera > Anthomyiidae > Leucophora > Leucophora obtusa. The sequence goes on along the minus strand of OX465298.1, from coordinate 140,582,700 downwards.
GGGAACCACATTCAGACTTTCCTTGTTTTAAAGAAAAAAAATGTATTTACGATGAAGTAAAGTCCCGAATATGACGGGAAAACGGGATGAGATGGAGGAATTCTGACTTCAGATTCGGATTCATAAACTCTTAACTTATGGTATTGGGTATTAGCTGTGTTTTCGGCTTAACTAAATCCGTTAACTCAGAAAAAAAATTTAAGTACACAAAAACATGTTTGAGGCGAAAGCTAACACATTACTTTTCGTATGCACGTTAACTTTCAACGTGTATAATTATCACCGTTGAAAACTCAACATTTATACATTTTCATATCTAACATAACCCAGTAGCAAAAAATACTAGTTCAGAACCAGCTATGTACTAGTTTATTCGAACCACTCAGTAAAACTTTGGTAATGGGGACGATATACTCACGCATTGGTAATGACACCTCGTTACCTTCTGCATTATTTCACAACAAAAAGTAATGACTTACCAATCACTGATTACGTATTGCATGATTTATAAACGGAAAGTAATGATTAAAACATTTTTGAAAACTATTTTTAGACACATTACTTTGTGTTTTTTTGTAAGCATGGCTGTAAGGTGTATATTTTTCGACATTACGAATGCAAATACGAAGCACAACAATTCATTTACTTTTTAAGCAATCAAATGTTATAGCTCAGGTGGTAGAGTTCTTGGCTAACAAGCAGGGATCCCAGTTTCGACTCCCAACTCGACCACGTTTATACAGCTATGGACATAGAAATAGGACACTTCATACAAAATTATCTTCATGCATTTCTCTTAATAATTATAAAGCAATAATTATATTTCTTTTCTATTATAGTAAACTGTAATCAAGTAGTCTCAGATTATATATAAAACTTTGCAATATTTAAAACATGCAAATATTACTTTACTTTGTTCATATTTGACTTGGACATAAAAATAGGACACTTGCAATAATTGTCAAAATTTTACTCGATGCACTTAGTAATAATTTTCTTTTCATAATTTGCGTTTGAAATAAGTAAATTCTTTTCTAATTGTACCAATATGGGACGTGGAAAACATTGTAATCCAGAAAAACGAAGACTTATATCTCAATTCCACAACGAGATGAAATCTCCAACTGGAATTGCTAAAATACTAAAGTGTTCGCGAAATATGGTCTACAATGATATTCGTCTATGTGCTGCCGACAAGAAATATCATACGCAAAATAAAGAACGTAAGCCAATCCGTCGTAAAACTACAACTTATATGGACAGGACTATAGTACGCAAAAGCAAACTCAACCCTTTTGTGTCCTTCCGTCAAATAAATAATGAAATCAGGGAAAATTCAATGTTAAAGTGTCAGACAGGTTAGTAAGAAGAAGACTGAATGAAGCCAACTTATTTGGACGAATAAGTAGAAAGAAGCCTCTTCTTTCAAGAAAAAATATTAAGAAACGTATTGATTTTGCCAAAACCCACAAAGGAAATGAGTTGTCCTTTTGGAAAAATGTGCTTTGGAGCGATGAAACGAAGGTAAATCGTGTCGGACCAGATGGTAGAACATTTGTACACCGCCCAAAAAACCAGGCTTTAAACATTAAGTACATTCAGAAGACCTTGAAACACGGTGGGGGTAATATTATGGTATGGGGGCTTTTTCCTGGCGTGGTGTTGGGCCTATCGTAAAAGTAGAGGACAAAATGGACAGGTTTCAATATTTGAGCATTCTTAAAAATGTTGTTGAGCCATTTGCCTATGAAAATATGCCAGTTAAGTGGACATTTATGCAAGACAATGATCCGAAGCATTCGTCGAACATAGTGAAGGATTGGTTTTTACAAGAACAAATTAAGGTTTTGGACTGGCCAGCCCAAAGTCCGGACCTTAATCCAATAGAAAATCTATGGAATGATGTAAAAACAAAAGTTTCGCAAAACAATTACGAAAATTCCACCGAACTTTGGGCTGGTATTCAAGAAGCCGGGTATTCTATACCAAAAGAAAGATGCCAGAGTTTAGTTGAGAGTATGCAAAGAAGATGCGAAGCGGTTATTGATAATAATGGATACAGCACAAAATACTAGTGTAATATTAACGCTAAAAAAATAATAATGGTTTTAAAACACCAAAAAATTTACGGTTTTTTGTAAAGATATAAAATGTGTCCTATTTAGAAGTCCAGGTATTTTTATTAGTTTATACATATTTACTAATAAGGAGTGAGATCATAAAGTTAAATAAAAAACAAATTTTTATTAAATGAAATTTAATACAAAATCAAACAAAAACAACCGCATGGAATTCCAACCACTACGAACAAAGTTATCCACTTTTTCCGGAAACCCTCCCATTAAAGCTTTTATGGTAGTTTCTGTCACCAGGTGGTCCATCTACATTTGAAATCTTGCATGTCCTGGGAGACCTCTTTTGTACCCTTTAATTCTCTTTTAACAAGAGCCCAATATCTCTCCACTGGCCTGAGCTCCGGGCAGTTTGGTGGATTTGCCTCTCTTGGTACAAAAACTACATTATTATCATTATACCACTCCAGCACTTTCTTGCTGTAGTGACAAGATGCTAAATCGGGCCAAAAGTAAGTGGATACATTGCGCTGACTTAAAAATGGAAGAAGTCTCTTCTGCAAACACTCCTTGATACAAATTTCGCTGTTTATAGAGCCAGATGTCACAAATGACTGGCTTCTTTGGCCGCAGCTACATATGGCTTGCCATACTAGGAATTTTTTAGGGAATTTCGTTTGCTTTTTCGACCTAAATTTTTCCGCAACATTTCCTCGAACATCGGAAACAGAAAATTCTTGACCAGGGAGCTGCGAAAAATCAGCCAGGACATAAGTTTCGTCGTCCATTACACAAAAGTTGTATTTTTGTATAAAATTTGATTTCAATTTTCGAGCTCTTCTTTTGGCCTCCAAATTTTTAAAAGCGTTTCTAACGGGAACTTTGTAGGACTTTAGTCCTGCCTTACGTTTCACTTTACGTACAACAAAGTCCGAGCATTGGGCTAACCGAGCTGTTTTTCTGCCAGATGTGTTAGGAGCTCTCTTAAGGATGCTTTTAACTTTATATGCCTTACCAATGTTACGATAACCAGTCGTTGTTCCTGTTCCCGGCTTCCTTTCAATTGTTAGGTGTTCCAAATATCTTTTTACCACTTTTGAAACTGTTTGGCGGCATACATTAGTCTCTTTTGCAATTTTTTTGTATGTCCATGTTTGGTTTTGTTGAAAATATTTAATTATTTTTGAACGCACTTTTCTTTTATCGACCATTGTGTAAAAAATTGCAAATTAAAACTCATGATGTAAATTAATTTATTAACTGACATATTACTAAAATGTAAATTGTCCAAAAAAAAATATGAGAAGCTTTAAACCAAAGTTATAGGCAAAAATGTGTGTTAACATTTTTATGATCTCACTCCTTATATATATAAAATAGTTGAAGGATTTTTATTTAAATAAAGAATGAATTACAATCACCAATAATAGGTGTGTTTGGGTACTTTTCCAGTAAAGTCCAGTAAAAATTACTCAGTAACAAATTTACAGAGAGTAAGGCCAAATTTACTCTCAAAAAGAAAAATATCTAAAAATGTACGCAAACAGAAAAATTGTAAGAATTAGTAAAATACTGCTGCCAACTTCTTCCGTAAAAATATCGCTAAATCAAACTAAAAAATCACTAGAAAATATCTAAATTATAAAAAAAATTAAACAGCGATAAATCCCTAAATTGCACGAACTTTTTAGGTTCTGTTGAAAAATTTCACAAAAATAGCTATATTTTTCAAACTTCTTAAAAAATTATTGAAATTTTTCGAACTTTTTTGTTTTCCATAAAAATTTACCGATAAATCGCTGAATAATAATTCAAAAATTCTGTCAAGGAAATAAATGTAAAAAAATGCTAAGAAAATGTGAAGACTGTCTTAAAAAAAAATCGCTAGTTTTCCCACTAATAGCTAAATTATATTTTATCCCCCTAAACGAGTTGAAGTATCGCTAGATTTGCCGAGAAAATAGCTAAATTGGCAACAATTATTAAAATAGCTGATTGCGAAATAAACCTATTCAAATTATTGGATTAATAAATAAAACCTAATAAAATGATCACTTACTTACTCCTTCCATCGTAAATAAGCTTATATTTAAATATTTTTTATTTTTACAAAAAATTATTTCAAAATTATTTAGACAAATGTTTTGTTTCTTCAATCATATGTTTTAAATCATATGTTTTTTTTCTTACAAATTCTTACTAGCAAAAATTCATCCAGTAAAAACTTGTAAGTTCTCTGGTATTGAACTGTCACTTTACCCTCTAATTTTCCTCTCTCCTTACTGAGTAATTGTGTAAACAAACACCTTCCAGTAAAAACTTGTACAAATTTGTACGAATTTGTACAAATTTTCGGGTACGCAAACACACTTAATAACACTTCCCGTATATGAAATAAAAAATTTTATTTTTGTTTTATTTTCCAAAATAAATAATTATGTTTATTAACACATAAAAGTGTCCTATTTCCATGTCCATAGCTATATATTTAATACAAAAATATTTTTAACAAATTTTTTTTAAATAAAATTTTTTTTACGAAATTCTATTTTTAGACCCATTACTTTTCCCATCCTAGTAACCACATAGGTAACCAATTACTTTATCGATTTGGGGCTCATCGCCAGTAAAATTCATCAGTGAAGTAAGGTGTAAAGTAATGCATCGGCCCCTATGGCTACACATTACTTTACACGTTATTTGGTAATGTGTGGTTTTGCTGGCAACTAGTACGAGTTCTACCGACTCTCCATACAAACAACTATAGAATTTAACATGGAGATGTCATAGGGCTGGGGACAATTGTCGGCAACTCCCACTTTGGTACTAGTTGTTGAACTAGTTTGAAAATGACAATTTAAGGACGAAAAATAGGGAACAAAACTGGTACTAATGTGACACTCGCGGAACCAATTCCGAAGTGACTCTTTGGAAATAGTACTACACCAGTTGGTAAAGACCTAAATTATATAGATAAAAAACAAAGCCTTTTGTATTATGAAACGTAGATTAGACCGATAGTTTCTTTACTGAGATAATTACGTCCATTTATCAAATGAAATCTAAAATATTTTGTGTTTATGATTTCCAATCACAATAAAAAATTTTAGTGTTTATTTGCAAACTCAGACTATATTACTAAAAACAAATGTAAACAAAACTAGAATTTCAAAACTCTATTTATATAAAAAGAATCAGACGAATTCGTTAAAACATTTGTGTGAAAAACACAAACTTGAATAAAAGATTTTTCTTTATAATTTTTTAGCCGCATTTGTTCTACACAGAAGTCCTAACAAATCTGTGGAAAATTTTTGAAAGAAAAACAGGGGTATTAGGGTTTTTTACACAAATTTATTAACGAATTCGTTTGATTCTTTTTATAAAAACACCTAGTTAATCTTCTGAAATGTTCTTGCATTGTTTCGATAAAAATAATAGGTACACAAATGGTTCAAAATTATTATTTTAAGAGTAAAAACAGGGAGCTGTACTGCTACACAGAAAAAAGTATCACAGAATTTTAAGTAATTAAAAAAAATTGTTGGCTTTTTACTTAGATATCTAACAATTTTTTTATTAAATGTTTGTAAATTGTATCAAAAATATCAAAAAAATAGCCTTAGATTTTTTTGAAACAAAAAAAAACAAATCATTTATTTTTTGTTTTCAATTGCTCAAATGTTTGTAAATTGTAACAAAAATTTCAAAAAAGTATTTTTTTTTTGTCAATACGACAACATAAAGCGAATAATTGTTTTAATAAAACAAACTCGTTGTTGAATTTTATTTTTTTATTTTTAACAAATACAAACAAGTTACAAAAAAAAATTATTGTATTTACAAAACACATTGTTAAAAAAAAATTGATTTTATTTTTAACAAATTACAAAAAAGTTGCAAAAAGGGATTTGTATATACAAATTCCATTGTTGGTGCCTTTTTAAAAAATTTTTTGTTTGTTTATGCAAAAAAGGTGTTTAACATTACAAACAGAATTTTGTAAATTTTTTCTGTGTACTTATGAAAAATTTACCAGACTAGTGACTCTTTGGTACCACACAGAAAGAATTTACAAAATTCTAATAAAATTTTTAAACACCTTTCTCATACCAAATTTGTAAATACAAAAAAAAACTTTTTAAAAAGGCACCAACAAAAAAATTTGTAAATCCAAAAAAAAATGTCTTTTTTTTTGTAACTTTGAATTTTTATTTTTAAACAATTTTTATATGAAAGATAACAATTTACAAACGAGTTACAAATATTTAAACAAAAAAATTGTTGGGAATAAAATTTCAATTTAAAAGAAAATGTGATTGCTATTACAAACTTCCATTGTTAGTGCCTATTGTTTTTTCTGTGCAGTACTATACCAGTTGATTTGCACCTCAAGTTAATTCACAGTAAAAAAAAATTAAGTGTTTTTTGCAAACTGATGTTTTATTAAATACAAATATAAAGAAAATGAGAATTTCAAATCTCGCATTTTAATTTAGTTAATTTGTATTACATAAGTAGATCGTATTTAAGTAGTACACAACAGGTTCAAAATGGTTATTGTGAGAAATAGTTTTGTAGTTGCTAGTAAAAAAACTAGTACCTTTTAGAATTAGTTCCACCATTTGCTACTGGGAACTTATTCGAGTTACTTCCGAAAAAGTTTAGTTGGCTTACGTTCAATTATATCGCAACTATTATAAAAATTAATAGTTTATAATTTTTTTATACTTTATTCGGTTAAAAGTAGATTTTCCTTAACTTAACGTTTATAGGTATGAGCAAAAATACAGCTATTGTCAAATTTTCAATTTCTGTTTTTGAACAAATTTAAAAATTTAACTTTTCCAAGAAAATAAATATGAGAATCTTGTACCAAAATATGAATATTTTACGATGCCATGACAGTGTGGTATATCACCACGAATTGTTAAAAATTCGAAGATTCGTTTTTTCAAATATTTGCGAATAAATAACGTTTTTGTTTTTTTTTAATATTTCTGTAATGAGACTGCATGTTTTTGAAAAAATGCATAAAAGAAAATAATCTAAGCTCTCATATCAGCTAAGATTTGTAAATCGGATTATTACTTAAAAAGTTAAAGCAGTTTAAACATGAGGTATATTATTTCTCTTATTTTTGCTAAACCGCGATACAACATGAACTATAGGGAGTTTTGAAAAACTAAATACAGCAAATACATAACATATATCATAGGAATGTTGAATATCCATGAGATTAATATCAACGATATCCATAGAAATCCTTTTCGAAATTTCTTGTAATGACGTATTGATTTTTTATTATTTCAATTACAATTACACTAATAGAAAAAAGTCTGTAAAAAATTAGTTAAAACTACTAAAACTTAGTTAAAAATAATGCTGCAGAAAAAACTGCTAAGATTAGCAGAATATTTTTGCTATATATTAGTAATATAGGAACAGCAAAATAAAACTGTTGAACGTACAGAATTTTAGTTATATTTGAGATAAATTTTTTTTAGCAAATATTTCTGCTGATTTTATCAGGATCATGCGCGGTTCCATCAATTAATATAAGGGGAAAATCATACGCCACCGTAGACAAATACATTGAGTTGGACACTGAGGCGTATGATTCTTCCCCTTATATCAATTGCTGGAACCGCGCATGAACAGGATAGACTGCTATATGCATTCAACTAAATTTAGCTTAAAAATAGCAAAAATGTTTACATATAACAGTTTATTTTTAGTATATTTAGCAAAATTTTCTTCAGATTTTACAATGCAATCTGTTATTTTCAATTAACTAAAAGTTAACTTAAATATAAGTAAAAAATTAACGGTTTTAATTTATTTTACTAGTATTTAGCAAAAAAAATCTTCTAATTTTAGCAGTTTTTTCTGCAGGATCATTTTTAACTAATTTTTAATAAATTCTTCTGCTATTTTTAGAGATTTATTTCTATTAGTGTACTATTAATTTGTAATTGAAAATTTTCAATTATAAATGTAATCGTAATTAATAGTAATTGCAATTACAAAATTTCAATTACATTTAGAAATAGAATGTTTTTGGTAAAATAAAAAAACGTAGCTGTGATAGGCGGGATAGGCGTGGTCAGGCATAACAAGATAATACTTTTCCAACGATGCCACGTTTACATATGGTTCCCTTGAATGAAATCTCATAAAAAGCAAAAATTCGAAAAATACAGATTTTTAACCCCATTTGTACATTTTTTGAGTGTTTAGTTACTTTTTTTACTAAGAAACTTCCCAGTCAGAAATTGCCAGTGGTACAAAAAATCAAGCACTGGCATACCACTGAATTAAAAATAAATGACTGGCAGAATACTTATTAGCGACGCTTTGTCAGCGTGCAAAAAACATTTATTAGTAATTGTTTTACAAAAAATTCAGTAGATTATCTACATTTACAAAAAGTGGTTATCAAGTACTAACCAGTCAGAAATTGCAATGATTTTATATCCATTTGCAGAAAAAAATTGTTTTTTGATATTTTCAATTTAAAATAAATTTTATTTCATAAAATTGATTTTATTGTTTGCGGAAAAGCCTTTAAGACCAGTTTTTATTTTTTTATTTTAACGTTGACATGCTAGTTCCAATAAACTTTTTGCCGGTGCTAGCAATTTTGTACAACCAGTAGTAATCCAGCTGTTACCATGCAGTTATACTTTTAGCCATCATTTATACTTATATGCCTCGTTAGCTCATTGGGTAGAGCTGTCGTCTGCGAATCTGAAGACCTAAGATTGAAATCACGACAAGAACAAAAAAATACATATCAATTTTTTTTTGACCTTCACTAATAGGAACCTTTTGCTTTATACGTTTCAGGCTTTCTTTTAATCTTTAGGTCCTTGTTGAACTTTTTGACCACTCTAGAAACACATTGCTTGGCTACGTTTACATTTTTTATAACTCCAAAATGCATTATTTCGAATGGTTTGGATAATTTTATTATGGACTTGTCTTTGATTCTCCACAGTGAACTTATAAAACCAGTTGAATTTGACAAAATGATGCATTTTTAAATCCGACATATTTTTCAAAGATATTCGAACAAGAAAAATAATTGAAATTAAAGGAAAAAAAATTTATTAAGAAAAATGTGTGTTACACTTGTTAATGGCGCATCCTTGTTGGATTATAAATTTACACCCTGGTTTTATAAAGCGAACGGAATTATTCCTCCAGAGGAATTATGTGTATTTTGTTTTTGTTACAATAACAAAATACACACATTCCCCAGGCGGAATTATTCCGCTCGCTTTATAAAAACAGGAGGTTAGAAAAAATGTTAAAGCTTACATGTAATTTAAAATTGTTTTCTGTTTCATAGCAAGCACCTTTTATAATGAAAGATCCAACTGCTCCTAAGGGCTATAAAGGTTACTGTATCGATTTGATTAATGAAATAGCCGACATTGTGCACTTCGATTATACCATACAAGAAGTAGAAGATGGTAAATTCGGAAATATGGATGAAAAGGGAGATTGGAATGGTATCGTTAAAAAATTGATTGACAAGCACGCAGACATTGGACTGGGTTCAATGTCTGTTATGGCTGAACGTGAAATTGTCATCGACTTTACAGTACCCTACTACGATTTGGTGGGCATAACCATAATGATGCAAAGACCTAGTACGCCCAGTTCATTGTTTAAATTCTTAACGGTTTTGGAAACAAATGTATGGTTGTGCATTTTGGCAGCTTATTTCTTTACCAGTTTTCTAATGTGGGTATTCGATCGTTGGAGTCCTTATAGCTATCAAAATAATCGAGAAAAGTACAAAGATGATGATGAGAAAAGAGAATTTAATTTGAAAGAATGTTTATGGTTTTGTATGACATCATTGACACCACAAGGTGGTGGAGAAGCGCCGAAAAATCTATCAGGACGTTTGGTGGCAGCTACTTGGTGGTTATTTGGGTAAGATTTAAAAAATACGATATATCAGAAAACTATAGTAATTTAACTTTATTGCTTTTTCAAAGTTTTATTATCATTGCTTCGTATACGGCCAATTTGGCTGCCTTTTTAACTGTCTCACGTTTGGATACACCAGTAGAGTCTTTGGATGATTTAGCCAAACAATATAAGATTTTATATGCTCCCCTTAATGGTTCGTCGGCAATGACGTATTTTGAACGTATGGCTAATATTGAACAAATGTTTTATGAAATCTGGAAGGACTTATCGTTAAATGATTCACTGACTCCTTTAGAAAGATCCAAATTAGCTGTTTGGGATTATCCTGTGAGTGACAAATATACCAAAATGTGGCAAGCTATGCAAGAAGCTCAATTACCTTCTACGTTGGATGAAGCAGTTGCTCGAGTTCGAAACTCTACTACCGCTACAGGATTTGCCTTCTTAGGGGACGCTACCGATATACGTTATTTGGTTATGACAAATTGTGACCTTCAAGTGGTAGGAGAAGAGTTTTCACGAAAACCTTACGCTATAGCTGTACAACAGGGATCACATTTAAAGGATCAGTTTAATAATGCGTTAGTTTTATATTTATGATGACTACATATTTCGAAGTATTTAACTTATATTTAATTTTTATTTCCAGCATTTTAACTCTACTTAATAAACGCCAGTTGGAAAAACTTAAAGAAAAATGGTGGAAAAACGATGAAGCTCAAGCAAAGTGTGACAAACCGGAAGATCAATCTGATGGTATTTCTATCGAGAATATTGGTGGTGTTTTCATTGTCATTTTCGTTGGCATTGGTATGGCCTGTATTACTTTAGTATTTGAATATTGGTGGTATAAGTATCGTAAGAATCCTCGTATTATTGATGTTGCCGAAGCTTCAACACCCCCGGGCAAAGATGGAAAACTAGCTGAAGGTGTTATTTTGGGTCAATCTGGTAAAGAATATGATAAAGCTAATGCTGCACTGCGTCCTCGTTTTAATCAATATCCACCTAATTTTAAACCAAGATTTTAACTAACAAAGTTGTATTTGAATAAATATTGTATTTATAAACGTTTTTTATGCACTATTCTTGATGTTTAAAAAGAGAAATGCACACAGGTATATCAACAATAAAAGAATCACTACGTAGAAAATATGTTTCATTTATATGCACTCGCGAGAAAAGCACACAGTGGAATAACTCGCATATCTAAACCCATATTCTCCTGAATTAAGAACTCTTTCGAATTTTTTTTTAACGAAAATTGATATGGACAAATACTTATTGTACACAAATTATTTGGCATACCTAGACCAATGTTATGAGGTGGGCGGGGAACCCATTTATATTCGACTTTTTATTTTCACATTCTCACTCTTAATCCTAAAAAACTCTCTGATACATAAAAACCCTTTAAAGCTTTCTTCCCTTCTGATAAACTTTTCATATGAAAGGACATACAGCAAAATTCATATACAAACAATCGAAAATCCTGGTAGCTTATCCTATAAAAATCCCTCATATTTTTATAGAAAAACTTTGAAATGTGCATACATTATTTTTGAAGAAAATCTCTCACAAGGAAAGTAACGATTTCAAGCTAAACTCTCAGATTTGTAATATTTGGTAGATAATAGGATATGTAATAGAGAAATAAACAACCTGCCTCATTTTTTCGGCCACCTCGGGAATTAATGAAATGAAATAGAGGGAAGAAAATAGAATTGATAAATTCGAAAACGGGCCGATGTTTGAACCCATTTCTTTGACTAGGGTAGAGGGGGTCCTTCGCCAGTGGGGCAGATACACTAATCCCATTTTTCTCCGATGTTAAGGGCGATAAAAAAATTGGAAAACATATATTTAGTACACTTTTCAATTACCTTTCCTAGCAGCAGGCGGTATTCGTCGCTCTCTTTCGAAGAGTAAAAATTCGTACAAATTTGTACAAATTTTCCGGTACGCAAACACACTTAATATCAGCTGTATTTTGTCTCATGCCTTTCAATGTTAACCCTCTAATGCACAAGGCCGCCTAAAGGCGGTCTTCAGATTTTAAATAGTTTTTGGCTAAATAACAATATTTTATTAAACAAGTTGTATTATATCCATAGAAAACTCAACTGTCTACTTTTTTGCCTTCAAACTTTTTTTTATAGGGAATGGTTTTCAAGCGAGAAGCATGTAAAGTGAAAATTTAGAAAATTTGAAAAAATTAACTTTTAAAAAAGAAAAAAACAGAATAACGCCAGGATACGTTTTACAAATATCTCTCTAACTCCAAAACTACCCAACAGATTTTTTTTAAATTAAACACAGATTTTTTACTTTGAGGTAGTAGTAATCAGAACTAATTTCGTCAAAATTTATTGATGTTTAGTCCCAAATTTCGTAATTTTTAAAAAGCGAAAATCGCCATAACTTTTGAAATAAAAATTGATCAACAATTTTCGGTACGTTATTTTATTGTATTGATAGTATTATTTACAGCAAAAACTAAATTATTTGACCACTGGGTTTCAAGATACGTCTTCAACCTTTGTTGTTAGGTAATACGCCTAAATAAAGTGATAAATTAAAATTTTAATATTTGTTCCATGGTAGATTTTCAACGCCAAATATATGGTTTAAATATTATTGTAATCAGAAGAAAGAGCATTAGAGGGTTAATTATTAAAAGAAAATCTACGTTAAACCAATTGTAGTATAAAAAATTTTTAAACAGATTATGTTTATAATTATTCCGTTATAATCACTGTTGGCATTGAATACCTTTTCATAATAACGGTATGGCTACAGCAGCTACTTCATTACCCATATAGAAATTCTAAAAAGTCGATACCATTAAAGGCATATGACTTTTTGTATCACCGGTTGCATTTCGCTTTTTTATCGGTCTAACTCTATAATAACTTGAACTACCGTTAAAATACCGCTAAAATACCGAAACACAGATTTATAACGGTATTTTGCAGATACAACAAAATGTAGCAGGTAATATTATGAAATAAAACCTGTGATATTAGGAGACACATGCCACCATTATACTCGCAGTCCTAAAATTTTAATATCCGTATTGATGTGGACGTGGTAGGCAACTACCGTTATATTGAAAAGGTAGTGCTTGCCAACCATGGTTATAATCGAACGTACGTTAGTAAAAGTTTTTAGGAAGTAACGCGAATAAGTTACGTTAGATGTGGAAATGTATAAAAGTTGAGTTTTCAACGTTGATAATTATCCGTGTTGAAAGTTAACGTGAATACGAAAAGTAGTGTGTTATTTTTCGTCTTAAACGCGTTTCTATGCACTTTGAGTTTTTTTAATTAAAAAGAATCACAAATCTTAAAGAACTTATTCTAGATTATTTATTTCAATCATTAAAATGTTGAATTTGCTGTATTAACAAATTTTTTTTGTTGAAATAGTTTCTAACTATTTTTGCGAATGTCCACCAAGTTTGGGGCAGTTTCGCCGATTTGGGTTACTTTGAAAATCATTAAAAAAGTAATAGAAGATATGCAAATAATTAGAATAAAAACGAGTAAAAAGGAATTTTTGCGAATGTCCACCAAGTTTGGGGCAGTTTCGCCGATTTGGATTACTTTGAAAATCATTAAAAAAGTAATAGAAGATATGCAAATAATTAGAATAAAAACGAGTAAAAAGGTTAAACCCGGGCATGCCGACTATATAATACCCTACACCAGTCTGACTTAAAGCCAACTAATGTTTGGATTCGAAATTTGAATGGGTTAAAACGGACTTGCGTCAAAATTTTCTATAAAATCATAAAAGAGAAAATCGAAAATATAGCCCATATGGGCGGTAAGTCCAAATATGGACCGATTCTATATAGAATCAATAGGCTTTTTCCTTGGGAAATTGTAAGTCAACGAACCAAATTTCATTGAAATATCTTCGTATTTGTTACCTGCAGCGTGTAACCAAGCCAATTTTGGGGGGAACCTTATATGAGCACTAGGTCTAAGCATGGACCGATTGCAACCAAAATAAATAGGCTCCGCTCTCGGGCCGACATAGGGCTGTGTACAAAATGTCATCAAAATATCTTAATATTTGCGACCTGTAGAGTGCGCACCCTAGGAATTGAAAACTTAATTCAGGGAATTAAACGAAAAAAATTTAATTCCTTAGGGAATTAAACGAAATAAATTTAATTCCTTGACTAAAAGTTCAATTAACTAGAATTGAATGAATTCTTTGTCTAAAAGTTGAATTAACTAGAATTGAATGAATTCCTTGACCAAACTTGGACTTGGTTGGGATACTTCCGTACACTTGCCTCCTTATAAAAGCCGTCTTGCTCTTATAAAGCTTCCTACACTTCAAAGTCGTCGAAAAATGCTAAATGTTACTTTTTTGCTAAATTTGATAAATGGTGATTTACATTCGGATTTCCTTATAAGTAAAATCAATATAAATACTCCACATCGATTATCTAGATATTATCAATTCCTTATCGTTAAATACTTTCGTAGAAATTATGCTAATTCGGATCCACTTCGCCGTATTTGTATTGAATTTAATCAACTTTACCATCTCCTTGATTTTCAAAAGAGAGTGGATTCTATAAAAAGGGACATCATTATTTTCCTTAACAATTAGTTTTCATTGGTTTTTCAAATGTATTCCTTGTTTTTACTTAAATCTTTTTATTGTTATTATTGTAATAGTCTGTAAGGATTGTACTTCCATAGACTTAAATAAATAAATAAAAAAAAAAATTTAATTAACTTGAATGAATTCTTTGACCAAAAGTTGATTTAACTAGAATTGAATGAATTCCATGAACAAAAGTTGAATTAACTAGAATTGAATGAATTCCTTGACCAAAAGTTGAATTAACTCGAATTGAATGAATTCTTTGACCAAAAGTTGAATTAACTAGAATTGAATAAATTCCTTTACCAAAAGTTGAATTAACTAGAATTGAATGAATTCCTTGTTGAATGAATTCATAAAATTTTATGAAGGCATTAGAAAAAAATGAATGAATTCCTTTAATATAAATGGAATGAAAACAAGCGGGCTAAAGCCCGCTCGATGGTTTGTATAAGTCCCCAGGTAACTGGGAACTTATACAAACCAACCCTTTAGAAAAACGTGTAAGTCCACACAATGTAATCGATTTCGTGTACTTCACATTGTGTGTACTTAGGATATGGGATACTTGTGTATAACAATTGTATATGAAACTAAAAACATTTGAAAATTTTCAAAAATTTTGTCTAACTTACATGCTGCTATACTTGTGTGTACTTACGAAGTATATTGGCTTGTGGGCCATTACAATGCGGCCATACCCTGGGTAAAGTAAGCCAGCTTGTGTGTAGAGTTTGAATGTACTCGGAGATACTTGTGTGTACTTACTAGAATCCCCGAGTGCTTTCAAACTCTACACACAAGCTGGCTTACTTTACCCAGGGTATGGCCGCATTGTAATGGCCCACAAGCCAATATACTTCGTAAGTACACACAAGTATAGCAGCATGTAAGTTATACAAATTTTTTGAAAATTTTCAAATGTTTTTAGTTTCATATACAATTGTTATACACAAGTATCCCATATCGTAAGTACACACAATGTGAAGTACACGAAATCGATTACATTGTATGGACTTACACGTTTTTCTAAAGGGAAAGATTAAATTCGGCTGTGCCGAGTCTTTAGATACCCTCCATCCTGGTGTTTTTATTCGGGGATTCTACTAAGTACAAACAAGTATGAATTATTACCCATTTTGTATTCGGTCAATCCACTGTGCAACAAATGTGTATGATTTTTTCCACCACTAAAAGTAAATATTTCAGTTTAATCTTGTTTAATCTCAGTGCTGCCACAAGCAAGATTCAAAATTCCCAAAAGTGTAGACAAAATTACCCAAAAAATATGAAATTATGACTTCAATTAACATATTTATGTATGTTCCCGTACTTTACCGAAGTTACACAAACTAGCCCAAAGGCGTTCCAGTACTCAAAATTGCGTGTAAATTGTTGTTGTTGTAACGGCTTTAAAATGAGAATTTGTAGTTAATAATTCTCTTTTAAAGCCGGAGTGGCAATCCTTGCTCGGATAAATTCGAAGATTCGAATACATCCGATGCGTTCCGGCACATAGTCCGATTGCCGAGGGAACCGGGTTATACCGCCCATACTCGGTCGTCAGAGCCTCGTCAGCGTTAACAGGGGACACCATGTCCAAGGTGGAATATGGGTGAGGTTGGCATTTGGAAATAATTTCCCTTGTAAATTGTTGTTGTCTGGGCTGTTTTGGGATCCCGCGGGTACCCGCGGTAATGTACGGGAACGCACATATTATTACAATTTGAACTCCGAAAAAAAAGGTAATAACTTAATCAGTAAACTTAAAAAAAAGTGATTTGGCCATTTCAATTGTCCCACCGTTCTGGGCGTTATATTATTACAAAGAAAAGTTCCTTAAATATGCAGCATTTATGATGAACTTTTTGAGTCTTATATGAATCTTCATAAAATTTAGAGAAAAAATTAACTTAGAACAACACTTAAAAAGCTTGTAAATAAAAGTCAGTTATGATCACATGTGAACGATTTAAAAATAATCTTATTTTAGAGTCTTTCAAAAATCAAGTTTTATTTGCGTTTTTAAATACACACAAAATTAGAAATTAACCCTTATACGCACATGGGGTCAAAATTACCCCAAATTTTTTAAATGTAAAAAGTACCATTTGACATGAAAATTGACATAAAAACACGGCCTTAAATCGCAACTTGATAAAATAAGTTCCACCCTACTGTACATGTACTGTAAAAAATACGTATTAATTAATTTTGTTACTTCTACAACATATCTAGTGTCCGACCGAACTCACTTTTTTAAGGCCGAACCGAAGCCTAAGCCGAACTTCGGCCAAAATTACTAAGTTCGGCCGAAACCGAATACTTTTGTGTTTGAATAAAAACGCGGAAACCAATTTCTAAATATTTCTAAATAGCAAAAACATAAAAAAGTTGAATTTTTCGCTCTTTAAATAAAAATTAAGTTAAAAATGTGCGTATTTATAAGTTACTATACATAATTAAAGAGCTAAATGTTTCAAAATATTGATTTATAGAAAAGTTCGGTATTCGGCCAAAATTTTGCCGAACAACGAACTTGGCCGACCATCACTTTTTGGCCCAACTCCGAAGCCGAATACTCGGTCGGACACTAAACATATCCGAATTTCATCAAAGCCGAGTGGATCAAGCTGGCTAGGTTATGTAAAAAAAAATCTTTTGGAACTACATACATACCACATTTACAACTGTGCATCAACTCTGGAGAAAATGTATATCTCTTGAAAGCTTGTTAAATTGCATTACATATGAAAAAGACTTATTCAGTTGATTTTATATTTTTGAGAGTTTATATTCAGAGTTAAATATTTGTAAATAAGTGATTTCTTTGCCCTGGATATCGGAAAATTACAAACGATTTTTTATAAGCTGGTTTTATTTTCAGTTCAATATGATTCTAAAAGTTAAAAATATTAAAATGAAAGTTAATATTTATTTTTAATATATTTAGTTAGAATATTCTTCTACCTCAAGTCCAAATTCTAATATGACATTGTCATATTAGATTTTTATTTGTTGTTTCAAAAAGGGGTTGATCATTTTCAAGATAGACAATACAATTGTTTCGTAGACATCACTCTACTCTTCAGTTGACCGCAATAAGAAAATGATAACTTTCTTACTCAAACCGAGACATTACATAAGGTACAAAAAATCAACGGGACGAGAATTTTGTACTTTCGTATATGAACTGCCTGATTTGGTAAAACCAGTTATAAATCAACTCCTTTTTGAAAGCAAAAACATATTTTTAATGTTAAAAATATTTGATAAATCTAGATGATAAAGCAACAACAATCGGGAAGTTAAGCATTTGAAATCTGAAAAAATAGACAATACGAAACAATTATTAGAAAATATAAAATAAGAGCGCAGCGAAATGACAATTATTATTGTCAGTAGATTTAGGTTAAAACATCAAGTCTTTTCAGCAATTATGTTTATGAAGACCGTCATGATTTTATCATCATAAAGAAATAATGTATATGTGAAATTATTCAATAATTACCTTTTTAATATGTAGAAACAGCTATTGATGAAAAATCGGCAAATTAGTAGCAATTGTTTTGTCCAAACTTGCACAATATATTTTTCCAACCGGTAAGAATCATCAAATCATAAGCTAATAAGCAAATTTTTGTTTTGTTTGAGGATTCAAAACAGACTGGGTTATGAAATCACCACTAAGTATTGTCAATATCTAAACTGATTTTAAGTTTCTAATTTTAATATTATACCTTCTTACATTAAAAAACATCAAAAACAATTTATTATTAAATTGTTCAATTATTTTAATTTGCAACTTTTTTTTTGTATTTTAAACGATAACTGAAGCATGGTACTATGGTTAGATAATTATGAAATCAAATTGGAAATTTTTAAATCGAAATATAGTAGATTGACTGAAAAGCCTGACGAAACCTGCAATAAGAAAAAAAACAACAAATTAGAAATTGTAATAAAAATATTTGCAATTTATAAAATATTTCGTAAAATATTGTCAGTCGATTTAGGTTAAAATATCAAGTCTTTTCAGCAATTATGTTTATGAAGACCGTCATGATTTTATCATCATAAAGAAATAATGTATATGTGAAATTATTCAATAATTACCTTTTTAATATGTAGAAACAGCTATTGATGAAAAATCGGCAAATTAGTAGTAATTGTGTTTTGTCCAAACTTGCACCATATATTTTTCCAACCGGTAAGAATCATCAAATCATAAGCTAATAAGCAAATTTTTGTTTTGTTGGAGGACTCTAATTTATATTTTTATAAGGAAATTTTCCCGCTAATCAAGGTATAATTTCAAAACAGACTGGGTTATGAAATCACCACTAAGTATTTGTCAATATCTAAACTGATTTTAAGTTTCTAATTTCAATATTATAACTTCTTACATTTAAAAACATCAAAAACAATTTATTATTAAAATTGTTTAAATTATTTTAATTTGCAACTTTTTTTTTTGTATTTTAAACCATAACTAAAGCATGGTAATATGGTTAGATAATTTTGAAATCAAATTGGAAATTTTTAAATCGAAATATAGTAGATTGACTGAAAAGCCTGACGAAACCTGCAATAAGAAAAAAAACAACAAATTAGAAATTGTAATAAAAATATTTGCAATTTATAAAATATATCGTAAATTATTGTCAGTCGATTTAGGTTAAAATATCAAGTCTTTTCAGCAATTATGTTTATGAAGACCGTCATGATTTTATCATCATATAGAAAACCGAAGTTGGTTAACATTTCAGTTTTAAAATAACTATTACTGTCGAAACCTAATTGACCTTGAATAGGTTTCGACAGGTTTTGAATTCACAAAACTATCGCTTGAAGTTTATCGGCCTAACTTTACGAAACTGGCCTCCTGATTTACGCCAGTTTCTACTGGGGCGCAATTCGGGGTTCGAGAATAATTTTATCCTTACAGTTTACCGGTATTTTGTATTTTACCGGTTAAAAATCGTAAACCACCAAAATTAATGTTGTAAAAACGCTAAAATGACAAACGGTAATATATAACAGCAATTTGCAAATAAGAAATTATTGTACCGGTAAAACCAAAAATATAAAAACGTCGAATACGAAGGAAACTGTTCCTAATGATATAAAGGATTTATAAATGTTCAAATGGGTTTTGGTTTCGACATGGCAGAAAAATAACGTTGTTTTAAAACTGAAATGGTAAACAATCTTGTAAAAACAATTTAATAGTTTTAAATATTTTTGTAATTACCTTTTAAATAAGAAGAAATAATTGCCCAATAGAATCCCAAAAATCTAGAACTTTAAAAAATTAAAAATAAAAACTTGAAAAGAAGAAATTAATTTTTTAAGATAGTTTTCTTTTTTATTTTGTCTGAAAAATTAAAGCATAGTTTGAACATCAAACTACAAAAGCATCTGTCATAAAAATTAAAACTTCTTGAAGCTCTTCTTTACACCATGACCCTTGGAGACCTTCAAAACGTTGAAACGAACAGTTTTCGATAAGGGACGGCATTCACCAATGGTAACAATATCGCCGACTTCAATATCTCTGTAATGAGAAAAACAATAAATTATATTAATGAACAAAAATATTAACTATAAACTATTTATAATTTTCGCAATATAGTCAGTAGATTTAGGTTAAAATATCAAGTCTTTTCAGCAATTATGTTTCTGAAGACCGTCATGATTTTATCATCATTTTGTAAAAGATTTATAGTCGTATTCAAACTAAAAGAATATTCTATATTTTTTAATGCACAAATTTCACTATCTGAAAGCAGCAAATCGTTACATTTTCAATACTAGGGTAAGCAAATTCATGCACTTAAAAATAGAAAATATGCGCCTAAAAAATGCGGCTAAAAAAGACAAATATGCTTTAAAAATATAAAAAATATGCTTTAAAAATATAAAAAATATGCACTTAAAACTATTATTTTTCCAAAATAATGCACTTCAAAACTTAAAAATATATTAAGTTAGCTATTTTGCAAACGGGCACAGAACTCGAAGCTTTTCCATAGGTCAATAAGGTTTTTAAGAATGTTTATTTTTAAAAATAATGAGAAAAAAAATTAATATTTTGATCGAATCAAAATATGAAAACGTATAAATTTTTTAAATTTTTCTACAAAATAAAAAATGCTCCTAAAAATAAAAATATGCACAAACATGCATTAAAAAGCGCAAAACGGCACCAAGTATGAATTAAAAATGCACGAAATATGCTGATGTCAAAATATGAAACTACAAATCGATGCCATTTTATTCTAAATTTGATGATTCGGATAAATAATTAGTCCATCTAAGTTTTGGACTATCAACGAAAAACATGCATTTGCACGGAATTCCTTGCCCTATTCATTACATTACCTGCAATGGTAATGGATGTTTTATCTTTATTACTTTACAATAATTGTAGTGAAATTTGATTTTCTTTACTTTTTTGTAATGTAATGAACATTTTTTACATTTTTTTAATTGTAATTAAATTTAAAAAATCAGTACCTACAGCTATGGACATAGAAATAGGACACTTCATACAAAATTATCTGCATGCATTTCTCTTAACAATTATAAAGCAATAATTATATTTCTTTTCTATTATAGTAAACTGTAATCAAGTAGTCTCAGATTATATATAAAACTTTGCAATATTTCAAACATGCAAATATTTACAACAAAATTACTTTACTTTGTTCATATTTGACTTGGACATATAAATAGGACACTTGCAATAATTGTCAAAATTTTACTCGATGCACTTAGTAATAATTTTCTTTTCATAATTTGCGTTTGAAATAAGTAAATTCTTTTCTAATTGTACCAATATGGGACGTTGGGACATTGTGATCCAGAAAAACGAAGAATTATATCTCAATTCCACATCGAGATGAAATCTCCAACTGAAATTGCTAAAATACTAGTGATAAAATTAAAAAGAAAAACAAAACAATAGTGATGTACAGACTGTCAAAACAATATTCGAAATTCGATTACTTTTGAATGCTTCGAATAACACTGTGGAACAAATTCAGGTTAGCATAAGTTCCCAGTGTAGAAACGGTAATGACATATCATTATTTTTTGGACTACCAGTAATGATACTCACTTAGCTTCTGCATTATTTTAAAACATATAATAATGAGTTATTGATAATTACTTATTTTTATCATTATTTCAAATAGAAAATAATTTTCTAGATTTTTTTGAAAATTTTTTGAAATCTATTTTTAGACTCAATATTTTTTAAACAATGGTAAGGATATATGTATGCAACCACATATTTTTTGATTTTTTGTATGTTGGCGAGTAAGCTTACTTGTGTGCAGCAGGTCAATTATATGTTTATCCCAGCCAGCAAATTCGGAGCGCTCATAAATAAGATTTTTAAATGGCTCATAGAATTGATTATTGTTTTTTTGAAAACACTCTTTTTTTGGTAGAAAACAATCCAAAAAGTTGTCTCTACAACCTAAAAAGCTGTCTCAAAACGAGGGTTAAATTTTTGGACTCAAAGAAGATTCCAAAATTATTATATCAATTTATGAAGAAAATTTCGATTTTATACGTTCTTTTTTCTGAGTCATTTCTGAGTACACAGGGGGCTCTTTTGGACGGACCACTTTCATAGGAAAATGTGGAAAAATGTTTATGTTTTTGGAGCTCATTTCTGAGTCATTAATGATCATCTTTGTTTGCTGGGATATCTATTAAATATTACATGTCGATATAGCTCATATCGTAGAGCTATTGACTGGCAATATGTAGACCCAGGTTCGATTCCCGCACCAGCTAATTTTATTAAAAAAAAAAAAAAATACAATAAAAAAATATTTTTTTTATATAATATATTTTTTTGAAAATCTATTTTTAGACTCTTTACTTTTGTCAGTACTGGTAAGCACATAGGTAACGATATATTTTTTGATTTTTCGTATGCTGGTGTGTAACCATAACTCATTATTTTTCGCGACATCGCCATATAAAAGTAATAAGAAATGTAATAACAAAAGTAACTAGTTACCATTACCAAGTATGTAGTTACATAACCACATATCTGGTAATGATTTTCTACACTGGGTTACGTCGATTCTGAGAGTGAGTGGTGAAAATAGAGGCTAAATTAGAAGACCCGTATCGCGGCGTTTGCTTATGTTAGTTCGAATTTTTTATATGATTTTTTGACTATAACTTGTCGACTAATTGATATTTTTTAAATCTGTAAAAGCCAAATTATATGTAGCTAGAGACCTGTGCAATAATTAAAAAAAAAAAAAAAAAAATTAATTTTTTAAAAAATTTAAATTGTTGCACAGGTCCCTAGCAATAATTTGGCTTTTACAGATTTAAAAAAATATCAATTAGTCGACGAGTTATAGCCAAAAAACCATATAAACAATATGAAAAAATTCGAACTAACATAAGCAAACGCCGCGATACGGGTCTTCTAATTTAGGCTCTATTTTCACTCCTCACTCTCAGAATCGACCTAACTTTTGCTAACCTGAATTTGTTCCACAGTGTAATATGATTTAAAAAATTACTTTGTTACATTTCCATTGATTTGCTTTATAAATAAAAAAAATATTTTTAATGGCTTTTAAATTTATTTAAGAAAATACATTTTCACTTCGGTTACCGAGTCAATCGTTTACTAAATTTGTACATCACTATACGAATTATTTGGGAGACGAGAGAAAATAAACAATAGTGTTGCTAGTATCAAATTGAAAAATTAATTTATAGTTAATATACGATTATGAATCAAGATTTCTAATAACTCTTTTTTAAGCGAAACATGTACTTTAACTATAGCAATCTTCAAATACCAAATACATTTTTTTATGAATTAGCACATAAAAATTTACTAACACTTGGAAAACAAAAAAATTTTAAAACTTTAATTTAATTTAAAATGTGTTTGTATTTACAAATTTCATTATTAATGCCTACTTTTATCTGTGTAATTCCCATGATTGCTGGAATTTCACCCAAGAAATTTAATCAAAGTTTGCAAGAAAATTCAAGAATACATTTCGATATCATTATCAGCGGTTCTTAGTATTTTTTTTAAGCCACAAAGTGTAATTATAAAGAAATTAATTGCTCCCAAATCTGGTTAAAATATCTTTTTTTATTTTGAATACAGCTAATAGAGAATTTACAATCCACACAACTTACCTGAAACAGGGAGAACAATGAGCGCTCATGTTTCTGTGACGTTTTTCAAAACGACTGTATTTGCGTACAAAATGTAAATAATCACGACGAAGTACAATGGTACGTTGCATTTTAGTTTTACGTACTGCACCAGTTAGGATGCGGCCACGAATTCTTACATTACCGGTGAAGGGACATTTCTTATCAATGTAGTTGCCATCAATAGCCTGCAGATAAAAGAAAACATGACAAATTAAATAATGTGATATTAAAAAGGAATTCAAAATAAAATAAAATTTTAAATTCAGAATGAAATACGATACTATTTAATCGACAATTTTTAAATTAAATCTAATAATATTTTTTAGAGGGATGGAAATATTCGGTATTTTTAAATGTACTGCAGTATATTCAAAAAGTTTTTAAAATAAATTTTTCCACAAATAAGGGCCTGTTTTATAGTCAGAACTAAGATAAATTTTTTTCTGAAATATTTTTAAGAAATTTTTCAGCAAAATTTATATTTAAGAAATATTTAAAGTCCTTCTTACTATAAAACTAGAGCCTTTAGACTAGGAAAGTAGTTTTATTAAATTTAATCAAATAACAATGCGAGAAATTTTCAAACAATATTTCCTATTTAATAGTGCATTTAGACTGAGTAAAAACTACCTAGTTTTTGGCCGTTGCTAGTTTTTACTTGAAGAAACGCATACATAAAAATAAACAAAAACTAGTTTTGTACAAAAACTAGGTAGTTTTTGCAGTCTAAATTCAGCATAAGAAAAAGTTTATTCAAAATGCCGTCTTTAACATTCTGATTATCTTTAAATTTAAGCAATTTGTAATTGGAATACTGCCGGTTTTTCGTTTATAATTTTCTTTATAAACGAAAAAAACTGTTCCGCTAAAGTTTTATTAATAAACTTGTTAATGGCTGACAAAATTTTTTCCACGTTTAACGAAACCAAGTTTAACTTGCATCCTAAAAACTCTGCCCAAGCTTTTTAAGTTTAGCTTTAACATTTCATACATCTAACTTTCCATCCCTGATGATCAACTTCTAATTTATACAAAGATTAGTAATGGTCATAGGGACAAAAAAAAACAATCTTTAAAAACTTACATCACGAGGAGTCTTGAATCCTAAACCGATATCACGGTAACGACGAAGTAACTTTTTCTTGGTACTACCGGCCTTAACCTTTCTGTTTAGGTTAATGCCGTATTGTTTTTGGAAGGCTCTCTCGGTTTGCTGGATACACACGTTACAAATGCAGGGAAATGTTTTGTGTTAAATGTTGTGATTGTCATTTACCATATGAATTGGTTTTATTGTTAAAACAGCAGGACGGAATCATTCAGGTCGAGTGTATGATGTAGTGTAATTTTTGGAAAAATGGGTGATAGGGGGTGATGGCGTGCATTGAAAATAAAAAAAACAAACAAAAAAAGATTAGTTTTTGTTCTTAAAACTTACCTCGGCTGGAGTACGAAACCCCAAGCCAATACTGCGATGAAAACGTTGCTTTTTCTTGAAATTATTTGGTTTGCGACGTATGACTGGAACAGTGAACTGTTTACGGAAAGCACGTTCTGTTTGCTGCAGCAACACCAAAATATGACGAATTTTGTTCCAAAAAAAGATTAATAAGTGAGGTTAATTATTTAAGGAAAAGATATACTTTTGATTTTTCTCAAATTGTCAAATACATAAATTGTTTAACTTGTTTAATCACTTATTTTTTATCCGCATGGTGTCGTTGCTCGCTCACAAAATTTCAGTGCCACTTATTTTGCTGTTTTTAACACTTTTCGGAAGTTTTTTGCACATAATATATAGCTTCGCTGTTAGCTGCTCATATCAATTTTCACATTTTAAAACAATTTTAACAATTCAAGCACATTTTCTTTGTTTTTAACCTACAAAACGTAGATTCTACTTCGCGTCTTACCTGATCAGCCATATTGATGAAAAAGGAAAGGAAGTTGAAATTTTTGACAGTTCAGAGTGAAGTTGGCTGCAGTTTAGGGATGAGAAAATTGGTACTATAGTACTTCCTGTGGTACTATTAGAACCCTAGACGTAGAGTTGTAAATGTATTGAGTATTCCGGTACTGAGTACTCAATACTGACTGTTTTTTTGAGTACTCAATACTAAAACGGTACTACTCAATACTTTTAAAGATGCAATTTTCCGTAAAAATTTGTATTTTTCGTATGAAAATACAACTCTAAAAATAGTACTTTAAAAATACAACTCTGAGAATACAACTCTATTTGTGAAGCAAAGAAATTGTAACAAATTTTTGGAAAAAATTATTTAATCAATTTATTTAAAATGTTTTAAATTAATTAAAATTTAAGTAACAATAGTTATATAACACGTGTATGTGAATTGTTATTATTTTTTCTAATAAAAACGAATTCATAACATTTTTATTTTTAAAATCCAAAAACCGTTATAAGTATTGAGTAGTATCGAGTACTCAATTGAAAAGTATTGAGTAGTATTGAGTACTCAAAAAGTATCGAAATTTCACAACTCTACCTAGACGAATTAAAGCCCGCTATTTTGTTCAAACTTTTGCGAAAAAAAAGCTGTCAAACTCCATATAAAAAAAATGATTTTTCACTTGTGTGGAATTGTTGCGAAATTGCGGTGGAATTTTTTTCGCATCAATTTAATAGACAGGATCTTTTGAAAATGTATCGAAAAAGTGACATTTGGATTAATTATGATTGTAACTTTTTATAGACCATAAAAAATTTTTGTATTTTAATGTTTTTATTATAGTTTTTGAGCTCCAAACATAGAGCGAAATTTTTTCGCTTAAGGGCTTAACCCTTAAATGCATGGTGTAGCCATTTGGCAACATACCAGTTCTTTAATAAATAAAACACCACTTGATGCACAAAACTGCATATTTGGGCATTGGGGCCCATTCCGTATAGGCTTGCCAGACGTACTGTTTTCAGCAGTACGCGTACTTTCTTTTTACTGAATGTACTGCTTTCTGCATAAGGTGCGTTTACAATGGGGGCGTTCGGCAGATACAATTTGACAGTCAACAGTTCTACAACAGTTGTGCAACTATCTGTTGAACGACCTGATCACTAACTGCTCAGTTTGTGCGCTTAGGTAGCGCTGTCATATTTTGGTAGCCTAAAAAATGTTTGCTACTTTTGATCAAATAGTGATACATTTGTTGTTGTGGTTTTTAAAAACTTTTTGTTTTGTATGATTGACAAATAAAAACATACAAATATAATTCAAAAACAAAAAATTTAAAAAATCAAAGGAAAATATAAAAAAATGTATTTAAAAACAAAACAAAGAAAACATCGTTCAGCAGAGTAAGTAATCACAAAGCGCTACAAGTCACCGGTATCAGTTTAAGGTTTCTCTGCCGAATGCTACCAATGGGTGCGTTCGGCAAATACAATTTAATAGTCAACAGTTGTACAACTATCTGCTGAACGACCTGATCAGTAACCGCTCAGTCTGAGCGCTCAGGTAGCGCTGTCATATTTTGGTAGCGTAAAAAATGTTTGCTACTTTTGATCAATAAGTGATACATTTGTTGTTGTTCATTTACAATAAAAATTGTTTTGTATGAATGACAAATAAAAACATACAAATATAATTCGAAAATAAAAATTTAAAAAAAATGAAAGCACACTATAGAAAAAGTGTTTTCAAAAACAAAACAAAGAAATCATCGTTCAGCAGAGTAAAGTAATCACAATGCGCTACTAGTCACCGGTACCAGTTTAAGGTTTCTCTGCCGAATGCTACCAATGATAGAGTACTCCAACCTGTAGAAAATTTATTTCTTTTCTCTTTCTTACTAATACATTTTTGTAGTTTGCTATCTTCTTTTATTCCACTCCAGAGTCAAAGTTGTTTGACTCTGGAGTACGGATTTGTTGCACTCTAGAGTTAACAATCTCCATGAATTTAACAAGATCCAATACTTGAGTTAACAAGAGCTAACGAGTAATCGTTAGAACTTGTTAACATTTCTGAGCACGTGGTCAACACGCACGTGGTGCTATAAATGTAAACAAAACGCACGTGGTGCTTTAAAATGTAAACAAAAGCATGTGGTGCCTAGATATGAAAACAAAAGCACGTGGAATTTGAAAATTTTACGAAATAACTTAAAAATATGTATATGTATACGAGTATATACAAATAAAATTTTAATAAAGTCATGATTATTTTAGGCATGTGTTGTAAGTCCAGATTTAGGAAAATATAGTGGAAATTATTTCTGAAAATTTCAGACCTCAACATCTCTCCCGCTATTTTTGATAGGCACTATAACCCAACAAGATTTGGCTTATTAAGGTTGGTATATACATTTTTTTTTGAAAAAATACATTGTTTTGAATAATTTTCTACAAAAACTGGCGTCTTGTAATAGCTCGGGGATTACAGAATCTAAAAGGGGATATAATTTTTCTGTATATTACATGTATCCCGAATCGCCCCACGATAGGCAGTATAATCCAACAAGATTTGGCTTATTAAGGTTGGTATATACATTTTTTTTTTTGAAAAAATACATTTTTTTTTAATTCTCTATAAAACCTGGAGTCTTGTAATAGCTCGGAGATTGCGGAATCTAAAAGAAGATACAATTAGAAATTTTTCTGTATATCACATGTATTCTGACCCGCCCCACGATGGGCACTATAACCCAACAAGATTTGGCTTATTAAATTTGGTATATAAATTTTTTTGAAAAAATAAATTTTTTTGAAAAATTTTCTACAAAACCTGGAGTCTTGTAATAGCTTGGTGATTGCAGAATCTAAAAGAGGATAAAATTAGAAATTTTTCTGTGTACCATATGTACCCCGATCCGCCCCATGATGGCCACTATAACCCAACAAGATTTGGCTTATTAAGTTTGATATATAAAATTTTTTTTTTTAAATACATTTTTTTGAAAAATTCTCTACAAAAACTGGAGTCTTGTAATAGCTCTGGGATCACAGAATCTAAAAGAGGATATAATTTGAAATTTTCTGTATATCACATGTATCCCGACCCGCCCCACGATGGGCAGTATAACCCAACAAGATTTAGCTTATTAAGTTTGATATATAAATTTTTTTTTTTGAAAAAATACATTTTTTTTTTAAATTCTCTGCAAAAACTGGAGTCTTGTAATAGCTCGGAGATTGCAGAATCTAAAGGAGCAATTGGAAATTTTTCTGTATATCACATGTACCCTGACCCGCCAACGATGGGCACTATTGCCCAACAAGATTTGGCTTATTAAGGTTGGTATATAAAATTTTTTTTTACAAAAAATACATTTTTTTTAAAAATTCTCTACAAAAACGGGAGTCATGTAATAGCTTGAAGATTGCAGAATCTAAAAGAGGATACAATTAGAATTTTTTCTGTATATCACATGTATCCCGAACGACCCCACGATGGGCACTAGAACCCAACAAGGTTTGGCTTATTAAGTTTGGTATATACATTTTTTTTTTTAAATACATTTTTTTTGAAAAATTCTCTACAAAACCTGGAGTCTTGTAAACAACGAAATCAATTAACTGTTGTAGTATAAGGATTAAACCAAAAAAATATAATTTTCTGAATTCTTACAAAATTTAGGAAATATCTTTAATCAAGCTTAACTTCTGCTGATTTTAAAAACGTAAAAAAAATTTAACCAAAACTGCTGAAAACAGGGGTTTAAATGAAATCCAAAATTCGAAAAAATCTCGAAAACTGCTCGCCTTATTCAATTCTTTTTGCCAATTTGTATTTGACGCGTCAATATTATAAATATAAGATTTATTGCAAGTGCAGGAATTTCAAAAAATATAAATTTTCCTAATACACACAGAGAAAAAATATGTAATTTTCCAACTGAAATTCGGTTACATCTACTAAAATAGGTTATCAAATAACGAACATTCATGTATTTAATGTTTTTAACAAAAAAAAGTACAAAAAGAAGTACACAGGTTAAAAAACAGTACATTTGCGTACTTCTTTGGGAGTTATGCAGAAAGCAGTACAACCAGTAAAAAAAAGTACGCGTACTGCTGAAAACAGTACGTCTGGCAAGCCTAATTTCAGTACATTTAATAACAAATTTAGTAGTTTGCTAGAACTTTACTGGAATTTCTTCAAATGTATTCTTTCGAAACTTCACAAGAAAAGAATGACGATGTCTCTCTTACATAAATAATTGTGTAATAGATGTAAAAATACGTAAAATTTATAAAATTGTTAATTTTAATAAATTAAAGAAAGCTCGTTAATTTTCAGAAAACAGTACTGGCAAAGCACGTTTTAAGTAGTACCGACATTTCGTAAAAAACAGTGCTCTCCCAGTACAACTTTTGTTGTAACGTCGGCAATTTCTAGATGGGTACTCAATAACCACGTGCAATTACCAAAAGCAGAAAATTGAAAATAACGGTAACTGTATTTCATTTATTTCGGTAACGGTATTTTAAGGGTATCGATATTTCATTTATTTTGGTATCGGTATTTTAAGGATAACGGTATTTATATTTCGGTAACGGTATTTTAAGGATAACGGTATTTCGGTAACATATTTTAGGGGTAACGGTAGTCAGTTGATAGGGTTTTGAATCGGTAACGATATTTTAGCGGAATTGCCTGCCAACCCTGCTTTTCCGTATTTATATATACATTTGAATATTGTCAAAAATAAAAGTAGTGGTATTCATATAAACTCGTATTCTACTAGTAAACGGTGTAAACCTGGTATGTTTATGAGTTTAATGTCAAACTCCATACATAAAAAATATGGTTTGTATTTATACAAGGTTTACAAGGAATTTACAAGTTTATATGAAAATCCCTAGTATTTTGAATTTTTTTGTGTTGTTTTTTATTTTCTGTTTTATTTGTTTTTAAATAACACAAATTTAAAAAATTCTGTGTTTAATTTATGAAAAGATCGAAAAAATGTCTAAATGCAAAATTAAGATGTGAATAGTTTGAAAAGGTGCGTTTATTTAAATAAACAGGTAAAGTTATAAATATACGCGATTACAAAAATACACGGTTTACGAGGGCATAAATCGAGTTAGATGAATACCATAGTATATGTTTTTAATATATGTATATATAGCAGCCATCTTTGGAACATCTACAGTTTGTTTAAAAAGTTGTCGATATCATATCTCTATATTGTATCTCTGGTCTTCTGGCTTTTAAGTTTGGTTTGGGGGCACATTAAAAATAATTCAAACAGCTAAAAGAACGCTCATTCAGTATGACAATGCCGATTGGTCGGTCCCGCACCATCAAAAGCTAATTGTGCTAAGAAGATCTTGTGTAACACCAGTGTAACCCAAGATAAAATTTGTTATCAGTGGATGATAGATCGTGACTGTTTAACTTCTAAGATGGTGGGGGAAATTATCTATTCCCCTACGTTCTTAGTCAATGCTTTTGGCAAAGAGAAATTTAAATTTAAATTATATCCAAATGGTTCGGACGAAGCACATAAAGGTTTCATATCCATATTTTTAGTTTTAGATGATTCCAATAATTCACAATATAATATTAGAACTAAATATACAATATTGGATAGTAAAGGACAAGAATTTATCAATCTGACTAGTACAAACCTTTATAAACTTGGCTCTTTTTGGGGTTACAAAAATTTTTTAAAACTAGATGATTTCTTAGATAAGCTATTGCACGAAGATAAAATCACAATAATGTGTGAAGTAATTGCATTTTCCGATGTTGTTAGTATATGTAATGAATCAATGGTTGAACAGATTAAAGTGCCTGAATCTAAATTAATACAAGATTTTGGAAATCTCTTTGATAAGGCAGAGTTTACTGATGTAACATTAGCTGTGGGTGACAGTGAGTTACATGCACACAAAGCAATATTGGCAGCTCGTAGTGATGTATTTGCTGCCATGTTTAAACATGCATTGGAAGAGAGTAAATTAAATCGTGTTACCATAACTGATATTGATCATGAAGTTGCAAAGGAAATGTTAATTTTTATTTATACCGACACAGCTCCCAATATAAAGGAAATGGCATTAGATCTCTTAGCAGCGGCTGAAAAGTATGCATTGGAAAAGCTAAAGGCAATGTGTGAAGAAGTATTGTACCAAAATTTGTCTATTGAAACAGCTGTTGCCACATTAAAGTTAGCTGAACGACATAATGCGGACCAGTTGACAACATATACAAAGGATTTTATTAAAACTCACTTTAAGGAGATTATGGAGTCTGAAGGTTGGGAAAAAATGTTAAAAATATTAATTTTGTGATTGTAGATCAATTGCAAGATTAATGGTTCCACACGTACAATACTTAAAATAAATATGGAAAAATCTCAAAAAATGTTTTTTACTTTTTGAGATTTAAATTTTAAAATAAAATCCATTGTTTTAATACCTGTGTCGTTTTTGCATAATCGCTAATACCCTTGCTAATAATGCGGCAAATAGACTATGGAAGTCACTTGCACAAGTCAAGTCACCTTATGCGGCAAATAGACTATGTAAGTCACTTGCACAATAACGAGTTTGTTCAAGTCACCTTACTCGCCACACACAATTCAAGTAAACTGTGCAATATTCACTTTAATTTACACATAGCAGCAGAAACACGTAGCGGATTGTTATTGCTATGAGGAAATATTAGTCTTTAAAATCTTTATTTCACACTTTGCGCAGGCCAAAATACCTGAAATTCGTTGGCGATGTTAATAAATTTATATTGTCATTTTTTACTTTACGTTTATTCATACTTTTAATTTTTTTTTATCCGTATTTATGATGTTCACTCTTCAAAAATTACTGCTGAACTGTGCTAATTTCAGCATACACTGCGCAAATGACTTGCACAAGTTCTAAAATATTGCGTAAAAATCAAAATCGTTTTGATTTTTACTCAAGTCTAAAAATATACTTGAACAAGTACACAAACCAGGTCATACACTGTTCAACTGACCTGCACAAACTCATTATTGTGCCACACACCATTCAAGTAAACTGCAATATTATGTGCGTTCCCGTACGTTACCGCGGGACCCGCGGGAACCCAAAACAGTCCAAACAACAACAATTTACACGCAATTTTGAGTACGGGAACGCCTTTTGGCTAGTTTGTGTAACTTCGGTAAAGTACGGGAACAGACATATTAATTTAAATTTACACGTAGCATAAACATGTAGCGGATTGTTATTACTTTTTTTTTTTTTTTTTTTTTTTTAAGAGAAGCAACACTCAGGAAATTCTTGCTAGAAGAAGTGAAAGAAGAAGGGCTTCAAATATTGCTTGAGGCAATAGTAGTCCTTATAAGCTTTATTTTACACTTTGCGCAGGCCAAAATACCTGAAATTCGTTGGTTATGTTAATAAATTTATATTAACATTTTTTACTTTAACTTTATTCATATTTTAAATTTTTTATCCGTATTTATGATGTTGACTCTTCAAAAACTACTGCCATAGAGTAAGAATAAACAATAGAGCTACACTTACCCTCACGGCCCCAACAAAATTTTGTGCAGATTACAAAGGTTCGGTAACGGGCTCCCCACTGAGAGAATTTCCCTCTCTTTTGAGCAAATTTCCCTGATTTCAAAGCAAATTTATCAGCAAAGTGAAAGGATTCCTTTGATTTCAAAGCAATTCGTAATCTGCACATATAAAAACCAAGAGAAAGGTTTTTGTACCGTGAACGGGATCGATATAGTGTGGTAAAAGTAGCAAATTGTAGTAAATAAACGAACAAGCCTAATGCAAAATGTTTACTATTTTCAAAAAGTTGGAAATTTTCCATAAGAAAATTTGAAATAATTAATTTTATTATTTTAAACTGAATTTTTTAAATCACGGGATTCCCGGTACAAATTCCCGCAAATACGGGAACTGAAAAATGCTCAATTTCACGGAATGCATTCCATAGGCTTAAGTTATATCTCAAAGTTGTTTTAATTTTTATAAGATTCTAAGATACCCTGATAATCAGCCTGGATTTTTAATAAAACACAGATATAAATTTTAATAAAGTTTATTAAAATATTTTCTATTTGATTAAAATTAAACAGAAAAAATTAACGTCCTTTTAAAAAACGGAAAGGATAATATGGAAAATATAAAATGAGTTTGTAATTTAAAAGATTAGGGCCTCGTTTTTAGGATGTAGATTATCTTAAAACTTATACGGCATTTAGACTGAACACAAACTACATAGCTTTTGGCTTCTGTTAGTTTTTAATTTTTAAAAACACATGTATATTAAAACCTAAAAGGAGCCAAAACCTAGGTAGTTTTTGTTTAACAACACCTTTCAAACAAGCAAAAACTAGTTTGTACGAAAATTAGTTTTTGCTTGCTTTTTATTTATGTATTTTAATAGTTAAAAAAAAAGTTAATGCAATATTACTACATTTAGATCTAAGCAAAAACTAGCAATACATAAAAACTAGCCCCCGCATTCATAATGAAAAATGTGTGCCAACAAGCTTATGGAAATTTGTGTGTGAAAAATCAGCTGCAAGTTAGCATACACTTTGTTATTACGAATACCAGTGTAGGTACTTAGTTTGTGCTTAGGTTTTCGCTAAATGCAGTATTAGTTTAATGCAGTATTAGTTGTAACTGGAATATTGCTTTTTACATATGATTTATTTGCTTTTATTTTAATAAAAACCAAAATTCTAAACGAGAAAAAAGTTTTCCGTCAAACTTTGGCTGACTTCATAAACGCAGTAGGCAAAGGAACGTTGCATTTCATAGTGTTCATAAACGTCATTGTCTTTTTTTGACAATGCCGTGAGTTCATTAATGCATGATAACCATTTTTTAAAGAAAGAAAAAAGAGAGAATAAAGTGACAGTTCTATGATGAGAGTTTTTAATTCTTCTTTTGCAAATTTTTACTGGATACATTTTTGCCAGTAAGAATTTGCAAGCAGAAAAATGCATTTGTTTCAAAAACACATCTTTGTTTATTGTAAATAAAAAAAAATATTTTTTAATTATGTTATTTTATGGAAATGCAAGGCAGTAAAACTTTCAAAATAAATTATGGAAAAGATAAGAACACCTTCTAAAAATTATCTGCTTAAGATTTAATATCAAAAATTCTCTTCTTCAATAGCGATCAGTTCAAATTTATGTGTATATTTGTTATTGTCAGAGCTTTGAAGAATTAATTCCTTAATTCAATTTTTCAATTCTGAATTAAAAATTCGATGAATTAATTCACTAAGCAATATATATTGAATGGAATTAATTCATATTTGCTTTCGTTCGATTTATTTTGTTACGAATTAATTCAATTGCATTAGTTCTTTTTATTAAATCAAATGAATTAATTCGCTGGTGAATTAATTCCTTACTGAATTAATTCACTACTGAATTCGTTCAATTTAATTTTTTTTATTTATTTTATTTTATTTTGCTTTATTTATTGTAATATCAAAGCCACAAAAGGCCAATAAATATATTGCAAAGTTTTATACAGTATAACTTAACAATATTAATTCATGAAATTCATTTTCTATAAATAACCTTAGAAATACTAATTCTTTTTTCTGTTGGCCCCCCAGCCATAATAATCAGGAAAAAGTATGCAAATACTATATGTGGTCCATGTTATTGACAATTTTTATCTTATAACTTCAACAAACAAATATTTCGTTCAGTGAATTAAAAAAATAAAATTACGTTCAGTGAATTAAAATAAAATTACGTCTTATTATTTTTTTTTTTAATTCACTGAACGTAATTTTATTTTTTTTAATTCACTGAACGAAAATGAAATTGAACGAATTCAGTAGTGAATTAATTCAGTAAGGAATTAATTCACTTTTTTTCCGTTCGATTTATAAAATTGAACGCGTTCACCGGTGAATTAATTCATTTGATTTAATAAAAAGAACTATTGCAATTGAATTAATTCTTTGAATTTGTTGTTTGATGAACGCATTCAGTTGAACGAATTCAGTGAATTACTTAAGAAAAGGAATTCATTCAATTGTAGAGAAAATTGAATTCGATTGGTAGTGAATTCATTCAAAAAGGAATTAATTCTTCAAAGCTCTGGTTATTGTAATCAGCTGTGTCTACAAACTTGCAAATTTTCTGTTCGCGTACATGTTTGGGAAAATTTTATTTTTTAATCTTGTCTTACTCTCTGTAACTTAGTTTAAGTTTGTACTGAGTAATTCTTACTGGACTTGACTGAGAAAAGTAATCGAACGGACCTATTGTAAACGCATATGTTTGCAGTGTTGCTTTCCATTTACGCGTTTATGAAGTCAGCCTTAGTTAATAAACTTGGAAATGACTGACAAAATTTGTTTTCGGTTTAACTTAACCAAGTTTAAAGGCTGAGTTACCCAACCGTAAACGTATCTGTAACAAATCAGCTGTTCCGATACCACAAGAAGAAATGTATACGAATGGTTACTAACACGTAAATGTAAACGAACTTGCCGGATCATTCTGTTGAAATCAGAATTTTCTATCCGGCATCGAAACAGCTGTTTGATTTTAGTCGGAAAAAATATGAAATGAATAAAGAAAATTGATTCAAACAACAAATAAGGAATAAAAATTAACAAATAAATTGGAAAAATTTAGAATTAAATATAAAGCTGCCTACACACTAGGGAACATGGTTGAGGGAACAAAAAATATCAAAAAATTTTGTAAACACGAAATGCACGCTCTCAACACTCACACACACACAAACGCACTCACACATTCACAAAAAATGCTCTCTTTTTTTAAGTATGTTCCCTAGTGTGTAGGCAGCTTAAAACCACATGAAATATATGCTAAATAGTAATGTCGTTTACGGTAATCTATAAGTGTACTTTTTAGCTACGGCACGGTACAGTTACATGACATTTACGTTTACGGTCCCATAATCCGCCCTTTACTCACATCCCCAAAACTCGGCGTTAACCACAAAAATACTCTTAGGTTTTACTTTGAATGCAAATAAAAAATACAGCAAACTGTATTTCATACAAAACGTTATTTAAACAAAGCTTTTTATAAATAAATTAAAAATTACAATAACAAAAAATTATACAAATAAGGCTATAAACGAAATTAAAAAATACCTACTAACTTGATAAATTAGCAGAAAATCGTATTCACTTAAAAATAGTAATATTATATAAAAACACGTTTCAATATAAGAAAAACATCATTAATGCAGACAATTTATACTAGAATTTGTGTGTAGAACTTCCAAAATATTCATTACTTATGTATATAATTTAAATCGATATTCAGATCTAATATATGATACTTTACAAGCCAACTGTCCAGTTAAAAAAATTTTTGTCGTATCCTTGAAAAACTTGTCTGCCCATCTTCATAGGACAATAAATACTGTAACTCTAATACTGTAGACGTGCTTAAATATTGACAAATTTATTGTTTATTTCTAATATATTATTTATTATAATTTTAATTTAATGGAATTTGGAAAATGCTACAATTATTTAAAATATTTTCTTTTTATAAACATATTTTCATATAAACTCTTAAATTCCTTGTAAACCATATTTTTATGTAGTTTGACATTAAACTCATAAATATACCAGGTTTACACAGTTTACGAGTAGAATACGAGTTCATATGAAAGCCCATTATATTTCAAAGAAAAGCTCAGATGTTTTTCTTTCCGCGCATTAAGTTTCATGGTGTTACTCGTCTTCCTTAGATGTTGTATATCGCAAATATTTATTTTTATTTCTGTGTGAATGGAAATATTTCTTATAAAATATATTAGGGCACCTTTATGTATATACACAATTCAAATAATTCTTTCTAGGGTTTTCTGTTTATTAACCTATTTTAATTGAAAACCTAATTTTTGAAAACAAATGTTACACTTTTGTACTCGGTTAATTATACCCTACACCACTATGTGGTCAGGGTATTATAAGTTTGTGCTGATGTTTGTAACACCAAAAAATATTGGTCATAGACCCACCTTACAGTATACCGATCGGCTCAGAATTTTTATTTCGATTTAACGATGTCCGTCTGTCCGTCCGTCTGTCTGTCTGTCCATGCATTCTTGTGCGCACTCTACAGGATTGCAAATATTAAGATATTTTGATGAAACTTGGTACACCGACTTATGTCGGCCCAAGGACGACGCCTATTGATTTTGGTTAAAATCGGTCCATGTTTAGACTTAGTGCCCATATAATGGTCCTCCCAAAATTATATTGTTTATACGCTGCAGGTCGCAAATATTAAGATATTTTGATGAAATTTGGTACACAGACCTATGTTGGCCCAAGGACGAAGCCTATTGATTTGGGTGAACATCGGTCCATGTTTAGACCTAGTGCCCATATATGGGTCCTACCAAAATTATATTGTTTATACGCTGCATGTCGCAAATATTAAGATATTTTGATGAAATCTGGTACACCGACCTAAATCAGCCCAAGGAAGGAGCCTATTGATTTTGGTTAACACGGGTCCATGTTTAGACCTAGTGCCCATATAAGGGTCCTACAAATTTCAAGAAGACGATGCTCGTGTCAAACCAAAACACCAAAGGTAAAAACAAGTCTGATGTGTTCAATTATTGCAACAAAAAAGGCCACTGGGTACGTGAGTGCAGAAAATGGATAAATGATGGTAAGCCCAAACAAGAAAAGAATGCTGAAGTTAAAAGTGCATCCCACCCAATTTTACCTTTAATTTGCGATGAAGTTAACGCAATTAAAGAAGATTTTTCAGACAATTGGTGGATAGATAATGGTGCAACACGCCATGTTACCAATAACAAAAGTTTATTTAAAGAATTTACAAATTTTAAGTAACCATGCAAAATTAAGGCTGCCGGAACAGAAATTTTGGATGTTATTGGTAAGGGTACCATAGAAATTCAGTCGAAGGTAAACAATAAAGTAAACACTTTGGATCTTACGGATGTTTGGTATGTTCCAAAGATTTCTCGAAACCTGTTCTCTGTATTAGCTGCACAAGACAAACGAAGAAATAGTGAGTTCAGGTCGACAGCAGCGAGATGCGAACTTGTAATTAAAAATGAAGTTTTACTGGTTGGTCATCGAGAGGTTGGTGGTTCGTTATATCAAGCCGATATTAAGGCAGTGATTCCTAGTACTTCAAACGAAGTTAACGCTACTATATCATGAACGTTGGGGCCATCAAGATTAACGACACTTACAACAAAAATTAAAGTCAGAACTTGGTATAAATGCAAAACTAGAAAGAAAATTGTGTGAATCCTGTGTTTATGGAAAGTCTCATCGTCTACCATTTGCAACAAGAGAAAAGGCTTGTAGTCAAAGTGAACTAATGACAGCTGACGTATGTGGTCCATTTCAAGAATCCTTTAGCTAAAAGAGGTATGTAGTTATATTTAAAGATTGCTATACTAAATATTATGTGCGTTCCCGTACGTTACCGCGGGTACCCGCGGGATCCCAAAACAGTCCAAAAAACAACAAATTACAAGCAATTTTGAGTACGGGAACGTCTTTGGGCTAGTCTGTGTAACCGCGGTAAAGTACGGGAACAGACATATTGTTTTGGTTATATTATGAAAGAGAAATCTGAAGTAAAAGATGCCTTGAAGGAAGTTTTGGCTTTTGCAAAGACACAAGGTAACCCAATTAAAGAATTTTAAGTGACAACGGAGGCGAGTTTAATAATCATGGAGTTCGAATGATTTTGAAAGATTATGGTGTAACTCAAAGGCTTACTGCACCATATACACCACAGCAAAATGGAGCAAGTGAACGTGAAAATAGAACTGTGATTGAGATGGCAAGAACATTTAAGTATTCAAATAAAAGTGCCCAATTTCCAGATGCCATTTGGGTCGAGTTAGTTCGTATTGCCATATACATCCTAAATCGTACTCGTAAAACGTCCATAGATGGTACAAGCCCATATGAATTATGGTATGGAAGAAAGCCAAGAATCAGCCATTTAAGAATTATTGGAAGTGAATGTTTTGTCCATGTTCCAAAAGAAAAGAGGAAAAAGATGGACTCAAAAGCTGTCAAAGGTTACTTGATTGGCTATGATAATGAAGAACGTTATCGTATTTATATAAAAGAAAATCACAGCTAAATTTTTTTAAGAGATGTTAGATTAAGTGAAGAAATTATACATTGTGATGAAGCTCAAGATGCCAAAAATATTTTTTTCATAAACAACAATGCAACAAAAGTCAAACTGCCATTTAAAAATTTTAGAAGGGCTATAGAGGTTGGTCAGGAGGAACAACCAAGTACATCAAGGGGTATTCAAGTTAATCAAGATGCCGAAGATGATGGTAATGAAGATGCCATTAATAATCATAATGAAGATGCCGTAGTTGATGATGATCAAGATGCCGTAGTTGATGATAATCAAGATGCCGAAGACGATGTTAATGAAGATGCCGTTAATAATCATAATCAAAATGCTGTCGATGACGAAATGTTTGAAGATGAAAATTCTAATGAAAGTGTTTTTTATGGAATCAAACAAGCGAGAGTTATGAAGATGAAGAGCCAATAGTAAGCGATTAAGAGATCGTACTTTATTACATAATTCAAAGTTTGATGATTATGTTATGGCTGCTCATGACTTTTTAAGTCAAATTGAAACTCCAACAACATATACAGAAGCAATTAACAGTAAAGAAAACTATCAATGGAAGGAAGCAATGAATTGTGAGCTGATGTGTTTACAAGAAAATCAAACATGGGTAATGGCAGATTTTCCAAAAGGTTCAAAGGCACTTCAATCAAAGTGGGTATTCAAAATAAAAACTAATCCTGATGGAAGTATAGATAAATTTAAGGCAAGGTTGGTCATTAAAGGCTTTAGACAACGTGAAGGTATAGACTATAATGAAACCTTTAGTCCAGTCGCAAAATTAAGAACAATTAGAGAAATTTTGAGCATAGCTGCTAGTCAAAATATGCGTCTTTCTCATTTCGATGTGTCAACAGCTTTTCTTTATGGTCAACTTGAAGAAAACATTTATATGAAACAACCAGAAGGGTTTGATGATGGTACTAAAAAGATATGCAAGCTAAAAAGAAGTCTCTATGGTTTAAAACAAGCTCCAAGATGTTGGAACCGCAGACTTGGTAACTTCTTATTGAAACTTGGTTTAAAGGCCAGTGAAGCAGACCCTTGTTTGTATTTGAGAGATAATAAAGGTAAGAAGTTAATACTTGCCTTATATGTAGATGATGGCCTGGTAGCTGCTTTAGATCCCAAGGATTTGGAACAATTTTTAAGTGATTTAAAAACAGAATTTAAAATTACAACAAAAGAAGCTAGCTACTTTTTAGGTCTAGAAATAAAAAGAAACTGCAATGGTATAACGATAAGCCAAGAAACTTATGCAAGAAAAATTTTAGAACGATTTAGATTCTCAGATTGTAGGTCTGTTTCAACACCAATGCTAAAAGGGAATGCTATTTTTGAACCAGGAAAAGAAAGTGTTAAAGGTTCTCAATTTCCCTATAGACAAGCTGTAGGGGCTATTATGTATTTGATGTTGGGAACCAGACCCGATTTAGCATTGGTTTTCTATCCAGAACATTAGAAAATCCCTCAGATCATGATGTAGTGCGTATAAAAAGAGTTTTTCGTAACATCGCAGGCACAACAACTTATGGTATATTTTATCAAAAATGACGAACAAAAGCTACAATGCTATAGTGATGCAGACTTTGGTGATTGGGTGATAACTGGAAGATCTACATCTGGTGTTGTGGTTAAATTTGCTAATGGTGCAATTTAATGGTTAAGTCAGAGGTATACTATCGTAGCTACATCAACAACCGAAGCTGAAATTATTGCAGCAACTGAAGCAGCAAAAGAGACAATTTGGTTGTCGTTTATATTCACAATTTGTAAAATTCAAAAATATACCCGTATTATATGTAGATAATGCAGCTGCAGTTCGTTTGGCTCAAAACCCAGAGTTCCATCGAAGAACAAAACAAATTGCTATTAAGCATTTTTTCGTAAGAGAGAAGGTGGTTGAACGTAAACTGGATGTTCAACAAATTTTCTCTTCAGAACAAGTAGCAGATACCATGACGAAGCCTTTTCAACCTATAAGATTAAATCTCCTATGATCAATGTTGGGTCTACAAAGTGCTAACTCTAAATAACAATAGAAAGTGTTATGTAATGTTATTTTATAGTTATCAATGTAGTCTTTTAAACTTTATGTTTATCACAAACATTTCGTTATAATGTTCAAACTTTATATATTTTCAAATAGTAGTTACAATAAATAAATAAACACAATAGTTACACTTTTGCTCCTGAGTGTATGTGCGATATACTTTATTAAAACGGATATTTGCGACATACAATACAATATTTAAGGAATATTTTCTCCAATATTATTTTCTTAAAATCAAGTGTGGAAAGAAAAACATCAAAACCAAAATTTTTAAAAAAATTTTTCAACGATTTTTAGATAAATTGAGTTTTCTGTTGCACTACAAACTTTGAACCACTAGTTCTAAATTAAAAAAAAAAATTAATTAAAACCTCTATTGACATAATAAATTTCTAGCATTTTTCAAATTCCATTAAATTATAAACTAAGGGCGTAATTTTCTAAAACACTTCGGTGAAGTGTTGCGTTATTTCTATAGAAATTGTTTTTGTTACAAAAACAATTTACATTGAAAGTGCCCTTAACTTCACCCAAGTATTTTACGAAATTAGGCAGTAAAAATAAACGACAAATTTGTCAATATTTAACCACGCCAACCCCACCCACTTTTTCGAAAAATTTAAAAAGTTACTCCAATTTTTATTTGTATCATATAGGATAACAAATGCTGTTTGACATTGATATAACATACTTTTATCTGTAGCGGGAAAGTTGGCTTGAAAAACATTATGTACAAATTTTATTAAAAATTGATCAAATTCCAAATAAAATTTGCAAAACTTTGGCTTTTAAAAAATTTAGGGTGGGTGCGAACTGGCTAAATATAATCTAAACTAAATTCAGGTTTCCAAATTTCTATGAAACTTAAAAAAGTTTTCAAAAAATTTTCAAACAAATTTTAAACCCTTTTGTCAATTTGTATTTAGTTTAGAATTTATTTAGCCACTTCGAACAGGCCCTTAATTCCGATTTTTACAATTTAAATGAAACTGACAAAACTTTTCGAAATGACATTTAACTTCAATTTATCTCAATGCAAATAATGGATTTTTCTTTTCAGATATATTAAGATTTTTTATTTTGAAAAGCAAAA
This sequence comes from Leucophora obtusa, assembly GCA_949987735.1. NCBI lineage: Eukaryota > Metazoa > Arthropoda > Insecta > Diptera > Anthomyiidae > Leucophora > Leucophora obtusa. Next base: position 140,539,595 of record OX465298.1, on the reverse strand, counting down.
ACGAAATGTTCAATTTTTAATTAAGAAAATATCAAATATAATTTTATTAAAAAATTGGAATTTTTTATATTCAAAAAATTTTAGTTATTTTTTAATTACATTCAATTGAGATTATCCGTCTGAAGTTTTTGAAAATTAAATAGACTTTGACAAATTTAATTTGTTCTCACTTTTTTGTTTGTCTTTTACGAAAAGCTCCCAATTTAAATTTTTTGCATTTACCAAATAATTCATTATTTTAATTTCTGTTTTTGTGTGTAGTTCAACATTTAAACTATCAAAGTAATAATTCTTACCGAGAGTACCCGAAACAGCACCAATTTACCCACAATTTTGGCAATAGAAAAGCTTTTTTTTGTAAATTTGGGCACCCGCGGTAAGGTATATGGAACAAAGCTAATGTTGGTGGTGGTATATCTGAGTTGTTTGTTAAAATTTGTTAAGAAACATTCATTCCTTATAATTTTAAGTATCCAAACAAAAAGCAGCTTAGATTTTAATGACGATATCAATTGGGAGTATGTGTTTTTCCTAGATTTACTACATTCGACGATTTTTTTATTGAATTTTTTTGGTGGCAGCAGCTATTTGTTTGTTTATCTTAACGGGATTTTCTATACATTGTTTGAACAAATTATTAAGTCCAAAAGCGGCTCGAACATTGTCGGAAGAAAAGAAGAATTTTGTTAATTTGCCTTTAGAGTCAGCCATTGGACGACGTTCTACTTCTTTGCCATTTTGGAAGAGAATTACGCTAGGTAATTGTCGGGAGAAACTTGAATCTGAGATACGATACTTCTGGGCCATATCGGGAAAACGGCCAACATCAATTTTACCAAATTTCAAATTATCCAAATTATATTCAGCCGATAATTCCGCAAATATAGGCGCAAAATTAACACAGCTAGGATTCCAAACAGTATAGAAACATATTAGCCAATTAATACGTTTATCTCTGGCTAATTCATCTTCAAAAGATTGTGCTGTACGGAAATATGTAATATGTTCTGGGCCCTTGTAGGTAGGCTCGGGCAATATCATGCCTACCAATACGCACAGTAGTAAATATCCCAAACCATAACGAAAGTCACTGTAAGCCCATAATATAGCATTTGCCACTTTGGTATATAAAAATGATGATGATAAATAATTGATCATAGTAACACTTCCCGTCTTCCTGCTTCGAATCATTATTACAATTAGTAAAAAGAATAAAATTTCCGTCTCTCGACTGTCAAGATCACACATATCATCCTCAGCACGATGTTTGAAAATCCTCGAACATATGGGTATAGTTTTTTTAGCTATTAAATAGGACAGGGCCATTAATATATTAACCCAATAATGGGGTTTAGCTAGCAGACGTAATTGTTTCTTCGTTGTCATCTCTTAGCTGAGGCTTTTCTATTACTTCTTAAACTCTTCTCTTAATCTTTAAAATCAGTGTTAATTATTATATTAGACTAGTCGTTAGCCGAACGCAACGAAGTTTTAATTAACAGTTTCCGTTTTATTAATAGTTTGTAAATTTTTATTTTCCTACGCCTCTTCCTCCCACTCCACATGCGAACACCGATTCACCACAAAAATATAAGAAAACTGAATGAGAAATAGAGTTGTAAAAGTATTGAGTATTCCGGTACTGAGTACTCAATACTGGCTATATTTTTGAGTACTCAATACTAAAATGGTACTACTCAATACTTTTAAAGATGCAATTTTCCGTAGAAATGTGTATTTTTCGTATGAAAATATAACTCTAAATATAGTACTCTAAAAATACAACTTTGAAAATACAACTCTATTTGTGAAACAAATAATTTTGTAACGAATTTTTGGGAATAATTTTTTAATTAATTTATTTAAATGTTTTAAATTAATTAAAATTAAAGTAACAATAGTTATTTAATACGTATATTTGAATTATTTTATTTTTATTTTTTAATTCAAAAAACTGTTAAAAGTATTGAGTAGTATCGAGTACTCAATTGAAAAGTATTGAGTAGTATTGAGTACTCAAAAAGTATCGAAATTTCACAACTCTAATAAGAAAGGTGACAAAGATACAAGTAGACTCAAAAGAGGCTACGGCCGCAACCTAGCAAATATGATCGACGGCCACAAATTTTTCGCTGCTTTAAGCTGCCTACACACTAGGGAACATACTTAAAAAAAGAGAGCATTTTTTGTAAATGTGTGAGTGCGTTTGTGTGTGTGTGCGTGTTGAGAGCGTGCATTTCGTGTTTACAAAATTTTTTGATATTTTTTGTTCCCTCAACCATGTTCCCTAGTGTGTAGGCAGCTTTAGAGCTTGAAATATATAATTCTTTTTTTTTTGTATAAATTGTCATTAACCCACGTTTCCCAGAGCTTTGAATAATTAATTCCTTTTTGAATGAATTCACTACCAATCGAATTCAATTTTCTCTAAAATTGAATGAATTCCTTTTCTTAAGTAATTTACTGAATTCGTTCAACTGAACGCGTTCATCAAACAACAAATTCAAAGAATTAATTCAATTGCAATAGTTCCTTTTATTAAATCAAATGATTTAATTCACCGGTGAACGCGTTCAATTTTATAAATCGAACGGAAAAAAAGTGAATTAATTCCTTACTGAATTAATTTAAAATATCTTACCAATTAACCCATTGCGGCCCAGTTAAAATTTTTTTAATTTTTAGAAGGTTCATTTTAACAAAAAAGGGGTTTATTTGATAAGATTGCGTATATAACAATATAATTTGCAGTTTTGCCATTTCAGTGCTTTTCGGGTATTTTTTGGTGCTTTTTTCCTTCCCGTACCCGGTGATTTTTTACAAATACCCGTTTATAAAAAGCGGGTATTTACAGTGCTTTTTCAGATTTCTGGCAGTGCTTTTTGTACAGTTTATATTTTTGGTATTTGTTCTCCTTTTTTCAATTTTTCTTGAATTTTCTGTCACAGTTGAAAAAATGATACGAAATATACAAAAAAATACATTTTTCACAATGTTTGTGGTACAATTTTAAATAGCAACTTTTTTAAATATTAGTTTGGTGCTTTTTTACCCCTTTTTTGGTAATTTTTTTAACCTTTTTTACACGATTTTACAAAGCTAAAATGTGTTTTTAAAATCTTGACTTAAATTATTATCGTGCTTTTTTACCCCATTTTTGGTAAATTTTTACCCTTTTTATCCGTTTTCAAAATACTCACGGTGCTTTCCTGCCTTCAAGAGTTGGCAACACTGATAATTTGTACTTAATTATTTATTGTCGAGACTTACACCTTTCATTCAAGATATAGCTCGACCTCTTAACCCATCAAACAACAAAGTTATTGGGGGTCAAAGTTTTAGTTTTTTTTTTATATTAACTCAAAAAAATTCATATTAATTATAGAGTTATAGAAATATCTTTCACTAGGACCAAAAAAAAGTGGCTCCCACTAGATCCATGTAAGACCCCCCGGGAGTCTAAAATAGCCACTTAATGTACTAATTATAAAGTATGGGTGCTCAAATAAACGGAAATTTTCTTAAGAATTCAAACATGACCACAACGTACCAAAAAAATAAAATTTTCCCCTGCGGCGCTATGTCCCACAATACACAAAATACCCCCAAACATTCATTAAATTTTAATTTTTTCCAAAAAAAAAAAAACAACTTATACCAACTTATGTACGCTATGTACCATAAATAAAAATTTTTTGAAAAAATCCCGCGATTTTCGACTGCGATGCTGTGTCCCTTAATATACAAAAAAACCCCTAAAATTCGTAAAATTTTCACTTTTTCCTAAAAAAAATCCCACACTTTTATCACCAAAAAGTTTACGTACATTTTTCAAAATACTATTTTTTAACACCTAAAATGACAAAAATGCACCTAGCCCGAATTCTATTTTCCGGATCTTAAAACAAAATGCATATTTGGAATCGTGAGAAAATTTTCTTTAAGTCGTCTCACGTGCCATTTTGGGCGTGTTTTCAGTTTTTCGGACCTAGCGGGTCCTGGGGGCCCCGGCCCCCCTAACACCATATAGAAAAAAAATTTTTTTTTTCTTTTTTGAGGGGTGCCCCATAAAGTAAAGTTTTGCCTAATTTTTACTTAACAAAAAAAAAGTTTAACCCCTTACAACTTTGCCCGTGAAAGGGCTAAATGCAAAAGTTGTACATCAAATTAATGCGTATATTCTCTGTTACAATTATGTTGAAACAAATCATACTATTATATAAGCACTTTTTTCATATTCAAGGGCTTTTCCCGCATAACTCCCTCTAAAAATATGAAAAACTTGAACCTGCTCGTAATGGGTTAATAAATATTAAAAAAGTTGTATGTCATATTAAAGCCATTTCAATTATTTCTCCAATGGTGTTCATATTGTCCAGATCCGATAATAAATAGCGGAGATACGGGCAAGTCCATGTTTCAACTTTGACCCGAAATAATACCCGAAATAGGGGTCTCCGACAAAAAAAATTTTTTTTCCTATTCAGCCCAAAAAGTACTATCTGGGTGAAAAAAAAAATCGGAGCTGTGCCCCTAAACTCAACTTATTCCTATTTTTATGATTCACAAATTTTCTCAAAAAATACGATTTATTTTTACTTTTGACGTAAACAAAATCACTGTTGCCAATTTAGCTATTTTCTCGTCAATTCTAGCCATATTTTACCATTTTCAGCTATTTTCTAGTGATTTTTTAGTTTGATTTAGCGATATTTTTAGGAAAAAAATTGGCAACAGTGAACTAAATAGCTCATAAACCCCCCGTTTCCACATGCAAGTGCAAGTTCGAAAAACTCAATACACTCACACTTTTTCACTAATACTATCACACTTATACGACTTGCGGCTCAACTTGCAAGTAAATTTTGAAGACAGTGGATTTTTGATACTTGCGACAAGTGAAATGACAGAATTAAGAAAACAGTGTTGCCTAGTAATGTTTTATATTAATTTACTAGTATTAGGTAAAGTAAAAGTTGTAATGCAACTGATTTTCTATTTATTTGTAAACAAAAAGTAAAAAAGAACACAACGGCATATTTAATGGTAATTTAAAATATCAATTTTAAAAGTTTTTGAAAAAAAAAATTGTTAAGAACGCTGTGGTGTTATGGTTAGCGCGTTGGACTGTTACACATGAGGTTGCGGGTTCGAGCCCCAACCAAGGCAACATCAATTTATGAAAAATAATATGTGTGAGTTTTTTCTATCCCTCATACATATCGCAGCGTCCTCCTTCGGTGTTTCCATAGCACTTAACCCCACCGAAGTAAAATAATATAACATGGCTATGAACTAAAAAGCTTCAACAAATTTCGCCAACTCACCATCAGATGGCGCGCAACAACTGTTCTAAAATTCAACATCTCGCGCAATTACAGTGTTGCCATATTTGAAGCCCTTCATCTTTCACCGCCTTTCACTTCTTCTCTATCCCCTTTCCAAAGGAAGCAACACGTTAATTAATAGGAAGAATTTCCTGAGTGTTACCTCTTTAAAAAAAAAAAAAAAAAAAAAAAAAAAAAGTATTCCCGAACCGTATGGTTTTGTTTACATGGTAGTCAAGTCAAGAGGGAGATAACCATATAAAATCTCCATACATTTTGTATTGCGCATTTTTTGTATATATCTGTCTCTTTTTACATTATTGTGCTTTATCTTTTGTGTTTTTCTTAAATTTTTGCGTTTTGCTTTGCTCATTTTCTGTCGGCCATATTGCCCAAATCAGCTGATTCATATCTGGTGGTGGCAACCTATGCCTTCGACGACATTTTAAAAATGAACTTGCAGCAAGTGGTGTGGACACATGTAAAATTTTCATATTTTTTCGGTAATTTTCGCTGATAATATGTATTAGCTGTGTTTGTGCGGCATTCCTATCAATGATTTCTCGAACAATTTTGACAGTAGAAAGCCGAAATACGTTGAAAAACTGTCAAAATCGTTCTTGATAACACTGATAGAGAGTCACACAAATACAGCTATTCTCAACTTGCAGCCACTTACTTGCATGTGGAAACGGGGGGAAAGCAAATATGCAATTGATCTTAAAAAAGACGCTCACGATATGTTACAATTTGCATAGCAAATTAGCAAATTGCAAATATGCACATGTACCACCCCTAAAAATTTGTATAAAATTAAAAAATAGAAACATTTTTAAATAGTACTAAATCAGTCAGAAAGGTACATAGTACTTTTGGGTAGAGTTGTGAAATTTCGATACTTTTTGAGTACTCAATACTACTCAATACTTTTCAATTGAGTACTCGATACTACTCAATACTTTTAACGGTTTTTTTGAATTTAAAAATAAAAATGTTAAGAGTTCGTATTTATAAAGAAAAATAATAACAATTCACATACACGTGTTAAATAACTATTGTTACTTACATTTTACTAAATTTAAAACATTTTAAATAAATTAATTAAATAATTTTTCTCAAAAATTCATTACAAAATTCTTTGCTTCACATATAGAGTTGTATTTTCAGAGTTGTATTTTAAAGTAGTATTTTTAGAGTTGTATTTTCATACGAAAAATACTCATTTCTACGGAAAATTGCATCTTTAAAAGTATTGAGTAGTACCGTTCTAGTATTGAGTACTCAAAAAAACAGGCGGTATTAAGAACTCAGTACCGGAATACTCAATACTTTTACAACTCTACTTTTGGGGCTGAAATAGTACCACAAAAATTAATATCGTATCAACTTTATCATCCCTGATGGAAACTCTATTAAAAAGTGTTTATAATTTTTGCAGATTTTCATAAAATCGGTTTGTCTAAGGTGAAAATATTGTTGTTGGTAAAAAACTTTGAAATATGGCTTCATCAGTACATTGCCAGTTATGGATGGGAAGTGTAAGTAGTAAATATTGATATATTAAATAGTGTTTAACTATTTTAATTCATTTAGTTGGAGCAATATATGACGGAAAACTTCATCATAGCCGCATTCCGCAAAATGGGTGAAGATCCAACAACTGTACGTTTAATGCGAAATAAATATACTGGCGAACCGGCAGGTTACTGCTTTGTTAACTTTGCTACCGATGATAGAGCTATGGATGCAATGCACAAGTTGAATGGTAAACCTATACCGGGTACAAATCCCATAATAAGATTTCGTTTAAACAGCGCCAGCAACTCGTATAAATTACCTGGCAATGAGAGGGAATTTAGTGTTTGGGTGGGAGACCTTAGTTCCGATGTGGATGATTATCAATTGTATAAGGCTTTTTCCTCAAAGTACACATCGATTAAAACAGCTAAAGTTATTTTGGATAGTTCTGGATTTTCTAAAGGTTATGGATTTGTACGTTTCGGTATCGAAGATGAACAGAAATCTGCTCTATATGATATGAATGGTTATGTTGGTTTGGGTTCAAAACCCATTAAAATTTGTAATGCTGTGCCAAAACCGAAAAATGAGTTGGGGGTTGCTTTGGGTACTACCAGCAATTATGGCTATGGTGGTTCTGCCAATATAGGGTCAACAACTACAGCTACCTCCAGCGCAGACTATACGCAATATTATGATCCTACCAGTACATATTGGCAGGGCTATAATGCTTGGCAAAATTATTATGATCCCACAGGTGCTACTGCCACAGATCCTAATAGTGCTTATTATCAACAAAGTATGGCTCAATCACATTCAAATCCTCAAACATTGGCCCAGCATGCTGAAGCATGGAGTGCACAACGAAGTGCTCAATATGAACAACAAAGTGCTGCGGCTGCAGCTACCTCAAATGGTACCGCCACGATTGAGGAGGATGATTATGCACTGGTAGAGCATAAGTATACTTTGGATGTTGATAAATTAAATCGAGAAGCTTTGGATTCTGATCGTCATTTATATGATGCTTTGGAAAGTTCAAAATGGTTACCTTTGGAACAACTAGAGGCTTATTAAGATTCGATTTAAATAATTTTTGACAAACTTTCGTATTTAGGTTTTGTTTTACGTTTTTAATTAAGATATGTATTTTCAATAAATTATAAATTAATTCACAGTTGAAGTTCTACCATGCTATTGTAAAAGACCATGATTTTTTGAAATATAAAGCATACAAAGTAGTAAAAAATCATGCTTTTTTACTACTACATAACTGTGAATATCTTTTATATGCATTTAATATAGACTTTTTATTTCGGTAAAAAGATAAACAGAAATTCACTATCATGAACACTCTTATTTACCCAATTTTCGAGTACGGGAACGCCCTTTGTTAAGACGGGAGTTATAAGAATAAAAAACTCAAATTTATTCATTGACTTTTGTATTAAATGAATAGCGCAGAAAATTATTCAATCAATAAAATTGAATTATATTTTTAAAAGTTTGGCACTAATAAAGCTTTCATTTGATATAATTTTGTGCATCGAAGTTCAAAAGGCATTTAAATATATATTTTTAAATTTTCAGGTTTTTGATATTTCTTGCAATTTTTTCAAGATATGCTTGAACCAACCTATTTCCAACATTTTTCACTGTCTCAAAATATGTTGTTTTAAGAAAAATAGCAAGACATATGATGAGAAGCAGAACAAAACGTACTTTTTTGCTCATTTAAAATTTTTGGGAAATTGCGAAATATTTTTTTCATTCCCTTTTAATACAGCATAAATCTGCAAATAGAAGTTTTTTGCTTATCAATAGATGCATAAAACTACAATAATTCATAACGATAAAGGTTAAGGATATATGAGATCAAAGGATCTTTAAATGTGAAAAAGTACGTTTTGTTAAAAATAAAGTGAAAAATTAAGTTTTGTTAAAAATAAAGTTAAAAAGTACGTTGGGGTATGCGAATTTTTTTAAACGGTAATATCTTGACAGAATATCTAAAATCATCCAAAAATACACCAGTTTGCTTGGAAAACATTTTAGACCAAAAATACATAACAAAAATATTTTCATAAGCAATTCTGGAATTAATGAAGACAAAAAGAGAAATAAGGGTTTTATCTTAGAAAAATGAACTGGTTTTTGACTATTTTTCATACTCTATGATGCCAGTTTTAACTGCAAATTTCAAAAAATAACTACAACTAGAAACTTGTAGCTAGTTTTTAAAAACTAGTTGTATTTAGGTACTTGTCAAATTCCATACAAATTTTAAACTAAAAACCAGAAATTTTTGGTTGTAGATTAAGTTAGATTTAATTCAAATTGAAACCAAAATATTTATTAAAATTCAGTTTAGATAGCTTATAATAAAAAAAAAAGTTTTATTAATCAAACGTTTGTTCCGATATCTTCTTAAAGGCTGTTACATTCAATAATACAGGCATGTCACAGGTTTTTTTTCGGAATTGATTTGATTTCGCAATTTCATGTCCGCAATTTTTTTCTTCTGAATTTGCAGAAGGAAAAAAATAAAATATCCGTAGGGTGCTACGCATAATTTTGTATTGAAAACAAAATGTTTTGGTAAGTATCGAGTATGCTACAGACTTTATAGTGGTACTAAGAACGTTAAAAACTTCTCCAAAAAACGTAAAACAAAAAAAAAATCGTTTTCATTCCACTTTCAAAAACCAAAGTGGAATTAGTATTTAGAGCAGCTTAAACTCATAAAAGCTTTTCAATAGTGCTTCGTATGTATTCGCTAAAGTGTCTTTAACTATTTCACTTAAAAAAATTTATATTTAAAATGTTTCTTGTTGGTAAATTCATTTTTTTTTCTGATTGATTAGCAAATCGTAATTTTTTCTGGAAACTTAAAATTTTAAATTCTGATCCGCGATCTTTTTTTTTAGCTATAAATGACAACTTACATCAAAATTTAGCAGTTGGAACACGAAATTACCAAAAAAAAATATTTTTTAAACATTTCAGAATTTACGAAAACGCAAAAAACCTGAAGAAGCAAAAGTAAAACGTTACGAAGTTATACTTCGAAATCATATTAATTTCATACGAAATACGTTTTAAAACTTTAAATATGCTCGCTAGCATATTAAGTAAAATCACTAAAAACAGCATTTTTAACTTATATTATCTTTATCTGTTATATTTGGTCTAAATATGTAAAAATACCATTTTCTTCTGGAGAAGCAATTTGCGTTTTCAATTTCACTTTCACGTAAAATTAAAGTCTGTGACAGGTCTGATAATTACTATGCAAAAAAATAGGTTTTGATAAAAAGAAAATAAAAAAAGTATGTTTTGTTATGCACGAATCTTTTAATAGTCCATTTTATTGATAAAAAAATAATGGTTATAAGATTTTTTCCAGTAGATTTCAACGCAACTAAAACAAAAATAACAAAAAAAAAACTAATTTCTCAAAAAGTGCAAAAAAGTACGTTTGGTTCTGTGTCTACTCATATGTTATAGTAGAAAGTGAGACTATCACCCTTATTCTAAACTGACCATTCACCTCAGTGTTGTCACATTTTTGTTATTGTTAAAAAGTTTAGAATAATGTATATGACTAGATCATTCAGAAGAATTTTTACAAAACGATCGCATGAACTTTTTAGGAAATAGACAAAACGGGTCCCACTTTATCCCATATGGCGCTCTAGTTTAATAATTTAAAAAAGAACAGATTTTGATTTAAATATGTGTAAATTTTAATTTATTTATTTAATTTTTACAATAATTTTAAAGTTAACATAATAAATTTTCAAAGTCTAATTTTTAAACGAATTTCCATTTATTCAAGCAGAGGAAAAGATAAACTGCTTAAAATAAAAGCAGTTGATTAAATATATTTAAAAATAATAAAAAGCTTGTGGAAGAAAGGCAGACTCCTAATATATTTACATATTTGTGTTGTTTGGCTATTATTCATTAGTTTATATAGTTTTTGCTTTAAGAATTAATCTACTTTATTCATAATTTATATGTATAAAAAAGTCGAAGTATAGAGTTAAACAAAAACTAACTTTATAAAAAAAAAAATACAATACAAAAAGAAATTATAAAAAACCAGATCATTATTGGTAGTAGTATTAACATCATTGGTTGAGAAAAAAAAAACATAAATGAATTCATATGTATGAATTGGGACGATTTGTAAACTGTTTGGGATAACGTTTAACAACTGTAGAAGAATGTTGTGGGGTAGTGTTAGTGGTTGTATCAGTTGTTGTTGATGATGCGATTGAATTATCAACACCTGATAATCATTTGGCTTTTTTGGATTCCTTCTTTTTACTGCTGTTGCTACTTTCCTTAACCTCCTTTTTCTCTGGCTTTTCTTCAGGATGATCTTCATAACTAAATAAATATAAATTAAGGAATGTTTATAAGGTACACATTTACTTAAAATCGAAAAGTTGAATTTTGAAAACAGCCATATTTAATTATTTATCAACAATTATTAAAAAAATTACATATTTCAAACTTTGTAATTTTAAATTGCAAAAATATTTCGTTTAATTCTTCTTAGGCACATTTACATGCGAGAGAAAACTCGCGAGACTTTTCGAAAATACAGCTCTATATATGTAGGTCTACATAATGTAATGACTAGATCATTGATAGTTTCTGTTACACTCAATTTCTTTAATTAGCACAATTTTTTAAAATCGTTGTTAAAAATATACCCCTCAATTCAAAAATGCTTTGTAAAGTTATAGCAGATTTACAAAACGTCATTTTAATACAAAATTTGTTTAATAAACCTCCTATAATTTTACAAAGCGTTTATGAATTTAGGGGACAATATTTTGGACACTTTTAAAATAATCTCTTAACAATTTTCCTCTATTACGTCGACGTTTAAGGCCAATGGAAAAGGTTATCACTGCCTTGTTTCTATTATTATTCTGTTTATAATGAAAATGGAAAAGATTTTCGGAATTAAATCTCATTTACACGCGAGGGAAAACTGCTAAAGATAGAGCAAAATTCACCTCTATGTAGCTCTACTGTGAATGATTTAAGCAATTTAGAGATGTTTTTAGCTCTATCTATAGCAATTTTCTCTCGCATGTGAATTTGCTTTAAAGGCACATTTACACGTGAGAGAAAACAGAGATAGAGCAAAAAGCAACCCTAAATAGCTTAAATCATTCACAATAGAATTATTTAGAGGTGATTTTTGCTCTATCTCTAGCAGTTTTATCTCGCGTGTAAATGTGCCTTAAGGACGGATTTAGACGTTAGAAAAATTCTTGAGGAAATCTCTAAGAATTTGTTTTTTACGATAGATTAAAAAATAAAATAAAACATTTGTCTCATATTTAACATTGATCCAGAATTTAGTGTTCTAAAATTAAAAAATTTAAATTTTTAAATCTATTAAAAGTTGTGAGTTAGAACTACACCTTTTCCTATCGTAATTCAAAAATATCAATTGAAATTCAGAATTTCCATTTGAAATTCAGGAAACATCAAACAAAATTTAGATTTTCCATTTGAAATTCATAAAATATCATTTTAAATTTATAAAATATCATTTGAAGTTCAGAAAATATTAATTTAAATTCAGAAAATATCATTTGAAATTCAGAAATCATCAATTGTAATTCAGAAATTATCAATTGATATTCAGAAAATATCAACTGAATTTCAGAAAATATCAATTGAAATTCAGAAATCGTCAATTGAAATTGAGTTACTGTTTTTATAAAAAAATCAGACGGATTCGTTAAAATATTTGTGGGAAGAACACAATCTTAAAAATATTTTTCTTTACAATCCTAACAAATGAGTGCAAACAATTTCAAACGAAAATGTTTTCAAATTATTGTTTTTCATAATTTTTTTTAAAGAATAGTCGGATTCTTTTTATAAAAACACAAAAGTAAATACAACTTTTGGTATATGGATAAAAAATTATTGTTTTAAATAAAAAAATTAATAAAAATAAATGCTTCACAACTAGAGATGATCATAAATAAATTAAATTCAAACTACGATATTTCTATCACATGTAGATGTGCCTTTAAGAAGTTTACATTTTTCAATTTAACTGTCTTAACACTTACGCAAATAATGGTTTCAATTCTCCACGAATTAAGGCTACCAACAATGGTGTACCCATACAAGCTGGCACCAAGTATAGTAAAGCTGGTTGAGCATGTTTAAAAACATGCATCACAAAAATGGTGGCCATTAAACCCATGAAATAGGCAACCAAAGTAGAATAGAAATAAATACGATTCTTTCGTTTGGTACTATGATCAAAACGTAACAATAAGGCAATAAAGATGCCAGGAATAACAATATCTCCCAAGCCCAACATAGCAAAATTGGAAGCATTCAAACCGTTGGTTAACAAATCCTGAGGGAAGACTAGCTTAATGGGTGCTTCGAAACTCTTGGCCACTGTAACCATAACATTTGTACCAAATACCCAGAAAATATCATAGAAGAATAAACCACTCAACAAAATGCAGCCAGTAACAATATTATTCAAATGTAACATTTCAACACCATTTACAGCAAAAGCCAGCCCAAACATATTATTGGCAATCCAATGTTTTTTCAACAAATACCAAACACCAATGGCAGCCGATATAACCAAGCAGACAATATCATGTGTGGAAAACTTATAATTGATGATATCTTCTTTATTTTTACCTTCACCTTGGGTAAAAAGTATGTGGAATGGTATTTTAGGTACAGCCGCAGGCATTAAGGAGTTGGCAATGGGGCTAAGTAAGTGGGCCAAAGCAATAACACCCAATATGAAGAAATATCCAGTCAACAGAAGATTAATGTGATCTTTGGAGAAAATCTTGAAGAACATGTACAGTCCAAATAAGGCAACAGAAGCGATAATTGGGAAGAACATGGCATCTTTTTTTGTCATTGTATCAGCTTTTTCACCGCTTATCTGAAAGAAAGAAATAGATACGTAGAATTATAATTTTATGTATGTATAATCAAGTACGAGTATTTGTTTTAGACAGTATGTGCGTTCAGGGATTTTACCGCAGGTACCCGCGGGAACCCAAAACAGTTTACAAAACAATTTACACGCAATTTTGAGGTTTTTTTTGGGTATAACTGCGGTAAAGCACAGGAACAGACATAGTGTCTTGAACAAATGCAAATAAAATCCCTAAGGAAGTTGGAAAATCCCAATGAAACGTAGGATGAAATTATGAAATAGTATTTTTATTTGCATCTTCAATGACCTTAAAATCCCATTAGAAGCATTTTTAAAAATATAAATACATATAAAAAAGTCGATTATATATTTTTAGTTAGCAAATATGTATGTGCATATAATTTTTATTTTGAAAAAAATCGATGTTTTTAAAGGTTATGTATAGTTTTTTAAATATATCATGCCTCAATTTATTTTATTTTGAGTGTAATTCGTTTATTTATTAGCTGTGTTTGCGTACTTTGTGGGTAAAGTTCGGTAAAATGAGAGTTAATAAATACTCTCACGAAATGACACAAATATACAAAAGTACGGGAACGCGAAAAACCAATTTGTTGTACAGATCTAGTTATTGTTGTAACAACGACTCCTACAATAAAATATGTAAGCGTATATTAATCTTCTTCTTCTTGTTCTGCTGACTCAGCTAGATCCAGACCCAGGAACCGGGCCGCCTCAACCGGGTGGGTCTATAGTGACGTGGGATCTAGGTAAGTCGGGTGTGCCGTGCAGCCAAAGAGGTGGTTTACGTCGTGAGGACCTCTTTGGCATGCGGGACATGTGTTCGGGATGGTGGGCTCGATCCGAGACCAATATGAATTTAGGCGTGAACACCATCCCGAACGCAATTGCGCGAGGAGGACTCTCGTAGATCGTGGGAAAGTTTTCTCCTCGCTTTCCGCAATAGGTGGGTGATGACCTCCAAGAACGATATTCATCCGGTAAGAATTGATGGCGTCATTTACCGTGTCCCGATGAATATCGTTTATACCTGCCCTGTAGGATGCTTCGTCCAGCGGATCTCTCATATACAAAGGTCCTTTCTGCCTCGGGGGGGGGGGGATCCACCTCCGTAAGATGGTGATTCGGGTGGCTCCTCCGATGACATCGCAGCAGGAACTGCTTCGACAGCATTTGGCAGTGTTCCTTTACTGTTAGGACCTTCGTTTCCTCATGAAGATGTTGAACTGAGGACATTTGTAGGCATCCCGTGATTGTCCTGAGGGCAGAATTTTGGCAGGTTTGGAGCTTTCTCCACTGGGTATCGCTGACTCTAGGCGACCACACTGGCGCAGCATAATGAACCACTGACCGACCAATTGTTTTGGTTTCTTTGCCGTACCCCAAGAGCTGCCGGCTAGCGACTTGAGGACCTTGTTCCTACTCTGCATCTTGTTGCAAATTGCAGTGGTATGCGCTGAGGACATAAACAGGCTGTCGAATGTAACCCCAAGAATTTTGGGGTGGTTAAGTGTCGGAATTCGCACGCCATCGACTACAACATTCAGTTCCAGCCTTACCTCTTTCGTACAAGTGGTAAAAAGAGTCGCCGAGGATTTTGCAGGGGAGAGCTGCATATTCCTTCCAGTGAAGAAATTCGTAAGATCATGAAGATAACTGTTCAACCTACCGCATAAGCCATCAATGTCGTGACCCGTCGCCAGTATCGTACAGTCGTCGGCGTATGAAATCAATTCCACTCCTTCTGGTGGAGCCGGGAGTTTCGAAATGTAGAAATTAAACAAGAGAACTCCACCCTGAGGAACTCCTTATTTAATTCTACGAGGTTTGGACTTTCTGTTTTGAAACTGTTTTGAAACGACTGGCGACCACACAGATAATTCGCTATCCACCTCTTCGTACCATTTAGGAGACTGGATTCGGCGATGTCCCTGAAGAGGGTCGCATGGCTGACCGTATCAAGTGCCTTCGATAGGTCAAGCGCCACTAGAATCGTCCTTTCACAAAGGCGGCTCTGATTTAGACCGCAATGGCGGTTAAAGCTGTTGTTGTACTATGCTGCTTTCGGAATCCATGCTGGTGCTGAGGAAGCTGAAAATGCTGTGTGAGACTGGGGAGGAGTAGAGCCTAAGGTGTCTTAGCGACCGGTGACAGTAGGGAGATAGGTCTGTATGATGCTCCCTGGTTCGCATCCTTTCCTTGCTTCAAAAGTGGCACCACCCTGCCCATTTTCCAGACCTCGGGCACAATAAGGGTGGATAGATAAGGAAAGTTTAAAGACCTTTGTCAGGTACTCTACTCCTGGCATCTCCAGTTGTTTGATCATCAGCATGGAAATTCCGTCGGGTCCTAGAGCTCTAAATGGTTTGGCTCTTTTGATGGTTTCGGCAACCTCTGTTGACGTAAAAGCTAGTGGCTCGTCATTGACTCGGAGTTCGTGCAGTTTCCTTACGACACTCCTTTTCGCCTTGTCTCTCTCGGGGTGCTCAATAAACTGCCGGCTAAAAAAGCTCGCGCACCTCTTTGGGTCCTATAGGCAAATGAGGTCGATACCCTGTCGTCCTTTCTGGATGGGTTCGAGAGAGCTTTGACCGTAGACCATAGCTTGCTGGCTCCAGTGCTGAGGTTGCATGTTTTCAGATGATCTACCCATTTGTTCCGCTTGTGCTCGTTGACCAACTTGCTGATCTCCCGGTTGAGTTGGTCGCTGGGGTTGGTCGAACGAAGCTCGTCCCGCTCATCTGCGAGTTCTGCCGCTTAGGCTGGGAAATTTGGTATGATGTTTGTGATCCGTCCAGCCCGAATGAAGCGAGCAGCCGCTGCTTTGACGATTTCACGGAACTTCCTTTCCGCGGAGCGCACATCGGTTGGGGTGGGTAGGTCATTGAATTTGCGGTTGGTGAACTCTCTGAACGCTAACCAATAGCTTTTTTGTGGTTAATGTACGTGCGGCGTTCAGAGACGATGAAGTCACTTGGTCTGTCGAGCGCGATAACTATAGGAAGGTGGTCTGAGGCCAACGATAAAATCGGCGGCCAGGAGGCGTAATTATCAGACCTGCACTCGAAATTATTATGTCTGGCGAACTAGTGCAACTTCCTACAATTCTGGTGGGGGCGTCCTCATTCAGTGTGCAGAATGTGGAGACATCGACTTGTTCCGCCAGGCCTATCCCTCTCTGGTCTTCCCCCAGATTGGAGTGCCAGAGCTCATGGTGTGCGTTAAAATCGCCCATCACCATGCGGTTATCACCCACCAGAAGCAATCTGATGTCCGGGTGATATCCTGCGGGGCAGCTGGCCACTGGCGGAATATACACATTGTACAACTCGATCTCGGCAGCTCCTGATACCTTGGTGTTCTATGTATATATCATGTCCATTTGGGTCAGGCGAGATCATTCTGTACTGCACGGTGTTGTCGATAATGAATGCGAGGCCCCCGCCTCCGCTCCGTGTGCGGTCCTTGCGCAGAATGTTGTAATTACTACAACTCTGAAGACTACAGGTGGCATTGTGTTTAGTTTCTTGGACCGCAGCGACCACGAATTTGTTGAGCTGCATAAATCGAGTTATCTCCGTGATCTTACCTTGGAGGCCGTTGCAGTTAAACTGCATAAGGGTTATCACCTCAGGTCGGGGGACAACCACATGTGGTGTTAGTTGTGGTGTCTACCGTTGGTGTTGTAGCTGTTGTTGTTGCTGTGGTTGTTGCTGTTGGGACGGGATCGGGGTCATCATGGCCGATGATGTCAGAGCCGACGATGTCGCCGACGTTGATAACTCCGATGACGATGAGCTGCTACGCTGGCCAATACAACATGAGGCCACGTAATTTACGTCCAAGTCCCTATGGGTTCTTAACCCACTGCAGTTTCTACTGCTGTCCTTCCTGAGGTGAACCCACTGATTGCAGATGTTACACCTGGCTGATGTTCCGCCAAAGTGTAACCGGTTCTGGCAAACCGAGCAAAACCATGGTCCTGGATTTTGTTCGATTCCGGCACGGACCAAAAGGAGCAAGTTCGCCGGATAAAGTTGCTTCAGGTTAGAAAAAAGAAGAGGGCATACATACGTATTGTGGGTTTGTTGAGTTGGCATTCCTTGCTCAGGGCTTGTTGGGCTCCGAGTCGTTCCGGTACGTAGAACCGAGTGCCGTGGGAACGTACAGATCTAGTAAGGTCCTTCTGAAGCATTTTTATTTACAAAAAGGAATAAATAGTTTATTAAACCTGGAAAAGATTTTACATTAAACAAAACCTTCGATTTATTTTATGTGGCTTTTCAAAGAATGATAAACATTTGATTTTTAAAATTTTTATTACAATTTTAGAGCTTCGAACATACAAAAAAAAGCAGGCTCCAACAATGAAATTTGTAAATCCAAACACCTTTTTTAATCTAAATTCGCTTTCCAATATATATTTTGTCTGAAATGTTTATAAATTGTTATTTTTTATACACGCAGAAAAAAAACAGGTGGTTAAAATTTTCGAGCAAAATATATGTAATTTTTCTGATATTTTCCACTACACATGTATATATTTTGCAAGGATTGTATATAATTTACAAAAACATATTAATATTTTACTAGAACTTTGTAAAACTAACTTGAAAATTATGTAGTTGTATAATTACATAGCTTTTAGGTAATATTCCACCTGGTTTTTTCTGTGTATAAAAATTCTTTAAAAATAAAAATTCAAAGTTACAGAAAAATAACAATTTTTTTTTCATTTGCAAATTCCATTGTTGGTGAATATTTAAAAAGTATATAGGTCATTCCATCTCAAAACGACCAATGGTTGGAATCTCGAAAACTATAATAGCTACAAAAATGGTTCTTAGCTCGTTTTAAAGAGGATATTTAGGCGTATTAAAAAAAATATTTACCTATTTTTTTGAATAATTTTTTTTAAGTAAAACCCCTAACTGATCTTAAAAGATCCTGAAATTTTCAAGAGGGCGATACGAATTTTTGAATTTTTCTATTCTCTTTTTTAAAGTTGAATCTTATTTTGGCCATGAAGGCTTTTTGTATTACCTGTTGAATTAAATAAATAAATAAATAAAAATATCCAATTTTGAAATTTTGAGCAATAAAAATCAAATTTAAGGCTTTGGAAGCACAGAATAATTTTAAAATCGAAATTACGCTTTTTTTGGTAATAGTTTGAAAAACAAATAAGTTAAGGAATTGCACACACGCACATGTGTGGAAGAGTGAAGTTTTGAATTTTTCTATCTTTTTTTTTTAAGTTGAATCTTAATACAATAATAGGTGTGTTTGGTTACTTTTCCAGTAAAGTCCAGTAAAAATTACTCAGTAAAAAGAAAAATATCTGAAAATGTTGGCAAACAGAAAAATTGTAAGAATTAGTAAAATACTGCTGCCAACTTCTTTCCTAAAAATATCGCTAAATCAAACTAAAAAATCACTAGAAAATATCGAAATTATAAAAAACTTAAAAAAGCGATAAATCGCTAAATTTCACGAACTTTTCATGTTCTGTTGAAAAATTTCACAAAAAAAAGGTATATTTTTCAAACTTCTTAAAACTCTTAAAAAATTATCGATACATCGCCAAACTTTTAAGTTTTCCATAAAAATTTAGCGATAAATCGCTGAATAATAATGATTCAAAAATTTTGTCAAGGAAATAAATGTATAAAAATGCTAAGAAAATGTCAAGACTGTCTTAAAAAGAAAAATCGCTAATTTTTCCGCTAATAGCTAAATTATATTTTATCCCGCTAAACGAGTTGAAATATCGCTAGATCTGCCGAGAAAATAGCTAAATTGGCAACAGTTATTAAAATAGCTGATTGCGAAATAAACCTATTGAAATTATTGGATTAATAAATAAAACCTAATAAAATTATCACTTACTTCTTCCATCGTAAATAAGATTATATTTAAATATTTTTCATTTTTACTAAAAATTATTTAAAAATTATATAGACAAATGTTTTGTTTCTTCAATCATATGTTTTCAATCATGTTTTTTTTTCTGACAAATTCTTACTAGCAAAAATTCATCCAGTAAAAACTTGTAAGTTCTCTGGTATTGAACTGTCACTTTACTCTCTATTTTTCCTCTCTCCTTACTGAGTAATTGTGTAAACAAACACCTTCCAGTAAAAACTTGTACAAATTTGTACAAATTTTCGGGTACGCAAACACACTTAATATCCAATTTTGAAATTTTGAGCAATAAAAATCAAATTTAAGGCTTTAGAAGCACAGAATAGTTTTAAAATCGAAATTACGCTTTAATTTTTTGGTAATTGTTTGAAAAACAAATAACCCAGTTGGCCAATCATCAGCGATGAAACTGTCTTCAACGATTTCTTTAAGACATTTTGGAATATTTCGCTAACGACATATGTCGCTGAAATTGTCTTGAAAGACGATGTGAAGGAAATCATCTTTAACGGTAAGTTGTACGAACAAAATTTTAGCTGATCGTGTATGACATTCTGTTGGTGACAAGTTCAGCGATATTGTCATGCGTATGTTGTATAACCTACTATGCTAACGAAATGGCGAGCGACAACATATTATTACTGTCGTCTTACGACTCCGTTGACTACAACATGAGCGACATTGTTTTTGGATTTCTTATTTTTAGAAATTCTCATTTAGTTCATCATTTTATTTCTTAAATACAAAACTATGATATTAACTTTTAGTATTATTGTTAAATTAATAAAGCAATTTTTGAAATGAAGTGTTTGTTTAAATGAGTTAAATTATTTAAATATAAATTCAAATTACAGCAAATAATAAATATAATTTGAATTAAAAAAAAATATTTTTACATATGCACAAAAAATATAAAACAGTTTTTTTGCACTGTTTGTTTCACATTTAAGTAAATAAAAATATTATTAAGTTTTTGAAAAAATAATAAAGAAATCAGTGTTGTCAGTGACCATCTAGGCCAGGGCTGGCAAAACTATGTCACGCGTGTCAGTAGTGGCACGCGAGTGGATTTAAGGTGGCACGCGACGTTTTGTTGGATATTTTCAAAAAATTTAAACTATTGGAAGACCAGCAAAAAATTCAGTTAAATGTCAAATTTCGCTACAAAAATGTGTGATTTAACTCCCCAATGGTGAAATTTTTCATAGATATCAGAAAATTCTGGGAAAATTTCTAAAATTCTAGATTGAAAGAAGTTTAAATGTTTCGATGAGAAAATGCCTCATAATCGGAAGAATAAAAAGTACCAGAAAATTCCACAAAAATTGAAAACAACTTGCATTAAAATTGGATCTAAAAAATTAAGTTTTTTAAAGGGAAAATAGGTGCTACGAAACAACCCTCAATGAAATACTGAACATATGTTTCATAATGAAATACCCCCTTTGTTGGATATTTAAATTGGGTTTTGATCATGTTTCGCGGAGCCAATTCATCTGAAATAGAAAGTTCTCTGTTCAAATCCATAATATTCACTTTTTATTCATTATTATAATTATAAAAAACCGTGCGATTTATTTTAACAAAATCAAATTAATGCCCGAAGCACATTTTTCAACTATTTTTCTACCGTACTTAAATACTAGATGGCGCCCAATAATTTAACTTTTTTTAACAAAATGAAATAGCCACCAAAAATGGAGTAACCTCCTAAAATAGCCAATAATGTTCAAACTGTTTTAATTTTCTTTAATTGGGGATTTTTTCATAATGAAATAATCTCAATATTTAAAGATTAAATAAACCCTCAAAAATTAAATAACCGTCAAAAATTTTTACGTCATTTCTTGGATGTTATTTAATTTTTCCCTTTGGGAGTTATTTCCTGTGGTTATCCGTAGGGCTGATAAATATGATATTTTAAGAGAAATTTTCCAATTTTTAAAAATTGACTTTTAAAAGAGAACTAAAATTAAGGTGGCACGCGAGAAATTTTTACAAAAACAATTTGGCCGTTTCTGGCACGCAGCGAAAAAAGTCTTGCCACCCCTGATCTAGGCGAAGCTGTCACCAACAAGGTCGTCTACGTTAGCATTGTGAACAATAGCTCTGTTCCACGTACGTTACCGCGGGTACCCGCGGGAACCCAACCTTACCAAAAAGCGTTTCTATTGTTAAAAATTGGGTAAATGAGAGCGTTGATGAGAGAATAATTTGTTTCTCTTTTTACCTGAAGTTACCCGTACTTTTTTTGCGGGTAAAATGGTAAAACTGTCAAATCAATAGTTTTTTATAAATCATCTGTTTTAAATTTGTAAAAATAATTAAAATATTAACAAAACTTGTAAACAATAATTAATATCGTCAACAAATACCACGTTATAACATTTTTTCTTTATTCCCTTCGATATTTTATTCTTAAAAATTAGTGTTGCCAACTCTTGAAGGCAGGAAAGCACCGTGAGCATTGTGAAAACGGGTAAAAAGGGTAAAAATTTACCAAAAATGGGGTAAAAAAGCACGATATTAATTTTTTGAAAAATTTAAGTCAAGAATTTAAATACACATTTTAGCTTTGTAAAATTGTGTAAAAAGGGTTCAAAAAGTAACCAAAAAGGGGTAGAAAAGCACCAAATTAATATTTCAAAATTTTCAAGTTTAAATATAACGAAGTTGCTATTTAAAATTGTACTACAAACATTGTGAAAAAAATGTATTTTTTGTATAGTTCGTATAAGTTTTTCAACTTTGACAGAAAATTGAATAAAAATTTAAAAAAACGAGAATAAATACCAAACATATAAACTATACAAAAAGCACTAAAAGCACTGCCAGAAATCTGAAAAAGCACTGTAAATACCCGCTTTTTTTAAACGGGTATTTGTAAAAAATCACCGGGTATGGGAAGGAAAAAAGCACCAAAAAATACCCGAAAAGCACTGAAATGGCAACACTGTTAAAAATAGCTTTTGTTTATATGAATAACTTTGACGTTAATTTTTGGGCTTCAAATGTGGTTTTGTGCGTTCCAGGTATTGTGAGCAATTTTACCATTTTTTGAGATAATTATTTGTTTACTCTCATTTTACCAGACTTTATCCAGAATTACGTGGATCAAACCTAATGTCGTCTATTTCGTCTTCAACGACAAAGTGGGGCAGATTGTCGCCCAAATGGTCAAATTGAATTCAAGGACAATCTCAGCGAAAATGTCGCTCAGGTGGTCGTGTACGATTTTGCAAGCAATCCTTTGAAAACGTCATGAACGATTTGTATGGACTGCCACCAATATGTCGTTTACGAATTTCTATGGTCGTGCACCCAGCCTCGAGTATGTCTTCAAGAGCCAACTGGGAATTTAAGAAATTACACACACTCACATGTATGCTAGGGTTATTAATTTTCGATTTTTTTTGCAAATGTCAAATTTTACATGTCCTAGCCAAAAAGGCCATAAAAAATATTAAGAAACGCATTCTTACTTTTTCTCTGCTTGTCAAAAAAGTTCCCAAACTTGCAAATTTTTGCGAATTTTCTGTTCGCGTACATGTTTGGGAAAATTTTATTTTGAGAGTAAATCTTGTCTTACTCTCTGTGAGTTTGTAGTGAGTAATTCTTAATAGACTTGACTGTGAAAAGTAATCGAATGGACCTATAATCTAAGTGATTAACAAAAATTAACTTTTGATCAAAAACTACACCTAAAGCCCAAATTAGTTTGGAAGTATCGTAAAAAAAGTAACGTATCATTCTCATAATGAATAAAAAGAGTATAAAAAATAAAAATATTGCATTTTTTATCTTTTTCTTGTGCATAGAATTAAATGTCAAGTAATAAAATAGAAAATTTCTATTTTCAACAGAACTTTTTTACGATTTTACTTGACAACAGTTTCAATGCATAGAAAAAAGATAAAAATATATTTCTATATTATTTTAACACATTGAATTGATTACAGATACGTTTTTTTACTTTACGATTAAACTAATGAAGCCTTAAGTCTAAAACCTCACATACCTTACTTAGAATTTTGCTATAAATTGAGTAATTAAAAGGGACTATTAAAACTTTCCTGTGAAAACATATATAAAAACATTTGTCAACATTAAATTGAAGTTGGTTACGATCGGACCACGAAACTAATTTATCAAGGCTGGTTTGGAGTTCCAATGCATCCACAGAATTGCGAACATGATTAAAAAATTTTAAATCGTCTGCGTAAAGTAAAAATTTAGAGTTATCAAAACAAAAAGCGATATCATTCATATATAATCTAAAAAAAGAGGTCCTAAAACACTTCCCTGAGGTACACCAGAGGTAGCAACATAAGGAAGAGATAAGGAATCATCAATGTTGACAGAACAAATACGATTACTCAAATATGAGCCAAACCAATCCAAGACACTTGAATGAAAACCAATTTTATCCAACTTGACATGTAGGATGTTGTGAGGAATTCTATCAAATGCCTTGGAATAATCAGATATGGAATCAATCTGATGTCCTAACTCAAAATTTGAAAATCAATATTAAGAAAAAATTGTTAAATTAGTAGTGGCTGATCTACCACGTACAAAACCATGTTGTTCCTGAATAATTATAGGCTCAACGAAAAAAGATATTTTAGAAATTACTGAATGTTCAAACAACTTTGAAATCGTCTATAAATTAGATATCGGTCTACAATTTCTAATATTATATCTATTACCAGATTTATATACTGGAGTTATTATTGAAAATTTCCATCTGTTCAAAAAAATTTGTGTGAAAAACACTAATTTAATGTTAATAAGGTAAGCCAGTGTTGCCACTTTTTGAATAATTATTCAAAAAGGGGACTGTTTACACATTCATTGGATAATTTTTGAATAATGACATTTTTGTGTAGTTTTTGTGTAATTTCACTTTTTATAGAAATTTCCGTAAATTTTTGAAAGTCCCTGAGCTTTTTAATACATTAATAAAAATTAGTCGATATTTAGACGAAACGAGTTTGCCAGTGAAACATTTACCACAAATCTCCATTTTCTGGTGAATTACTTTTGTAAATATTTTCAACACTAAACCCAATTTAGAAGAAATCAAAAATGGTGCTATGTATTTTTTTGTGTTGTTTAAAGCACCACCTTTTGTTTATTTTTTGCGAAAATAATTGTCAAGCTTCTATTAAAAATTCTCTAGGTTTTCAAGAACATTTAAAAATTCAGCGAAAGAGTGGGAAAGTTTGAGTTTGTTATGTGACTTTCTAATATCTGAAATTTTTTTTGCTGTAGTTATTATGATAATGGGCTTTGACCAAACATTTTGTTAACGCAGCAAGGTGGAGCAGAATCAGAATATTTTGGAATTCTATAAATCCAACATGTTTCAGATTTCAACAGAATCGTATGAAATTTTTGAAAAAAATTTTATACAGGCATGTCACAGGTTTTTTCGAAATTGATTTGGTTTCGCAATTTCATTTCCGCAATTTTTTTCCTAAAGTGATCGAAGCAATTTTTATCCTTCTGAATTTGCTACAGATAATTTTTTATTGAAAATAAAACGTTCTGGTAAGTATCGAGTATGCTACAGGCTTTATAGAGGTACTTAAAACGTTAAAAGCTTCTCCAGAAAACGTAAAACGAAAAAAAAAATCGTTTTCATTCCACTTTCAAAAACCAAAGTGGAATTGGTATTTAGAGCAGCTTAAACTCATAAAAGCTATTCAATAGTGCTTGGTATGTATTCCCTAGTGTCGTTAAATTTCACTTAAAAAAATTTACATTTAAAACGCTTTGTGTTGGTAAATTCGACAATTTTCTTATTGATTAGCAAACGTAATTTTTTCTGAAAAATTAAAATTTTAAATTTTGATCGGCGATCTCCTCTTTTTTAACTACAAATGGCAACTTATATCAAAATTTAGCAGTTGGAAGACGAATTTACCACAAAAAGCCTTTTTTCAACATTTTGAAATTTACGAAAACGCAAAAAAGCTGAAGAAGCAAAAGTAAAACGTTACGAAATTGTACATCGAAATCATATTAATTTTATGCGATATATGTGTTAAAACTTTAAATATACTCTCTAACAAAAACTTTTTTAAGTGAAATTATTAAAAACAGCATTCTTAACTTTTAATTAATTATGTTTATCTAATATATTTGGTCTAAATATGCAAAAACACCATTTACTTCTGGAGAAGCAATTTGCGTTTTCAATTTCACATTCAAGTGAAATTGAAGTCTGTGACATGCCTGATATTTTTATTTTTTAAAAGAAAATTTGTTGATACACATACTGCAAAGAAATTTCATTTTAAGGTCTGCCTTCCCAGGTGGAAATTGGAGACGGTACAAAAAACAAAGCGTTGTGAAAGCGTTTGTTGTCAGTGGTACAAAAAAATAAGCACTTTCACAGCGTTGATTCCCAATGGTACGAGAAAAAAACATTTGAAAAACATTTATTTTGGATTGCTTTTCGAACGTTCACAAACAGTATTTTAGGAGTGCTTTTCATACAAATTTTACAACCGTTTGTGAAATAAAAACACTTTTAAAACATTGCTTTAAAGCGTTTTCCTAACGTTTGCAAAAAGTACTTTAGCAGTACTTTTAAAAAATATATATATAAAATATATTCAAAATGTTCGAAAAAGTGCATTCCAAGAACTTTTTTTTTTTTAATTTTCTACAGTTAAACAAAAAATGCAGGAGAATATTAAATTTGGAATATATTTCCATATGTCCATATGTACAATCCATATGTCAGAGTACAATCCATATGTCAGAGTACACTTTTTAAAGTGTTTGGTCAAAATGTTAAAAAAAATTTTTTTTAATATAATTTTAATTATATTTTATTATTTATGTAAAAGAGTTATAGCAATCATTATTTATGCAAAAGAGTTATAGCAATTGTCTCATTATGAAACTTTGTAAGAATATTTACACTTAAATCGCACTAATTGTATACTAATATCAGCATAATTTTCATAAAATTTTTTAACATTATACAATCCAATTTATTTTGATGAAAGTGGATACTTAAAAACATCAGTTATTTCATTATAAATTTGACCATTTAAAAAATATCATCACAATTGTGTTTACAATGTTTAATCCCAAAAATTTCATTAATTACTAGAATATTTCCATTACTGAGTAGGTATACATTCTCAGGGTGAGATGAAGTGAATTTAAAACCTTCAATATTTATTACTGTTTCCAATTATTCGACATAGGCGGTTAACCGGTTAGTGCTTTATTCGAAAAATGACTAAAATAGATTAACCGGTTATTAATCGGTCGGTTAATCGAGAAAATTGGCGATTAATCGATTAATCGTTTAATGCAAAAATTGAAATATTTCTTTAATTTTTTATCAATATCCACACAAAGAGCTGCCTGTGTTTTTATATATCAACTATATGTATTTTAAAAAAGTTTTCATATTCTAAAGGCACATCTACACGAGTAGTTGTAATCTGCGGGTTCCAGCTCAATTTTTGGGAGCAAACAGTGTTGCCAGACTTATATAGAAAATAGTGCTGCCAATTTGTGAATATAATTATTATTCCTAAAGATATGCTACACTATAATTAAAAAATAGTGTTGTATATATTTGGACTTAATAATATTGTTTATAATAAATTTGTTTATAAATATATGAAAGTCGTTACCATATCTTTGATAAATATTTTTCGTTTTGTACACTATAATTAAAAAATAGTGTTGTATATATTTGGACTTAATAATATTGTTTATAATAAATTTGTTTATAAATATATGAAAGTCTTTACCATATTTTTGATAAATATTTTTCGTTTTATACACTATAATTTAAAAATAGTGTTGTATATATTTGGACCTTATAATATTGTTTATAATAAATTTGTTTATAAATATATGAAAGTCGTTACCATATCTTTGATAAATATTTTTCGTTTTGTGTTATGACTTTTCGTTAGTCTAAAAGAGTGCTGTCAAATTATTATTATTCCTAAATATATGCTACAATATAATTTAAAAATAGTGTTGTATATATTTGGACTTAATAATATTGTTTATAATAAATTTGTTTATAAATATATGAAAGTCGTTACCATATCTTTGATAAGCATTTTTTGTTTTGTGTTGTTTTTTTTTTTGTTAGACTAATGACAATTTTAGCGATATCACTAATGTAAATATACAATGCAGTATATATATAAATCATATTATTTTATATGTAGAACATTAATTTATTTAATAAATTTTATATATTAAAATTAGCACGTTTGTTGATGATGAAAATGAAATTAAAATCTATATCTAAATAGTATAATAAATTTCTTTTTATTTATACATGTTTATTTATCATGTTGTTCATTTATTTATTAATTGTTTGTATATCTGAAAATAAAATTCCTAAGTAGATATAATAAAAAACAAAAAACATTTTTTTATTATTTATTTTATTTAAATTAATATTTATTTTTAACAGTGTTTTTATATTATATTATTCCACATTCAGTTAACCCATTTCCTTCGTTTTTATAATCATTTGTAATTAAAAATATAGATAACTTTTTGTTAGTTGAGTAACGAATTCAGTAAAAAATTTTATTTATATTATGTGATAAATTCGATTAGTTAATTAGTTGATTAGAAAAATTTGAAATATTAATTCTTGTTTTTGAATTATTGTAAAATACATAGATTAACCTACATGTTTCATGTGATATTCTTGTGTATAATTAAATATATCTTCATTTTCAATATCGTTTCTAGGATCTGCAATTTCGTTACCAATTCTTACCACCTCCACATCTCCGTTGGCTAAAATCCTCTCTGCTTCGCGTTCTCTATATTCAAAACAAGTCACTTTAAATTCCTGAACATGAAAAAATGCTTTGTATGTACATCTTATAGTGATTTGAAAATTCTTATACGTAACCTTAAAGTGTTTAAAGAAAGGTTGTTGACTTTCAAGAACACCTCCAATTTTAAGCTCTTTCTTAATCAAATCCTGACGGAATTTTTCGATTGCCTCAGAAATTGAAAATACATTTTTTTCTTGTATTGGTGTT
Organism: Leucophora obtusa; assembly: GCA_949987735.1. Lineage (NCBI taxonomy): Eukaryota > Metazoa > Arthropoda > Insecta > Diptera > Anthomyiidae > Leucophora > Leucophora obtusa. Next base: position 140,510,793 of record OX465298.1, on the reverse strand, counting down.
GATGTTGTTGTTGGGTAAGAATTTGTGATGTATTCTACATCATCATCCAATGTTGAGCTTATTTCGTTAGGAACAATTTCATCCTTCTCAAGTGTGGAACGGTGTAGTAATTCAAAATTAATATTTACTACTAATTCTGTATTGTTTGCCAACAATACAGAAAATTTTGTATTCTGCCTTATTTCTCTACCGTTGAAATCATACATATTTATAGTTTTATCAGGTGATAATGTGTCTTTGAAGTTACTGTTTTTTCCGGGATTAAATTCTTCAAATTTTAATTTTCTTGTTTGAACCATTATTTGTTATATCAATAATTTTAAAACGATTCCACGAGTCCTGACAAATACAATAACTCTGACCACTCGTGATACATTGAATTTTTTATTTTTATTGTAATATTGTTTTAATGATAATAATGTATATTCAAAGATATATATAAACTAAATATATAATTCTTTAAAATCTCTATTTTATATAGGTTTGAGGTTAATTATATATGTTTGTTTTTTTGTGGTTAATTGCCAATAAATTTTTCATCAAAGTCTGAAAAAGGACATGTAAGCTCAAATCGGTTTATGAAAAATGAGGGCTTTGCTGCTTCATATGCTACCCCAAGTAAAGTAATATCTACACCATCACATTCAAGTTTAATATGATCAGTAACTCCAAATTCAAAATTTAATTCACTCGAAAACTCTACTGAGTGTGAACAACGTTTAAATGCAGCAATAATTTTTTTGTTATTCCTTCAGGTGTACATGTTCGAATTTGATAATAATCTCTTTCTGGTTCAAGATTTATAATTTTAAATTTCTTCCATTTATCTTGACAAATGCAGTATTTATCTCCAGCATTAATGTTTTGTATAGTAAACATTTTTATTTACTAGTTAGAGCTATATATGTTACACTTATATATACAAATACTATTAGGTTTTTTCAAAAAAATTTATTATTTAAATTGATTTATACGATATATGTAGTAGTTGAAAAAACAGCTTATATATAAAACCTTACCCAACTTGATATATATAGTTTTGTTAAATACTAAGTGGTAACAGTAATATCGTTCACGCGCTGAAACATATTTAAATTTAAAAATTATTATCTGTTATTGCTATACTAATTGTAAATATAAATTTATAAAAATGCAATGCGAAAAGTGTAATACTTCTTTTTCAACTAAATATAACTTAAAAAGACATATTACTCATCACCATAAGGAAACAAAAAAACAGTGTTTAGATGCGTGCGATGACACTGTTGACGCTGCTTCTTCTTCCAGTGTGAACAAAAAATGTGATGTTTGTGATAAGACCATTGCCATAAAAAATTGGCATATACATACATCTAAGAACCAATTCACATAAAGAAAAAATTACTTTTGTAAAAGATAATACCTTTAAAGTAATAAACCAAGGGTATAGATACAGAATTCAAACACTAGTTTACGAAAACCGAAACATTGATAATCTGATAGCTGAACATTTCTTAAAAGAAGTGATTAATCCTTTATCACAAAACATTGAAAAATATTTAAGTTTACATAACGCAATTAAATTTAATATTGAACTTTTTGCGTTTTATATCCAAAAGAAACAAAAAGATATGAATAGACCAATTATTGATCTGAAATATTTTCAAACAAAAATTATTCCAATATATAATATAAATGAATTTAATGAAAGATATAAAATAAAAATTTATGATATTTTAAAAAAGATGGAGGAATTTCAAGAAAATGACAGCAATTGGGCCTTAGTATCATTAAAATGTTTAGAAATTAATATTAATCGTTATGCACCGCTCAGAGGTTCAACATATATGCCACTTCCAATTGAATTACAGAATAAAGGAGCATGCATAAATGTAAAAAATAATGATATTTATTGTTTTAAGTGGTCAATAATATCAGCCTTATCAACAATTAAAACTAATAGTGATCGTACAACAAGTTATAAAACTGATGTAGAATTACCAGTTATAATTATAAACGGATGGACATTAAGATTTAGTGGTTTGGAATTCCCATTAAAAACTGATGACATTAATAAATTTGAACTATTAAATCCAGAAATAAGTGTTAATGTTTTTGGTTATGATAATAAATTAAAAAAAGTAATTGGACCTTACTATAAATCAAAAAACATTAAAAAGAACCACATCAATCTTTTATATATACAGAACGATTTTACAGGAAATGCACATTACACTTGGATTAAAAACCTATCAAGGTAAGTATTTGAAAAAAAAGTTAGAACTAGTTTTGATTATATGTATATCTTTTACTATATTCGTAGATTAGTTGGAAAACAAACGAGTCTTTCTAAGAGAAAAATTTATCATTGTAACTACTGTCTTCATCACTTTTATAAAGAAGAACGGCTTGAAAATCATCATAATGAATGCAATAGAATTGTTTCACACCTACCCAAAACAGATAAAAACATTTTAAAATTTGAAAACTACAAAAGATCAATGGATGTACCATTTGTAATATACGCTGGTTTTGAGTGTATATTACAAAATATTGATTCATCTATACCAAATAAGAATGATTTTCCTTCAACTACAAATGTTCAAGTACATATTCCAATTGCTTTCACCTATTTTATTAAATGTAGTTTTGATAGTAGTCTTGACATGATGATTTGTTATAAGGGTTTAGATTGTCCTCAAAAATTTGTTGAATATTTAGTAAGAGATGTAGAAAATTTATTTAATAATTATTTAAATGTAAACAAACCAATGAATCCCTTAACACCAGAAGAAAAATTTGATTTCAATCTCAATAATATTTGTCACATTTGTGAAGGAGTTATTAATAAAAATGAAAAAAAAGGTAAGAGATCATTGCCATTTAACAGGAAATTATAGAGGACCAGCTCATAATGATCCTTGCAATATCGAGTATACAATTCCAAACTTCATTCCTGTAATTTTCCACAATTTTTCTAAATATGATTGTCATTTATTTGTTAAAGAATTAAATAATATTGATAATGGAGATGAGGCAATAAATGTTATTCCTCTAAATAAAGAACTTTATATATCCCTCTCTAAAAATATACGTATTAATGGTATTCATAAATTTCAAATAAGATTTATAGATTCGTTCAGGTTTATGGCTTCAAGTTTAGACTCATTAGTAAAAAAATTATCAAAAGAGGATTTTAATGTTGTAAATTCACATTTTCCCAACGATAATGAATTTAATTTATTATTAAGGAAAGGAGTATTTCCTTATGAATACATAAGTTCAGTTACCAAACTTGAGGAGAGAGCACTACCAAATAAAGAACATTTTTTTAATAAATTAACTGATAAAGAATGTTCAGTTGACGATTATACGCATGCGAAAAACGTATGGAAGACATTCAATTGTAAAACAATTAAAGATTATTTAATGTTGTACTTAAAAACAGTTGTAATGCTTTTGACAGTTGTGTTTGAAAATTTAAGAAAAGTATGTAAAAATATTTACAAATTAGATCCATGTCATTGTTATACCGCTCCGGGGTTATCGTGGGATGCGATGTTAAAAATAACTAAAATTAATTTAGAATTGATGACTGACATTGATATGATTTTATTTTTAAAAAGTGGTATACGTGGAGGAATTGTTCAATGTTCCCAAAGACATTCAATAGCAAATCATAAGTATATGACTAGTTTCAATCCGCAACTTCCATCTAAGTATATTATGTATTTAGATGCTAATAATCTTTATGGATGGGCAATGTCTCAACCACTACCGGAAGGTGAATTTGAATGGTTGAAAGATATTGAAAAATTCGAGTTAAATACGATAAATTCTGAATCAAAATTTGGTTATATATTAGAAGTTGATTTAGAATATCCAACTAATATTCATAATAAACATAATGATTTTCCCTTTTGTTGTGCGAATAAAAAAACTCCACATAGTAAGCAAGTAATATTAATAGTAGATTTAAATGATAAAACTCATTATGTTATTCATTATAAAAACTTACAACAATGTTTAAAACATGGTTTGAAACTTAAGAAATTTCATAGAATTTTAAAATTGAAACAATCTAAATGGTTAGAAAACTATATTTCCATAAATAATTATCACCGAACAAAAGCTAAAAGTACATTTGAAAAAAATTTTTTTAAGTTATTAAATAATGCTGTCTATGGTGAAACCATGGAAAATGTGGATAAACGGAAAGAAGTTAAAATCGTTAGTAAATGGGAAAACGACGGTAAAAAGTTAGGTGCGCGTGCGTTAATTGCTAAACCAAATTTTCATTCAGTTAAGGTTTTTAAGGAAAATATGACTGCAATCCAATTGAATAAAACGAGAGTTTTATATAACAAACCTATTTACCTAGGGTTTACAATTTTAGAGTTATCAAAGTGGAAAATGTACGAATTCCATTATGATTATATATTACCTAAATATGATAAAAAAATTACTTTAAACTATATGGATACAGATTCCTTTGTTTACACAATTGAAACTAAAGACTTTTTTGAAGATATAATTGTTGATATAGATAAACGGTTCGACACATCTGAATACACTGAAAATAACTGTTTTAACATTCCACAAAAAAATAAGAAAGTTTTGGGTATGATGAAAGATGAAAACAATGGTGTACCAATAAGGGAATTCATTGGTTTAAGGTCTAAAATGTATTCAATATTGTTAGATGATGAAATAGAAATTAAAAAGGCCAAAGGAGTTAAAAGAAGTGTTTGTGATCAGTTAAGTTCATTGGATTTCAAAACTTGTTTATATGATGATAAGATTTATTATAGACAAATGTATGTTTTTAGAACAAATTATCATACAATATATACCACTCATCTCAACAAGATTTCTTTAAGCTACTTAGATGATAAGAGGTTTATTCAAGAAGATAAAATTAATACTTATGCTTGGGGTCATTTCAAAATAGATAATAATTGTAAAATATGTAAAGATGATATATGTTATAGTTGTTTAGTTTCTAAACAACTGTAACATTTATTTACAATTATTGGTATTATCATTTTATTTTAAGTATTAATTGTAAATAAATAAAACAACAGGATTATTTGTTTATATTTTATATATAATTTGCTTCCAAATAAGAAATAAAAATAAAATATTTTCTTAAACTAATTTTTTTATTGAAGATGTCAATGGTGAGTACTCCATTAAACGATCATGTATAAGTAAACAGTAAGCTGAAGTATTTTTTTCAACTGCTTTATCTGTAGAAAATTCAATTTTAATATCTATTGGACCAGTTGTAACAGATTCATTTTGATGACTTAAATCAATAGCTATAATGGGTGCTTTATCCTTTTCCTGTGGTTCTTTCATATAATAATTTTGTTGAAATTTAACATACATATCATATAGAATAGCAAAACGTTGATTATCAAATTTAAGATTTAAATCATCATATGGGTATGACTCTGAATTTAAATGTACTTTCAAGTTGTTCAAATTAGAATGTGTGAGTTTATTATCATTTTGAAAAACTATTAAAGCAAACCGTGGTCGTTCCCTATTTGAAGCTAGCTTAACATTCCAAATATGAGATTGTGATGTTGCTAATTGAGGATGATAATGACAATCCCAACTGCGGAAGGCAATGGGTAAAACCTTTCCACTATTAATAGTTTTTATGGTATTTAATTTTGCATAATCAGATAAATGTACATGAGGTATTCTCCAACTAATATTTTGTATAGTAATTTTGGCTTTTTCATTTGCTTGATTGGAAAATATAATATTATCATCATCCTTTGTACGTAATAATATTAATTCATGTTTACAATTCAATAAAATTTTATTATAATCTTCTGCAAATCCTAACAATGATTTAAGTGGTACGCAAAAGTTAAAAAATCCTTCAGGAATTTCGACATCTTCACCATTTGTCCAGCTTGCATTACCCATCATAACACTTTCACGCTCATTCAGAGAGAGATAATTTTTTAATGTACTAGAAATACCTAAATGTCTGGTACGATCAATTTCAACACCATTCAATTCGTAACGAATTTCTTCGAATAAGTTTGGAACAAAATTATTTTTCAATCTAAAATGTTTTGATTTTATCCCATTCGTTGCATCCAATACAAATCCATCAATATATAAAAAGCTTTCACTTGGTAAAACATACAAATCTTGATTTTGAATAGTTATTCGAATTTCATCATTATTGTTAAAAGATTGTATATATGGTGTATAAGTATGATAATCTTTTTTTATTATACTTTCATCAAGTATTGGTTGTTCTAATACACTGATAATATCACTCATTGTTTTTTGTTGTAAAATTTAATGATTCCAGGAAGAGTTTATTAGATTCAGATAGTCTTGAAGTTGGTGTTGTTACTTTAACGTTTAACTTTCTAATGTATGGAGATACTCTTCCCACAATATTTTTATTATAAATAATCATTATTGTTTAGCCCTTAAATGAATACGCAAAGTAATATTTTCGGATCGAAAATTAATTAAATCACCGTTTTGGTCAACAATTTTAATTGTTAAAGAACTTATCTCTCTAGTGTTTAATGGTAAATAAATAAGATTTTTTGGTATTTCATCTAATTTATAGCCAGGTGAAACATTAATTCCAAACTCATGAATTGTGTGCGCGCTAGCATTATTTAAGTATGATCCGACTGCTATATTACATTCAACTCTTATTGCGTTCACTTTTAATATGTTAACTGGTAGCTCTGAGACATGATTAGAACCACCTATTAGTAAAGTTTTTTTTAAAACCCATCAACTTTCCAATCGTTTTATCATCATTAAAATTAATAGAATCATCGGAAGTGAATATTTCTACTTGCATCGTATTATTATTAGCATTAATTTTTATTGATTTATTACCACTAGTTAAACGAATATATTCCTGCTCTAAAAAATCAGCAATATCCTCTAATTCATATGAACCAACTGGAATTTCGATAATGTAGTTTCCAATATGAAATAAATTATTATCTTTATCTACATTTGGTATGCTATTATATGTGTGGAAATCTATTAGTGCACACTCGTAATCCTTATTCAGCTCTATGGGTGGAAAATAATTGGTAGTTAAAATAGATGAATTTCCACTCAAAGTTAAAGTTATAGACATTATGAATGTTGAAAGCTAAGTGATACAAATAAAACACGTCTTTTAGTTTTAAATAATATTTATTAATAAATTATGTTATAATATATCAGTTTTATTAATCCAAGAATTATGTTCACTTGAAAACCCTAACCATTTAACTAATGTTTGATCACCTCTAGTTCTTATAACTTTTTCAACAAGATATGTGTCTGGATACCTAGTGGAAAGAAGTTCTTCTTCATAGAAACCTCCTTTAATCGGATTCCCCTGATAGTCTTCTAAAATATATGTTGTTGGGAATGTAATCTTAATTTCTGAATATTTCAGTAGTCCAATTTGGTGTATATCCCTTTTCAAAAATATGCTTATACTTGCTAATACGAACATGATTTCCAATATTAAATTTATTTTTCTTAAATATTTTAATGTTGTTGTATACAGTATTTAAAAGCATTTTCTGATTTGAAGATTTAACATTTATGGGAGACATTTTTATGGTTCGATGAAAACTCCTGTTGTATTTTTTGATTAGTTTTTTATATAAGTCAAACCATTTATAATTACTATTATAGCTAAATTCTTTCCACATCATACCTTTTAAAGTTCTATTAAATCGTTCAACAATTATAAAAAAATAAAATTTTTTCTAGCTTGTGTATGCAGCTCTTTAACTAATTGACGTTTCATCTCTACTATTTTAATTAGTATTTAATAATAGGATTTTTTTTAGAAATAACGTCTGATGGTTTTCCTTTATTTAAACCTACTGATGCAAATGCGAAACTTTCTAATCTGTATATCTTTTCACGACAGATTTCTAATTGTTCATCAATATATAATTTTAAGGATATTTCTCTTTTAGCTATCATATTTTGAAGCATTTTATCCATGTTGTTAATTTTTTCATTTAAGTTATTAGTTTCTTCTCTATTTAACGTGATTAAATCTTGCTGCAATTGTATGATTTCTTTTTGTTAATAATGTTTATTTACAGCGTCTTTCTGTTGTGTTGGATATGAAATATTTTTAAGTCTTTTATTTTGAATATCAAGGTTATTATCCCTGTCCAATACAAACCCAAAAACTTTTTGCAATTTTCTTTTAGTTTTTTCATGATTTATAAAATCATCAGAGTGTTTCGAGAAATGACCAAACTTATCAACAGACATACCCTTTATTCTAAACCATAAAATTTTAAAGTTATTATTAATTTTTATACAATAATATTAGATTCTCGCAATTCCTCTATTATTGAGTTGATTTCGTTCTGATGATTGTTACGACCTGCACCTTCTGAAGCAATCAAAAGTTTGAGACGATTTACTAATTCATTAGGATCATCCCAATATATATAGTTAGGTTTTTTATTGTTAAATTTCATCATCATTCCTGTTCCTTTATATGTTTTTGATGATGTTATAGGTGGTGGTTTATAATTTTTAAATAGTTTCTGCATGATTGTATTTTTGACTTTTTGTACCCCTGATTTGTTGTTTGGAATCATAATGTCTTCTGTGTGCATTGGTGTTAATTAAAATATTTTTGTAAATACTCAACTCAAAATCTTCATAATCTTTTGGTTCTTTATAAAATAATAACTCAATTAAACCAGGTGAAAGTGCCCAAGTTTGATTTCCTATAATAATTTTGTCCGGATTTATTATCATATTACTATCACCAAATTTCCACTCGACTTTTGAGTTCTTATGTGGCCCATAGGTTGTATCAAGCTTATTATTTTTTTGTAAAATTGATAAGTCAATTATACTTGATGAATTATTAGCTGAGTTGAAACTTGAAACTTCGCTGTTGCTATTCGTATTACTTTTATTATCATTGTTGTCATCTTCATACTCTTTATATAATTCTTTTTTTGGAGTACTTGTTTCTAGTTTAAGTGGTGTTTCATCAAAAACAAAATTTAATTTATTTTTATAAGTTTTTTTTCTGTTTTAGGAGTAGTATATAAAACTTTATTAGTGTTAATAATCTCTTTTAGTGGGTCTGTTAAGCTGCCTACACACTAGGGAACATGGTTGAGGGAACAAAAAATATCAAAAAATTTTGTAAACACGAAATGCACGCTCTCAACACGCACACACACACAAACGCACTCACACATTCACAAAAAATGCTCTCTTTTTTTAAGTATGTTCCCTAGTGTGTAGGCAGCTTTATAGGTTTAAATGTATCCTTCAACCTTTCAGTAACATCAGCTTTACCAACTTTTATACTTCTAAATTTTTTTTTAATATGTTTCTCGTCTTTATTAATTCTTTGAGTACTTTTTCATTCATCTTTAATTTATGAGTAAACAGATCTATAACAGATACACAACAAGTCTGTTCGGTTTTTTATATCAGATTATCAACAGCTCTTTTTTTTACAACAGATTATCAACAGGTATTTAACAGGTTATTAATAGATCTATAACAGTTGAACAACAGCTGTTCTGTTTTTTATATCAGATTATCAACAGCTCTTTTTTATATCAGATTATCAACAGCTCTTTTTTTTACAACAGATTATCAACAGGTATTTAACAGGTTAATAATAGATCTATAACAGTTGAACAACAGCTGTTCTGTTTTTTATATCAGATTATCAACAGCTCTTTTTTTTACAACAGATTATCAACAGGTATTTAACAGGTTAATAATAGATCTATAACAGTTGAACAACAGCTGTTCTGTTTTTTATATCAGATTATCAACAGCTCTTTTTTATATCAGATTATCAACAGCTCTTTTTTTTTACAACAGATTATCAACAGGTATTTAACAGGTTAATAATAGATCTATAACAGTTGAACAACAGCTGTTCTGTTTTTTATATCAGATTATCAACAGCTCTTTTTTATATCAGATTATCAACAGCTCTCTTTTTTACAACACATTATCAACAGGTATTTAACAGGTTAATAATAGATCCATAACAGTTGAACAACAGCTGTTCTATTTTTTATATCAGATTATCAACAGCTCTTTTTTATATCAGATTTTCAACAGCTCTTTTTTTTACACCAGATTATCAACAGGTATTTAACAGGTTAATAATAGATCTATAACAGTTGAACAACAGCTGTTCTGTTTTTTATATCAGATTATCAACAGCTCTTTTTTTTACAACAGATTATCAACAGGTATTTAACAGGTTAATAATATATCTATAACAGTTGAACAACAGCTTTACAAAAAATATTAGTTTTTACAGCTGAGCGGTTTATAAGTAACTAATACATTACATAATTATATAAGTGTTATATTTGAATAAAGTTATTAAAGAGCTTTCTATATCTTCCATCATTTAAGTTATCATCCTTACTGATAACTAAGAAATCAAATCTATCTTTCCAACAATCCCTACACATATCGGAAAATTTATTAAAAGTCATATCCGCACCAACATGGTCGTTATATATATGTTTCATATTTAATTCTTGTTTAAACATTATAATCATATTAGTTTTATCACGTATCAAATGTTTTGGTATGCGTGTATATGTCTGACATAAATAAAATGAATCAACATTTTTATGTCGCCCCATGCAAAAGTATTTGCGAATATTATTTTGCTTCTCACATGAAACATCATCAAATATAATTATTGAATTATTTTTAACGTTCTCTAGTGGTATAACACTATCATTATTACTAAATGTAAAATATCCCATACCTCTGATAGGTCTAACAAGTTTTTCTAAGTATTGATATTTTGGTTGATAAAGCGATTTTGAATATAAATAGATATTTTCAAACTTTAATCCATTCGGACTTTCAATTAGACTAATTATAACATTAGTCTTTCCACAATTGGATGGTCCTACAATTAAAGCTCTAATTGTGTTTGGTAATAAAGTGCTGTGTTTTAATTTCGTGTAAGTATTAGTTGAGTTATCTACATTTCTTACAATAATATCATTGTGTTGCTTAACAGAACGCATTTTTATAACTAATCAAAATCTGTCATTATTTTAGTTATTATAAAAGATGTTACAATTTAAAAACTCATTTAATCAGAAAAAAGTTATTCGAGGACAAGGTATATTAAATAAGCTTATTGATTCTCTACCAGTCGAACTACATTTACCAGGTTATCAATTTTGTGGTCCAGGTACAAAATTACAAAAACGTTTGGAAAGAGGTGATAGAGGAATAAATCCATTAGACGTTGCATGTCGAGAACATGATATAGTATACTCACAAAGTAAAGATTCATCAGAACGTTACCAAGCTGATAAAGAATTAACTGAAAGAGCTTGGGAAAGAGTTTTATCAAAAGATAGTAGTATTGGTGAAAAAACGAGTGCATATTTTGTAACCAACGCAATGAAGGCTAAATTTGGTATGGGGCTTAAACAGAAGAAGTGTTGCAACAAGAAACTTTTTATGAAAACAGTTAAAACTGTTACTAATATTCTTAAGAAAGAAAAACCTAAAGATGTAAATCATGCATTAAAAATTGCGCGTAAAGAAATTCAAAAATCATTTAAAGGAAAAAAAGCTGAAGTAATTGTTCCACGTATCAGCAGTATTCCAAAAAGTGGTGGTTTTCTTCCTCTTATACCAATATTTTCAGCACTTGGTGCTTTAGGAGGTCTTACTTCTAAAAATGCTAAACAACAGTTAGATGAAGCTAAAAGACATAATAAATCAATGGAGTCTATTACTATGGGTAAAGGATTGTTTCTTAAACCATATAAGAAAAGTTATGGATTGATTTGCAAAGGTTCAAAAAACTGATGAAACAGCTACCTAATAGAGCGCTAACAAATGTAGATATAATGAAGTTTGCTAAAAATTATTTAACAAATTTTAGAGGAGTCTTTATGAAAGATATGTTACCAAAATACCCAAAGAAGCATGAGTGTGGTATAGTTAATTTAGATTCATCCAGAGGTGTTGGTACTCATTGGGTAGCGTACTACAAAAATGGTGTATATAAAGAATATTTTGATAGTTTCGGAAATTTACATCCACCCAAAGAAATTATTAAATACCTAGGAAGTAATATTTTATATAACTATCAAGAACAACAAAAATATAATTCATATAATTGTGGTCATTTATGTCTAAAATTTTTATTTGAAATAAATCACAAATAAAATTTATTCTTTTTGTTTTATAAAATGTTTTTTATTTTTATTATTAATTTCAGTTAACATTGTTTGATATATAAACATCGTTTTGATAATAAGTATTATTTATCTATTACGTCTTCAATATAGCATTTTATATAATCAAAGTTTATACATTTGCAAGTATCGGGACCTTCTGTTGTATCATCTTTCGACCACGGACAGCTCTCAAAATGAAATCCATATTGAGAATATGTAGCTTTATCACCATTACACTTCCTTTCATCCATTAAAATTATGAACTCTAGAATTGCTTCTCGATGTTCTTTGAAAATACATCCCTCGAATTGTTTTAAAAATGTAAAATATCAGACCGCAACATGTTACCGTCTCTGTTATCAGTTTTAAAATAATGTAGTTTTTAATAGTTCTAGATAGTTATAATAATATCAGCAGAATTTAATACTTGTTTCGCAATTAGAAAAAACCCTTATACATATAAAAACAAATTTTTTCCTTTTTTATTTTATTTTATTTTTTTGTTTTTTCTTTATCATTCATCAAATCTATAGGATAAATCCTCATCCAGTTCAAGTGTATACCGATTAGTCTCACCGATTATTTTCTTTGTAAGAATAAACTTTCCTTTGTTAATAGTATCGATGTCTTCATCCTTCAAATCGTTATATCTTTTAGGAAGGTACAACATACCGTCTTCTAATTCTGCTATAACGCAGTCCTCGTGTATGTCATCATGTCTAAAGATATTGAAAATTTTTAAAGGTTTTGATACTTCAATATCCTGCAAACGTATTGCTTTTTTTATATTAATCTCGTTGAAATTAACAATCGCATTGATTGTTGACTCAAGAGCTTTATTTTTGGAAGAAATTCTTTCCATGATGTTAGACTTCTTTTTTAAAAATGCTTAAGAAATCTAATATTATCCATCCTTTTATACAAAATCTAACTGTTTCTTATGATTTTATTGGTAATTCAGTAGAGTTCTAATAGAAAAAATTAAATTCAAAAACAATTTTTTATTTTTTTTATTAAAAAAATTTTTTATTTTTGTTTTTTTATTTCTTTTTTAACATTTTGTTTTTATTATAGAGAGGTTGTGACTTCATGTATGTAAGGCTCGAATCCCAGTCCTCATCATCTTCATCATCCAATTCTTCCTGCAACTCAAATGAGTACCGCTTTGTTATAGCATCCTCAATCTTTGTTATAAGGAATTTACATTGATTGATTGTTTCTATAGTGTCATCCTTCAGCGCGTTGTAAAACGATTTTGGAAGGTATACCATACCTTCCAAAAGTTCGACTGCAACGCAGTTCCCATATAACCCCTTATATTTGGCTATATTTAATATGGACAAGGCTTTGCCCACCTCTAAATCCTTTAGCGGAATTGTTGGCTTACTGCTCACTTCATTAAAGTTGGTAATAGCGCTGGTAGCTGCTGCCTTCCTCTTGGTAGTAGTATTGTTGTAAGACATTTTTGTTTTTGTGTGTTTGATGTAGAAATGATGTAGAAACTAAATATTATCAAGTATTTTATATGAAATTCATTCGCAAATTTTTCTATAATATTTTTTTTTACAATAACAATAGAATTAAAAACATGTTAAATTATTTATGGTGTTAGGTTGCACTATGAAATCAAGTCAATTAATTTAAGTTTATAACACAATATATACAAAACATAATTAAGTACGATGATGTTTAAATATTTCTTAATAATATTATTGAAATTTAATTCAAGGTTAAATTTGTATTTTTGCATTATTTTTTTAATTTTATTGTTTGTATTTTATAGTATTATTTTCTCGAACAAAGAAACGTGCTAATTTTAATATATAAAATTTATTAAATAACTTAATGTTCTACATATAAAATAATATGATTTATATATATACTGCATTGTATATTTACATTAGTGATATCGCTAAAATTGTCATTAGTCTAACAAAAAAAAAAAACAACACAAAACAAAAAAATGCTTATCAAAGATATGGTAACGACTTTCATATATTTATAAACAAATTTATTATAAACAATATTATTAAGTCCAAATATATACAACACTATTTTTAAATTATAGTGTACAAAACGAAAAATATTTATCAAAGATATGGTAACGACTTTCATATATTTATAAACAAATTTATTATAAACAATATTATTAAGTCCAAATATATACAACACTATTTTTTAATTATAGTGTAGCATATCTTTAGGAATAATAATTATATTCACAAATTGGCAGCACTATTTTCTATATAAGTCTGGCAACACTGTTTGCTCCCAAAAATTGAGCTGGAACCCGCAGATTACAACTACTTACACGGGATAGAAATGTCGCTAGACTTTATGAAAATACAGCTCTGTATAAGTCTACGAAATGTAATCTCTAGGCCATTGACAAATGCTGTCATACATAATTTCTTTAATTAGTGACAATTTTTAAGATGTCTGTGATATTATTGAACATTTCAGTTTATTAAATTCACCTTTTGGTATTTGGAGAAAAAATTATTCTTTAAAATACACAATTTTAATAAAAACAAATACTTGACAACTAGAGATGATACTTTTACGATAAAAATTAGTGCCAACTATATTAAGGATGAATATTGAGTCTAAAAATAGATTTCAAAAAATTAAAAAAAAAATCTAGAAAATTATTTTCTATTTGAAATAATGATAAAAATAAGTCATTATCAGTAACTCATTATTATATTTTTTAAAATAATGTAGAAGGTAAGTGGGTGTCATTACTGGTAGTCCAAAAAATAATGATATTTCATTACCGTTTTTACACTGGGAAGTTTTGCTAAAGCTACTGAAAATTAATTAGTTATGGTAGAACAAACTGCTATAACTAGCAGATTTTTTTTTGCAAATATTCGTAAGTTATGAACAGCAAACCCAAAGCTGTAATAACTAAAGGTAAATTTTTTATTTAAAAACTTATGTGTAAATTCATAAATACTTTATTATAAAGTTATAGGAGGCTAATGAAACAAATTTTGTATGAAAAAAATTATTTGTAAGCCTCCTATAACTTTATAAAGCATTTATGTATTTACACATAAGTTGTTAAGATTTTATTAAGAGCCTTTTTACATTGAGCTATCGATATAAAAATTTATTAATCTATGGGCAGTGTTGCCATTTCAGTGCTTTTCGGGTATTTTTTGGTGCTTTTTTCCTTCCCGTACCCGGTGATTTTTTACAAATACCCGTTTATAAAAAGCGGGTATTTACAGTGCTTTTTCAGATTTCTGGCAGTGCTTTTAGTGCTTTTGGTACAGTTTATATTTTTGGTATTTGTTCTCCTTTTTTCCATTTTTCTTGAATTTTCTGTCAAATTTGAAAAATAATACGAAATATACAAAAAATACATTTTTTCACAATATTTGTAGTACAATTTTAAATAGCAACTTCGTTATATTTAAACTTCAAAATTTTGAAATATTAGTTTGGTGCTTTTTTACCCCTTTTTGGTAATTTTTTAAACCTTTTTTTACACGATTTTACAAAGCTAAAATGTGTTTTTAAAATCTTGACTTAAATTTTTCAAAAAATTATTATCGTGCTTTTTTACCCCATTTTTGGTAAATTTTTACCCTTTTTACCCGTTTTCAAAATGCTCACGGTGCTTTCCTGCCTTCAAGAGTTGGCAACACTGTCTACGAGTATTTGAGTTAAATTTTAGTTAAGAAGAAAAGAATAATTGTGGAGCCTATAAAATTTTTTAAAATCCTTTTTGATTAATTTTTGAAAATTTAACTTTTAATATATTTTGAGCTCTATTTAAATTAATTTTTGGCCTCGTTTGCTTGCTGGGTATTGTATTTCCTAAAACCTGCTCCAGGTAGACAAGTCGTATGTTTTCTTTGGCCTTTCGCGATGGTTTTTTAAGCTTTTTTTTACAAATAGAAGCTTTAACATTTGTTAAAAATTTTTAAAAAAATTTATTAAAAATTAATTGCGAAAAGGTAAAACAAACAAATCCGTCGACTGGACAAATGGTATCTAAAGGAATAAGGACCTCTTTCAGTCGATTTTAAAAGAATTTGATGGTCTTTTAGTTAGTATTTGTTTTTTCTGAGCTTTTCTTGCCATTTTTTAGCCAAAGTTAAGCATATTACGAAGTTTTGGGAAAAAAAGTAAAAATTGCATATTAAAAACGTAACCGGTTAATCGACCTATTTTAACCGATTATTCGGGTCGAATAATTATTTGAGTTTTAAATTATTTGTTTCGACATTAACCGAAATAAAGGCGATTAATCGAGGAATCGGTTAATCGATTAACCGAATTGGAAACACTAATATTTATAAAAAAACGCCACTTTTGATTCTGAGGATTTTAAAATATTTTCAAGAAAATATTTTGTATTTTTCAACTGTGGATATACCAACGGGATATTTGGTGAGTTTTTGTATGAAAAATGTGCAATTTTCTTTGAATTTGTCCAATAGGATTTTTGGGAGATTTTACATTTGATTTTATAAAACCTAAACTGTTTTCAAAATCGAAAGCCGAAAATATTGATATAAGAGCTCCAATATTGGCTACGTCATCCGCGATATGAATAAGATTATGAATGTTCATGGTTTGCGAATTTGGTCCATAAAAATGTGGCATAAGTTTAAAAAATTTCCTTAAAAGTTCTTTAACATAATCAGATTTTAACGTTGCTAATATACTAGACGATAAAATTCTACGCTAGTTTGACGGTTGTAGAAGCATTTTAAAGTTTTTTTTTGCAATGCTTTGAAAACGTTATAAAATACCACCCTCACACCGTAAATCATGTTTATCATTTGGGGCGTTGTCAAAACGCTTTAAACCTGTAAATCGGTATATTCTGAAAACGCTTGTACCACCTTTTAAAATGCTTTTAAAACGTTTTCGCGATCGCATTTTTCCACCTGGGTTGCTACCATTAACATAAAAATTAAAGAAAACAGTCAAAATTTTACAAATACGGTATTTTTATAATTTTTCCTGTCTTGACATTTAACCTACACTAATAGAAAAAAGTCCATATAAAATTAGGTAAAACTACTAAAAATTAGTTAAAAATGATGCTGCAGAAAAAAAAACTGCTAAATTAGCAGATTATTTTTACTATATATCTCTATATCAGAGGTCCTTAACACCTATGCAGTGTTGCCATTTCAGTGCTTTTGGGGTATTTTTTGGTGCTTTTTTCCTTCCCGTACCCGGTAATTTTTTGCAAATACCCGTTTAAAAAAAAGCGGGTATTTTCAGTGCTTTTTCAGATTTCTGGCAGTGCTTTTAGTGCTTTTTGTACAGTTTATATTTTTGGTATTTGTTCTCGTTTTTAAAATTTTTCTTGAATTTTCTGTCAAAGTTGAAAAAATAATACGAACTATACAAAAAATATATTTTTTCACAATGTTTGTAGTACAATTTTAAACAGCAACTTCGTTATATTTAAACCTAAAAATTTTTAAATATTAGTTTGGTGCTTTTTTACCCCTTTTTTGGTTATGTTTTGAACCTTTTTTACACGATTTTGCAAAGCAAAAATGTGTTTTTAAATTCTTTATTAAAATTTTCTAAAAAATTAATATCGTGCTTTTTTACCCCATTTTTGGTAAATTTTTACCCTTTTTACCCGTTTTTATAATGCTCACGGTGCTTTCCTGCCTTCAAGAGTTGGCAACAATGCACCTATGCACATAGTCGCTCTCTCACACCTACATAAGCTCACACATAGAACAAAAAAATAATCAGTCGCATACAAGATTTCAATGAAGTGGGTTGTTACATCGCTTGTTTGCCAGATTTTTTACACTCTGCATAATGTTTATTGATACATTTTTTTAGTAATTTATTTTTGTTTTTTTATTTTTTTTTGTGTTGTTTTTTGATATTTGTTTTCGTAGTTGTTGTTTGCTTTTAAATTTTTTATTTTATATTCCTATTATAAACATTTAAAATTTTCGAATTATTATACAAACGTTCTTTGTCAGTGCATTGAGAGTGAGAGGCTGCAACTCACTCATACAAGCACAAAATAAGGTTGTTTATGTTTGCCGATCCCTGCTCTATATTTATATAAAAGAGTAACGTGAGTGACTGACTGACTGACTCAACATCGCCCAGCCCAAACCGCTGAAGCTAGGAAGTTGAAATTTGGTATGTAGGTTCCTCTTTCGGCGTAGACGTCCGCTAAGACGGGATTTTTGGGAATTCCTACCGGAACGGGCAAAAAGGGAAAGTCCTCCCCTTGACGGCCTGCCAAAACCCCTTTGGCTAGAAAGCTGAAATTTAAGATATGTGTTCCTTGGAGTAGGGGCAAACTTTTCTGGAAAGTACTTTCTAGAATTTTGGACAGGGACGTTGTAAAAATGGGGGTTAAAAAGGGGAAAAGCGCTCCCCTTGACGGCCTGCCCAAACCGCTGGATGTAGGAAGTTAAAATTTGGTATAAAGGTTCCTCCACTATCGTAGACATCCACCAAGGCGGGATTTTTGTAAGTTTTTATAGGGAGGGGCAAAAAGGGGAAAAAGTCTCCCCCTTTTTCCAAAAAAGTACCTTTTTCTAAAAAAAATGTACCTTTTCCAAAAAAAGTACCTTTTCCAAAAAAGTACCTTTTTCCAAAAAAGTAATTTTTCAAAAAAAGTACCGTTTTCCAAAAAGGGTACCGTTTTCCAAAAAAAGTACCTTTTTCAAAATACCACTTTTTTCCAAAAAAAAAGTACCTTTCTACAAAAAAAAGTACATTTTTCCAAAAAAAGTACATTTTTCCAAAAAAAGTACATTTTTCCAAAAAAGTAACTTTTTCAAAAAAATTTTACCTTTTCCAAAAAAAAGTACCTTTTCCAAAAAAGTACCTTTTTCCAAAAAAATACATTTTTCCAAAAAATACCTTTTTGAAAAAAAGTACCTTTTCCAAAAAAGTACCTTTTTCCAAAAAAAAAATACATTTTTCCAAAAAAATACCTTTTTCAAAAAAGTACCTTCTTCCAATAAAGTACTTTGTAAAAACAAAGTATTTTTTTCCTAAAAATTTCGCTTTTTCCATAAAGTACCATTTAAAAAATACCATTTAAAAAAATATAATTTCACAAAAAGTTCTTTTTTTCCTCCCCCCACGGATATCTCCACTAAAACAAGGTTTCTTGATATTCGGCATAGACGTTCGCTAAGACGGGATTTTTGGAAATTCCTACCGGAACGGACAAAAAGGAGAAAAGTCTCCCCATAGACGGTCTCACAAATTGGAAAAGTGCCCCCCTTAACTGCCTGCCCAAACCACTGGAGGTAAGAAGTTGAAATTTGGTATAAAGGTTCCTCCACTGTAGTAGACAGCGACTAAGATTGTATTTTTGGAATTCCTTACAGGATATCCCAAAAGGGGGATGTTTCTCCCTTGACGGCCTGCCGAAACTGCTGAAACTATGTAGCTGAAATTCGGTATGTGAGTTCCTCCTTCTGTGTAGGCGTCCGCTTATACGGAATTTTTGAAATTCCTATCGGGAGGGGAAGTCTCCTCCTTGACGACCTGCCTAAAATTTTAAATATGTATTCCCTGGAGTAGGACTAACTCACCGGCAACGTAATTTTTCTATTTTGGAACAGGAACATAAAAAATGGGGGTTGAAAGGGAAAAATGTCCCCAATAACGGCCTGCCCAAACCGCTGAGGCAATGAAGTTGAAATTTGGTATGAGTGTTCCTCATCCATCGCAGACAGCCGCGAAGATGGAATTTTTGTAAATTCCTAAAGGGAGGGGCAAAAAGAAGTAAAGCCTCCCCTGGGTGGCCTGTAAAAACCCCTTCGGCTAGAAATCTGAAATTTAAAATGTGGGTCCCTGGAGTAAGGGCTAACTTATTAGAAAGATACTTTTTTGAATTTTGGACAGGGTCGTTATAAAATGGGGGCTCGAAAAGGGAAAGTGGCACCTTAACGACCTGTCCAAACTGCTGGAACTAGGAAGCTGAAATTCGGTACTTAGGTTCCTCTTCCAGCCTAATTCCAACCGGGAGGGACAAAAAAAAAAAGTGTCCCCCTTGACAGCCTGCTCAAACTGCTAGAACTAGGAAGCTGAAATTCCCTATTGATGGCTTTTCGGAAATTCCTACAGAGAGGGGCACAAATAGTAAAAGTTGTCTAGAACCCTAAAATGTAAAACATATGTTCCTTGGAGTATGGGCTCACTTATCACGAAGGTGCTTTTTGGAATTTAGGACAGGGACATTGCGAAAATGGGGATTAATGAAGCGAAAAGTGCCGCTTAAAGGCCTGCCCAAACCGCTGGAGGTAGGAAGTTGAAATTTGGTATTAAAGTTCCTCCTCTATTGTAGACATCCGCTAAGATGAGATTTTTGGAAATTTACACAGCTAAGGTCAAAAACAGGAAAAGTCTCCCCCTTAACGCCCTGGCCAAACTGCTGGAACTAGGGAGCTTAAATTCGGTATTTGGGTTCCTTCTCCAACGTAGACGTCCCCTAAAGACGGTATTTTTGGAAACTCATACCGGGAGGGGTAAAAAGGGAAAAAACTTCCCCCTTGACGGGCTGGCCGAACTGCTGGATATAGAGACCTAAAATTCTGTATGTAGTAGGTTCCTCCTCCAACGCAGACGTCCTCTAAGACGGAATTTTTGGAAATTCCTGCCGGGAGGGGTAAAAACGGAATAATTCTCCCCCTTGATGGCCTAACCAAACCCTTCGGCTAGAAACCTGTAATCTATAATATGTTTTCCTTGGAGTATGGGCTAACTTATCGACAAGGCATTTTTAGGACTTTGGCAGGAACGTGGTAAAAATGGTGGTTCAAAAGGGGAAAATTGCCCCCCCCCCCTAACGTCTGCGTCTTTAACTAGAAACCTAAAATTTAAAGAACGAGTGTATATGGAATACCAAAATTAAGAAACTAAATAGGAAACGAGTGGAATTGAAACACTACACAAGTGGATATAAACGTTGAACGAGTGGAATTGAAATTATAGACAATGGAAATGGATTGGAAGAGGGAACGAATTGGAATGGACTACAGAACGAAATGGAATGAGGAGCGAGATGGCATAGAATGAGGAACGAGTGGAATTGCAGTTAGAAGAGGAGTGGAACGGAGCAAGCGCAAAGAAATGGAATGGAAAGAGAAGCGACTGATATCAATATCGATAAACAAGATAGTAGGAACGAAATGGAATGAAAATGGGGAAGGAGTGGAATTGGAATAACAGATAAAGGGAACGAAATGCAATGGAATGGTGAACGAAATGGAATCTTTGAAGGAGTTGCATTGGAACACTAAAATTGTTAAACAAAATGGAATTGATTTGAATGACTCAAACTGCCAGAGTTTGGTACTTGAAATTTCGCATGCAATTGAGGCAAGATTATATATATTTGGGATTTTTACTGGGAGGAACAAAAAGGGGTGAAGAACCCCCTTTTAATTACCTGTTAAAACACTATCCACGGAATATGAAACTTATGTATCATTGAAACATAATCTCCGGGCTTTGCCCGCTATCTTTAATATTAAAAATCGCTTGCCAACCCTGCTTTACGTTATTTGTTTTCATTCAAAACACAAATGAACAAAACTAATTACGGGTCTATGTACCTAAGTTCGCACTTTACCAAATTACCTTGACATACACACGTATATTGCAATTTGTAATAGATTCATTTCAACAATCCACTTTCATGAAAAAAAGTGATCAAATATTTACTTATTTTAAACCCATTGTTGTGTCAGAATTATTTATTTGTGGTGGCTGGGTGAAGGCTTTTATTATAAAAACTGTACTTTAAATAATAAAAGCGAATTTAAAAAAATTGTGGGGGGCGCAGCCCCCCTCCCACCCAATCACGAATACGACCCATATACGCCGATGGCTTGAACAACAGACAATTAGTTATTACATGCTCCCGTGTTGGTGTACTAAATGATTTATTTATATAAAAATGAAGAGGCAAAAAATAGTGTTTGTACTTAAACATTACAATAAATTTACCTTAACAATTATTTTACCTTAACAACAAATATTGTGTTTTATTTTATCTAAAAGAAATTTAATTCTAAACTTTAAGGCACGCTAACAACGTAGCGGGCTTCGCCCGCTTGTTAGTAATATAGGAACAGCAAAAATAAAACTTTTAATAATCAGAATTTTAGTTATATTTAAGTTGAATTTTTGTAAATGGAGAATAGCAAATTAACCTGCTAAAATCAGAAAAAAATTTTGCTAAATAATTATTAGCCTAAAAAATCACCAAAAAATTTAAAATTTTCGAAGTTTTTTTTGAATTTTTTTTAAATGCAATAAAAATCGACCCTTTTGAAAACAACAGTTTACAATTTTTTAGCAAATATTACTATTGCCTTTTTTTAACACACTACTGCAAGCTATAAATCCTCAGAAGCAGTAGACGAAGCAGAAAAGAAGCACCAATCATTCTTACCTCTTCCGAATTTCTGCTGGGTAAGTAATATTTTTGCATGCAAGGCTTAATGCTTTTCTGCTATGTGATAGGCAGTTTAGCGGCTTCGCTAAGTAAAGTTTTGCTGCAAGGAAAGTCGAAGTCATTCCGCAAATGAAAGCTCAAAGTCTTCATCTTATCATTATAAGGGCATAATTTTGAATAAATCGGCTTTTCGTGAAAAAGATTAAAAATTGTCAACTGGTCCACAATAGGTTAATATATGGGGTCATATTAGAACTCCATGAAAAGGTATTCCATTGACCTTTCCTTTGGTGCACATTTTTTCCTGATCGGATAAGTACTTCCGGACTTATTAAAATTTTCATTTTAAACTTTAAAGCCCCAATCGAAAGGTGGCGTGTCCGAAAAAAAACAAATTTCAATGATTTTGTAATAAAAAAATAACAGAAAATTTGTTAAAAAAAAAAAGTTACTGCCTGTTTTTATAAAAAGAATCAGACGAATTCGTTAAAACATTTGTGTGAAAAACCAGGCAAAACTTAGGTAACTTAACATTAGTGTTTCCAATTCGGTTAATCGATTAACCGATTCCTCGATTAATCGCCTCTATTTCGGTTAATGTCGAAACAAATAATTTAAAACTCAAATAATTATTCGACCCGAATAATCGGATAAAATATGTCGATTAACCGGTTATATTTTTAATATAGAATTTTTCCTTTATTTTTTCCCAAAAGTTCATAATTTTCTTAGCCTTGGCTAAAAAATTGCAAGAAAAGCTTGGAAAAACAAATACTAACTAAAAAATACCACCAAATTCTTTAAAAATCGAGAGAAAGAGGTCCTTAAGCCTTTAAATACCATTTTTGGAGGAACTCCAAGCAAGTCGGCATTGCACCAGCGAAACACGTCATCTGTTTTAAGAGACTGATAAATTTTAACAAATTTGTTTGCAAATATTTTAACGAAATATCGAAGTTTCTATTTGTAAAAAAGAGCTTTAAAAAACATCGCGAAAGGCCCAAATAAAGGTGTTTTTTAAAACTTTCTCAAAACACACGACATGTTTGGCAGATTTTAGGAAATACAATAGACAATGCTTCATTTTTGTTTTAATTCTTTTAAAAATTAAAACTAAATCATATTTCCATGTCCCTTAAGGTTGCATTTGTTTTAAAACTGTGTCACATTAATTAATTGACATATTAATTCTGTAAGAACTCTAGCTTTTCTTACTTGCCTTCAAAATCACATCAATTCTACAACATGTTCAACTAGAATACCATGGAACCCACAAATAACCAAAAAGCAGAAAATGAAAGTTAAAAAATTTAAATCTATAACCACACACTGAGAAAATTATGCACATGCTATTTATGAATTTTTACATTGATTCAATTAAGTTTCGCTGGAATTCGTCCATTGAAAATTTTCATTGAACTGATGCAGTTTTTGATAAAATTTTATGAAAATTTTCATATTAATTATGAAAAAAAAGTTTTATTAAAAAGAGCTTCATAAAAATAATGAAGCTTTGTCATTCACTTTGGGAAGAAAACTTCATTAGCTTACTGAAAATTTTCATTAAAACTCTTCTGCGTAAGTTCGCTCAAACTTTAGGTTATTTTTTTATTATAAATGGGCCTTAGAAATCGGTAAAGAGACTGAGAAAATCAGAAAAATGTTATTCTGATTTTTTGCAGCGTAAATTAGTATTTTCATTAACTGAAATTCAACTCAACTATTTTTTTATATCGAGGTCTCGATTTTTATTTCTTTAGGAGAGAAGGAAGAATCTTAATAAAATCTTCAAAATTTTAGATATAACATTTATTTAAATGTAATACTAAATTTTTTGCGGCAGTATTGACTATTGTTATTAATTTACTAATATTTTCAGCAGTTCTTTCTGCCATTTTCAATGAAATTTTAGTAGCTTTAGCAAAATTTTTGCAGACCTATGTCTACTAAGATAATTTTTAATTAAAAAAACCTCAGATTCCAAAACTTTTCAACCTTAGAATATTGAAACTTGTTTTAAATATAGCGAGTTTATATGTCACTTTGTCATTTAACAAAAACAGGTAGATCTTTGTGCTTTTATTGATAAAAAATTAAGGAAATACATTAATTTTGTATTAAACGATTAATCGATTAATCGTCAATTTTCTCGATTAACCGACCCGAATAACCGGTTAATCAATTTTAGGCATTTTTCGAATAATGCATTAACCGGTTAACCGCCTACGTCGAATAATTGGAAACACTACTTAACATATTATGTCTGTTCCCGTACTTTACCGAAGTTACACAAACTAGCCCAAAGGCGTTCCCGTACTCAAAATTGCGGGTAAATTGTTGTTGTTTGGGCTGTTTTGGGTTCCCGCGGGTACCCGCGGTAACGTACGGGAACGCACATAATATGTCTGTTCCCGTAATTTACCGAAGTTACGCAAACTAGCCCAAAGGCGTTCCCGTACGTACTCAAAATTGCGTGTAAACAGAGACCCAAAATAACTGTTATATTTCTAAAAAAGTTACCACCCAAATTTATTTAATTATAATATTTCAATAATGCACTATATTTTATAAATCATATTGCACAAAAAAATCACAAAGTTTTTCAATTTTTATATTTTACTCTATAAATTTCTGTTGTTTTTTGATTTTTATTTTAAAACTTTTTATAAAAGTTACAGAATGATTTTTTTGAAAAAATTAAGAACTAACTTTTTTATTTGATAATAAAATAAAAATTAAAAATTGACCTAAATTGAATGCCGGAAGTTGCTGGAATATACATATTTACTCACTTTAAATCACTGTTCAATCTTTTATTAACACTAGTTGACATCATCAGGATATTATAATTGGTGAAGTCATTGGTTCTATGGCTTTTGATTTATATTCTTAATTGTTATTTTTTGATAAAGAAAAAAATCACAAAATAACTTTTATTATTTTTGAAAAAATAAAAATCGTGTTTGGATTGTTTTTGTTTGAATTAAAAATAAAAATCAAACATAGCAAATAAACCGAAAATTAAAAATACTCAAACAAGAAATAATTGTAAAACAATCACTTTTTTGAATAAAAGTTATAACTGTTACGTCCCTGCTTTTGAAGTTGTATTTTACCTACAGCTATGGACATATAAATGGCACATTTTATTTATTTATTTTTATTTATTTATTTATTTATTTATTTATTTATTTATTTATTTATTTAATATCAATACAAAGAAAGCCTTCATGGCCAATTATTTATGTATTGTTAGATAATCAACTATGAATTCTTTCTTATGCTACTATATTGCAAATACTATTAACAACCAACAGGTTTTTGTTTTTTCCAAATGTTTATTATGCACATTTAATATTGCTATAAATTTTAATTGAAATTCATTAATGTAAAAAAAAATTATCATTATGAAGAAAAAACCTATTGAAATGAGCTGGACACATAAATACAATTTAAAAAAAAAGAGAAGAAATGGTTTTAATATTGCATTTGTTAAATTTTTTGCTATGTACAAATATTTTACCGTTAATATTTAGTGCTGTGGCCTTTGTTTCTGATGACAGCTTCGCACCTGCGACCCATACTTTCCACTAGTTTTCGGCATTTTGTTTTGGGGATGGCGTACAAAGCTTCCTGTGCAGCCAACTACAGTTCGTCCATATTTTTGTAATTTTTCTTGGCGACTTCAACCTTGACTTCATACCACAGGTTTTCTATTGGATTTAAGTCAGGGCTCTGGGCTGGCCAATCCAAAACATCAATCTTCTCCGCACAAAACCATTTGTTTACTAGTTTGGAGGAGTGTTTGGGGTCATTATCTTGCATGAATTTCCATTTTATTGGCATGGAGTTGAAGCCATATGGCTCCATATAGTTTTTTAAAATATCTAAATACTGAAACTTGTCCATTTTTCCATTGATTTTTATAAGCGGACCTACGCCATGCTAAGAAAATGCACCCCAAACCATAATACTGCCACCTCCATGTTTTAACGTGTTCTGAGTGAACCGAGGATTAAACTCTTGGCCTTTAGGACGACAAACAAAGATTCTGCCATCTGGTCCTATCCTGTTAATTTTTGTTTCGTCACTCCATAACACGTTTTTCCAAAAATGAATGGGATTTTCCTTATGGGTTCTGGCGAAGGTTAGTAGTTTTGAAATATTTTTTTTTTGGGATAAGGGCCTTTTTTCTGGGAATGCGCCCAAACAAATTTGCATCATTTAGTCTTCTTCTGACAAGTCTGCTTGATATTTCCATGTTAAAATTTTCATTAATATCCGATGCTATCTGCCTTGATGACTTGAATGTATCAATTTTCACTATTCGTACTATAGCTGCATCCGTACGCTCATCTGTTTTTCGTGGCCTTGGCTTCCGAATTTTACCCTTAGTCAATATATCGGGATCCTCAACACAAGAATTAATTGCATTGTAGACTTTTTTGCGAGAAATTTGCATTATCTCAGCAATTTCCGCTACTTTTTTTCCATCTTTATACATTTTCCATATGATCCGCCTTTCCTCACCTGTGGTATGTTTTCCTGATCCCATTTCAAAAATTTTTTAACTTTTTATATTTATTTTTGAACTACGAAAAATATTTATTGCTTCGATAATTATACACTTTTTATTTTTTCCGTGTATATTCATACGAGACACATAAATAACTAAAATCTCTGTTTTCCCGTACTCAAAATTGCGTGTAAATTGTTGTTGTTTGGGCTATTTTGGGATCCCGCGGGTACCCGCGGTAACGTACGGGAACGCACATAAAATGTGGGGTAAAACTTGAGAACACATTGATTATAACCAGAAACATATCAATAGGTTAACATTTCGAACCAGTTTTATTAGAAGTCTATGCAAAATAATGAAGATTTTTGTACACCAGTGCAACAAAATTATTTTTGGCTTTGACTTTGAATTAATCTTTTGGATTACAAAAGTATAAAAAGTTTTTGCTCAGACTTTTAACTTTTTTAAATTATTTTAATCTTCTAAATACGAATCTGAAATTTCTCTGTCAATGCAATCTTCCGAAATGTGGGACTTTCTTTAACTGGCTGTTTTTGTAAAAAGAATCTTACGAATTCGTTAAAAGATTTGTGCGAAAAACACTAATTTAAAAACGTTTTAAAAACTTGTTTATATTTTCATTTCGTCTATGAAGTCAATCGAAACTAAAATATTCCTTATAAACTCGATTAGATTTGAATCTACTAAATAAATTTGCAAATTAGGCCCTTCTTAATTCTATGTGGAATTTAGATTTTTACAACAATATTGACCAGTAAAGTAGTTTTCTTCAAGACAGGGGTTAAAATAAAGGCCACATCTCGGAAAGTCGATTCCATGTACCTTTTTGACTACAGATTCGAGTTTATAAGACCATAAAACTAAAAAAAAGTTTTAGAAGGCTGTGCAAAAATCTTGTCGAATATTGTCATCAAAATCTAATTTAAACATCGGATATACAATAAAAATATCCCGTTAAAATTGCTGATGTGTTCATAAAGTTGAGTTGTTTGTTTAGAAATAGTGTATCAAAAACATATTTTCATAAGTTACAATACTTGTACAATGTCAAATACTTGTACATGTTAGAGCACCTCTTCTTCTCCATATATTAACTATAACAAGTCATACATTTGTCTTTTTACTGTTGTCTACATAAACCAATGATTAAAAAATTTACCCACCTTTTTAGCCTTATGCAATTTAACAGATCTTATGGAACCAAAAACAATTGGTAACATGGCCATAACGACCAAGCTGCCATAGGCGACAGCAATACCTTCTGGTGTTGAGGGCACTTTTGAATTTGTTATAGTTTCAGTTGCATTTTCCATTGCTGCTGTGGCCGCTTCTTTTACAGCTTCCACCACTTGTTCTACACTTTCACCCGACATGATAAGTTCAATATTAATTACTTTCAACTACAACTATAAAAATTCTTAATATTTTCCACGATTTTCTTGAGAAAAACAATGAAAATCGTATGGGAAAACTGACACGCACTCAATACGGTTTATCGTCACCGCAAAAAGAAAAGGAGGAGAAAAAACGGTGAAATACAACAAAAATCATTAACGTTTTTTGTGTTCTATATGGGGATGTCAATAAAACGGTATTATCATTTGATAAAGGTTGACGTGTCAATTAGAACAGTTGTATTTTTGAGAAATATGGATATAAATCAAAGAACACATGGTAGAGGACTTCTTTATTATATATTTTTCCCGACATGGCGATCAAATACTTCTTGTTGAACTCACGTTTGTTGTTTGATATTAGTTACAATGAAAGGAACAAATCTAGTTTACTGACATAGCTAAAAAAACGAAAATAGGAGTAAAATAGGTGAGTTTAGAAAAAATATTTTTTTATGTTAGCGGACTATATTTTCCGAGTTATAGGCCTCTTAAGTTTGGATATATCATTTAATTTATATATTTTTAGCTTTTGTATACATTATCGGAACGGAACTAAATGGGTATCATTAAAAAGCTTATTTCACAATCTGATAGTTGCCCGTACATTATCGATGTTGAAAAAATGAAAGAGTTATACTACGTTCACAGTACGATTGTTAAACACGTTTGTGTAAAAGTTAAACATATCAGTTCACACTTAAAAAAGAAGTGTTTAAGTTAAACATCTCGAACAGATGTTCCTTAACAATTGTAAAAAAAAAACAAAAATTTGACAAAATTTCCCAAAAAGTAGTTTTTTCTTCGGCCGGAGGCAATAATTAATAATTTTTGGCATTATCCAATGTTATATAAAAATATAACATTGGATAATTTTATATATGTTATATAAAAATTGAAATAACATTATCCGCCATAGTCGGAAAGAAGATTTTTAAATTTTTAGTTAAGGGAAAACTTCATTGCTATTTTTAGATTTTTCGTTCACCGAAAGCAAAGTTTAATTAATTGTTTTGTTCATCTATCACTTTAATAAGAAAAAAACACATTTTAACTGGTTTCTATTTAAATTTAGTTTATTTTATTCAATTTTAATTTTTTTAATTTTCTTTTTGTGTCTTCTTCTGCTTCAAACTTGTCATTCAAAACCAATTGATATCAATTGTATTGTATTTAACAACGTGTTTAAAAATTAAACACAATAATTTAGCGTGTTTAAGGGTAGGAAAAATGTACTGTAAAACATCTCACTTAAACATGTTTAACGCTTAAACACGTCAAATCGAGTTAAACACGTATATGTGAACGCCGTATTACAACTGTAGTGATTTTCGTTTGGCTTAAAGTCATTGGTAGTTGATAATAAAATAAAAATTACAAACACTTTATGTAAAGTTTATTAAATTTATATTATATTTTATTGCTTTCAATATTCCGATCTAAGTTTTAGATCATCTTCTGGAAACTTAAAAACAAAATTAAATTTTGCTGAGTTGCAACTCCTTATCTTCACTGTCAGTTTTTGTTACAACTTAACATGCCCAATATCAAAATTTGTATTGAATTTCGTAACACGCATAGGAACAAATATAGGTCTCGTTTTAATCAAAACGATATCGTTTTAAGCAGAGCACGGTTGCATTTCACAAGTTTTTTGCGAAAACTTTTTCCATGCGAGAAATACTGAAATGGGGGTGCAGGTTTTTTTTAAAGAAATGGCAACACTATGATGGACGGCATAACCGACATTGATACAACAAACTGCAGCCAACTTCATTGACAACATCTAAACACAATTGTCATTCCCGGCTAGCAAAAAAAGTTCTTGCAGAAAACTTCAAAATCGGGATAAAGTTTTAATAAAAAAACGAATTAAAATGGAAACAATTTTGGGTATACGTGGGCCAGATTTTGTTATGGTAGCTGCTGATACCACTCAAGCGCGCTCCATCATAGTAATGAAAGAAGGTAAGCGGTATCAATTGAGCCCACAACAATAATGACTTGACAAAATTTGCAAGGAGTTCGGAAAAGCTTTAACCATTGTTTTGATTTCTTGTAGATGAAAATAAAATACACAAAATTTCGGATAATTTAATGATTGCAACAATTGGTGAATCGGGTGATACTGTACAATTTACAGAATTCATTTCCAAAAATATTGCCCTATATAAAATGCGTAATGGTTATGATTTAAGTCCAAAATGTGCTGCACATTTTACGCGTAAAAACTTGGCCGAATATTTGAGATCACGTACTCCCTACCAAGTTAATATGTTTGTCGCTGGGTAAGTGAGATATACAATTATGATCAAGGAATGTTCTTTTTATCGTTTATATTTCAATTGTTAGTTACGATCCCAAAGAAGGTCCTGAATTGCATTTCATTGATTACTTGGCTAATGCCAAATCTGTAAAATACGCTGGTCAAGGTTATGGCGGCATGTTTTGCGCCAGCATCTTTGATCGTTATTACGATGCAAATATCACAAAGGAAGAGGCTTATGATGTCGTTAAAAAGTGTGTATTCGAAATTCAAAAACGTCTGGTTATCAATCTACCCAAATTCAATGTGGCAGTAGTGGATAAGGATGGTATTAAAGAACTGCCTCAGATAACTTCACAAAACCTTATTAGTTATCAACCTTAGATTATATTATCTTTTTATGTTAAGGCATTTACAATGCCGCTTTTTTGGTAAAAGAAAATCTGTATAAAAAAACATGATTTAAAATAAAACGAAAGTTATATTTTTTATTATTGGGTTAAATATTAAGATAACACCCAGTCCAACTGAATAAAATTTTATTTACATTACTGCTTCTAAACTATTATCAATTTCCTTGGGCCATTCCAAATCAATGGCCATAACATCTAAGGCGATTATGTCCACAGGTTGTTCTATAATTGAGGACACTGAAGGAGATGTTCTACCAAATTCACCATGTACTAATTCTTTTATATAAGTACCAGCCTGACTTACTATATCTATAACTATAACTTTGGGATTGTCTTTGTGTAACATGGCTTTCATTTTATAGATCATACGAGGTCTTGTATGCAGCGGTCTACGATGTAAAACACGAATGGGTGTTTTCTGTTGTATTTCAAAACCTTCGGGTAAATTTAATTTCTCCATAACTTCTAAAGTGGCCGGTTGTTGTAATGCACACAGGGCACGATAAAATTTTTTCTTGTGTTCTTCACCAGTTTTAATGTGTACAAGTTCTTCACGTTTTACCAGTTGTAAATTACGTACAGATAGCTTTAGTGACTTGTCTATTTCTATTTCCATACGGTTGGCTTCGGTCGGCGAGAGTGTTGTGCGAACGGAATTTGGTATTTCTAAAACAAATGGCCGACCTTTGCCTAAACAGCGAACATCTACATCTTCGCGGCCGCTGGACATGAAAATAACTTTAGAAGACTCTTTACTGAAAATGGAAAAATAATTACGGAAAACAATAACATAACTATACTGTTGCCGAAATTTATAGCATACCAAAAATACGGTGTGACAGCTCTCATTAAAATCTCTTCTATACTATCGTCCATAATACGTTTGCCATTAAGAACCCACGGTGTATGTGAAAGCTCCCTTGATATCTTGCGATAACGTCCCGCTACATAGACGGTGGGTCCTGCCAAATCTAGTGACTCCAAAGTTAAATATTCTGATGACGTCGGTGGTGGCACAGGGAAAAATTCTTTAAACATTTCTAATTTTACCCTTTTAGGAATGTATTGTTTTTCCAGAACACCTCTAGATACAACCTGACGTTTTGTATTGGGTGCAGTGGGAAATGCCTTTTCATGTAATTGTTTCAACTTCTCTACTTCTTCTGGCTCTTGAGCATGAGTTAGTTGTATGTTAATCATTATACCATTAACATCATAATCTTTTTTCAATTCTTCGCAAACAATAGGATTTATAATTAGTTTGACAGCTTCTTTCAAAGGAACATCGAGTGCTCTTTCTTTGTTGATTTGTGGACCAAATTGTTCCATTAAAGCATACCACATTGATAATTGTCTAACTTGAAGCAACATGGGCATACTAATGGCTACAACAATATCAGTGCATTCAAAATTTTGGACATCAGTTTTTAAAATTGCATCAATGAGCTGCTTTTGAAAATCTTTGGAAAAGAGACCAAGACAACAAGGACAGACAGACATTTTAACCTTTTTTGCAGCACATTCCTCCTCATTTATGGTTTCTGGTTCAAAACTAACTTTTAACTAGAATGGAAAGATTTGGTATATCCATGTTCTGTTTGGTTTATCTGTTTGACTCACCTTGTCAAAGCTTTCTTTTAAATCTTTATATTCATTGCCACGAGCCTTTAAATATCTTAGTTGACATATTTGGCATACTCCACAGTCTTTTAAAAAGTCTACTAATTGTTGGTTTAACATTTTTAATAAAAAAATTAAAATAAAATCTGAGAATTGTTTACAAACTGCGTTATTTCAACACGTGAATAAAACATATAAACAAACCAGTGACATTTCAATTTAAAGTCGGTTAAACAGTGCATTTGATTGTATTTTTTGACAGTTCAACAGCTGTTTTTGATTACCCCTCAAAAAAAAAAAAAACCAAAAATTGTGCTGGGCCGCACGAAATTTTATAAATATTTGTTAAAATTTATTAATAATTAAACAAAAAGGTAAGTGCTATGTTACTGAATTCGTAAAATATATTATTATTTAACAAGCAATAATTTATATATTCTAAATAAAGCCAACGTATAGTATAAAAAACTTTGTTAATGTTACGTCATTAAGACTTGTGGCCCAGTGGCAAAATGCACATATAAACAATTTAACATTTAATAAAATTCATATCTTTTCACCAGTTCGTTATGCCGTTATCACCTTTCTTTCCTTCTCCCTTCACCGATTTAACTGGTAGTTTGATAAATCATCAAACTTATGACAAATGCGGTACAATGGAAATGAACATGATGGACTGTTTGGAGGCCTATGGTGTAGATAGAGGCCAAAAGATGTGCAAGGATTTAATTGATGATTTCAATGAGTGCTTTACTATGCACAAGCAACTGTTGCGTTTCCAGGTAAGACGTCTTGAAGTGAATGAAGTTCGATATGAATTTGTTACGAATGGATTTTTCCCTTCTAGGCTATGCGTAAAGAACGTATGAAACAGTATTCGTCCGGTGATCGCAAAAAGGAAGAATTATATGC
Source organism: Leucophora obtusa (assembly GCA_949987735.1). Classification (NCBI taxonomy): domain Eukaryota; kingdom Metazoa; phylum Arthropoda; class Insecta; order Diptera; family Anthomyiidae; genus Leucophora; species Leucophora obtusa. Next base: position 140,477,004 of record OX465298.1, on the reverse strand, counting down.
CGAACCACCAAGAGTAGATGCTTATTAGAATGTGCTGTTTTAATATTTTCTTTCACTATAATTTTAGAAGAATTAAAATTAGTAAAGAATAAATATGAATTTAAATATATACCTACTAAATGTTTTGATTCGAAACTTTTAACTCTAGGATATCAGAAAAAATCATAAACTACCCAGCAAAAAAAAACCGAATGCATTCTACAAGAATGCATTTTTCACTACATATAAAGTAGCTATATATGCTGATTTCTTACTTCCAATAAACATATTTTAAATGACTTCCAAAATGCCATTAATTAAAAACTTTTCTTTCCCAGCAAAAAAATACCTGACCAATATCCGTAAAAGCACCTATACGCCCAGCAAAAAAAAACCGAATCTATTCTACAAGAATGCCTTTTTCACTGCATATAAAGTAGCTATATATGCTGATTTCTTACTTCCAATAAACGTATTTTAAATGACTTCCAAAATGCCAATAATTAAAAACTTTTCTTTACTTCCCAGCAAAAAAATACCTGACCAAGATCCGTGAAAGCACCTATACTGTTCGGCACAAATGCGTTCAAATTGAGGTGAAAAAGGCATTTTTTTAATATTGGCTTGTCATAGGAAAGAAGGTGTTTATTCTACTTTAAGTCTGCTTTAAACGTCATAAAAATGAGTGCTTGGATGTTCTTTTTTATATTTTTATTTTTTATTTATTTATTTATTTATTTTGTTGTTCCACACACAAGACTTAAAGTCTTATATTGCAGTGAAGAACTGATTATTCGTTAAATAAACTTTTTATAATTTAATAACTTAAGAACTAATTATGAAGAAAAAAATAAAGTAATCAAACATACATATATATAATATCCCAAGAAACATTTTTACGGACTGTCCGCAACGTACGGAGTCATAAATCCGGCTTTTACGATACGTTAATGGTCCGTATGCACGTATCCGTAATAGCGTGTGCGTGTACGGAACACAAACGGACCGTATAATCGGATTTCGAACATAATACGTTTTAACTCCGTTTTGGTGTATCCGTTTCCGTATTGTTAAATACGGACTTCATCGGTATTAGTTTGTTTTTTTTAAGTACAGAAATTATTTTAAAAAATACAGCAAAGCCCTTCAGCTGCTAAAAAATAATATTGGGACGAAAAATAAGTGGCAGTAGCGTGAATCCGTCCTAACGCACTATCAAGCAAAGAACTTCAAGTCACATACGTCAGAGGGTAAGATTTATTCAAATTGTTATGTGTTTTAAAGATGGTTTTTTGTAATGCAATTAAAAAATATTTACTGATATATTTAGTGTTTTGATAGCAAAGTGTGCCAATTTACATCGTATGCAAAAAACCATCGTGATTACAGTTAGTTAAAATTTATCTAATTTATTTTTTCTTTTGAATGCAGGTATTGAATTTTATTGTCTGCTGATGTTGTAAATTGATGCTGGATAGAGACGTAAGCTGCACCAAATGTAAATATAGTGTAAATATGAAAAATAAATTCTATTTTTAATAAATCTATAAAAAAAAACTTAAAAACTATTACTTATAATTTATAAAAATAGGGTCAATATAGGTAGACATGCAAATCCGTTTTTGTTTCTAAAAATGGAGTCACTCCGTTATTCACACGACATAACGGTCCGGAAACGGTCCGGCATTGACGGACTTTCAACGGACTAGTCCGTTTTTTACATGACATAACGGTCCGCAAACGGTCCGTCACTGACGGACTTTAAACGGACTTGTCAGTTTTTAACACGACATTACGGTCCGTAAACGGTCCGTTATTGACGGACTTTCAACGGATTCGAATCAGTTTCGATGTTCCTTAACTTCCGTTTTCTGGTCTGTATACGGATCCAGAAAACGGTACGTAAACGGAGTCGGATTCCGTTTATGACGGACCGAAAACGGTGCGTAACCGGAACGAATTGCTTGTTGGGATGGTACCTATGCATAATAATTTCAAAACCTTGTAACACGTTTTTAAAATGAAATATTCGATTTATAAGCCATTTATAAGTTCAAAAAGTTGTCTATGTTTATAATAGCAAAGGCACAAATAATAATAATAATAATAAAAAAAATAAAAATAAAATAATAATTTTTTTTTTGTTTTTTGACTTACAATTAAAAACTAACAATTTGAAAAATTATAAACATAATACAAAAGAAAATAATTTAATTTAATCAAATACATTTGAAAAATAGGTAATTATGGTTTTTTTGAACCGCAGTGCGTTACTTAAGATTTGATAACAATAAGGAATTGAGTTCCAGAGATGGATGGCATTGATATAGAATTGCCAAGTTGATATAAGGCTTTTATATTTAAATGCTTTCAGTCTTTTACCCCTACAAATAGGGTCTGAAAAAATTAGTTTCTCATAAAGATGTACAGGTTGATGCAAATAAATGATTTTATGTAAGAAAGTCAAAATTCGAGTTTTCAGTAAATCGTTGAGACTGAGGCCATATAATTTTTTGGAAAACGCAGATACTCGTGCACGTCTTTTTAAACCATATACATAGCGAACGATATTAGGTCCATTCGATTACTGGATAATTTGTACAAATTTGTACAAATTTTTACTGGATGGCGTTCGTTAACACAAATACTCAGTAAACAGAAAGAAAAAAGAGAGAATAAAGTGACAGTTCTATGATGAGAGTTTCTAAATCTTCTTCTTTTTCTTGCAAGTTTTTACTGGATAAATTTTTGCCAGTAAGAATTTGCAAGCATAAAAAAACATATGTTTCGAAAACATATGTTTGTTTATTTTAAATAAAAAAAATTATATTCCCATTATATTATTTTTTGGAAATGCAAAGCAGTAAAACTTTCAAAATAAATTATGGAAAATATAAGAAAATCTTCTAAAAATTGTCTGCTTAAGATTTAACATCAAAAATTCTATTCTTCCATAGCGACCAGTTAAAATTTATTTGTATATTTGGTGTTGTAATCAGCTGTGTCTACAAACTTGCAAATTGTTGCAAATTTTCTGTTCGCGTACATGTTTGGGAAAATTTTAGTTTGAGAGTAAATCTTATCTTACTCTCTGTAAGTTTGTACTGAGTAATTCTTACTGGACTTGACTGAGAAAAGTAATCGAATGGACCTATTATTGAAAACGACGTTTAATTTATTTTCACTTATTGAGTCACAACTGGCAAAGAGTTCACACCCGTACAACAAAATTGGAATAAGGTAAGTTTTAGCAAGCAGTATTCTAATTTTTAATGGTGTACAGTGTTGGGTTCGCCAGAGTGTTCTCATCATGGAGAAAGTTCGACCACATGCATATTTAATATGATCAGACCAGGTAAGGGTATTATTAAAAAAGATTCCTAGATTCTTAGCGGTACTTACAATTTCAATACGTTGATTATTTATTGAAATGTTGGGAATAATTATTTTCTTCGCTAATCGTTTTTGTATAATAAGACACTTAGATTTTTTAGGGTTAATCCCCAGACCATTAGCCGTTGCCCACACATGAATGCGATCAAGTTCCAAATTCAAAGTTCTTACACACTGATCAAGCAAGGTTTCATTGCAACTAATGTAAAGTTGAACATCATCAGCATACATTCTAACTTTACAGTATGTTAGAATATCCGAGAGATCATTAGATCATTATATAGGAAAGCAATTCATTTTTTTTACTATCTAAGGAGAGATGAAAAGTAAATTCTTGTGAATGCATTCAAATATATATTTAAGAAGTGATATTTATGACTTTTGAATGCATTCCCAAGAAGGTACTTTTCATCTCTCCTTAGATAGTAAAAAAAATGAATTGCTTTCCTATATAAAAAAGAACATCCAAGCAATCATTTTTATGACGTGCAAAGCAGACTTAAAGTAGCATAAATCCCTTCTTTCCTATGACAAGCCAATGTTAAAAAAATGCCTTTTTCACCTCAATTTGAACGCATTCGTGCCGAACAAACCAGCAAAAAAATACCTGACCAAGATCCGTAAAATCACCTATATTGTTCGGCACGAATGCGTTCAAATTGAGATGAAAAAGGCATTTTTTTAACATTGGCTTGTCATAGGAGAGAAGGTGTTCATACTACTTTAAGTCTGCTTTGTACGTCATAAAAATGAGTGCTTGGATGTTCTTTTTTATATAGGAAAGCAATTCATTTTTTTTACTATCTAAGGAGAGATGAAAAGTAACTTCTTGGGAATGCATTCAAAATTCATAAATATCACTTCTTAAATATATATTTGAATGCATTCCCAAGAAGTTACTTTTCATCTCTCCTTAGATAGTAACAAAAATGAATTGATTTCCTATATAAAAAAGAACATCCAATATCACTTCTTAAATACATATATATTTGAATGCATTCCCAAGAAGTTACTTTTCATCTCTCCTTAGATAGTAACAAAAATGAATTGGTTTCCTATATAAAAAAGAACATCCAAGCACTCATTTTTATGACGTGCAAAGCAGACTTAAAGTAGCATAAACACCTTCTCTCCTATGACAAGCCAATGTTAAAAGAATGCATTTTTCACCTTAATTTGAACGCATTTGTGCCGAACAGTATAGGTGCTTTTACGGATCTTCCCAGCAAAAAAAAACCGAATGCATTCTACAAGAATGCCTTTTTCACTGCATATAAAGTAGCTATATATGCTGATTTCTTTCTTCCAATAAATGTATTTTAAATGACTTCCAAAATACCATTAATTAAAAATTTTACTTTAATTCCCAGCAAAAAAATACCTGACCAAGATCCGTAAAAGCACCTATACTGTTCGGCACGAATGCGTTCAAATTGATGTGAAAAACGCATTTTTTTAACATTGGCTTGTCATAAGAGAGAAGTTGTTGTTGTTGTAACGGCTTCAAAATGAGAATTTGTAGTTAATAATTCTCATCTAAAGCCGGAGTGGCAATCCTTGCTCGGATAAATTCGAAAATTCGAATACATCCGAATCGTTCCGGCACATAGTCCGATTGCCGTGGGAACCGGGTTATACAGCCCATACTCTGTCGTCAGAGCCTCGCTAGCGTTAACAGGGGACACCATGTCCAAGGTGGACTGTGGGTGAGGTTGGCATTTGGAAATAATTTCCCTTGAAGTTGTTTATGCTACTTTAAGTCTGCATTGCACGTCATAAAAATGAGTGCTTGGATGTTCTTTTTTATATAGGAAAGCAATTCATTTTTTTTACTATCTAAGGAGAGATGAAAAGTAAATTCTTGTGAATGCATTCAAATATATATTTAAGAAGTGATATTTATGACTTTTGAATGCATTCCCAAGAAGGTACTTTTCATCTCTCCTTAGATAGTAAAAAAAATGAATTGCTTTCCTATATAAAAAAGAACATCCAAGCACTCATTTTTATGACGTGCAAAGCAGACTTAAAGTAGCCCAGCAAAAAAATACCTGACCAAGATCCGTAAAATCACCTATATTGTTCGGCACGAATGCCTTCAAATTGAGGTGAAAAAGGCATTTTTTTAACATTGGCTTGTCATAGGAGAGAAGGTGTTTATGCTACTTTAAGTCTGCTTTGCACGTCATAAAAATGAGTGCTTGGATGTTCTTTTTTATACAGGAAAGAAATTCATTTTTTTTACTATCTAAGGAGAGATGAAAAGTAACTTCTTGTGAATGCATTCAAATGTATATTTAAGAAGTGATTTTTATGACATACTTTAAAACCTATTAAAAAATAATTTTTTATACAGGAAATAAATTCATTTTTCCTGTGTTTAAGGAGAGATGAAAAGTAACTTATTGTAAATTCATTCAAATATATATTTAAGAAGTGATGCTTATGACATGCTTTGAAACCAATTAAAAGAATTTAATAATTCTAAAAAATAAAATTAATTTCATTCCGCACAACTAAATCGAAAGAAAGCTAGAAAAAGGTTTCGTTCGTTTTTGTTGTGCAGAATTTGGTTAGCCATTTAATTACATTTTAGTTTTATTTAAAATAAAATAAATAATACGGAATTCAAGTTTTCTTAAAGAGATCGATATTTAAAAGTTATATAAAGTACATTTTTAATTCATTCATTATGAAGTTCAGGTAACATATTAAAAGTAATTTAAATTATTTTTTATAAAAAGAGAACATATTGCAATGGATTGTCAGTATGTTTTAAACATTTATTATTTAAGCCCCTGCAAAAAAAGAAGTCTATTCTCCAATAAATAATATAAACAGATCCACGTGCAAAATAACAGTTTTACGATACACAAAAACGCTGAATTGGGGAAATTCTCTACAGAGTTTGTGGGACGTCTTGTAAAATGAAGTAGTGTACGAATCAAAAACAAACAACTGACAACTCTGATACTGTTGAAAAATTTTGAAGTTTTTTGTTTTTGATTCGTGCACTACTTTGCACATTTTTGTGTATCGTGAAAGTGTTATTGTGCATGTGGAGCTGATTATGTTGTGCTATTAAAGATTTTTTTTTATTTTAAAGCAGCGAGGTTGTATGAGTAGTTATTTTTTTTTTTTTTTGCTGGGGTGTTGAACAAAAAGTTTGTTTACGGTAAATTTTTGCAAATTATTTCATTAGATTTTAAATTTTGTAATATTTACAAAATTTTTTCAGAGATCAATATTTAAAAAAAACATATACATTTTTAAAACATAAATAAAGATGTAAAATTGGTTTTATTAGCAAAAGAAGCATATAAATTAATTGTAAGTAAAAAATATATTTTAAAAATATATCCTGGTTCATATTTAATTATAATTATAGGAACGAAGTTGTGTTATGAATTATCAAATGTTGCGTTATCTAAAAGTGCTATAATTTCAAACAAATTAATGGATATATCAATCACGCAATCCTACATCTTTGGGCAAATGGCAGATACTATGAAGTTTTAAAGAATGCATCCCCTCCAAATATAAAAAGGTATCTACATAGTCTGAATCTAAAAAGATGGGATCTAATATTTATTCTTCGTATAGGGAAGACGTATTGAATTAAAAAATCAACAAGTAAGCTGTAAATATATGATTTAATCACCAATCCAACACATAATTCCAACCCACTGATAAATAAGCTTCGTTTCACTGAAAGTACTTTGTCGGGATACACGACCCGCCTTTTTAAAAGAAATTTTTAAAAAAATTTTAAAATCAAAAAATGTTTTCTTTACTAAATAATAATAATAAAAAATTATAACTAGCTTTAAACTTTTCTAAAATAAATTTTAGCAAACAAGTAATACAAAAAAGTATTTTTAATTTTATAAAATTAAATATTTTTAATCGTATGAAAAGAAATATCGAATCCATTTTAAAGCTATAGTTTTTAATTAATGACATTTTGGAAGTTATTTAAAATAGGTTTATTTGAAGTCATAAATCAGCATATATAGCTACTTTATATGCACTGAAAAATGCATTCTTGTAGAATGCATTCGTTTTTTTTTTGCTGGGATATTTACATCATTTCTTGTTTTGTTCAAGTAATGGGGTGTTTAAATTCCTCTAAGTTTAGAACGCAATACATTTTTAGGTCCATTCGATTACTGGATAATTTGTACAAATTTGTACAAACTTTTACTGGATGGCGTTCGTTAACACAAATACTCAGTAAACAGAAAGAAAAAAGAGAGAATAAAGTGACAGTTCTATGATGAGAGTTTCTAAATTCTTCTTTTTCTTGCAAATTTTTACTGGATAAATTTTTGCCAGTAAGAATTTGCAAGCAGAAAAAACATATGATTAGAAAACACATGTTCGTTTTTTAAAAACAAAAATAAAATATTTTACAATTATGTTATTTTATGGAAATGAATGAATGAAACTTTCAAAATAAATTATGGGAAATATAAGAAAACCTTCTAAGAAGTTTCTGCTTTAGATTTAACATCAAAAAATATCGTCTTTCATAGCGACCAGCTAAAATTTATTTGTATATTTGGTGTTGTAATCAGCTGTGTCTACAAACTTGCAAATTGTTGCAAATTTTCTGTTCGCGTACATGTTTGGGAAAATTTTATTTTTAGAGTAAATCTAGTCTTACTCTCTGTAAGTTTTTACTGAGTAATTCTTACTGGACTTGACTGAGAAAAGTAATCGAATGGACCTTTTATCATATATTTTTTATTTCTGCCATATTATTTCTATTTTTTAATTAATTTTATAACGCAATATTTTTTGTCATATATATTTTTGCCATATTATTGTTACTTTTATATTTTTTGTAAGTAAAACAAATTTTTATTACAAATTGTTTTATCTTGTAGTCTCTTTCAAATGCTCTTATATACAAATTTAATTAATTTTTAAGACTATAGTTTTAAGAAATATTATAAAATAACCTGTTTTTGTTAGTCTACCAACTATATATGGCCCTAAGGGCTCAGTTGGTTTATTTGAATAATAAATAAATAAATAAATAAAATTAAACTCAAATGATTCTTTCTGCAAATTAAAAATTGCAATTTCTTTGAAATTAATGAAATATACATAATAACCAAAGAACATCTTTTGTATTTTGTAACTAGCAATTTTAAATGAAAACATGTCTTTTTAAGTTCAAAAAATACCAAATTGAAATTAAAAAAGTATTACAGTTCTATAATTGTCACCTACTTTAAATGTCGGTGTGCTTTAATTGTCACCCCCCTTTAAAGGTCGGAAAATTTGAATCATGTAGTACTTTAATTGTAACTATGCTTTTAAAATCGTAAAAAATATATTAAATGATTCTATAATTGTCTTTCTAAAGGCACATCGACACGAGAGAGAAAACTTCTAAAGATAGAGCAAAAACCACCTCTAATTAGCTCTATTGTGAATGATTTAAGCTATTTAGAGGTGTTTTTTGCTCTATCTCTAGCAATTTTCCCTCTCGTGTAGATGTGCCTTAAGAAATATATTTATTTTTTCAACTTTAAAATACATTTTTCAAAATGGTCCAGTTGACTATTTAAATTAAAAATTTTGTAACAAATAAATGAAAAAGTAAAGATAAAAGATATTGCAAAATCCTATAAATGTTTAGGAAAGGACACTTTTACGGATGAAATGCTCAAACCAATGTTCAAATTGATCACATAATTTAATCATTTAACGACATTATTGATTGGGCATCTAATTCAAATCAGTCACTAGAAGATTTGTGCGTCCTGCCCAAACTTTCTAACAAAGCACCATTCAAAAGTCTTCAAACCTATGTTATATGCTTAAATTTATGAATTGCATGTTTTGAAAGACGTTGCTTTCTGGTATTTATTCCTTAATTTGTTAAAATTAAAAAAAAAAAAATAAATAAAAAATTGATTCCTAGTATGCTTTAATTGTCTGAAAATTCTATAAGAGTTATGTTTTTTAAAAAATTGAATCAGGGTAGGTGACACTTATAGAACTTTTAGTGTACTTCAAATTAAAAAAACACCATTTGAAATTAAAAAAAAAAAAAATGCGGAATAAAAAAACACAAATGAAATTAAAAAAATACAAATTGTTATTCACAAAATTTTAAATGAAATAAAAAATACCAATACCGTTTAATATTAAAAAAAATCAATTCGAAATCAAAAAACACCATTTGCTATTAAAAAAATACCAATTGAAATTAAAAAAAATATGTATGTATATCAATTAAAAAGCAAAAAACCAAAATAAATTGAAAAATATCAATTGCAATTCAAAAATGCCAAATAAATTAAAAATATAAATTAAAAACATACAAAATGAAATAAAAAAGTATTAATTGAAATTAAATAAATGTAAACTGAATTTAATTTGGTATTTTTTGAGCTTTTTTATTTCGATTTTTTTTTAATTTCAATTGGAATTTTTTTGGCTTTATTTGGTAGTTTTACTTTTAGATTTTATTTGATATTTCTTGAATTTCTAACGGGAGCTTTTGAATTTTATGAATTTCAGATTTTGAATTTTAAAAATTTCATTAAAAAATCGTACTTTTTGTAATGAAAAAAATAGATAATGACAATTTAAAAATAATTAATTAAAAAGCATACAAAATGGAAGGTAAAAAATAAAACAAAACAATAAAAACAAATTAAAAGAAGAACAAAAAACGGCACCTCATCTATAACGATCTGGTATTGATATTGGAAGAAACCAAGACTAGACTTATTTAAACCCCTATGACACTTGCTTAATTTTGTATTGAATAGATATAAGATTGATGAAATTAAACAACAAATATTAGAGAGAGTAAAAAATATAATTTATAAACAAAGTTTTTTCGAACGGAAAATCGCTAAAAATTATCAAAAACCGTTACAAACACGGAAAAAACGCTAGAAACAGAGAAAAACTTAGAAAATTTACAATATTCTTAACAATCAATTACTGATCCCCTGTTTTTCTAAAGCGAAAGGAAATATTCTTCCAGAGGAATGTATTTTATTTTTGTGACCATAACAAAATACACACATTCCTCTGGCGGAATTATTCCGCTCGCTTTATAAAAACAAGTGGGTGAATATAATTTTAAGTTGCACTTACATCTGCACCCAAATCCCGAGATTTCGACTAAAATTTAGACTTCAAGCAAACCCAAGAAACATTTTTACGGACTCTCCGGCACGTACGGAATCATGAATCCGGCTTTTACGGCACGTTAACTGTCCGTAATGTACGTATCCGTCAATGCTTGTACGTATACGGAACATTAACGGACCGTATAAATGGATTTTCGAACACAATACGTTTTAACTCCGTTTTGGTGTATCCGTTTCCGTACCTTTAAATACGGATTTCATCGGTTGCAGTTTGTTTACAAAATAAAAAGTCGGTGAAAATATTATTATAACGAGAATATATGGAGAATATGCAATGGAGGGAATTCTTTCCATCACACCATTAATCAAACAACATCAAGTAACAAGGTAAGATTATTATATAAACTAATTGTTTTGTGTATAACATGTGAGAATTTGCATCGTGTACACAGTAGGGTTTGGGGTTCGGGAATTCCCGGGCGGGAATTCTCGGAAAATCCCGGGAAAAGTTTGCCGGGAATTCCCGGGAAAATAATATATTTTTCCCGGGAAAACGGGAAATTTTAAAAATATTAAATTTTTTTAAATTGTTTTTGTTTCGAATAGGAGTTTTTAATTTTAGTCATAAAAAACATTTTAAATGCCAAAACAAAAATTTCATTGTTAAAATCTTTTAAAACGGAATACATTTATTTGACACACAAATAAAATCTTTGCAAAGTAATTAGGAGCATTTCAACTAATAAAGATTTTTCGCATAACGCTCTTACTATCTAAATTTTTTTAATGTATAATTTAGGTAAAGTCGACTTTAGTTAAAATATTGGGTGGCAGTATACCTTGACTTGGTTTATTTTTGGAGCATTCTGATTGGTTAATTTATTTTCAACCAATCAAAATGTTTGAAAAAAAATATTTTTGTAAGGTTTTCATACACAAAATGAACAAAACCGTTTGATTAAAAATAAAGTCGACTTTAAATTTAAAATACCTCTTTATATTAAGGGTCAATAATTTTATAAGTAACGTTTTCATTAATAAATGTGAAAAGAAAAGACTAATGGTTAACGGTGGTATCTAAATTCGGTAATCCGACATATAAATTTTGTTCCCAAAAAAAAAAAAAAAAAATTGATGGTCATGCAACTTCTCTTGAAGAAAGCAACAACAAGAATAACGTTTCAGCTAAAATTAGCAAAGTACCTGAAGAAAAAAGTTTAAGCTGAATAGGCATTAAAGGTTTTATGGTAGGGCAAACATTTCCTGAAATGGTATTAAAATTAGCCGCAGTCAATCCGCACCATAACTAGATCTTCGTTTATTCGAGAAAGTTTTTATAATAAAAACCTGGCATTGCAAAAAATTGAAACCGATGTAAAGAACATTATATTAAATTACTACAATCATGTAAAATATATCATGATAAAAGAAATATCGAGCAAAATTTCTAACGATAGGAGATTTACTATAATCTTAGATGAATGGACAAGAATATTACAAAAGAGATATTTGAACATATGTATAAACGGAAATAATTCATTTTATAGCCTGGGGTTGGTTTATATATCAGGAAGATGTAATGCTGATGAAATAAGAAGAATTGTAGAAATAAGACTAGAAGAGTTTTATTTGTCTTTGGAAAATAACATTGTGGACACCATATCTAATGGGCCAAGTGTGATGAAACGCTTTGTTTCCGACAGTCCAGTAGTAGGTGCTTTCTGCTGGAATCATGCAATTCATTTGACAGTGCTGCGAGTAATTTATGTGAAATCAAATGTTCAACATTCTGATATTATGTGCGTTCCCGTACGTTACCGCGGGTACCCGCGGGAACCCAAAACAGCCCAAACAACAACAATTTACACGCAATTTTGAGTACGGGAACGCCTTTGGGCTAGTTTGTGTAACTTCGGTAAAGTACGGGAACAGACATATTTTTTACTTTGAATTCTCACTACACAAAATGCTTTTGTACTGAAATAGTGTTTTTTTTTTAACAAAAATTACTTATATAGGTGGTTTTCATTAACAATTTTGTTCAAAAATATTTCCCGGGATTCCCGGGAATCCCGGGAATCAAATTTTTTCATTCCCGTTTCCCATAACTAATTTATTGTCTCTTTTCCATATAGATGTTGGATTTTACTCTGGGTCCCTAAGCGCTGGATAGATAGGTAAACCGACGGGATGTGCTAAATATTGTAATTGTATTAATTAGAAATTTATTAATAGTAATTGTAAATAATAATTATTAATGAATTTATAAAAAAGGAAACAAGTATTGTGTATTTTAAATAATAAACATATGGTCTACTTTTGTGGAAAAAATCGGTAGATACGGACAAGGAAATACTCAGTTTTTCACATGACATAACGGTCCGGCATTGACGGACTTTCAGCGGACTAGTCCGTTTTTAACACGACATAACGGTCCGTCATTGACGGATTTTCAACGGATTCGAATCAGTTTCGATGTTGCTTATGTTCCGTTTTCTGGTCCGTATACGGATCCAGAAAACCGTACGTATACGGAGTTGGATTCCGTTTATGACGGATCGAAAATGGTGCGTAAACGGAACGAATTGTTTGTTGGGAAATCTCATGTGAAATCCCGAGATTCCCCATACAAATGAAATCCCGTAAATTCGCAAGATATGTAAGAAATCTCATGAAAATCTCACAAATGTTTAGACTTTCATATAATACAATCAATATATTGAAAAATCAGGCTTCTAGCTTGTCGTCCTTACAAAAAAAAGAATTTACTAACATATTTTGCGTTAGATCTTTACATAAAATAATGTAAATTGTACTCCGCCAATGAATAGAATGGTTTTTAGTAATATTTTAAATTTAAGGTTAATTTTTATGGTACTTTGGAAATGAACGCAACATTAAAGTTAAAATTGTACCCCTAAATTCATAAACGCTTTGTAAAATTATAGGAGGTTTACTGAACAAATTTTGTATGAAAATGACGTTTTGTAAACCTGCTATAATTTTACAAAGCATTTATGAATTGAGGGGTTAAAATTTTTTTACCGTTTATCATTGATGTTCCTGATATGCAAGTATGATTGTACTTTTTGCACATGACCATAGATTTACACTGTTCTCAAATATTTGTGGAGAACACCCAATTAAAAACTTCACCGCACGTCCCTGACTACAAGTTACTACTTTTTCTTCAGCTTGAAAATATCAATACAAAAAGTATACAAAACTTTCCAATTGTAGTAAAAATAGTAAGAATTTCGAGTAAACGAACACACTGAATGTGTTTTATTTGAGTAAGTTTTGATTCATAGAATAAGAACCCTCAAAAAAATATCCAAATTTTGCTGGCTGGGATACCAATAAAACATCCCCAAGAAACATTTTTACGGAGTCTCCGGCATGTACGAAATCATGAATCCGTCTTTAACGGCACGTTTATGGTCCGTAATATAAGTATCCGTCAAAGCTTGTACGTATACGGAACATTAACGGACCATTTAATCGTTAACTCCGTTTTGGTATATCCGTTTTCGCACCGTTAAATCCGGACTTGATCGATTTTAGTTTGTTTTCAAAATAAAAGACCTTAATTATTAAAAAGCCTAAAGCTCAACCCTTCATTCGTTGAAAATATTATTGGAGAATAGAGAATATCCAATAGAGGGAATTCCTTCTACCACACCATCAATCAAACAACTTCAAGATACAAGGTAAGGTTGCGTTTACACTTGCATCGAAATCCCGAGATTTCGCTATTCACCACTCTGAAAAAACAATGAAGAAAAGCATATTAATGTACAAATTTTAAAAAAGTACACATAGTTAGCTCTAATAAATACATTTTATAAAAAATTAACGTTTATATGCTTTCCTTCATTGTTTTTTGAGAGTGTTGAATAGCGAAATCTCGGGATTTCGATGCAAGTGTAAACGCAACCTAAGATTTATAAAATTTAATACGTGTTTCACAATGGTTTGTATAAAGGTTCAATTAGACGTGCCATAACCATAACCATATAAAACAGCTGTTCAAACCAATCTTATGGGCTACAATGTATACGATTATTGGTGACATGCCATAACGCCATAACCGTAACCGTAGAAACCAATTGAATTTTGGTTTTCTGCTATGGCGTTATGGTTACGGCTATGGCGATATGGCACGTCTAATTGAACCTACATATGTAAATTTGCATCGGAAATCAATCAATTAAGCCTGGATCAGCCAGACGTAAACGTAAACGTATCTCTGCATAGCTGAATTAATAAGTTAAATAAGAACAGAAGATGTGCTGTGTTTTTTGTTTCATTCTTATGCATTCAATATAGAGCAGACGTAAATACACAACAAAAATCTGTTGTGAATAGAGAAACCATAAATAATTTGTTTCTTTTGCATACAGATGTTCGATTTTATTATGGACCCCTATTGCGAATTGATGCGCTGCATAGAGAGGTAAATCGAGCCGGATATACTAAATAGTTCAAATGTAGATAATCAATATCATTATTAATAAATCTGTAAAAAAGCAAAAACCTACTATATATTCAATTTAAATTAGTAAATAAATGTATGGTCAATTTAGGTATTATATACAAGTCCGTTTTTGTTAAAAAAAATGGTACAGATACTGACCAGATACAGAAGCACACCGTTTTTACACGACATAACGGTCCGCCATTGCCGAACTTTCAATGGACTTGTCAGTTTTTCACACGACATAACGGCCCGTCATTGACGGACTTTCAACGGATTTGAATCAGTTTCAATGTTCCTTAAGATCGGTACGTAAACGGAGTTGGATTCCGTTTGTTTGGTCCATACGTATGAATTTGGTATTACAAGTAATGCAAGGGTAAGGTGTAAGGGTCCAAGGTAATGCAAGGGTAAACGGTTTGATATATTACCCCTGGTACCCATATATTACCAAGGATTTGCTGTAACTTATTTACATGAACTTCCAAGCAATAGTGATAACTAGTAGTGTAACCAATTAAACTCTATTCTAACAAGCTCATATGAAAAATGTATAGTTTTATACCTCGTTGTGTGCGATGTATGTGTAAGAAAATACTATTTTTGTCATTTTTATGCTCCTGCCGATTTCAAAATAAACTACTTATTGATAAACATTTGGGATGGTTTTTCACAATACCTCTGGTAACTGAAGCTCTTGCTCAGCTTCAATATTTTTACTGTCAATTGTGTCCATTCTTCCTCCTGCTACAAAAGGAATGATAGATGCTTGTAATACCACAGTACTGCCCAACAAACAAATCGTTCCGTTTACGTACCGTTTTCGGTCCGTCATAAACGGAATCCAACTCCGTTTACGTACCGTTTTCCAGATCCCTATACGGACCAGAAAACGGATTTTAAGGAACATCGAAACTGATTCGAATCCGTTGAAAGTCCGTCAATGACGGACCGTTGTCGTGTAAAAAACTGACAAGTCCGTTGAAAGTCCGTCATTGACGGACCGTTTACGGACCGTTGCGTCGTGTAAAAAACGGACAAGTCCGTTGAAAGTCCGTCAATGACGGACAAAAAAACGGACTTGTATATCTATCTAAATTGACTAATTTTTTTTTTTTTAATGGATTTATTAGTAACGATATTATTTACATTTACACTATATTTAGTACATCAGTTTACCTTTGAGTTTACCTCTTTATCTAGCGCATCAATTCACGACAGTCACCCATAATAGAATCGATCATCTACATGCAAAAGAAAAAATAAATCAGTTATGGTTTAATTGATTGCATTTACGATGGCGTTTTACTCGAAACAACAACAATTTACACACAATTTGGGAAAAATTGCGTAGCCGCGTTAACGTACGTGGAACAGAGCTTTTGTTATAAAAACAAAGGATCTTACATAAACCACAAGCCATTGTAAAACACGCACTGAATTTTATTAATCTTACCATCTAATATATGTATGCGACTTGATGATGTGTTAATTGTGTTAATTATTCTAGCTACCGCCACCAATTTATCGCCACAAAAAGTTTTTAAAAGAATTTAATTGTTTTTATTTTGAACACAAATTAAAATCCATTAAGTCCGTATTTTACGGTACGAAAACGGAATTAAAACGTATTATGTTCGAAAATCCGATTACACGGTCCGTTAATGTTCCGTATACGTACAAGCTTTGACTGATACGTGTATTACGGACCGTTAATGTGCCGTAAAAGCCGGATTCATGATTCCGTATGTGCCGGAGTGTCCGTAAAAATGTTTCTTGGGTGGTTTACATACATCTGTCCAATACCAGATCTGATGCTTTCTTTCACTTTTCTTAACTCCCGTCTAAAGCAGGACCTATAGATTGTATTTTTTTAAGATTATCCACATTTGCCTCTGGTTCCATTCCTCTATATTTGACCAACAATTTCTGATATGATTGATCTTTTAAAAAGTGGTTTGTCTACTTGGGGTTTTTGGTTTACCAGACCTCTGGTAGGCTTCGAAGTAATTCGAAAAGTTCTACCATTCTTTTAACTATCGTAGTATCTTCCATACAAGTAACCATCTTCTACAAAAAATATAAAATCATTAATTAATTATTCTTTTTCACAAAATTTTCTTTGTAGAACTTACAAAAAACACCGAACAATTTCCATTGTTATTGTTGTCGTCTAGAGCGCCAACCAAAATGACACTAAAATGTGTAGCACTCTGATAAAAAGCGCTAAAAACAAAACCCATAAAAGTCGTCGTGTTCGCGAACGATGTTTGACACTGCCGCCAAGATGTTTGACATATACTTTAGAACTTGGCAGCACTTGCTATTATCAATATATGACAGTCAAACATTTTTTTTAATTTACGTTGTTTGGGTGGAAAATTTTTGCAAAAAACTTAAAGTATTAAAAATAAATGACCGGTTAATAAATAAAAAGTAATTAAATAATATAACATTGATACAGTGAATTATAAAGTATACAAAGCAATGTTTTTTATAATGAGATAAAATTTAAATTACAACAAAATTTGTCAACAAGTGACAAAACAGATAAAAACTAATAAAAAGCAAATTGTTTTTAAAAAAATAATAAAAAGGAGTATAAACTAAAAATAAAGAAATAAGTAATTTCGAAATTATTGAAAAGTACTCTGTGATCTTAAAGAAAATATAATAAAAAACTACACAATCCTACTATTTTAATGTGGAAAAACGAAAAAAGTTGTACACCGCCATCACCGACCTTCATGCAACCTTCATCATTTCACGTAGTCTTTATCTACACGGCACAAAGGTGCTCACGTGTATAATCAATTGATATTCTCTGTTTTTGTTTTTTGTAACGTTAATGGAATTGAATTCCTTGACTTCAAAGTTCTCAGCAAACATCATTTAAATACCTACTACCAGCCAACAACTCCCACACCCATTCTTTTAAAATGCCAAAGTGGCTGCTAAGTAACGTTAAATAAACAAACTATTTTAATAATTTTTTAGTTATAAATTAATTGAAATACACAAAAACATTATGATCCCTATGAAAGACTATCAGTTATTACGCGACTTTTGTTTTGTATATAACAATAATTTCAATATCAAGTTTATAAATTTCATAAGAATTTAAATTAAGTCTGTGAAGTGCTGACCTGGTGATCCATTGTTGTTACTAACATTGTTTGTGTTTTTTAACTGGCGTTTTTGCATTTTTATCAGCTCTCTAAGATCACGGTTCCCAAATGGGGGTCCGTAGCAGAATTCCAGGGGGTCGCGAAGAGATTCGACAAAAAACATAAAACAAGTTATTAAAAAAAACAACTTTTTGTTTATAATTTTTAAATTATTTAACAAAATATTGATTTGAAAAATGTTTTTTTCCTTATCCTGCTTAAAATTGACCATCATTTAAAATAAGCAGGTGCTTTTATTAATTTTGCGCCATAATCAAAAGTTAATAGGCTTAATTCTTTAATTCACTTTTTAAAAATTAATGAAATTTGGGTTAAATTACATTCCGTAATATCATTCTTATGGAATTAATTCGATAGGTTAATTCTCGATAGCTTTAAATTATATGAATTAATTCTATTTTTATTGTATTCCAATTTAATGAAACTAAAATTACATGAATTCATTTAGTAAAAATATGAATGACCTAGTGACTTCAAATGCAATGAAATGTGCAAAGAAATTTGAAAATAACACACAAAGCAACAACAAAATTATTTTCGTTGTTGTTGTTTTGTGTGTTATTTTCAAATTTCTTTGCACATTTCATTGCATTTGAAGACATTAGGTGATAAATGATTTGTTTTCATTCATTCCCAGCAAAATTTCAGTAATGGGTGCTCATTATTAATATCTAAATAATAAGCAGTAGAATTAGGGTCTACTGCTTATAATTCGGTGTCAAAACTCATTATTTTTGTTCGACAAGGTCGTTTTTGTAAGTAGTTGTCCATATTCGCTGCATGAAAAAACGAACAAAATTTGTTCACCCGCTTACCCGCTGCATTACAAAAGTATATGAAATAAGTAGTTACCAAAATAAGTAGTTATTTGTGTGCTTATACGCAGTTAAAAAATAAGTGGTTACAAGTTGTTATATAATTCGACTTATATACTTACTAGTGGTTAAAATATAAGTAGTTACCAAATTCACATTATCTTTATAAATAAATAAGTAGCCGCGCGTAAGCTAGACTGCTTATAAAAACGGCTTCGTCTAACAAAAATAACTAGAACTGACGCCGAATTATAAGTAGTAACAAATTTTAGTTTCATTAATAACGACTTATTTGGTAATGAAAGATTTTGCTGGGTTTAGGTAAATAAAAAATTTTAATTTGCAATTACAATCTGAAATACAAATTAAAAACATTTAAAATTCAACTAACATAAATAAATAGTATTGTATGCTTTGTTATAGTGAATGATAATAAAATTTCTTTATTCAATTAGTAAAATGGTGAATGAATATGCGATTTGAATGATTCAAGTTGGGAATTCATTCAATACTTATTAAAGCTTTGGAAATGAAGCTTATGAATGAATTCTTTACGAATGGTTTAACGGAATGGTATATATACATTTTTAAATTCGGAATTAAATTTTTCGTGATTTAAGCTTAATTGAATTAAGTATTCCGAAGCTCTGGCCATAATTTATAAAGTACCTCTCGCTCAACACTGGTTTGGTGGTCTGCGAGCGAGTAGAATGTCTCAAAGGGTCCGTTAAGCAAAACTTAGTGGGAACCGCTGCTCTAAGAAAACATGTATTGAAAAATTCTTTTTTAACTTATTTTATTTTAAAACTGATAACAAATCTTTTAATTGCTGTTTTTTTGCGTAAATATTTAGTTTGTGCGTAAATGCTAATTTTAATCTTTATTATCATGATTTTATAATTTTTAGATAACTATTTAAATAAAACCAATATTATATAGTTTACCATTACAATATGTCTATTTTTAATATTTAATTTAATATTTTAATATATTCTAATATCTAACATATACGAATGCTGAAAAATAATGCCTTAATTTAAATTTGTTAAATCAGTAATGCTTTAACTGTTTAAAGTTGTGCTCCTTAGGAGAATTTCGAAGTTAAAATATTTTGTTAATATGTTTATCTCTTTAATATTGCAAATATTTCGATTTAAAATATAATTTGTTTTAAAAATATTTATCGAAATTTTTGGCTTGCTGTCATCCTGCGAAAGTTAAGATCTATCACCAAACATAAAAAAAATCCGCGCTGTTCTGAGTTTCGAATCCACATTAAAAATTCTAAAGTTACACATTCTCAGGCGCGGATCCAGGATTGCTCAAGGGAGGGGGGGGGGGGGGCTTAACATTTTTTATATCTTATATAGTAGTCATATCTATAGATATTTTATGAACTAGAAGTAGAGGTTTTAATACATGTTTTAGCATAGGTTTGCTAAGTTGTTCCAAAGAATACCAAACAAGGGTTCGGAAAAATCTGTCTAAACCCATTTCGAAATTTTTTTAACATTCAGTTAGTTATTTGTCAGTGAAAATCTGTTTTATTAGTGTGGTCCTCTATCTTCTTAACGATTTTATCAATATAGCTTCTAACTTAAGACAACTGTCGGTTGAGTTAAAGTAAAGCTTATTCGGTAATTTCTTATAAGAACCCACAAAAACATTGCAAGAAAAGTAATACAATGGGTAATAATACAAAGTAATACAATGGGAATTATATAAATATACATAAAATAGTACAAAATTACACCGTAGTAATATAATATATAGTTCACTAAAAATAATTTTATAGATTAATAGATTAATAAGGACTATATTTTAAAAAAATTTTAATAATGACTATATTTTAAAACAATCTTAATAATGACTATATTTTAAAACAATTTTAATAATGGCTATATTTTTAAAAATGACTATATTTTAAAACCATTTTAATAATGGCTATATTTTAAAACAATTTTAATAATGACTATATTTTAAAACAATTTTAATATTTACTATAATTTAAAACAATAAAATATGAAAGAAAAAAAAACTGAATTCCGCTAAAATGCAATTTCTGGAACCAAACTAAGGCAAATCCAAAACGGATTTATTTATTTTATAAATCCATTTTGGACCTAGCCCAATCCAATTTCTGAGACCACATCTCTACAAAATTCAATGATTTTCCCCCATAATACACTATCGAACACGTACTGGTCCCGATAAAAAAAAAAACTAAATTTCCAAAATTAAAAACAAAACTTGGACCCTTCAACAAAATAAAATGTCATAAAGAAGTTAAGAAATCTCAGTACAGAATCCGAACAATTTTTAAGAGAAACAATCTCTAAAATCGCCGACTTAGTACGTTTCAAAATCATTTAAAAAGGAAATAATATTTTTATAGCAAACATAATGGAGATTCTGATACGAAAAAAATTCTCACAATATGGTAATAGGAATACGCCGTAAATTGTAAAATTTTTTGCAGTGTCTGTGAATCTTTTATAATAAAAATTACTCCAATTCCTACAACTTTCATATCGAAAATAGAATATAAAAAATGTTCCAGTGTCACAGTTTTTCGAATACAAAAATGTTTCCAAATCTAATAGGTTTAATATAGAATCAGTGCCTAACGGGCAGTTTTATAATCAGAACTAGCATCTTTAAAAATTTCTTATTAAGAAATATTTAAGAAAAACAAAATTTCTTACTTAAAAATATATACCCGGGTAAAAATCTTAATATGGTGTCATACATAATTATATCTTTTTTGATAAATCCCCATATACAACGACATACTAATTGATCCGAAAAATGGGTCATCTACATGTGTCAAATTATATCAAATTAGATATAATTTGATACAGTTTGATCCGAGATTTGTCCATATCCAGGACATCAAATTATATCTAATTGTCTGATAGTAGGCATACTTTTTATGCATACCAGCTATTAAATTGAGATTGAAATGTCTATGGTTTTAATAATTTTGAAGATCCAAATTTTAAAACATAAAATAAAAATTTATTTGTTTTTATTTATTATTCGTACACTCAGGGAATTATGTAGGTAAAATCAACTGCAAATGACAGTTAAAATAACTGCATTTGCACTTAAAAAGGTGTAGACTACATTTGTAGTTAAATTAACTCCAATATGAAGTAATTTTTAACTGTTAAAAATCAACTGACAAATGTAGTAAAAACAACTACAAATGCAATTGAAACAACATACATGCAAATTATTGTAAAACTGTACAAACAACTTGCAAATGTAGTTAAAAAACCATAAATAAAAAATTTTTTTTTTAATTATTAATTTAATAAAAAAAACAAATTTATGTAAACACTATTAACTTAATTTTATTCTATAATAAATTTAAAATTGAGAAATCAAAATTTACACTTAATGTCACTTATTTTCACTATTAAGATATTGTTGTACATGTCCGTCTGTGAGGGATGAAATATGCTATTGTTTGGCTTCCTTTTTTTCTCCAGGTAGAAAGGGATGAGAATATAAAAGAACTGAAAGAAAATAAATACAATATTTTTTTAACATTCCCCGTAAATAAATTTATATTATAAAACTTACCTTATTATTTTAGTAATTTAATAAAAAATATATAACCTTTTCCGTATTACGCGTGCTCACTCTTTGGCGTTGTTTTATGACTAAGACAAGAGAAAACATGTTATATTCATATTCTTTCACTAGAAATTTCTAAACAAGTGATTCATACACATACTTCTGTTTGCTTCGTGTGTGTGCATACACACTTGAAAATTTAAGTATTTGTAAATAAAATTCAATACAACTGCATAAAATAAATATTACTACAATGTAGTAATTTTTGTTTAAAAAAATAACTGTCAAAAATATTGAAAAATTTTGTTCTAAGTAAATTAACTACAATTGTAGTTAAAATACCCACGTAGAAAAATACAAACGGCACAATGTTGGCCCGGTATTGGAGGCGGTAGTACATGTACTGGCAATGCGTCGGATTTTTAACGTTCACTGTACTGGCATGTTGTCGAAATGATAACACCAATAAACGCTTGGCCGTAGTAATTTCCCAACGTTGGCGCAGGCTTGGGATTTTATTTTTTTGGTATTATCCCAGTACATTTAATAACAACCCAGGTAGAAATTGCCGACGTTGCAACAAAAATTGTACTGGGAGAGCACTGTTTTTTACGAATTGGCGGTACTACTTAAAACTTGCTTTGCCAGTACTGTTTTCTGAAAATTAACGAACTTTTTTAATTAAATTAAAATTAATTAAATTAAAATTAACAATTTTATAAATTTTATGTATTTTTGCATCTTTTATACAATTATTTATGTAAGAGAGACATAACCATTCTTTTCTTGTAAAGTTTCGACAAAATGTGTGATGTACACTAAAAGGACAGCAAAGTACTAGCAAACTACTAAAATTGTTATTAAATGTACTGGGATAATACCAAAAAATTAAATCCCAAGCCTGCGCCAACGTTGGGAAATAACTACGGCCAAGCGTTTATTGGTGTTATCATTTCGACAACATGCCAGTACAGTGAAAGTTGAAAATCCGACGCATTGCCAGTACATGTACTACCGTCTCCAATACCGGGCCGACATTGTGCCGTTTGTATTTTTCTACCTGGGAAATTTAGTAGTTTGCTAGAACTTTACTGTCCTCTTAGTGTACATCACAGATTTTTAATGTATTCTTTCGAAACTTCACAAGAAAAGAATGGCGATGTCTCTCTTACATAAATAATTGTGTAATAGATGTAAAAATACGTAAGATTTATAAAATTGTTAATTTTAATAAATTAAAAAAAGCTCGTTAATTTTCAGAAAACAGTACTGGCCAAGCACGTTTTAAGTAGTACCGGCATTTTGTAAAAAACAGTGCTCTCCCAGCACAACTTTTGTTGTAACGTGGGCAATTTCTACCTGGGTAACTACAACCGCATTACTTCATAAATAACTGTCATGTAGTAACTGCAGAACTTTTCTGAGTGTACGCATCATTTTTTAATATGGTTTTACATGCAAAAACATCACGTCCAAATTATTTGGCTATGGAGTAAGTAATTAACTCTGAATTTGCAGATAACTAAATTTTATGTTAAACTATATATTAATTTGTATGCGATTATATAGAAAGTTATATAAAATTAAAATATATTTTTAGTACGACGACACATACAGTGTTATAAAACTTAGTATCAAATCATAAATAATCATATCGATCACTACATATAATTTGATTAGTTTTATAAGGCTTATGTAGTTATATATGGAGTCAGATTTGGGGATATGTAATAATATCAATTACCGTACAAAAAATTCGTTGAAAAAATAATATCAGATGTAGTTGTATATAATGATATATGTCTTAATGTTACTCCATTCATTGTCAGATATAGCCCAATCACATTATATATGACAATATATAACTATTTTTACTCGGGTAAGAAAAAATCAACCTTTGTTCTGACTATGAAACTGTCCCTAATTATTACAACTTTTGAATAAAGAAAATCATTTTACAAGAAGAATGAACTAAAATTTTAAAGGCTTCCCATACGAAAAATTTGGAAACAAAACCTTTAATTAAATAAAATAAACAACTAGCGATTAAACTATCACGATGGGTTCTTTCCGATCTTAATAAAACTCGGATATGTGATAGAGTTCTGCTGCAAAAGTTGCCAAATATCCAAATCTCAATAAAACCTTCTGTTCTTACCCGGTAACGAGTTTTATAAGAAGCTAAGGTATGCGATTGAAGATTTCCTAATTTTTTATTATATAACGAATTATTTTGGCAAGGATATGTCGATTGAGGTAACTTCCTACAAACACTGATTAACTCTACACACAGAGAGTTTTGCTCGACGAGTTTTAATAAAATTTTTCATTAAAATTATGAAATTTTATTAACAAAATAAATAAACACAAATTGATGAAAAAGCTTCATATACTTTATGAAACCTTTTCATTGAGTGTTTGATGCTTTTCATAAATAAAAGGAAATTTCCATATATTTAGATAGAATATTGTTCTACCTCAAGTCCAAATTCTAATATGATAGCGTCATATTAGGTTTTTGTTATTTCAAAAAGGTTGATAATTTTAAAGATAGACAATACAATTATTTCGTGGGCATCATTACAACTCTTCAGTTGTCCGCAATAAGAAAATTATAACTTGAGCATTACTTACGGATGAGAGTGTCATCCTCAATTTTAAAAAATATTTAAAAAGGTCTGTTAAGAGGTTTTAAAAGTAGTGCACTTAAGTTTAAAAAAGAAAAAAGTTGTAGTATTCACTTTAAAATAAAAGGTAAGTTTTATAGTCAGAACTAAGCACGATTCTTTTCTTAAATATATCTTAAGTAATTTCGTTTGAAATCTATCTTTGTTCTGACAATAAAACTGGCCCTAAATACTAATTTTTCGGTAAAATGCCTCAAAACGCTTGTTTAATTGCAAAAAATAGTTAATAGTTTGATAATAATTATGCAAAAAAACTATTGAGAACTATCCTGCACAAAAGAGATTCTTGAATCCAAGAATCTACACAAAATCTCAAAATTAAAAATGTTTAATGTCAAATTCTAAAATGTATGTTTACTAAATTATTCATGTTTTCCATTATAGCATTATTTGAAAAAAAAATTTTTTTTCGTCCTCAAGTGGGGAGTTTCAGCCCCATAGCCCCCCCCCCCCCCTTGTATCCGCGCCTGCACATTCTGAATGTTTTTGCTGTTCTGTAATCCACATCCTATTTTTTTTTTTTTTATTTCGTGTAGAAAAAGCTTGGTGTTGAACGATTTTTTTTTTGCCTCAAGTAATATATAAAACTTTATTTTAAACTTTGTCTATCAATTCTAAAATTAATTCAAAACAGCAAATTTCCGATATTTTTAATTCCGAGCTATTTTACGAATTCACTGTAATTAAAGAGTTTCAGAACTCAGAACTAGTCGAATATCTGATTACTATCATTTCTGAAAATTATTCATATTTTCAGAATTCAAAAACCCAAATTAAACAAACGTGTGTTAAACGTTAAACGTACACGGCAATATTTTTCTTCCAAAATAACAACAAAAACTTTAAATGTGGGCATTTCCACAAAAAGGTCCACCGTGACCGAAAAATTAAAACCGACAAAAAATACATTCTGAATTGTATTAATAAAAAAATTACTGAAATATAATTAAATTGAGGAGTCCAAAGCTTATCTTATATTATAAAAGGGACTACAAAGTTGCGTTCAGGTTTTGTGCAACTTTTTTGTTTTTAATAACATTTTCTCCTTATTTTTACTTGTTTTAAGGTAATGATTAAGTACACTCTTATGACAAGTCAAGGAATTTCATTCAAATTCATATTTTTTCTCGATAGTCCAAAGCTAATATACCCTAAATATTTATCCGAATCATCAAATTCAAAACAAAATGGCATCGATTTAAAAACCTTATTTACCTATGGAAAAGCTTCGAGTTCTGTGACTATTTGCAAAATAACTATCTCACATATATTTTTGTGTTTTATGGTAACCGAAACGTTGCGGTTATCGGTAAGGGTAACGCTATTTCAGATTATTTCAGTAACAGTATTTTTTATTTTTTTTTTTTTTTTTTATTTATTTATTTAGTAGCATTTAAAATACTTTACAAATTATTCCTATTAAATTTTAAATACAAATTTAGCTAAAAGCTCTGTGGTATATTATATTTTACAAATTGTGCACTTTCCTTTCTAAAAAAAAAAAACATTTATATTTAATTCGCTTTTAACATTGTTAGGTAACATATTATATAAATTTAGACCTTTATAAAATATGGATCGTTGCATTGCATTCGTTGTTACTCGTTGTATCCTAAAGTTTTGTGCGTTTCTAAGACCATATGGCTGTACTTCTCCAACGTATCTTAATTGTTCACATAAATACTGCGGTGCATTCCCCATCTTCATTTTTTGAATAAAATTTAGCGTCTTTAACTACAGACGTTTTTGTATATTAAGCCATTTTAGAGTATTAAGCATATATTGTATTGACGTAAAGAAAACGCTATTTCATTTATTTCGGTATCGGTATTTTAAGGATAACGGTTTTTTAGTTATTTCGGTAATGGTATTTTAAGGATAACGGTTTTTTGATTATGTCGGTAACGGTATTTTAAAGTTAGCGATATTTAAGTTATTTCGCCAACGGTATTTTAAGGATAACGGTATTCAGTTATTTCGATTGATCCTGCAATTTTTTTTACAAAAAACAAACGAGATGAAAAACAGAACCAATTTACCAACTTAAAGTACGAAAAATACTCAATAACCACGAGCAATTACCAAAAGCAAATCTTTGAAAATAACGGTAACGGTATTTTAGGGGTAACTGTGTTTCATTTATTTCGGTAATGGTATTTTAAGGGTATCGATATTTCATTTATTTCGGTATCGGTATTTTAAGGATAATTGTATTTCAGTTATTTAGGTAACAGTATTTTAAGGATATCCGTATTTCGGTTATTTGGGTAACGGTATTTTAGGGGTAACGGTAGTCAGTTAAAAGGGTTTTGAATCGTCAACGATATTTTAGCGGCATTGCCTGACAACCCTGGTTTTAAGTGCATATTTTTTATGTTTTTAATATTTGCCTTTTTTAGCTGCATATTTTTTAAGCGTATATTTTCGATTTTTAAGTGCATGAAATTCCTTGCCCTAATGATCATTAATGACTCAGAAATGAGCTCCAAATACATAAACATTTTTCAACTTTTTCCTATGAAAGTGGTCCGTCCAAAAGAGCCCCCTGTGTAGGTACTCAGAAATGACTCAGAAAAAAGAACGTATAAAATCGAAATTTTCTTCATAAATGTAAATAATTTTGGAAGACAACTTTTTGGATTGTTTTCTGAGTGTTCATATTTTTTACCAAAAAAGAGTGTTTTAAATCATTTAAAAATCTTATTGATGAGTGCAGACATTCAATTAATTTGTAAACAACCCAGCCAGCAATTTCGGAGCGCTCATAAATAAGATTCTTTAATTGCTCATAGAAATAATTATTGTTTTTTTGAAAACACTCTTTTTTTTTGTAGAAAATATGAACCTTCAGAAAACAATCCAAAAAGTTGTCTCTACAATCTTAAAAGCTGTCTCAAAATGAGGGTTCATTTTTCGGACTCCAAGAAGATTCCAAAATTATTTAAATTTATGAAGGAAATATCGATTTTATACGTTCTTTTTTCTGAGTCATTTCTGAATACACAGGGGGCTCTTTTGGACGGACCACTTTCATAGGAAAAAGTGGAAAAATGTTTATGTTTTTGGAGCTCATTTCTGAGTCATTAATGATAAAAATACGGCAATTTTATCTTTCTTCTGTGGCAATCCCTTACATAGCTCCAAATAAAGACAATCAGACAGATTGTTTGCTCACTGGTCAGACTTGATCAGTCTCCGTCTTTAACGGAGAAAAATAGAATATTCAATTATGTATAAGTTTTACTAATCCAAGTCATGATTAATCAATTAATCATTATTTTGAATAATCGGAATAACTGATTAATCCATTAATCCTAGTTTTGATTAATCAAAATTGTTGATCAATCGATTGATTAATCAGAATTTTGATTAATCAGGAAGTTTGATTAATCGATTAATCGCACATCCCTAGTTAAAACTATTATTTTTGCAAAAATAATACTCTTTAAAACTTAAAAATATATTTAGGTTAGTTATTTTGCAAACAGACGCAGAACTCGAAAATTTTCCATAGGTCAATAAGGTTTTTAAGAATGTTTATTTTGACTGAATCAAAATATGAAAACGTATCAACTTTTATATTTTTTTTTTTGCAAAATATGCATCAAAAAGGCACCAAATATGCATTTAAAGTCAAAATATGCAAAAACATGCATTTTTCACAAAATATTCAAAAATATGCAACTAAAAATCGATTCCATTTTGTTCTAAATTTGATGATTCGGATAAATATTTAGTTCATATCAGTTTTGGACTATCGAGAAAAAACATGCATTTGCCTGAAATTCCTTGCCCTAATGATCATCTTTGTTTGCTGGGATGTTAGTTTTTTAAATTTGTGTTTTTGTTGTTGAAAAATAATAAATAAAATTAAAAAAGCATATTAATTAATGCAAAATAAAAAAATAATCACTGTAAACGTGATTTTATTTTAAAATCTGCTAAGTTTTGCAATTTTTTTTATAGGATGGAAAATATTGGTCAATTAATTTTATTTATATTTTTCTAATAACATTTAAAGTGTAAAAAATTGAAATAAATTACATTGACCGTGTGTGCTCGGCTTAAGAGTTGTTTTTTTTTTAATTGAATCGGGGTAGGTGACAGAACTTTCAGTGTGTTTACCTTATCTAATTCAATACCGTATCTTTTTTCGAATTTAAATACTGACCCAGCAAACAAAGATGATCATTAATGACTCAGAAATGAGCTCCAAAAACATAAACATTTTTCCACTTTTTCCTATGAAAGTAGTCCGTCCAAAAGTGCCCCCTGTGTAGTCAGAAATGACTCAGAAAAAAGAACGTATAAAATCAAAATTTTCCTCATAAATTTAAATAATTTTGGAATCGTCTTTGAGTCCGAAAAATTAACCCTCATTTTGAGACAGCTTTTTAGATTGTAGAGACAACTTTTTGGATTGTTTTCTGAGGGTTCATGTTTTCTACCAAAAACAGAGTGTTTTCAAAAAAAACTATAATCATTTCTATGAGTTATTTAAGAATCTTATTTATGAGCGCTCCGAAATGGCTGGCTGGGGAATTAATAAAATTTTTTAAAATAGACAGTTTCAAAATATAACGAGATATGACTACATATGCTAGATATAATGTTTTTTTGATCGGGATTGTTATTATTACACTGTGAGACAAATGGTAGGGGTCAGTGATCGGGATGGGTTCAAACTACCGGGGAAAGTTATATCGGTAATAAAGAAGTTATACGTGTCCCGGCGTTTCGCTGGGTCACCCCTAGGAATCGAGATATATCGATTTGACCTTTGGTGGCCTTTTTTTTGACATAACTCGAGAACCACTAGTCCGATTTTGCTCAAACAATTTAAAAAAAAAATTAAAATATACAATTCCTTTAATCTGTTCATATAACGTTTTTCTATATACTCAACAGTTTTGCCGGTAAAAATAAATGTATGAAGAAAAAAATATTTTTTGCCTAAAATATTAAAAAAAAGTAATAAACAAAAGGTTATTGATTTTTATGGTAGCGGTAACAAACATTTATTTTTACCGGCAAAGCTGTTGAGTATATAGAAAAACGTTATATGAACAGATTAAAGGAATTGTAATTTTTAATTTTTTTAAAATTGTTTGAGCAAAATCGGACTAGTGGTTCTCGAGTTATGTCAAAAAAAAGATATATCTCGATTTCTAGGGGTGACCCAGCGAAACGCCGGGACACGTATAACTTGTTTTTGACCGATATAACATTTCCCGTTGGTTTCATCCCATCCCGATTTTGACTGTCGCATAGTGTTATTATTTCTTTATTTTCTCAATATTACATTGGTTTTACATTTTTATAGTAATATGTGTACAGATTAATTTATCAAAGCACGATATAATACTAATAGTTAACATTATTTTATATATAACTTAATATACTACAAACTTTCTGACAGTTCTAGTGGTTGCAATAATAACAGCTTTTTGCATCTCCATCCATAAAGATTCGTGAACCCCAAGTTCTTTTAGGCCTTCATGTAACTTTTTTGTTATTAATCCTGTACTTGATATTATAATTGTAATAATTCTTACATTATCTACTTTCCATTGCATTTTAATAGGTTCTATTAATTCGGTATACTTATTAATTTTTTCGGTATATTTATTTTGGAGATTATTGTTGTTAGGGATTGCTATGTCTATTAAGAATACTCTTCTATCTACTTTGTCAAAGAGGAATATATCTGATCTATTTGCATTGACAGTACGATCCGTTAGAACTGTACGGTCCCAGTATAATCTGAAGTTTTAATTTTCTATCACACGATCTGGTTGATATTTAAAATATGGTTGTTTTTCTGAAGTTCTTAGCTCATATTTCAATGCCAGTTCCTGGTGAAGTATTTTTGCTACCGAATTAAGACGTTCGAGGTATTCTGAACTAACCATATTTGTACACCCTGAAGTAATATGTTGGATAGACTCAGCTGCTCTACAACCATATCTACATTGATCACTATCAATTATTGGATCCATAACTATGAATTTCAAATAATTTCTTGTCGCAATAACTTGATCTTGAATAGCGATCATAAAACCTTCTGTATCAGGGAATAATTGGCCAGCTACAAGCCAATAATTTGATGCATTTTTATTAACATAGTCCTGGTTAACTTCATTAGGATGTCTTCCATGTAATGGTTTATTTATCCATTTATTATATTTTTCGATTTCGTTGTGGTAGTTTGTTGTTAAGATGTACTATCTGCATCACATATTGCGCGATGATGCATAGATGTTTGCGCTTTTGTTGTAAAAAAATTTTTTAGAGAATCTATTTCTTTTTGTCTGCTGTTTTCGATATCAACAAATCCTCTTCCTCCCATATTTCTTGGTATTATTATTATTATTATTATTATTATTATTATTATTATTATTATTATCTGAATTAGACATTCTCAGCATCACGCTGGAATTCACGTATCCGGGTCAATAACTAAGGAGTACGCTCAGATGAAATGTAAGCCAGGTTTTACATCCGTTTAGTTTTCGGCTTGTTGATGTTATTCAAATTGCAGGATTTCATTTAATAAATTTTCTAACTATATGGCATGTGGATAATATGACTGCCTTCTGAATCTCTTCAATAATCTCACCCATTTCCAAGATTTTTAAATTAGATATCAAGTTTTTCGGAACAACACCCGTATCAGATATAATAATTGGAATAATTTTTATAGTCTTGACATGGTACATTTGCTCCAATTCTACCGCAAGGTCCGTATACTTAGTGATTTTGTTGCTATATGCTGTTTGCAAGTTTTCTGTTAGCGGAATAAATGTACTTCTTTCCGTTATCAAATAAAAAAATATCAGGCTTATTCGCCGCAACAGTTTGATCCGTTATTATTTGTCTATACTCCCATGACGGGAGGGGGTTTGTATTTGTAATATGGTTCATCAGTTTCCAATAGGTTATTCATTTTTGCAAGTCCTTTATGTATTAGTTTGGCTACCTTATTGTGCCTATCTAGATATTCTGTCGGTGATAATATAGGACATCCATTTATGATATGTTCTATCGACTCAGTTGTTGTATTACACCTTCGGCACTTGTCTGTTGGAATACTTTCATGCAGTATATATCTTCTATAGTTGCGAGTGTATTGCAATGGCAAATCCCTCAGTTTCCATAAATAGTCTACCCTTTTTAAGCCACAAATTAGAGTTATGGATATCTATTTCATCCCTAAACATTCCCTTTGGATGCTTTCCATGGATTTCTTTATTCCTCCATGAATCCACCAGTTCCTCTGTTCTTTTCACGTTTGAGGGTGTATTATTATTATTATTATTATTATTATTATTATTATTATTATTATTATTATTATTATCTTTATAGGATCTCAAATTTTACATTGGATATTTTTGTTTTTTACTTAACACAGATTATAAAAAAATCAAAGCGTCAAATATACAAATGTGATTATTAAATAACTAACATAAATATATATTAACATAAATAACTACTTAAAATAATTAAAAACTAAATTATTTCATTTCCCATGTATTTACGGACTATTCTTGTAGTGGCAATTATTACAGACTTTTGCATTTCCATCCATATTATTTTGTCAGCTCCTAACTCTTTCAGATAGTCGTGTAGTTTTTTTTAGAATCAAGCCCGTGTTTGAAACCACTATTGGGATAATCCGCACTTCCTTTGCATTCCACTGTAATTTTAATGGTTCAATAAGTTGCTCATATTTACTGATCTTTTCTATATGTTTTTGTTGTACATTGTTGTTGTTGTTCGGTATAGCAATATCAATCAGGTATACTTTCCTTTTTACCTTATCCATTAGCATTATATCAGGTCTATTCGCCTGTACTGTACGATCTGTTAATATTGGTATAAACGAAAGGTGTTGTTTTCCATTATTCTTTCAGGTTTATATTTATAATATGGCTGTTTTTCAGTTAAAATGAACCCACAATTTCTACTTACAAAGTTCTTGGTGTAGTATTTTTGCAACTGAATTGTGTCTTTCAAGGTATTCCGTGCTTGCCATACTGGTACATCCCGCAGTGATATGTTATATTGATTCAGAAGTTCTGAACCCATATCTACATTGGTCATAAATTATTGTTGGATCTTTTACAATATATTTCAAATAGTTTATTGTCGGTATGACCTGATCTTAAATCGCGAACATAAACCCTTCAGTTTCAGAAAATATTTGTCCAGACTGAATCCAATGATGAGATGCTATTTTTTTATCTATATTTTCATTATTAACATCATTTGAATCAGTACTAATTTGCATCAGTGATGTACAATCCGCCATACATACAGCTTGATGAATAGCTGAAGTTTGTCCTTTAGTGACGAAGAAATTGTATAGGCTGTCAATTTGTTTTAATCGTAGGTTTTCAATTTCTATTAACCCCCTTCCACCTAAGTGTCTTGGTAAAATAGTTAATAACTAAGTACAGGTACTGCAAACGTGTTAATAGCCTTGATGATATTCTTTGCATTTAGGTTCGTTTTCAGGATTTTATTTATACGACTTGAAAATTCTTTTTCAAGTTCTGTTTTCATTTGTTGTTGTTTGATTCTGGTTGATTGACTTATCCCTAAATATTTGTAAGTTTCATTTTCAGACATGGCTTCGATCCTTCTGTTATGTGAAAGTTCATATGATATTTGTTGTATTTTACCTCGGATAACACTGAGAGTTTTGCATTTATCAAGCCCAAATTCCATTTTAATATCACCTGAAAATGTTTCTACTTTATTGATTAAGCTAATTAGTTGTGATTGATTTGCAGCATATAATTTAATATCATCCATATACAATAAATGATTTAGTTTAAAAATTTTCATAGAGCCAGATTTAATATCAAATCCAAGATTAGTATTATTTAAAAGGTTTGATAATGGATTAATGGCTAATACGAACCAAACAGGACTTAGGGAATCTCCCTGGAAAATACCTCTATTAATTTTAATTTTATTTGTTTCAACACTACCAGATGGGGTACGTAACGACATTTTTGTACACCAGTTATTCATTGCAAACTTAAGAAAACTTATTAACTTGTCATCAATTTTATATATCTGTAATACCTTCAATAACCAATCATGTGGAACAGAGTCAAATGCCTTTCGGTAATCCATATAAGTCATATATAAATTTCTTTTTTTTATTATAGGCTTGATTACACACTGTTGCATCTATGATTATTTGTTCTTTACATCCCCTTGATCCCCTTTTGCATCCTTTCCCAGCAAAATCTCAGTAATGGGTGCTCATTACTAATATCTAAATAATAAGCAGTAGAATTAGGGTATACTGCTTATAATTCGGTGTCAAAACTCATTATTTTTGTTCGATAAGGTCGTCTTTGTAAGTAGTTGTCCATATTCGCTGCATGAAAAAACGCACAAAATTTGTGCACCCCCTTACCCGCTGCATTACAAAAGTATATAAAATAAGTAGTTACCAAAATAAGTAGTTATTCGTGTGCTTATACGCAGTTAAAAAATAAGTGGTTAAAATTTGCTAAATAATACGACTTATTTATATACTTACTAAGGTTTAAAAAATAAGTAGTTACCAATTTCACATTATCTTTATAAATAAATAAGTAGTCGCGTGTAAGCTAGACTGCTTATAAAAACGGCTTGGCCTAACAATAATAACTAGTACTGACGCCGAATTATAAGTAGTACAAATTTTAGTTTCATTATATAACCACTTATTTGGTAATGAAAGATTTTGCTGGGTTTTATTGTTCAGTTTTTATGTTATTCTCTTCACAGTATTTTGTGATTCTATTTGCTATACACGAAGTCATTAATTTATATAAAGTTGGTAAGCATGTTATCGGACGATACTTTGATGGATCATTACAATTTGTTAGATCCTTTGGCAAAAGATAAGTAGTACCTTGTGTCATAGATTTTGGTAGAGGATTCATATATGTATTTGTGATTAAGTCAGCTAGTTTTGAGTGTACGCATTTAAAGTTTTTAAGCCAAAAATTTTGTAGTTTATCAGGACCAGGAGATTTCCAATTTTGCATTTTATTTAAAGCATTCTTAATTTCTTCCACAGTGACTGGGTCAGTTGGTAAACCTGGAAGTCGATTATATTTTATTTCTTCCATTTCAATCCATGGAGATTCTATATTATAATTTGCAGGTATGGACAATTGAGCATTCCAAAATGATGATATATCCTGAATTGTTGGAAAAGAAATCTGACAATTCTCATTATTATGTTTCTTTTTCTTGAGGTTTCTATAAAAGCATTTTTCGGACCTAACAAATGATTGATTTTCCTTCTTTCTTGTTCGGCTTTTTCGATATCTTGCAAGTCTAGTAGACAGTAAAGAGATTTTTTGTTTTAATGTGTCTAAGCAATGCGAGATTGATTGGTTGGGGTTTTCATGTAGAGCGTAACTTTTGTGCCTCTGTAAAATACAATTTATATGTTACGCTTCTGCTCTCGCAATGTCACATCGTAATTTCTCAACTTTATTTACAAGTCGTCTTTCCCATGGAGGAAATTGTTGTTTTCTTGTATTATATTGTATTTCTTCATTAAATTTTAATCCAAGGTCCTTACAACAGTGACAGCTCCGCAGTATATGTTTGGGGTTCGGGAATTCCCGGGAAAAGATTGACGGGAAAATAATATATTTTTCCCGGGAAAACGGGAAATTTTAAAAATATTAAATTTTTTAAATTGTTTTTGTTTCGAATAGGATTTTTTAATTTTAGTCATAAAAAACATTTTAAATACCAAAACAAAAATGTCATTGTTAAAATCTTTTAAAAGGGAATACATTTATTTGACACAAATAAAATCTTTGTCAAGTAATTAGGAGCATTTCAACTAATAAAGATTTTTCGCATAACTTATTCAAAATTTAAGTAGTTAAACCTAAAAACTTGGTAAAATGTTTAAAAGAAATATGAAAAAATAGCTTTGTTTCTTACAAATAATCGCCCTTACTACATAAATTTTTCAAATTTATAATTTAGGTAAAGTCGACTTTAGTTAAAATATTGGGTGGCAGTATAAATTGACTTGGTTTATTTTTGGAGCATTCTGATTGGTTAATTTATTTTCAACCAGGCACCAGAAAACGTTTTTTTTTTTGTTTTTATCAAAAATAAATATCACTAAAATTCAAAATGTTTTTATTTCTCAATCGAAAACAAAAAATTTCAAATGTACTTTAAAACAAAAATATCCCTCAAGTTGAAATTCCAAAAATATCTTTAGGTATAAATATCAAAGATAAAAAAATTGATAAAAAAATAAAACGTTTTAAAAAACTTTTTTTTTTTGTTTTCATCTTTGTACTAAGTACAAAAATATGAATAGAGTTTTAAAAGTTTTGTTTTATTTTTATGGTGGAGATACTATTCTGGTTTTTGGTTTCAAATCTGTATAAAATCATATAATACCCTGTAGTGAACTGTTGAGCGGTATATACATACAAACATATATTGCAAATATTTTTTTTTTTTTTTGCTAAAATGTTTGCCAATTGACCAGCATTTTGCACTAATATTATTCATTTTCGGAATGAAATCGCTGTATAAGTTTTCTAATTAAATTTTTGCACCATGAAACCTTTTTCGCATTCCGCCATTAATACGCAATTTTTTAAGTGCAGATTTTCAAATTTTATAACCTAGGGACCATAATACCCATATCTCATACCAAAGTTTGGTAATTAATTCGCAAAAAAAATTATTAGGTTTAAAAGGATTAGGTTTCTTAACTATTTTATTTTGTATCATAAAGGCTTTTTTCGCATTCCGCCGATATTTTTAACCTTAGGACAATAATTCCCATATCTTACGCCGAAGTTTAGTGGTTAGTATGCAAAAAGTTTCGCGAAAAAAAATATAGCAAAAAGGAAAATTTTCCCATCAACATATTCATTTGAAGAATGTAAATCGCTGACTGAGTTTTTTAATTTATTTTTTGTACCATAAAGCTTTTTTTTCGCGTTCCGCCATTATTTTGCAAATTTTTAAACGCGGTTTTTTTTAATTCACAACCTAGGGACTATAATACCTATATCCTATACCAAAATTATCTGGTTAGATTGCAAAAACAAAAAATCACGACAAAAAAATTTGCAAAAAGGAATAGTTTTGCATCAATATATTTGCTTGCAGAATGTTAATCGCTGATTAAATATCAAAATTAAATTTTTGTACCATAAAGCCTTTTTTCGCGTTCCGCCATTATTTTTAAATTTTTGAAGTGCAGTTTTTGTTGTTAGACGCTCACAAATCCTATGGTTTTAATGACCACAGTTTGTCTTTTGCACAAAATTATTCAGCCTATCATGCTTTGTAGAAGTCTTTTCGGCGGAAATTTTTATTACTTTTTAATAAAGCAAAGGTATATATCATTGGATGCAGAAATGTGTCTATATGAATGTTGTTTTAAGAATTTTTACAAAATTTATATGTAATTGTAATCAGAAAAAACTAAAAAAAAACGTTTTAAAACGTTTTATTTTGTTTTTTCCTCAATACAAAAAAACGTTTTTTTTTGTTTTTTCCTCAGTACAAAAATAAAAATAATTCTCAACTTTCCTGAAAATATCAGTACGGATATTTTTTAAATTTTGTTTTCGAAAAGAAAACAAAAAATAAAAAAATTGATGAAAACAAAATATCCATCAAGAAAAATAAATTCATTTGTACACAAGTGATTTTTTTTATTGAGGAAAAAACAAAATAAAACGTTTTAAAAGTATTAATATCGGGTGCCTGTTTTCAACCAATCAAAATATTTGAAAATATAAATATTTTTGTAAGGTTTTCATACACAAAATGAACAAAACCGTTTGATTAAAAATAAAGTCGACTTTAAATTTAAAACACTCCTTTATATTAAGGGTCAATAATTTTATAAGTAACGTTTTCATTAATAAATGTGAAAAGAAACGACTAATGGTTAACGGTGGTATCTAAATTTGGTTATCCGACATCTAAATTTGGTTCACAAAAAAAAAAAAATTGATGGTCATGCAACTTCTCTTGAAGAAAACAACAACAAGGATAACGTTTCAGCTTAAATTAGCAAAGTACGTGTAAGCTGAATAAGCATTAAAGGTTTTATGGTAGGGAAAACATTTCCTGAAATGGTATCCAAATTAGCCGCAGTCAATCCGCACCATAACTAGATCTTAGTTTATTCGAGAAAGTTTTTGTAATAAAAACCTGGCATTGCAAAAAAATGAAACCGATGTAAAGAACAGTATATTAAATTACTACAATCATGTAAAAGATATCATGATAAAAGAAATATCGAGCAATATTTCTAACAATAGGAGATTTACTATAATCTTAGATGAATGGACAATAATATCACAAAAGAGATATTTGAACATATGTATAAACGGAAATAATTCATTTTATAACCTGGGGTTGGTTTATATATCAGGAAGATGTAATGCTGATGAAATAAGAAGAATTGTAGAAATAAGACTAGAAGAGTTTTATTTGTCTTTGGAAAATAACATTGTGGCCACCATATCTAATGGGCCAAGTGTGATGAAACGGTTTGTTTCCGACAGTCCAGTAGTAGGTGCTTTCTGCTGGAATCATGCAATTCATTTGGCAGTGCTGCGAGTAATTTATGTGAAATCAAATGTTCAACATTCTGATATTTTTTACTTTGAATTCTCACTACACAGACTGCATTTGTAATGAAATAGTGTTTTTTTTTAACAGAAATTACTTATATAAGTTGTTTTCATTAACAATTTTGTTCAAAAATATCCCGGGAATCCCGGGATATTTTCCGTTTCCCGGGAAATAAAAAAGTCCGGGAAATCCCAAACCCTAGTTGATATGCATATTTTCCCAATTTGTTATATTTTGGTGTTGTTGGTTTAAAATGTGTTCATCAATTTGTTTTATGATATTTTTCGGCACTGTTGACATTGGAATTTTTGGAATTGGTGGTCTATGTAAAACATTAGTCCCTTCAAACTCTATCATGGCTCTATAAAACTCTCTACGAAGCTCTGGGATAAATCTATCCTCTGTCAATGTAACATCCATATTGCCACTGGTCATATTTTCTTCTACTTCATCTTCAGTTGGTGATGGTAATTCTATATTTATATTCTCTATAGTATTGTTTATGGCAATATTGATTTCTTCTCTAATCATGTTTCTTTCACTGACAGAGATTAAATTATTAACTCTTATAGATCTAAGTTGGTCCGCAATTCGTTGTTCCGTAACTTGTATTTGAGGGAATTTTTCTATAAATTTTGTATAAAGTTTCTGCCTGTATCCTATCGTGTCTGTCTCCAGATGAGTAACCTGGTAGTATATGCGCAATATTTCCTTATTTATATCGGTTGTCCATTTCATGCGTCTTCTAGGCAGTCCTGCGTTGGTGGGCACTTGAGAAATCTCTAGAGCAACACATTCCACAGGTGAAGAATTTTGTGTAATTTGTCTTCTTTGTATAATCGGCTGTGTTTCAGGTTGTTGATTTTCCCGACCGGGTCTCCGATATCTCACCGGCCGCTGGCCAATCGTGTTAACCCCTATACTAGGACCAGCTCCAGTAGGGGTGTCTTCTTTAGGCAATCGCGTTTGACTATTTTCATGTTCATTCATTTTCTCTAAATAAATAGGTAACTTTAACCCCAAGTAGGACCATGGCGGTGTAATATTTTTCGCATTACTCTAACAGACAGGACCATTTGAAAATGTCGCGAAAAAGTAACATTTGGGTTGATTATATGTCTGTTCCCATACTTTACCGAAAAGCGTATACTAGCCGAAAAGCGTTCCCGTACTAAAAATTGCGTGTAAATTGTTGTTGTTTCCCGCGGGTATCCATAGTAACGTACGGGAACGTATATTATGATTGGAACTTTTTTACAGACTGTAAAAAATTTGTGCATTTTAAAGTTTTTGTTATAGTTTTTGAAATCCAAACATAGAGTGAAATTTTTTCGCTCCTGTGAACAAAATCCTGGGCTTTAGTAAGAATTTTATCAAATGCATTTTTTTAAATAAAAATTCTTGTTGAGTTTATATTTGCAGTTATTGATATATTCTCAGTTGGCAAATGATCAAAAAATTATATTGTAGCGCCAATGCATAAAAACGTAATAACAGGAGAACCGTTTGAAATTTTTACTTCGAATATCAAGTTGGCTAAAGTATTTTTTTTTGTAGCCGAAAGAAAATTTGTTTTTATTAAA
Organism: Leucophora obtusa; assembly: GCA_949987735.1. NCBI lineage: Eukaryota > Metazoa > Arthropoda > Insecta > Diptera > Anthomyiidae > Leucophora > Leucophora obtusa. The sequence continues at coordinate 140,436,529 of OX465298.1, read as the reverse complement.
GCATAATTTTATAATAAAAAAAAAATTAACTGTAAAAACAGTAACTTTTACCAATATTGACAGTTGTTTTAAACATTTTTGTAGTAAACATTTGTCAGTTTAAACAATTTACATTGTTGTTATTTTTAATGCATCTGTTGATTATTTTTCACAAGTAAAAACAACATTTCTAGTTATTTCAAGTGTATATAAATACCTTTTTAACTGTAGATTCTATCGCCAAAATTTTATGAGTTTGGTATTATTCAACTCAAGATAGTGTAGTAATTTGTCGCTCTTAGGCCCGATTGCTATGTTCATGTTAAAATTTAACCAACAATTAAATTCAAATTTTTTATGGAAAACAATAACAAATGTGTCAGGTAAAGTCCCAGTTAGTGGCTAACTGTAGATTGTGAAAATGAAGCTTAGGACCACTTTTATAGTCAGAACCAAGGTTGGTTACCGTTATCGTTATAATACCGTTATCGCTAAAATACCGTTTAAAATTGAACACCGTTACCGTTACCAATACCTCTAAAAGTTTTTCCAAATACCGTTATCGTTACCGATACCGTTATTTTTAATGGTAGTTACCGGTATTTTACCGGTATTTATTAATTCATATAAAAATGCAAATTTTTTTAACTTTTTTGTAATAATTTTCAGTTTTTTTTTTGTACAAAAAAATTTAGGGATAATAATTTTAGTTATTAAAACTACCAGCATTGAAGATAAAGCTTATAATATGTATTTTTAACACGTAAAATTAAATATATGTTAAGTTTTTACTTATTTTTATATATTTTTAACATAATTTATAATACCGGTACGTACCGGTATTGCTGTTTCGATAACGGTAGACCGTTACCGAAACAGTATTAAATACCGTTACCTTTACCGTTACCGAAACAAATGATATTTAAAACCGTTACCGTTACCGTTACCCTTACCGTTATTCGTTTCGGTAACCAACCTTGGTCAGAACTAATCTAGTGTGTTTTCTGTTGTAAAAAAGCGATTACAAAAAATTCAAGTTAGCATTTGAAGTGACTCACAACCTAAGAACATTGTAAATAAGAAAAATAAATTTAGAACAATTAATTTATTCCATAAATATAATATGTAAACATAAACGCGTCTACGAAAATTTTATTTTTTAACATCTATCAAAAAATAATACTATGATGATCGTTTATGAGTCACTTACGTCCTAGGTCAATATTTTATAATAGTATTAATGTAAATAAAATTGTTTAAATATCATTCAAACAAATATAAGATCCCCAAAAATTATATAATAATTCACTGTTCGTAAGCAGTATATTAGCATTTAGCGTAAACTTGACATTTTTCTATGGAATAAATTTAAAAAATCATGCTGATTTACAGAGATATCATGTTAGCACTTAAACTGTGAATTCCTGCAATGACAAAATTGTAAATACAAATTTTCGAATATGTATATACTCGAGATAAAATAACTAACAATAAAACAAATACGCATTTAAACATTATTCGATTATAATCTATACAAAAAAAAACAATATTGTTAACCCCTTGACGACAGAACTTGAGCCGCTGTAGATTTTCTAACGAAACTTTTCGAAGACATGGGCCTATGGCTGAGAATTATTGTTACGCTATTTTTGGCGTTTTAATATGCCCCTTATCGGAGAAATATGGAACTAAAGCTATAATGTTAATGGACTATGGCTCTTGAATGGGTTAACATGTGTAAAAAATTTTAATTTTCTAAACTATGCCTAATCCAAAAATAATATATAATTACCCTATAAACAATTTCACTGGAATTCAAGTTGAAGTAAAGTTCAATTCTAGCCCTGTTTTCCAGTTTCAAGGCTTGAATACAACTTTCATTACATTTTATTTCAATAGCATACTCCAGCAAAAGGGAAACAAAAATTCTAGTTTGAAATATTTTTGTTAAATAATTAATCTACTTTACTTCAAGCAAAATCTAAAGCACTTGAATTGCTAAAAACTATGTGCTTATTGGGTATGTGTGTGTTTCAAATTGAATTTTTAAAACTAAAAAAAAATTTATTTTCGATTTCGAGGTGACCTTGTAATGTTCTGAGACTATCAGGCTACAAATTATATATATCGTTACAAAGCTATATCTCTCTAGTGTCGATAAGAAATCGTCTTACAAGATTTTTTAAAAGAGTAAAAAATAGAAATGGGACATATATCAACCACATTCGTCGTCAAAGGGTTAACAGAAAGTTATTCAGTTTTTTTTTTTAAATGAGAAAGGAAGATTTGCTTCCGATTAAGAGTTTTGTGACATTTTGAAATGTAGAAATTAAATTAATACAATTTCATTCAGTATTCGATTGCACAGTCAACTGGGATGTTGTATGAAAACAATTCCAACAGTTTTACAAAAGACGATTTTTTTTGATTGTAATAAAATTATTTTATTTATCGTTTTATGTTTTACATACAATCATACGAATTTTATTAATTATAAACATCTGTTTTTGCGCGTGCCATTATTTTTAGAACGTTAATAGAATATTGTGAAAATTTAAAAAATAAACATTGCATTCAATATATATTTTGTACAAACTTTGTTGCTGTTTCAATAAATTATTGACATTATGAGTGACCGTGAATTAAGTTGCAGTAATACAGCGGGACAATTTATGGATCGTGGCCGTATGAATCAGAATGGTGTTGTACAACCGTTATTAACAGGTTAGTTGTATTTTATTTTAAATATTTTTTAGTGATAATATGATTTTTAAATACATACACTCAAAAAAGTTTGACAGTTACTATATGACATTGGCTTGCGTAGTCATCATTAGTTGCTGTGTATCTATGCAAAAATACAAAACAACTTTTATGACAGATATTTAATAAAACAACTAACGAAAAGTTATTTGTTTTATTAAATTTCATAACAGTTGTTTACATCAGTTATTTTTAATATCATAGAGCGGCCTATATACGAGCAAGCATGCTGTCCAGCTTGTTTGACAAACAAAAAATGGTTTTTGGAATACACGGACAAGCATGCTGTAAAATTTGACCTCAAAACCACAAAATCAGCACGGCGGATGATAATGACAAAATTATTTTTATTTATTTTTTTCTTCGAATTTCATTTGTGAATTTATGTTTCTGCATTTTTTAGTTTATTTATTAGCGTTAAACCTTTCTTGTCATAAAATAACTAGTTAAAAATGTAAAATTCTGCTATGTTTGATGATTTTTTTCATTAGACGGTAAAGCGTGTTTGACAAACTTGCCGAAAAATCAAAAAGTTTTGTTTTTCGTCCAACATGCTTGACAAACCGTCAAATTAGACATCCCGGGTAAAAATCTTAATATGGAGTCATACATAATTATATCTTTTTTGATAAATCCCCATATACAACAACATACAACTTGATCCGAAAAATGGGTCATCTACATGTGTCTAATTATATTAAATTAGATATAATTTGATACAGTTTTATCCGAGATTTGTCCATATCCAGGACATCAAATTATATCTAATTCGATAAAAAAATATCTGATTTTATAAAATTTTGTCTGATAGTAGGCATACTTTTTATGCATACCAGCTATTAAATTGACATTAAAATGTCTATGGTTTTAACAATTTTGAAGACTCAAATTTTAAAACATAAAACAAAAATTTATTTGAATACTTTTGTCTTCTAAATCGTACGCATCATTTTTTAATATGATATTACATGCAAAAACATCACGTGAAATATATTTGGCTATGGAGTAATTAACTCTGAATTTGCAGATAACTAAATTTGATGTTGAACTATATATTAATTTGTATGGGATTATATAGAAAGTTATATAAAATTAAAATATATTTTTAGTACGACGACACAGTGTTATAAAACTTAGTATCAAATCATATATAATCATATCGGTCACTACATATAATTTGATTAGTTTTATAAGGCTTATGTAGTAATATATGGAGTCATATTTGGGGATATGTAATAATATCAATTACCTTACAAAAAATTCGTTGAAAAAATAATATCAGATGTAGTTGTATATTATGATATGTGTCTTAATGTGACTCCATTCATTGTCAGATATAGCCCAATCACATTATATATGACAATATATAACTATTTTTACTCGGGATTACATGGTCAAATTCATACAGCCGTACAGCATGCTGTACAGTAGACCGTACCTCAAAAAAAAGTTTGCCGTACGCCCTACAATATGATGTATTTTTGGAAGGCGATTTCAAAAAAAAAAAATTTTTTTATATATTGGATGCCGAACGTAGGGGTCGCCTTTTTTAATTTTTTGTTATAGCTTTGGGCAATTTAAAATCGGATTTTAAAGTGTGACATATCGATTTTTTTGCCTTGAGGAGACCAATGTTTTGCTATATAGTAAAAATCCAACTAAAAAAAATTTAAAAAGGCGACCCCTACGTTCGGCATCCAATATATAAAAAAAATTTCTACTGGGTTTAGCGAAAAACTTCCTTAGCAAAAGTTTAATGATTTTTTTCGAGCTTTAATTTTCTGACATTAGGGTGGTACATTAGGGTGGTAGCAACTGAGATCTAGTGGGTAACTACTAGAATGGGATACTTGAGGTCAAAATGTCCTTAGAGCAAAACACTGGTCTCCTCGAGAGAAAAACATCGATGTATCATACTTTAAGATCCGACTGTAAATACCAAAGATATAACGAAAAATGACCCCTACGTTCGGCACAAAAAAATTAAAATTTTTTTTTTGAAACCTCCTTGCAAAAATACTTCATATCGGAGGGTGTACGGCGCACTTTTTTTTTGCCTGTAAGGTGGTACGCTCTACTGTAGAGCATGCTTGATCGTATATAGGCCGCTTAATAAACAACTACATAAACAGTATTTTTACAGTAAACAATTGTTTTTATTAGTTATTTAAAAAATAAAAAATTTCGTTGAATTCTAAAAATGCTTGTTTAGTTTGTATTTATTATTATTGATACATATTTTCCTAATTTGCAAATAAAAATCAGAAACTTATATCTCTAAACAGAGGGAATTTTGCTGTGGACTAGTTCTAATAAAAATTTTCAGTAAACTAATGAAGTTTTCTTCACGAAGCAAATGAAAAATTTCTTTAATTTCATGAAAAAGCTTCATATATTTTATGAATCCAGTTTTAATGAAACTTTTTCATTGTGTGTATGAAACTTTTAATCAGGGTTGGCAGGCAATATCGCTAAAATACCGTTATCGATTCAAAACCCTTTCAACTGACTACCGTTACCTCTAAAATACCGTTACCGAAATAACTGAAATACCGTTATCCTTAAAATACCGATAACGAAATAAATGAAATATCGATACCATTACCGAAATAAATGAAATAGCATTATCCCTAAAATACCGTTACCGTTATTTTTAATTTTCTGCTTTTGGTAATTGCACGTGGTTATTGAGTATGTTTTGTACATTAAGTTGATAAATTGGTTCTGTTTTTAATCGCGTTTGTTTTTTGTAAAAAAAATTGCGGGATGCATCGAAATAACTGACTACCGTTACCCCTAAAATACCGTTACTGATATAACTGAAATACCGTTAACCTTAAAATACCGTTACCGAAATAACCCAAATATCGTTATCTTTAAAATACCGTTACCGAAATAACTCAAATACCGTTATCCTTAAAATACCGATACCGAAATAAATGAAATAGCGTTACCCTTAAAATACCGTTACCGAAATAACATAAAATATCGTTACACTAACGATAACCGCATTCGTTTCGGTTACCATCCATGCTTTTAATAAATAAAATAAATCTTTTCACAACATATTATGAAAAATTCCATTACTTTAATTGAAAAGTTTCAATGGACGAGTTCCGGTGAAACTTCATTCACTTTATGCAAAAATTCATTAATACCATGCAGACAATTCTCTCAATATAATGCATAAAAGCATAATAACTGGAGAAGGTTTGGAATTTTTACTTCAAACTTTAAATAGGCTGAAGTATTTTTCTAATCGAAGGAAAAAATTATTTTCTTTCTTAAAATATACTTTTATAATACCAAAAGAATTAACTGTAAAAACAATAGTTTAACCCATTTTGTCAGTTGTTTTAAAATTTTTGTAGTAAAAATTTGTCAGTTAATTTTACGATATTGTTAGTTATTTTTAATGCATTTGTAAGTTATTTTTCAAAGTTAACAAAATTTTTCGTTATTTTAAAGGTACATACACTGAGAGAATTATCATCACTTCAGTAATGAATTTCTTCATAGGTATTTACAGGACCTATCTAACTGTGTTTAAAATATGTCCAAGCATGCTCAACTTATTTAAACTACACTCAGATAAAAAAGTTAGTAAACAAATTTGTAATCAGTTTCCAATCGCACTTTACTATTTTTATACTGATTTTTAGTACAATTTTATTTGTTAGTAATCATTTTTGCTATTCTCTTATTACAAATTACGGATTTTTTTTACTAATTCTCGCTGCTGATTTCAGCAAAACATTTAAATAATATTTTAAAACCGAGTGCTAAATTTAGCAGAAAAATATACTAATAACCAGGGCAAGGACTTTCATGCACTAAAAAATCGAAAATATGCGCTTAAAATATGCATTATAAAATGGAAAATATGCACTTAAATATGCATTTATAACGAAATATGCACTAAAAACCAAAAATTATGCAATTAAAAATAAATGTTTTTTTTTAAATTATATTTATTAAAAACTAACAAACGTAAAAATTCAGGTATCCGTTACAATAAGCTTGTTCGTTTACTTACTACAAGTTACTATATTTACTACAGCTGGAAAAATTCAATACAAAAAATAAACAAAACTTTGCAATTGTAGTAAAAGTAGTAAGAAATTCGAGTAAACGAACACACTGAATATGTCTTCAAATACACATAGTTAAATATATTTTTGTGTCTGGCATTTTATCTGAAAAAAACTTTATTACAAAATAGAACTTAAATATGTGTACTATAAAATCGTACTCACTTTCGTAACTCAGAGGAAAAAGTGGCAGAAATTCATGCTCGGGGAAAAGTTTCCTTAAAATAATTTTTATAAAATTTTGCAACTTTCTGTTTGTGGATGGGTGGATGACAACATATTGTATACATGTGTTTCTCTTTCTAGTGTAGTGTTATATTACCAACAGAGCTTCCAAATAATTAATTCTTTAGAATTTTTTTTAGTTTTAAAGTATGAATTCTTAAATCGAATTTCATATTTAAAAATATTAAAAAATATGCAATAATGTGCAAAATATGCAAAAATATGCAATAAAAATCATAAAATATGCAATAAAATATGCACTTAAAAGCAAAATATGCAAAAATATGCAACAACAAATCGATGCCATTTTTTTTTGCAAATTTTTTGATTCTCAAAAGTATTTGGTCAAAATCATTTTTGGCCCACTGAATACAAACACGCATTTGGATGAAAGTCCTTGCCCTGCTAATAACAAATTTTTTTTTCTTTGATTTTTTACAATTCTTGTTTAGTTTATATTTGTTACTATTGATATATTCTTAGTTTGGAAATAACACTCAGAAAATCCTATTGTATCTCCAATGCATAAAAAGGTAATAACTGGAGAACCGAATGCAATTTTGAATCCAAATTTCAAGTACGATGAAGTAATTATACGCTTGCTACAATCGAAAGAATTTTTTTTTTAGATTTTTACAGTTTTTTTATTTTTTAGTACATTTTTTGCTAATTTCAGCAGATTGATTTTAAATTACAGTTTACAACAATTAACTGAAATTTAGTAGCTGCAACTAATTATTTCTACTAATTTTGTTGTACTACAGATCAGCAGACATGTGTTGCTAAAATTAGCAAAAAATACCGCTGGGTTCAAAACAGTTAAATTTCCCGTAATAACAGCAAAATTTTCAGTAGCCATTACAGACTTTTTTGGTTGAGTGTACCTTATAAAACACCGTTCTTGTGTGTTGGTGCATCTTTGGAGGTTTACTGTTTTGCAATGGTGGCATTCAGCAGAGGAACCTTAAACTGATACCGGTGACTTGTAGCGCTTTGTGATTACAGGGCAAGGAATTTCATGCACTTGAAAATGGAAAATATGCGCCTAAAATATGCGGCTAAAAAAGAAAAATATGCATTAAAAATATAAGAAATATGCATTAAAACTATTATTTTTGCAAAAATAATTCACTTTAAAACTTAAAAATATACTTAAGTTAGTTATTTTGCAAACAGACACAGAACTCGAAGATTTTCCATAGGTCAATAATGTTTTTAAGAATGTTTATTTCGATTGAATCAAAATATGAAAACGTGTTAATTTTTTATATTTTTTACAAAATAAAAAATGCTCCTAAAATTTAAAAATATGCACAAATATGCATTAAAAAGCACAATATATGCATTAAAAAGGCACCAAATATGCATTTACAGTCAAAATGCATAAAAACATGCATTTTTGACAAAATATGCATTTACAAATCGATGCCATTTTGTTCTAAATTTGATCCATATAAGCTTTGGACTATCGAGAAAAAACATGCATTTGCATGGAATTGCTTGCCCTAGTGATTACTGACTCTGCTGAAGACTATTTTCTTTGTTTTGTTTTTAAAATTTAAATACACTTTTATTCCAATATTTTCCTTTGATTTTTTAAATTATATGTGACGCGCAAAATAGAAAGGGACCTAAGGTCCCCTTAGGTCCCTTTCTCAGGAGGGCATGGGATCGGTCTCATTCGATGCTCAGATGTTGTCCACATCAAAAAAAAATTGATTTTTTTACCCTTAGGTCCCTTTCTCTATGCGCTGTCACATATTTGTATGTTTTTATTTTTTATTCATACAAAACCGTTTTTTAAATCAAAAACAACAAATGTATCTATCACTAAGTATCTGATCAAAAGTAGGATTTTTTACGCTACCAAAATATGACAGCGCTACGTGAGCTGTCGTTCAGCAGATAGTTGTACAACTGTTGCCTATTAAATTGTATCTGCCAAACGCCCCCAGACATGGTTCAGTAAAGAAAAAAACTAGGAAAAATTGGGCATAAAGACAACCATTTTTATTATCACATACCGTCAAGTTTTGCTTTCTAAAGGTGGGTCTCGTACTGTAGGTTTAACTTTAACTTAACTAATGAACAAAAGAAAATGTCAAAAATTGTGTATAAAACAACAACAGATTTTTAGCTTAACTAAAAGTTAACTCTTAATCCTTTTTTTTACAGTAACAAAATACACACATTCCTCATGCGGAATTATTACGCTCGCTTTATAAAAACGGGGTTATACGGCATTTAGACTGAGGAAACACTACCTAGTTTTTGGCTCTTGTTAGTTTTTAATTGTCATAACGCATGTATAAAAAACAAGCAAAAACTAGTTTTGCACAAAAACTTAGTTTTGCTTAGTCTAAATTCGCTATTAGAAAATTTCTCCAAAATGAAAAATAATGTCGTGTGGTAATTTTTTTTCTCAAACCTCATGCTCGAAAACGAAACGACAGTGTCTAAAAAACAACATCTAACTTGGTAAAATTAGGAATTCCAATAATTTAAGTATCCATATAATTTCGTTCATTTGGACCATAAAAGCAAGGTTGGCAACCGATACCGTTATAATACCGTTATCCGTTTCAAAACCCTTTCAAATTGACAACCGATACCGATACCAATACCGAAATTCTTCATTTCAAAAAATACCGGTATTCAAAAACCTTTTCCTTTAATACCGGTGTCGCACCGGTATGGAATCGGTTTTTAAAAAATTGTTTTTTCACGTTTTTAGCAAAAATACTAATTTTTTTAATATAAAATTTCCAAAATTGTTAAACAATTAAACTTTTTTATTCATTGTTAATAGAAAATGGTGTTAGTGCGGTTATCAGCCTTTAATTTGCATTGGCAACATTGTTTTTAATTTATTTAACTTCATAAATATTCTCTAACTTGTGACAAATTTATATATATATTTATGTCTTATGGTTCCATTAGGATAAAAGGGCCGCAAATTTACAAATTTGTAAATAAAATTTAATATATAAACTGGTTTCTTAAACCTTTAATTGAATTTACAGTTTCTTTAGAGAAATCAAATTATGTTCCTAATAGATTTAAAAAAATGTTTGTGTTTAAAAAATAAAACACTTAGAAATTTTTAATAACTTATTGTTTTTTGTTCATATTTGGCCTTTTTTTTAATCACTGGATTTATTTTTGGATTTATTTTATTTTGTTAAAAAATCCACATTTTGTTTTTTAATTTTTAAAATTTTATATTTTTATCCAAATCTAACACTTATTCTCTAATATAATGTGAAAGAAAAAATTTAAATTTTGCGAAAATGAAATTTCTGGAAGAAAATTAAGCTAAATCCAAAACGGATTTATTTATTTTTTAAATCCATTTTGGATTTAGCTTATTTTAATTCCTGTGTTCACATGTTTAAAAAATTTAATGATTTTCTTGCACAATTTATTGGCGAATAAGTATTAGATTTTAATAAAAATTATAAATTTTGAAAATTAAAAACCAAAATATGGATTTTTTAACAAAATAAAATAAATCCAAAAATAAATCCGGTGATTAAAAAAAGGCCTATTATAAAAACATTTCCATAAACTATAGTTATCCTTTATAAAAATTTAATAAAATTGAGTTTTTTAAAATTTTAAATTTTTTCAATAATACCGGTATGTACCGGTATTAATGTTTCGGTATCGGTTATACCGATACCGATATGATTAAAATACCGTTACCGATACCGATACCGAAACAAATAAAAAATCGACACCAATACCGATACCTATACCGTTATTCGTTTCGGTTGCCAACCTTGCATAAAAGCCAAAATTAAAGCAAATGCTCCAGGAATTATGTTTTAACGACAACATAATTGACTCAACTAGAGATGTTATTTGTCAAAATGGGGTGATGTACGAAGATTCAAAATGAAAACTTTTTCACAAAAAAATGTTGGGCTAATTTTTCAGGTCTTCCAAAAAATTTTCGAATTCAATCGGTAATGACTAAATATTACCTGTATTCAACTAAAAATTTTATTTAAAGTTCAAACTATAGTTGCAAAAAGCAACTAAAAATTAGTTAAAAATGATGCTAAAGAAAAAAGATTTTTTTTAGAAGATTTTTTTTACTAAATACTAATAAGAACATCAAAAATTAAACTGTTAAATTTACAGAATTTTAGTTATATTCAAGTTAACTTTTAGTTAAATGAAAATGACAACTTGTACTGTAAAATCTGCAAAAACAAACTGTTATATCTACAAAAATTATTGTTATATTAAAGCTAAATTTAGTTAATGCAAATAGCAGTCTATTCTGATAAATTAGCAGAGCTATTTGCTAAAAAAAATTGTAAACAGCTGTTTTCGAATAGCTTGATTTTTTTTATTTGCATTTAAAAATAATGGCCATGTACGGACGCGTTTTTAATTTGTCTTTCATTAAATCGTTAAATTGTTATATATAAATATAAACAGTTTTTAAATAAAAAAATATATATATTGAAAATAAAATGCGAAAGAACGCTAAATAGTGCTAAACATTTTCTTTAAATTATTAAAATTCAATAAACAAAAACTTAAAAGCTTAAAAAAAGAAAAGATAATTTAAATAAAAGGTGGGGTATGAGTCATATCAATGCGAACGAAAAGAGTGCAAAAACCTACAATAATAATGGTTACTTTTCTATAAGAGAAACAGAGAATGCTAAAAAAAGTGATAATTATTTAACAGCTAAAACAAACGATCGGTGTAGATTATCACCCAACGTGATAGTACATTCTGATGTACTTTTGAAAACAACATCATCAGCAACTTTTAAAAGTAAAGTTAACAATAACGAAATAAATAATAAAGGTTTATATAGTGCAACCAGAGAAGTTTCAAATTATATGAATTCAAATAACAACATAGTTTCGAGCGAAAATAAGAGTGTGGCTAATGCAGAAAAAAGAATAGAAGACTCTAAAAACAATAAAATTCAAACGGGAATGTTCAAAAGGATTAAAAGTAATAATTTAGGGTATAGATAGCTCTGTCCCAGTCCAGGAAATAAAAATCGCTCGAGAGTCAGAAGGTTATGAAGTCTGTTCATAACATCTTAAATAAAAATAAAATGCCACAACCACTACATAGTGTAGAGATTGCGTTTGACGCTTCTATTTTAAAAACAAAAAATTCAACGCACCCCATATACGATATGAGGCATCTTCTATATAGGCGTATTAGAGTTGAAGAGCCAATTAAACGTAGAGATTCACCACAGTGTTTTAACTGTCAAGAATTCGGCCATACAAAGGCATACTGTAGGTTGCCATCTGTGTGTGTTAGATGTGGCGAGCACAGTGCTTTGTCCCATAGGCAAAATTAAAAAAAAATGTGTGCGGAACGTTAGTAATTTATACATTTTTCAAGAGGTGACATAATACCATAAATAAATATGAAAGAGGAATTCAATAACTTCTCTTTTTGTTAACAACAGAGGGCGCTAAAGTCAAAAAAATTTTGAGCTAAAATAGTTAAACGAAAATCAAATTTTAAATGCTTTACAAAAAAAATTGGCAAAAATTCATTTTTACAGACAATTCTTTGAAACACGGTGGTTTTGTTATCTACTATATTCGCAATAAACAAAAATTATTTTAAGTGAACATTTTTTATAAGATAATATTTGGTGGCATCGAAAACTTTAGACATTTTTTGATTGGAAATCCCAAAGTTGCTTAAGTTTAGTAGAGTAAAAAAAAAAAAATATGGAAAAACATGTTTTTTTTTTATTTATGATTTTAGGACACCTTGAATGTCCTTGCCCCGAATTTTGAAAAAAAAAATTGTTTTTTTTAACCGCAAATTTAAAAATTTTATACATTTTCCATACCCTTTTACCTGAGTTTTAACAAAGTTAGAAAGAGCTAAATTTTAAGGTACCACCAAAAATTAAAATAACGTTTAAAAAAAAAAAAAGAATTTGAAAATTAAAACACAAGCTTCGGTTTTATGTGGTGTAAAAATAAAAAAAAATTCAAGAAACTTAAAAACAAAAATTTTAAGTAATAACACTTTTTTTTTGCGGAAAACCTAAAATTTTATAAATTTTAGAGAAATTTAAAAAAGATATAAAAAATAACAAGTAATTTTTTTTTATGATTTAGGTAGTCCATTAGGATGTATAATTTTCTGTAAAAAAAATTTTATTTTTGAACCGCAAATTTTAAATTTTTAACTTTTTCTACATATCCCAATTTTTAAATTTTATGTAGATATATATGTATGTATGTAGATGTATATGCTGTCCCTTAAAATACGATTTGTCGATTTTCATTCATTACACTTAAAATTATTCATATACGGATTTTTGGTTTCGCTGGATATCATTAACCCACTTTAATCTAGAACCGAAATGGCCATAAATTTAATAGAAACGAAAAAACGGCTTTTTTTATTTATTTGTCAAATTTTTTTTTAAAATACATAATTTGGAAATATCAAAAGTTATTTTTGTAAAATAATAGTTATTATTAAAGAAAAATAATAAATTGAAAAAATGATAATTCGGGTTTTGTGTGGAGAGCAACTCCTTTCCAGGACATTTTATGAAAATTGATTATTTTGTCAAAAATTGTTTTTACTAAATTTTAGCAAGTTCCCAATATTTTTGACCATGTGTGTGTCATATTGAAGGTTTTGCTAAAATAAAATAATATTGCACCATAAAAAACTTGTACAAATTGGGCAATAATACTGCTCGTCTGTGGCGCCCTTAAAATTGACAATGAATGAGAAAAAGGATATATGGAAGGTAGTCATGTCCTTACACCGAATGAAACAAAATTTGTCACAGAGATAAAAAGTATAATTTTATAAACTATTGTAAGTTTCTAGTTCATTCTGATCTTAAATGTGGCCAAAATATAGTTTTTGAGAAAAAGGATATATGGGAGGTAGTCATGTCCTTACACCGAATGAAACAAAATTTGCCAAAGAGCTAAAAAGTAGTGTATTCTGATCATAAATGTAGCCAAAATATTGTTTTTTAGAAAAATGATATATGGGAGGTAGTTATGTCCTTGCCCCGAATGAAACAAAATTAACCACTGAGTTAAGGGACATAATTTGACCGGCGGTAACCAATTTTCGCCTTATTATGTTTATAATTGTAGCTAAAATTTAAAATTTTAGATTAAGGATGTATGGGAGGTAGTCATGTCCTTGCACCGATTTTGCTGAAACTTCGAATTTTTCTTAATTTACATATTCTGAACCAGCACACCGAATTTCATTCTTCTACGTTAACTCCTCTAATTTTGCCGATTTGCTATATGGGGACGAATCACTGTGCGACGTCCACAAATCATCGGAATGTGCTTATTCAAAATCCGATGAAAAAGTAAAAAAGAATGTAGCAAGTGCGGAGAAAACCATACGGCTAATTACAAAGAGTGCCAAGTATTTATACCCTACACCACTATGTGGTCAGGGTATTATAAGTTTGTGCTGATGTTTGTAACACCAAAAAATATTGGTCGTAGACCCACCTTATAGTATACCGATCGGTTCAGAATTTTTTTTTATTTCGATTTAACGATGTCCGTCTGTCCGTCCGTCCGTCCGTCCGTCTGTCTGTCTGTCTGTCTGTCTGTCTGTCCATGCAATCTTGTGCGCACTCTACAGGTCGCAACTATTAAGATATTTTGATGAAATTTGGTACGCAGACCTATGTTGGCCCAAGGACGAACAAGTTTGATTTTGGTGAACATCGGTCCATGTTTAGACCTAGTGCCCATATAAGGGTCCTACCAAAATTATATTGTTTATACGCTGCAGGTCGTAAATATTAAGATATTTTGACGAAATTTGGTACACAGACCTATGTTAGCCCAATAACGCAGCCTATTGATTTTGGTGAACATCGGTCCATGTTTAGATCTAGTGCCCATATAAGGGTCCTACCAAAATTATACTGTTTATACGCTGCAGGTCGTAAATTTTAAGATATTTTGATGAAATTTGGAACACAGACCTACATTGGCCCAATAACGCAGCCTATTGATTTTGATGAACATCGGTCCATGTTTAGACCTAGTGCCCATATAAGGGTCCTACCAAAATTATAATGTTTATACGCTGCAGGTCGCAAATATTAACATATTTTGATGAAATTTGGTACACAGACCTATATTGGCCCAATAACGCAGCCTATTGATTTTGGTGAACATCGGTCTATGTCTAGACCTAGTGCCCATATAAGGGTCCTACCAAAATTATACTGTTTATACGCTGCAGGTCGCAAATATTAAGATATTTTGATGAAATTTGGTACATAGACCTATGTTGGCCCAAGGACGAAGCCTATTGATTTTGGTGAACATCGGTCCATGTTTAGAACTAGTGCCCATATAAGGGTCCCCCCAAAATTATATTGTTTATACGCTGCAGGTCGCAAATATTAAGATATTTTGATGAAATTTGGTACATAGACCTATGTTGGCCCAAGGACGAAGCCTATTGATTTTGGTGAACATCGGTTCATGTTTAGAACTAGTGCCCATATAAGGGTCCCCCCAAAATTGGCTTGGTTACAAACTGCAGGTCGCAAATATTAAGATATTTTAATTAAATTTGGTGCGCTGACTCACATTATAGAAAATTTTGACATAAGCCCCATTTTAACCCATTCGAATTTCGGATCCAAACAATACACCAGACTGGTGTAGGGTATTGTATAGTCGGCATGCCCGACTTTAACCTTTTTACTCGTTTTAAATATAAAATCAAAGACAAAACCCAGTCAACAATGTTCATATCCTCAGTATAGGACTGCTAACATTCCTACCCTTCAAGTTTCTACCAATATTGCCCAAACAGATATTCCAACAATCACAACAACAAATTCGTCATACGCTAAAACAAGGCATTCCAGTACACTCTAAAAAAATGTTTGTAAATTCACTACTATAAAATGGGTAAAATTTTATTTAATTTTACGAAAATTCGGTAAATATAAACAAAAAATGCGTAAATTATTTTTGTACACACAAAGTATTTTTAGACATTATGTGTTTACAAATAAACACATTGTGCCTAAAATTACTATTCTTTTGTTAAATAAAATTTTTACGCACAAATTTGGTAAATATACTAACTTATAATAGTAATAAATAATCTGACATTTTAATTTGGAAAAAATTGAAAAAAATTTTAAATAATAAAGAGAAAAAGTTAAAATTGATTATTTTTTTGAATTACCATATTTCTATTAACATATTTGTATCTGGAAATAGCAACAGAAGAATGAAATACTTTTTGGTTTGCAAGCAGCAGGACTCATCCAAAAGCAAGGAAATTTAAAGCCTGGGCAACCAGCCAAATCAACTCCAAAGGCGACTATCCGTAGCGCCAAGGTAATACTCTGTATTTGGTTGCTCATAATATTCCATCAAAACAACGCTCGGCCACATGTTGCAAGAACTAAAACTAATTATAAAATAAATAGTGAATAAGAAGTTTTGCTTTCGGGTATCCGAAATTGGCATCCTCTTGGCCTCAAAAAATGAGCAGCAGTTATTTTGGCACGGAATCCATCCAGAGAGATGGGAAAAGGTCATAGCTAATGATGGCCAATACTTTCAATAAATGTATATTGTACCAATGTTTCACAATAAGTGCCCAAAATTTGCCAAAAATTATACACGAGAATGACACTGATATTAATATAAATAAAATATGTACTTAAAATTAGTTTTTTTTATTTAAAAAAAAAAATGTTTTTGTGTGGTTTAACATTAAGCACAGCTGTGGTAAATATACGCATTTTTTGGGGATTTCTACGAACCTTCTGTGGATTTTTGCGCATTTTTTGTGGATTTTTACGCACTTTATGCGTACATTTACACGAGAAATATGCTTTTTTACGCACAAATTTAGTAAATTAGCACACTAATTTCAAAATGTCATTTAATTTTTACGCACTTTCAGTGTAAAATTACAAATTATTTGTGCACCAACTTAAACATAATGAGCGTACTTTTTTTCAATTACGCACATAGAGTAAATTTACCCAATTTATAGTAGGAGTACAGTTTCCTACTATAAGTTGGGTAAATTTCAACAGATTTTAATTAGAGTGTAGAATAAGGGTATTAATTTAAAAGAATATAAATGAAACATAAAAATATTTTTAGACAAATTTTTTGTTGGCTGATTTTCGAAATCTACAAGAAAATTCTGAAAAAAAACTGTTTTCAAAAATCTCTGTAATAAAATAGAAAGTGAATTTCTATAATAAAACTGAAATGAAAATATGTTGTTGAAATAAATTAATGTCATTATCGGTTGTTTACCTTTAGCACAGATTTAATGCATCATCCTCAGTGTTACCATAAGACAAATACGAAAGGGTGCTAGATAATCAAAAAAAGTGCTAGAAAGTGCTGGATGTATTTGTAATTTGATTGTTTTTTTTTATAGAAAACCGATAAAAAAAAGTAATGTAGTATTTTGAAATGTTAAGAATCAGTGCAATCTGTACAAAATTTCAAAAATCAGTACAAACCAGTAAACTATTATTTTACCAGTAGGTACACGTCACTTAAAATCAGCACGTAGTCAAAACAGTACAAATGATCACCCTACTTATGTATCGTTCGATTTATGTGTTTCCAAAAATTTATATTTACAAATAATAACCGGTCGATTTTTTGAAATTAAAAAACCGGTTAACCGGTTTTTGGTTAAGGTTTTGGACACTCTAGTGTAAACCTAAGGCAGAAATGCCGAACTAACTTTTCTTATTCTGTTTTAGTAATTCGGGCCTTAGGCCCAGTTTTTTGGATGTGGATTATCTTTAAACTTAGTTTAATGCAGTTTGTAACTGGAATACTGCTTTTAAAATGTGGCTTATTTTGTTTTATTTCAATAAAGAAATTGGTTTAACTAAACGAAGTTTAACTGACATCTTAAAAACGCGGCCTTAGTAAATATATTTAAACCTTAGCTATATTCAGAAAAGCTTTATATTTGTAAATCCTATTTTGTCTCTTGAACGCTTCTTGGATTTAAAACATTTTTTCATATACATAGATATTAAATTATTTAAAAAAGTGCTGAAAATTTCAATATTTTTAAAAAAGTGCTAAATTAGCACCTAACACTTTTTATAAATTTGGGCGCTAACTCACAACAAAAGTGCTAGATCTAGTACCTAATGTGCTTAAATGACAAGCCTGTTCATCCTATTCATCGTGTGTTTATGTTATTATTCCTATATTAAGTGTTTATAAATACCCGACTAAAAAAGTTTTCATATAATTTTATATGATTTGATATAATTATAAATGTTTATATGTGTGGCTTTATATGACCACATACATTTATATTAACACTTTGGTTTTATAAATATGTTTGATATGACGTTATATATTAAGAGATATTAAGAGATCAGCAAATATAGTTTAAACATAATTATATATAATGGCGTATAAGCTTCTCTAAACAATCTTATTTCAAAATATATAACAAAGTTAATATAGAATTGTATTAATTTCATGTATAAATTTATCTGACATGATTTCTAATTATACATAATTTTATAAAGTTTAATTGCACTATAAAAATTAAAAAAAACTCTGAAATTGTGGATCTGGTTTTGAATTTTGCTCTTTGACATATACATACATATATAAATGTTTATAATTGAATTCAACGTATATTTTTCAAATAGTTGGCAAAATACTCTTTATTAAACTAAAAATAATTTCCCCCCTTGAATACATGGTGTAGCCATTTGGCAACATACCGGTTTTTTAATAAAAAAAAAACCCACTTGATGCACAAAACTGCATTTTTGGGCATTGGGGGCCCCTTCTGTACATAGTGTTCCTATAGTTTAGTGCAGAATTTTTAAACAGTTAGAGTAAAAATCTTGGTTTTGCTCTGTATATTTGTGAAAAATCTAAAACACGTTTTTTTTGGTACTTTTTTTGAAATGTACACGCCTTTAGAAATCATATATAAAAAAATGGTTAAAATCGAAGAGATCATGCATTTAAGGGTTAAAAAAATAAATAAGGGGAGAAATTTTTTTTTTTCTTTGTGGAATTAAAAGCCGAAATAAATATTTTTACTTTAAATTTAAAAATAAAAATTAGACAAACATATATTGAAATTAATATGGTTTAAGTTCATTTATTTTTCCGTGAAAAAAAAAATAATTGTGAAAGTTAATTTTTTATTTTATAAGAAAGACACACATTTTGTAAGGAAGACCAAAACTCTAACCTATAAAAATTTGTTCCGACAAATTTTTAATTTGTAATGTTTTATTTTGTCAGCTATTTCTAAGTTTATTAGCAAAAATTTTTCTAAACATTAAGCATTAGTATTTAATATGAATGAAATAAGTGATCTCAACAATATTTACTAAAATTTTCTTTGAAAATCTTCATCAAATTATATGTATTTATATATAATTTGATGCAGTTAGATAGATCCATTTTTCGGATCAAATTGTATCAGGTGAGATAACATGCTTATCTCCCTTGATATAATTATATATTCCAATATTCGGATCAAATTAGATATGGACGTATATATGGGTTTATGTATGGTGATATATGATTATATAACATCTTTTTTAGTCGGGTAAGCAATAGAGTTGTCAAAATCGGTTTCCGAATTGTTCCATTAACGTATTTTTCCGATTTTTAAACCATTTTTAAAAATGGTTTTCGAATTATTATGTTTTTTTTTGTGTCGAATAATTACATATTTTTAAATATTTTTAGAAGAAAAATTTTAACCCTTCTTTGCATGTTTTTTTCTTTTTTTGTGAAAAAATCACTGGAATATATTGGATGACAAGTTAAACCTGCTAATTGATAATGAAGCTTACTTAAATTTTTTGACAAATGTGCTTGAAACAATAGTCATATAAATTGTTGCTAGCAACAAAAAAATTAGAAATCACGTGGTTGTGTGCATTTTTTTCTTTAAAAAATTTTATGATTGAAATTTCCATCATCATGCAAAGAAGGGTTAAACAAATTTTCATAAATTTTTTAATAATTACAAAATGGTTAGTGTTTGCACCTTTCATGGTGTAACAATATACTTATGGAAATAAATCTGTAAAAATAGCAGATAAAGCAACTAACAATTAGTTAAAAATGACGTTGCCTAGTAAAATAAAAACAGAAAAAATAAAACTGTTAAATTTATAGAATTTTAGTTATATTTAAGTTAATTTTAGTTAATTCAAAACTACAAATTGTGCTGAAAAATCTGCAGGAAATTTTGCTAAACATTTGTAGGCCAAATATAGCAAAATGAAACTGTTATATCTACAAAAATTTATTTTTAAGTTAAATTTAGTTGAATGCAAATAGCAGTCTATCCTGATAAAATCAGCAGAAGTATTTGCTGAACAAAATTGGAAACTGCTATTTTCAAAACACTCGATTTTTACAATATTTGCATTTAAAAAAAATCGAAAAAACTCCGAAAATTTCAAATTTTTTTGTGATTTTTAGGCTACTAATTATTTAGAAATTTTTTTTGCTGATTTTAGCAACATAAATTTAATCAAATATAACTAAAATTCTGTGTATTTGTTTTTGCTCTTCCTATCTTATTAATATATAGCAAAAATAATCTGCTAATTTTAGCAGTTCTTTCTGCAACATAATTTTTAACTAATTTTTAGTAGTTTTAACTAAATTTATAGACTTTTTTCTACTAGTGTACCAGTTGGAATTATTAACAAATATGTTTTTTAATAAACAATTCCTGCACAATCAAACAAAAGAAAATTTAAATTAAAAACTAACTGTACGCTTAAAATAATACGTCAGTAAAAAAAAAAACAAATCCATTTGACAAATTTTTAAAAAAAAATTTTATTTGAAACACTGATTTAAACGAACATCTTAGTTATCTTCTTTTAACACATAACTAGAATTCCTCAATACTTTTCAGAATTATTTATAACTACTTTTTAAGAACACTCATAAAAAGCCCGTATAAACAGTTTAAAATTCTGCTGAAATAACAGGAAATAGTACCTATAATTGCGCCAGCAGAATTTTCAATAAAGTTGAGAATTATGGTCTGCTAAATTTAGGTAAGCTAAATTTTACACACTGCTAAATACACAGACAATTTTAGTTAACTTAGCTAAAAAATTTATCCTAAACTCAACAGAAACTTTACCTGATTTAACAAAAAGTTTCTGCTAAAATATCGCTTCCAATTTGAAAATTATAGCGCCATCTCTATGTAATATTGATAGCAGAGACAGGAAAATATAAACATTTGAAAATAATTTATGTTTAACTTAGCTTAAATATTTGTCAAATTAAGAAACACAAATTACTAAAAATTAACATGCAAAGTTAGTTCAAAAACGGATGAAATTAATTGTTATGCTAAATTGGGTTTACAAAAAATATTAGTTCATTCATAAATTTTAAGGCAAAGTAACAGAAAAATTAGCTCAATTAAATCAGAACGCGTTTAACAGACTTGCACTAACTTTTTATATAAGCGAACACATTGGTTAATTTTTACATAATTTATTGTTAAAATATAATATTTTAATGCATCTGCTATTATACGGCAATTTTAAGATGGCGTTATTTCTTCCCCTCCTGTTTTTTTTTTTTTTTTTGATATAACAAAATTCATAAAACAGCGTAGGGATGTCTCGAAAACTAAGCGAGAGATAAAGCAAAAAGGACAAAATGTTTTTTCCAACTTTCTTTACATGCCCTTACATAATATGGATCAGGTTCGGGGAGTGTCCCGAGACCCTATAATTTGAAAAAAATTTACGACTCAGTATAATTACAAAAAATGTAAAAACAACAGATTTTATTTTTCGATCTAAGGTACAGCTTTCCGCGAAATGCCTTTAAAGTTTAGCGGTTTTCCGTATAGTTATTTATATACAAAAATTTTTAAATGCAATCAATATAAATTTTTTGTAGTGTATTCATATTTAGGGTTAACATTTGATGAACACAATTTTATATTAAAACCACTGTTCGTGTTTTATATGGATTTTTACGGTTTTAGCCAATTGAATCGATGAAAGCGAAATCGACCTTAATAAATGTTATGGCTTAGTAAAGAAGCAATTAAAAGGAAAATATTTCAACAAAAAAAATGTATTCATCTATTAAAATCGCGATTTTTCAAAAATTTTATATGGTAGCATAGCTTTCCAAGTTGTCCCCAAGTCCATCTTTTAGGATAATATGGAGTCTCCTCTAAAAACTGTTCTTGCAAAATTTCAAGCAAACATTTTCCATTTGCAAAAGTTTTCACAAAATATATAGTAAACTGCAGATTTAAGAAGGCTAGATTTTTATTCGCATTAAAAAACATCTAAAAAAACTTTCAGAATTTTACATTTTTGTGATTTTTTAGTTTTTATATTCAGCAAAATGTATGATATTATTCAGAAAAATGTTTTGCTGATTTTAGCAGGTTAAGTTGTTATTTCTTCTTTTAACTAAAATTAACTCAAATATAACTAAAATTCTGTACATTTAACAGATTTATATTTGCTGTTTTTAACTTACTAATATTAAGCAACAACAACTAATTTCAGCAGTTTTTTCTGTAAAGTCATTTTTAGCTAATTTTTAGTAGTTTTAATTCCTTGCCCTAGTATTAAATTTAAATTTAGTTCGCAAAACCAGAAAAAAAACCTTCAGAATTAGCCGAATTTTATACAAAATTGCAATTAAAATTTTATTTATAATTATTTTTTATATTTTCAGATTTATATCAAATAACAATGGCTTATGCTTATTGGAAGTCTGGTAAAACAGATGATCATGCTGTATTTGATTTATTTTTTCGTTCAAATCCATTCCATGGTGAATTTACGATATTTGCTGGTCTAGATGAATGTATGAAATTTTTAGATACTTTTCATTATAGTGAAAGTGGTGAGTTTATCAATCATACTTAAGTAATAAGTGATAAGGGAGTATGTGGTAATGTGAAAGATCGAGCTGTCATAAAATGTCCTCCGAAAACTTGAATTAATTTGTGTTCTGTGTAAGCAGAATTGTTCGACCTCGAACCACTGTGTGGAATGCGTCGTTAAAAAAGCTAAATCAATATTGTTGGTACATCTTTGAAGACAGATCAATTAAACACTTTATCCTATACAAAATTAACCTCTAAACTTTAAATAAAAGTTTATTCAAATCAAACTTAATTTTTTTCAGATATCGAATATTTACGTCAAACATTGCCAGAAGGTATAGAAAATGATTTTTTCGAATATTTGGGTAATTTGACGGCCAAAGAAGTAACTTTGTATGCAATTGATGAAGGAACTGTAGCATTTCCCAGAGTACCAATTATTAAAGCAGAAGGACCACTGATAATAGTACAATTATTAGAAACAACGTTATTAACTTTAGTAAATTATGCCAGGTATGTTAATATGATAAACAAATTTAAAGATTCTTTACATTATCACTTTATTTTTCTATATTCAAAAAGTCAAGTAAATATTAACATCATTAACGTTTTATTTTTAGTTTAATGGCTACTAATGCTGCACGCTATCGTATGGTTGCTGGCAAACATGTAAATCTTTTAGAATTTGGTTTACGGCGAGCTCAGGGTCCTGATGGTGGTCTTTCTGCTTCAAAATATTCCTATGTTGGTAAGTATTTAAAGAGGATTTAAAACAAAATCATTAAATTAAGGAAAATATATTTAAGTCTTATGCGGCGTTCACATATACGTGTTTAACTCGATTTGACGTGTTTAAGCGTTAAACATATTTAAGTGAGATGTTTTACAGTACATTTTTTCTACCCTTAAACACGCTAAATTATCGTGTTTAATTTTTAAACATGTTCTTAAACACGATAAAATTGATATCAATTGGTGTTGAATAACAATTTTGAGGCAGAAAAAGACACAACAAAAAAAATAAAAAAATTGAAATTGAATAAAATAAACTAAATTTAAATAAAAACCAGTTAAAATGTGTTTTTTTCTTATTAAATTGATAGATGAACAAAACAATTAATTAAACTTTGCTTCCGGTGAACGAAAAATATAAAAACAGCCATGAAGTTGTCCCTTAACTAAAAATTTAAAAATCTTGTTTCCGACTGGGGCGGATAATGTTATTTCACTTTTTATGGCAATTATAACGTTGGATAATGCCGAAAATTATTAATTATTGCCTCCGGCCGAAGAAAAAATAACTTTTTGGGAAATTTTGTCAAATTTTTGTATTTTTTTTTTAATTGTTAAGGAACAGCTGTTCGAGATGTTTAACTTAAACACTTCATTTTTAAGTGTGAACTGATGTGTTTAACTTTTACATAAACGTGTTTAACAATCGTACTGTGAACGTGCACCAAAAAAATAGTAATCTTCAGCAAAAGTTTTGCTAACACTTAGTCGATTGCAAATGAAAATAATCCTTGCTAAAATCACTAAACTTTTTGCTGAATATTAGTAGACTGAAAAAACTCAAAAAACTTGTAGCGAAATTTTACTTTATATAATTTATTTGCTGAAAATTTAAATATAGAAATGGTGTAGAGTTGTTTTTCTTTTTCATCATTTCCGTTGTCTGTACTACATCCAGACAAGCTGCGACATCTACATTTGTCTATCTGGTTGTCGTCCACGCTATATATGCGGTTATCAGCACAATTTTTGTAACAAAATAAATTAGTAAAACATTAGTTCAAAATCAGTTTAGTGCTAAAAAAATATAACTAAAAGTTTTGCTGAAAACGGAATTTCAGCAAAAAAAATTGCTGAAAACTAGTACACTTTATATACAAGACGTTTTATTAATTTTTCTACTAACTTATTTTTTTGAGTGTAGTATTAGCTGGTGAATCTACGCTTACTGGAGATTAGACCGTACCTCAAAAAAAATGTTCGCCGTACAGCCTCCAATATGAAGTATTTTTGCAAGGCAATTTCAAAAAAAAAATTTTTTTTTTTTTGGCCGAACGTAGGGGTCGCCTTTTTCAATTTTTCGTTATTCGGATTTTAAAGTGTGATATATCGATTTTTTTGCCTCGAGGAAAAATCCAATTAAGAAAAATTTAAAAAGGCGACCCCTACGTTCGGCAACCAATATATAAAAAAAATTTCTACTGGGTTTATCGAAAAACTTCCTTAGCAAAAGTTTAATATTTTTATGCAAGCTTTAATTTTCCGACATTAGGGTGGTACATAAGGGTGGTAGCAACTGAGTTCTGGTAGGTAACTACTAGATCGGGATATTTGAGGTCAATGACCCTTAAAGCAAAAACAATGGTCTCCTCGAGAGAAAAACATCGATATATCATACTTTAAGATCCGACTGTAAATGCCAAAGATATAATGAAAAATATAAAATGGCGACCCCTACTTTCGGCAAAAAAAAATTTTTTTTGAAACCTCCTTGCAAAAATACTTCATATTGGAGGGTGTACGGCGAACTTTTTTTTTTTTGCCTGTAAGGTGGTACGCTCTACTGGAGATGTTTTGACTCACAACACACAATGAACTGTGCCAATAGTAAAGTTGGAAAAATAGAAGGAAATAAAAGTAGCACTGTGAAATTTGCTACCTCAACAGTCTAATTTAAAAAGTGAACATACATTTTTAAAAATCGTTATATTTTATATTTACGGGGATAATTTGAATAAACTCTATTCTAACAAGCTGTTAGGCCTAAAAAACATTCTAGTTAACTGCTCGTTGTGTGCGATGTATAAGAAGCTACTAACTTTTCATTTTGAATACGGGGAATAGTGTATAGAGTAAGATGTCTCTTAAATTACGAATTGGTATAATTTCCGTGCTTAAACCCCCAATTTCCATCCATTTGAAATCAAGTGAACGAATTTGAAAAAAAAAATGTTTTTCTTAATAACATTAACCCGTTCTGAAATGTATCCAAAGTTCCAGAGTTTATGAAAATTTACAAAGTCTTAAATAATTTTCACATATCATGCGATACATCGTTCTACTTAATTATACCCTACACCGCTATGTGGAGAGGGTATAATAAGTTTGTGCTGATGTTTGTAATACAAAACAATATTAGACCTAGACCCACCTTATAGTATACCGATCGACTCAGAATCACTTTTTATTTCAATTTAACGCTGTCCGTCTGGCCATGTATTCTTGTGCGCACTCTACAGGCAATTATTTTAGCCATTTTTAGAAAATGTTTAGCCATTTTTCGTTTTTGTACAAAATATCATTTTTGAGCGCGATTTTATAGCTAAATTAAGGAATTTTGCTCAATCTGCCAAATTAATTGCATTAAATGAATGCTTCACTTGCCAAATCGAATAACTCTACTTTTTGAATTTTTTTAAATTTTAATGTCAAAGCACTCTATTAACTCCCAACTGTATAATATTCAAAACTAATTTCTCTAATAATAAGTATTAACACTACTAAATGACAATTTATTTTGGTCATTGAATAATAAATAATTTCCCTACGGGAAATTTTAACAAACTGTCACCGAACTGGCCCCTTTATATGAAATAGAGTGGTCACTTTTACATGGCGTTGTCATAGGAGGTGGAAATTGACCCCTTGTGACATGTCACAAGACAAATCCTAGGACAGGTTACTGAACTCTCATAAAAAACAAAGTTCAGGGACCTGTCCTGGGATTTGTCTTGTGACATGTCACAAGGGGTCAATTTCCCCCTCCTATGACAACGCCATGTAAAAGTGACCAGTCTATTTCATATAAAGGGGCCAGTTCGGTGACAGTTTGTTAAAATTTCCCGTAGGGTTATTTCAGAAGCCAATCTGATTAACTCCATACACTAATGTAAATCATAATAAAAATTAAGTAAAACACTTTATACAACTCAATTGACTGCTTCTAATATATGTATACATATACTTCGCTTGTTAATGCAATGACGTAATATGAGATAACGGTAAATTGTTTATTGTTGGTGTCTCATCGCAGAGAAAGAAAAAATATTAACTAGTTGCATTCTAATTGCCACAGAGCCAGTATTGATGAATTTAAATTTCAGTGTAAGTTGTGTTTTTTTTAATAAACCGTTATATTAAGATGGTGGAGATTAAAAACACTGTACAACAAAATCAAATTTTTTCCAAAACAACAAGGTTCTGACAACTTATTCTGGCAGAGTCGACTAAAGAAAAATATACGTGTATCGGCATTTTAAAAGTTCACATCTGTCCCTATGTTTTTTGGGGATGTTTTGCTTTTGCAAATGTTTATTGTGAATCGGCATAGGAAACCATGTGAATCTTCCATTTTAGTTATAGGATGTGTTCAGAGAACTTATGTAAAATACTACAAGGAACATTTTTGTGGAACATTTTAACTCTTTATCCCTTTAATGTAAGGGACTTTTTTAAAAAGGGACAAAAAAAGACCCCTAGGTTGAAGAGTTAGAAAGTTAAAATGTTTCACAAAAATATTCCGCGTAGTGTTATACATAAGTTCGCTGAACACATCATATAACTAAAATGGAAGATTCACATGGTTTCCCCCTAAAATCCATGTTTGTGGGACATTTGAGCGCCAATTCTGAATAAGTACGAAATTAACCCTTAAACACATTTTAAGTTTTGACTCATTTCTGGCATTGAAGTTAAATTTTCAACTTCGATATATTCAGAGACTTACAGTAGAATTTATGACAAATATTTTTGCTGAACATTTTAACTCTCTAACTCTTCAACTTACGGGTCCTTTTTGTCCCTTTTTAAAAAGGGACCAGAATCAGTTGTCAGAACTTTGTTATTTTTTTTTTTGTGTTGTACAGTGTAATAATAACGATATATTCCATCTTATACCTTCAATATGTCGTTAGATAAAAGATACATCTGCAGTAATGCAGTCTACATCATTTATTTGAATTATAATATAACAGGAATTTTAAAAAAGAAAATATACTATTTTCTCAACTTTCTGTTTTATGCTAAAATTCAAAATCTTATTTAACAAATTGTGAAAAATAGTCTGCTGAAGGCATGTCCATATCCGGATTTAATTCCTTCAAATAAAATTGAACACATAATAAGTGTTGATACAAATTTCAAACACCTAATTTGTTTTAAAAAATGACGGAACAAAAATAAATTTCTACACTTTGTAAAAGTTCGTTTGAAGAAAACCTGTTTTTTTTTATGAAAAAATCCAATATTTGTATTTAATTATAAAACAACTGACTACACTTAATATAATACATCAGTAAAAAAATTTGCAAACGGGTTTCAAATTGATTTAACTAATTAAAAAAAAAAATTTGGTTGAAATACTGATTTAAAAAAAGATTTTAGTTATGCATCCAGAAAACACTGAAATTCCATTGTCACATTCAAATCAGTCCTGTGTTAATTAGTTTTCTGTTGTCAGATATGAAAAACTCGGCTACCACAATCGAACCATTCGATTGGCTACAAATGGGGTTTTCAGCACCGAAGCTATTTTCTTTGTGTGAAAATCCTCGGTAATTTAACTTATTTTGAGTGTTAATTTACAAAATTTTTTATAACTAATTTTTAAGAACCCATCGTCAAATTTTACACAATTTATTCTTAAAATATAATATTTTCATGTTTCTGTTACTGTAGATGGCGCCACCAATGTATCCGAAGTTTTCTTTTTTCCCTCCCGTTTTTTTAATTGTCCGCATTTGACTAAGAGATGATTCCCTACTTTTAGGTAATTTTTAACTCCATAATGTTCATAAAAAGAGCCGCTGCTCAAAAATTGTCTGTTAAATGACTGTTGGAATGAATGGTTTCACTGCGTTTAATAAATTTTTAAAGAAAATCGGGAAATTCATCTTAAAAATTGTTCAGCCATCTTTTAGCTTTATTTTAGCCATTTTTGGTAATCAAGTTCTGGCAAAACTGCTCGGTAATTTAACTTATTTTGAGTGTTAATTTACAAAATTTTTTATAACTAATTTTTAAGAACCCATCGTCAAATTTTACACAATTTATTCTTAAAATATAATATTTTCATGTTTCTGTTACTGTAGATGGCGCCACCAATGTATCCGAAGTTTTTTTTTTTCCCTCCGGTTTGTTTAAGTGTCCGCATTTGACTAAGAGATGATTCCCTACTTTTAGGTAATTTTTAACTCCATAATGTTCATAAAAAGAGCCGCTGCTCAAAAATTGTCTGTTAAATGAATGTTGGAATGAATGGTTTCACTGCGTTTAATAAATCTTTAAAGAAAATCGGGAGATTCATCTTAAAAATTGTTCAGCCATCTTTTAGCTTTATTTTAGCCATTTTTGGTAATCAAGTTCTGGCAACACTGCTTGTAATATTAAGTTCTGAAATTCTGCATTTAGCTGATGTAGAAAGACATGGCATGTTGTATAACAATCAAAAAAGTTATTTGGGAAAAACTCCATTTTTTATACTTTTTTATACGGGGACATGTCAAATTTATGAAATATTAAATTATTTTTAAATAACAGGAATGTACTGTCAAAAAGAAAAAGTTTGATACCCATATTGCATATATTAAGTAGTCAGGGGTTCCCAAATCTTTAAAAATATAGGCCTTCGGGATAATTCGTCTGAAACCCGAAGTAGACCGAATATCGAAAAAAGACGAAACACCCCCTCACTTAAATTTTATAAGAATTAATATATGTGAATTTGAATGAATGAATGCGTCCCCATACAAAACCACCTAAAATTTTCATTTTTTGTGCTATGCTATAAACAAATAAGCATGCTTGATCATGTTTTATACATCCGTAAATAGGCCTCTGAAATACCTTTCGTACGACACCAACATTTCCTGTAGTTACTTTGGAACAAATATGAATTAAACCGAAAAAACGAAAAATTGGGCTATTTTGACCCCATTTTTTAACCCTTAAATACGAGATAGGGCGCTAAAAAAAATACGTGTCCTTTAAATTTTTCTCCACTACAACATATCCCAAGCTCATTAAGATCTGCCGGTCCGTGTTGGGAGTCTTTCCTTGTGAGTCGTAGAATTTATCCAAATTTAGGGTCTCGGGACCCTTCCCCGACCTAGTCCATATTATATGAAGGCACTCCTGTGGAGCATACATTTTGTCCATTTTGCTCGCATAGTTTTCGAGATATGGGCCATTTTATGAAGTGGAAAATTTTTGGATAGAGTTAGCCTCTTTCGCTGGGGTATAGCACGGTTAGGGGTAGTCGAAATTTTCACCAATTTTGCTCTATCTCTCTTAGTTTTCGAGATATGGGCCATTTTAAAAAATCGGGAGGGAAAGAAATATCACCATCTTTAAAACTTCGGATACATTGGTGGCGCCGTCTACCGGGTAATAACAGTAACATGAAAATATTTTATTTTAACAATAAATTTTATAAAACTTAAGGAATGGGTTCTTAAAAATTGGTTTTAAATAATTTTGAAAATTAACACTCAGAATTAGTAAAAGTGCTGAGGATTTTTATTATTGTGTTAAATAAAGATAACTAAAATTTTTGCTTAAATTAGTGTTTCAACTAGGGTTTGGGATTTCCCGGACTTTTTTATTTCCCGGGAAACGGGAATAAAAAAATTTTATTCCCGGGAATCCCGGGAAATATTTTTGAAAAAATTTGTTAATGAAAACCACCTATATAAGTAATTTTTGTTTAAAAAAAAACACTATTTCAGTACAAATGCAGTCTGTGTAGTGAGAATTCAAAGTAAAAAATATCAGAATGTTGAAAATTTAATTTTACATAAATTACTCTAAGCACTGGCAAATGAATTGCATGATTCCAGCTGAAAGCACCTACTACTGGACTGTCGGAAACAAACCGTTTCATCACATTTGGCCCATTAGATATGGTGGCCACAATATTATTTTCCAAAGACAAATAAAACTCTTCTAGTCTTATTTCTACAATTCTTCTTATTTCATCAGCATTATATCTTCCTGGTATATAAACCAACCCCAGGTTATAAAATGAATTATTTCCGTTTATGCATATGTTCAAATATCTCTTTTGTGATATTCATGTCCATTCACCTAAGATTATAGTAAATCTCCTAATGTTAGAAATATTACTCGATATTTCTTTTATCATGATATCTTTTACATGATTGTAGTAATTTAATATACTGTTCTTTACATCGGTTTCATTTTTTGGCAATGCCAGGTTATTATTATAAGAACTTTCTCGAATAAACGAAGATCTATTTATGGTGCGGATTGACATTCCGTCGACTGCGGCTAGTTTGGATACCATTTCAGAAAATGTTTGCCCTACCATAAAACGTTCAATGCCTATTCAGCTTACACTTTTTTCTTCGGGTACTTTGCTAATTTTAGCTGGAGCGTTATTTTTGTTGTTGTTTTCTTTAAAAGAAGTTGCATGACCATCAATTTTTTTTTTTTTTTTGTGAAGCAAATTTAGATGTCGGATAACCAAATTTAGATACCTCTGTTAACCATTAGTCTTTTAGGGCAAATATTGCACTGCGCTGCATTGTCCTTTTTTGTGAAGTATTTCCATACTCCTGACATTTTATTCTTTAATATAAAAGAATATATTAGTTTGAAAGCAGATGTATTAAAATAAAGTAAACTTACTTGAAAATATCACATTTATTAATGAAAACGTTACTTATAAAATTATTGGCCCTAATATAAAGGAGTATTTTAAATTTAAAGTCGACTTTATTTTTAATCATATGGTTTTGTTCATTTTGTGTATGAAAACCTTACAAAAATATTTATATTTTCAAACATTTTGATTGGTTGCAAATAAATTAACCAATCAGAATGCTCCAAAAATAAACCAAGTCAAGGTATACTGCTACCCAATATTTTAACTAAAGTCGACTTTAACTAAAATATATATTTGAAAAATTTAGATATTAAGGGCGATTATTTGTAAGAAACAAAACTTTTTTTTCATATTTCTTTTAAACATTTTACCAAGTTTTTAGGTTTTACTACTTAAATTTTGAATAAGTTATGCGAAAAATCTTTATTAGTTGAAATACTCCTAATTAGTTGGCAAAGATTTTTTTGTGTGTCAAATAAATTGATTCCCTTTTAAAAGATTTTAACAATGACATTTTTGTTTTGGTATTTAAAATGTTTTTTATGACTAAAATCCTATTCCAAACAAAAACGATTTAAAAAATTTAATATTTTTAAAATTTCCCGTTTTCCCGGGAAAAATATATTATTTTCCCGGGAATTCCCGGCAAACTTTTCCCGGGATTTCCCGGTAATTCCCGCCCGGGAATTCCCGAACCCCAAACCCTAGTTTCAACTAAAAATTTGTTAAAAATTAGTCAAACCGATTTGAAACCGGTTCGACAGATTTTTCTACTGACGTATTATTTTAAGTGTACATATAGGACAACAATGACTTTAAACATTACAAATAAGAACTTACATAATTGCTTACATATTAACAATATTATAATATTGCAATAACATTGAATTTAAGTGTCTTCACTTGAGATGACATTATTTTGATAATTACTTGATATCGTTTAATTCATGTCAAGACACTAGGTTATGTTTAGATGTACTGTAGACCGTAACACCTTACAAGCAAAAAAAAGTGCTCCGTACACCCTCCAATTAGAAGTATTTTTGCAAGGCAATTTCAAAAAAAAAAAATTTTTTTTTGCCTAACGTAGGGGTAATACCAATAACTTATTATTTTTACCCTTATTAATAGTAATGTATTATTTTAAAGAAGTGATATATCTCTATATCGATAACTCATAATTTCATACCTCTCACATATGTAAGTACTGAAGTATCACAATATAAGTAACGTATTACTTTAGGTTTCGAAGTAAAACCAAGGGTAAAGGGGTACCCATTGCCAGGCAATGGGTGACAAAGGTCCAACACATTACCAAGGTTTTGCTGGGAAGTTATAAAACCGCGATTTCTCGAAAACGGTCCATTGAAAATTCTTGTTCTTGACGAATTTGGATTCAGCACATCAACGTTTAATAAAAACTATATATTGTAACAGAAGTTTTTTTTAGACTTTGTATAGTGATATTGGGAATTTACCATTTTTATATTGATTCTTATGAAGTTTTGAATAATAATGTTTTTAACCAAATCTAGTGTTTGTTGCATAAAAATTATAAAAAATTGGTCAAAATCACTTAACTTTGAAGTCATACAACAATATTTTATTTAAATTAAGTATAATTTTTACTAAAATATATTACTTAATTTCATAATATTTCGACTTGCCTTTCGTCCTAAATCGTAACGACTTTCTATCAAATATTTCTTGAAAATTATTTAGCGACAAGCGTCCCACAAATTAATTGATAAATATTTTTAAAAATTCGATAAACTACTATTTTGGATGCGTATGATTTATATATATTTTTTGTAATTCTATATTACTCATGTGTTAATACTTTTTAGTATATATTTCTGTGTTAATGGTTTTAATATCTGTAATTTAAAAAGTTAAATCCTAAAGGTATATACTTAAAATACATCTTCATTGCAGTATAAATTAAAATATCAATACAAAATAATGATTGAGTAATTAACAAACAAAACTTTACATAAACGGAAATTCCACAAAATTTTCAGTTTGTGGTAGTTTTAAAAGCAAAATAAAAATACTTTGTAACAAAGAAAAAAAGAACGATTAATTTACGACGTGTTAGTTTAAAGCGAAATTATTTGCGCAACCATTAAAATAAATGGTAAAAACAACAATATTCATCATTATAACCTGGTACTAAATGGTACAACAAAGGAAAAGGATAAACTTTAACAGTAACACATTCAAAAAATTATTCATATATCTACACTTACGATACTTTTTGGATAAAAGAAGGATACATGCAACTATAAAAGTGAGGGAGTTGTTTATTTCATTAGACCAAAAGTACAAGTGTGTTTAAAAACTTTTTGAACAAATATTGAAGTATTAAGTCATGCCTTTACATACATACAGTGAGGAGCAAAAGTGTAACAGGATTCACATTGTTCAGATATTTTGCTTTAAATTTGTAACTATGAAAACAAATCCAATAATTCTTTCTAACGTTATTTATTTAAATTAAATTTTCGCAGTTTTTTTAAATGCAAATAAGAAATCGAGCCTTTTGAAAACAGCAGTTTACAATTTTTTAGCAAATATTTCTGCTGATTTTAGCAGTATAGACTGCTATTTGCATTCAACTAAATTTAGCTTAAAAATAGCAAGAATTTTGTAGATATAACAGTTTATTTTTGCTATTTTTAGTCTATTAATATTTAGCAAACATTTTTTGCAGATTTTACCGTACAATTTGTTATTTTCAATTAACTAAAAGTTAGCTTAAATATAACTAAAATTCTGTAAATTTAGCAGTTTTAATTTTGCTGTTCTTATTTTACTAGTATTTAGCAAAACAATCTGCATGATGTTTTAGCAGTTTTTTCTACAGCATCATTCTTAACTAATTTTTAGTAACTTTTTCTGCTATTTTTACAGATTTATTTCAATGAGTGTATTCACTTTTTAACCAGATAAATGACATATTTGCCCAATACAAACCGCAAAAATTTTATGATCTTTTAAGTTAATATTAAAAGCTTCTTAACAAACTTATCAAAAATTAACAGTGTGCAAAAGTATAAAATTTATCATAAAATAGAAGTGTCCCCATTAGAGCGTACCACCTAACAGGCAAAAAAAAAAAGTTCGCCGTACACCCTCCAATGTGAAGTATTTTTGCAAGGAGGTTTCAAAAAATTTTTTTTATTTTTTTTTGTTGAATGTAGGGGTCGCCATTTTACATTTTTCGTTATATCTTTGGCGTTTACAGTCGGATTTTAAAGTATGATACATCGTTTTTTCTCTCGAGGAGACCAGTGTTTTTGCTTTAAGGGTCATTGACCTCAAGTATCCCGTTCTAGTAGTTACCTACCAGAACTCAGTTGCTACAACCCTAATGTACAACCCTAATGTCGAAAAATTAAAGCTTGCAAAAAATTATTAAACTTTTGCTAAGGAAGTTTTTCGATAAACCCAGTAGAAATTTTTTTTATATATTGGTTGCCGAACGTAAGGGTTGTCTTTTTAAATTTTTTTTAATTGGATTTTTCCTTTATAGCAAAACACTGGTCTCCTCGAGGCAAAAAAATCGATATATCACACTTTAAAATCCGATTTTAAGTGCCGAAGCTATAACGAAAAATTGAAAAAGGCGACCCCTACGTTCGGCCAAAAAAAAATAAAAATTTTTTTTGAAATTGCCTTGCTAAAATATTTCATATTGGATGTACGGCAAACTTTTTTTTTGAGGTACGGTCTAGTCCCCATATTCTTCGTTAATTAAAATAGTTTAAATGCTGTTCTTGATTTCTAATTAGAACAGGTTAATAAACAAATAAAGATAGAAAAAAGTGTTTCGTAGATAAAAATAAAAAGCAAAATATGTAAACATTGTGAAACCTGTTACACGTTTGCTCGTCAGTGTACATATGAAAGCAGTTGTTATGAAGGAAATAACTGTTTCGATAAAATAGTTTTTAAAAAGGAAACATTTTCAATAGTTTGGTAGACAAGTCTTGTATAGTTATGTGCAAATTAGAAATAAAAATGTTGTTTAAAAATTTAAGAATGTTTCTAAATTGTTTTAAGGTATAAATGTAGGAGAAACTAAACACACATGAACCTTTGCAATTTGGAATCACCCAAATA
This sequence comes from Leucophora obtusa, assembly GCA_949987735.1. Classification (NCBI taxonomy): domain Eukaryota; kingdom Metazoa; phylum Arthropoda; class Insecta; order Diptera; family Anthomyiidae; genus Leucophora; species Leucophora obtusa. The sequence goes on along the minus strand of OX465298.1, from coordinate 140,400,807 downwards.
ATCATTCATATAGGTACGCTATTTTCAATTGGCAAAGCTTTGCAGATCATTTTGAAAATAAAAAATTAAATTCCTACTTGAAAATCAGTTTTTTATGGAATATTATAAAACAACTACAATATTATCACAGTTGTTTAAAGTTGTTATTTCTAATATTACAATAAACAACTACACTCAAAAAGATAGTAGAAAATACGATGCCTCGAGGTACTGGCCAATTGAAAGGTACTGGGCTTTGGTCCAGTACCTTTCAATTGGCCAATACAATTTTTACAAGTAAATTACAAAGAATAATTTTTTTTTTTTTTTTTAAAGAATTCGATAAGACCAGCAAGGCAGAATGCGCATTTTTGGCTTTCCCTACAAAGCCATCATCAGTGCCTTTCGCCTTTGAGTGGGTTAATATTTTGATAATCGTCTACTTATGTGACTGTTGAAAGCAAATCGAATTTGTTATCAACAACTCAACTTAGACTACACAGAAAGAATTTACAAAATTCTAATTACATTTTTAAACACCTTTCTCATACCAAATTTGTATATATATATTTAATCCTTTAATTCCCAGTGGAACATAGGGCCGCATATACAAAGACGATTATCAAAATATTAACCCACTCAAAGACGAAAGGAACTGATGATGGCTTTGTAGCGAAAGCCGAAAATGCGCATTATGCCTTGCTGGTCTTATCGAATTCTTTAAAAAATTTTTATTCTTTGTAATTTACTTGTAAAAATTGTATCATCTTTCTTTGGTTTGAAAATAATTTAAACAGAAAGTGATATTAATTTATGATCTAGAGTCAAACTAAAATAACATTCATTTACTTAAAATAACATATCAACTAAAACATTTCCCCCATTCAATAGTTTTTATTTTTAAAATTGGTTCATCAGATTTTTTGAATTATGTATGTGATGGACAATTTTTTCAAACACAGTGTTTAATGTGGAAGTCTGGACATTTTTATATTTTACAAAGTTTCCTAAATAATTTTCAAAAGAAACACAAAAACACACTTTTTAGACTTAAATTTTCAGCAAATAAATTAACTAAAGTATAATTTCTCTACAAATTTTAAAATATTTTTTTTCAATCTACTAATGTTTAGCAAAAAGTCTTATTGATTTTAACAAGAATTTTTTTTATTTGCAATCGATTAAGTGGTTCAAGCACACCTTTTGCTGAATTTACTAATGTTTTGGTAAAAATCAGCTTGCTGATTTTCAGCAATACAATTTTGCAGACATTAGCAATTTTTCCTGACTAAAATTTTGCGTGGAGTTCCTTTATTCTTTCTTCTTTTAAGCAAATGCATACAAAGCCAAAAACAATAAATTCAACTTTAAATGAGTTAGGCCCGATTACTGAATTTTTAGTTAGCTACTAACTGGGACTTTAACTGACACATTTGTTGTTTCTCATATAAAATTTGAATTTAACCGTAGGCTAAATTTTAACTGTACATTCAAAAATCGGGCCTTAGACTTTTTTCTTTCAAAAGAAACTTTAAATTATTTAGGGCTTTTTTAAATGACTATAAATCTGTTATTTACAAGCATAGCCCACTAAATTCTAGGGGAGGTGTATTTGAGAGTAGTCTACCACACTCAGATAAAAAAGTTTGTAAAAAAATTTGTAAACAGTTTCCAATCGCACTATACTATTTTTATACTGATTATTAGTACAATTTTTATTTTTAATAATCATTTTTGTTATTCTCTTATTACAAATTACGGATTTTTTTTTACAAATTTTCGCAGCTGATTTCAGCAAAACATTTTACTAATTTTTCAAAACCGAGTGCTAAATTTAGCAGAAAAATATACTAATTTAAAAATATTTTTTTTTGATTTTTTACAATTCTTGTTTAGTTTATATTTGTTACTATTGATATATTCTTAGTTCAGAAAGAACACCCAGAAAATTTTATTGTATCTCCAATGCATAAAACGGCAATAACTGGAGAATAGTGTGTCCAAAACCATAACCGAAAACCGGTTAACCGGTTTTTTTAATTTCAAAAAACCGACCGGTTTCGAATAATTTATAAATTTGAATAAACCGAAAACCGGTTATTATTTGTCGGTTAACCGGTTTTTTAAAAGATGTTTATATCAAAACTAATTTTAAGCTAATCATTCGAAAATTCTATATTTCTTCTGTATTTTATTTTTAAAGGCTTAATTTTAGTAAACGAAACTGCAGTTTTGTTCTCCTTTATATAAAAATAATAACGTTTCACAAGTATTCAAATAAATAAGATACGAAAGTCCTTTGGGACTGAATATTGCTACAAAAAACATAATTACTTTTTTTCTGCGTAATTAATTTGTGCCATTTAAGAAAAATATATACGATTGGATGATGAAACAAGAACTGTTAAATCTACAAAAATTTTAGTTATATTTCAATAAATTTTAGTTGAATACAAATAAGATTCTATCCTGCTAAAACCGGTAGACATTTTTATTGAATATTAGTAGAGTTAAAATAGCGAAAATAAATACTGCTGTTTTTAGAATACTAGATTGTCTTCCCATTAAAAAAAAATATAAATTAAATTTTGGAAATGTAATTCTTTTTCTGTGATGTTATTAATTTACTAATATTCAGCATTCTGATTTCAGTAGTGTAAAATGTTCTTTGCAATTAACTAAAATTAAAATTTTTGTCTAATTACATCTGATCGTGTTATCCTTGGATATTTTGTATGACTCAAAACTAGCAATATTCTCGGTTAGCGCTTTTTATAGAAAGGTGCTAGTTTGACGTTTTTATATTTGTTATTTAGCGCTTTATGGTGAAACCTTTATTTTGATACAGTTTTATCTAATTTAAATGTCTTTTTTTATTGTTTTCATAATAATGTGATATTAAATTATATTTTAACATAATAATGATTTTTAGCGCTATTTAAATATTTGGTCGCATAAATAAGTTGAAAACTACCTATTTTGATCACATTTATAATTTAGCGCTTTTCTGTGCCGAGTTTTGTTCTTAAAAAGTTGGCATCACTTCATCTGCTGATGTAAATGCAAATAGATTTGCGAAAAGATTTGTTTGGCAATCACATCATCTCATAGAAATTTTTGTTTGATTCATCAGACGTAAAATCAGATAATTTAAATCCTTAATTATTTAAATTTAGAAAACAGATTCAGCTGATTTTAGTAGTTGATTCTGCAGGGCGCTTTTAACTAATTTTTAGTTGCTTTTTCTGCTATTTGTACAAATTAATTTTCATAACAAAAAATAACCGAAACCGGTTTTAACCGGTTTTTTGAAGAAAACCATAACCGAAACCAGTTTTTTTAAAATAGTAATTTTCGAACAAACCGAAAACCAGTTTTTCGAAATGGTCGGTTTTTTGGACACTCTACTGGAGAAACGTTTGCAATTTTGACTGCAGTAGTGTAGATATGAGCAATTATCGCGAATAAGCATTGTAGCGTTGCTAGATTGTCGGGATTCCGGAATCCGGGATCGCGGATCACCTGTGGGTATTTTGGGAATTTTGTGGTTATTTCATGGGTATTTAGAGTTGCCACCTTCGGCATTGCCATATTGGGTGTTGCCACCTTCGGCGTTGCAATATTTGATGTTACCAGGTGGTCGTAAGAGTGTTGCCATCTTTTCGAGATTCCAGATGATAGGAATGTATGGGTGTTGCCAGATGATAAGAATGTATGTCCCCACAGCAGGGTTGCCACATCTTGCTTGATCCCAAGTACGCGATCACGCACATCAATGAGAAAGCAGTCAGATTGTTCGGTGAATGGTCCCAGCCCCAGATCCCCGATCCCCAGTCCCAGAATTGGAACCTCGGAAAGATGGCAACACTCTTACGACCAACTGGCAACATCCAATGTGGCAACACCCAATATGGCAATGCCGAAGGTGGCAACTCTAAATACCCATGAAATAACCACAAAATTCCCAAAATACCCACAGGGGATCCGAAATACCCACAAAAGACACACAAAATCCCCAAAATACCCACAGGGGATCCGTGATCCCGCATCCCGACAATCTGGCAACACTGCAATGCTTCTTCGCGGTAATTGCTCGTATTCCTCATATCTACTCTACTGACTGGAAATTTCAAGTACGATGAAGTAATTTTACCCCAGCAGAAATTACTGCTTGCTTGAAAGCAGTTTTGCCAGGGAGAGTTGAGCAGTGAAGCGATTGCATTATTGATGATATCATGCCTGATTTTTGTTCGAGATAGCTCGCGTGAAAGCACTTGTTTCGAGATCCGAAAAGGCATGAATTCACCGCTTTTAATTAGTGCTCCTGTTTTTCTTTTAAAATATCGATAATTCATGCCTTCTCGGAAGTGTATATTATAAAGCTTTTCAAATATTTAAAATCATGCCTTCTCAAAAGCACAATATTCCTGCATATTTTTCCGTGAAGAGAAAGTGCCTCTTATTTTTAGTAAAACCTCTTATTTTCATTAAAATAACTTTTTTCCGCATTTTAAAAAATTTTGATAAAAGAACAGCAAAAATATTTAAGCAATCAAAATGTATTGCTCATTTCATGCCTTTTTGAAAAGCACAGCAATAAGCGATGTAAACAAATAATCAAATTAGGCCTTTCATTAGTGCTGTTTACGAAGCTATACATTTTTAGAAGCGCTAAAAGTAGCTGTAAGGAAGCAGATATCGTTTTTACTGCTTCCACATTTTTGCTGGGACGCTTGTTACAATCGAAAGAAAAATATTTTTTTTTAGATTTTACAGTTTTTTTTTATTTTTTAGTACAATTTTTTGCTAATTTCAGCATATTGATTTTAAATTACAGTTTACAGCAATTTACTGAAATTTAGTAACTGCAACTAATTATTTATACTAATTTCATTGTACGAAAATTATGATATTTAGTAAGTTTTTAAACTGATTTTAGCAAATCGATTTTGAATTGCAGTTTACATAAATTTTACTAAAATTTAGTAGCGGCTACTAATTTTTTCTACTAATTTTATTGTACTACAGATCAGCAGACATGTGTTGCTAAAATTAGCAAAAAATACCGCTGGCCTCAAAACACTTAAATTTCCCGTAATAACAGCAAAATTTTCAGTAGCCATTACAGACTTTTTTGGTTGAGTGCAGATAACCTTAAAAACGCGATTTCGACAAAAAACTCGGTACGACTTTTCTATGTTAAGACAACGCACGATATGTATGTAGCTGGCGCCTTTTGAACTGCAATTTCAGTTATGTTATCTACATTTTTTTTTATGAGGGATCAAGTGTATCTAATTTGCCCCTACATATGACATTGCATGTAACTTTGTCGTTAGGAATTTTTTCTCTTTTACAGACACAACACATAGTTATGTGCTACGAGAATAATAAGCTGTAAACGTAAAAAGGTGCATAAATCAATGAAGGCACCTTCTTGTTTAAAATGTGATACACAGTTATTCATATTCATGAAATGTATTTGACGTTTTTTTTCTCCATTTTACCAATTTTAATTGATTATAGCAAATAAAATGAGCATGTTAGATATATACCGTATTTGTTTTTTTTTGGCAAAATATATATTTTAACTATTTTTTTTTGTTCTCCAACAATAAATAATCATGACCTTATTTGTCAATCATTTAACACATGACTCAAATTACTATATTGCCTAAAGGTGTACAACAAAACGCTAAATATTATTAAAAAAAAATAAGTCACGTAAAGGGATTGAAACGTTTATATATGTATGTAAACATAGAATAAAATCAATTAAAAAATTATTTGCTGCAATTAAAATATGAATTGAATGTGGATAGATTAAGGAAATTCTAGTATCTATTAAAATTTTAATTTATACCAATAAAAATTAAATTATAAAAGTAAAATTTATAATAATTAAATTTAACAAAATATTGAAAAATGTGGTTTAGTTTTCTGTGTTGTATGAACAAGTAAGCCCACAACTTTAAATTGTAGATTTTTTGAAAATTACAAATTCAAAATGTTATTAAAACAACTTCTTGCTTTTCAGGTGGTTTTGATGGCACTTCCAATGTTCTAGCCGGAAAACTGTTTAACATACCAGTCAAAGGTACTCATGCCCATGCTTATATAACTTCATTCTCGAGTATTGGTGAATTGAAAACCCGTCTTTTAAAACATAAAACTACAGGTTTGTTTAAAATATATTTATTAAATATATAAAATTATTTAAATCAATTTTTCCGCAAGGTGTTACTGGTGATTTGCTAGATTATGCAGTGAAACATCGTCAATCTCTAGCCTCGGTGTTAGATGTTTCAATGGAAGAATCCTCTGAAGGTGAACTGGCGGCCATGGTTTCATATGCCATAGCATTTCCGGCTGGTTTTATGGCTTTAGTCGATACGTACGATGTTAAGAGGTATTTCGCTTTTAGGCCAATTCTCTCGGAACAAAAAAAAAATTATTATCATTTCTTTGTTTAATCATAATAATTTTGAACTGAATACTAAATAATTGCACTCTAACCTAGTGTTGTAATTCCTAGTTAATTTTTTCTAACGATTTAGATTTAAAAAAATTGTGTCCTGTCTTGCCAATGTTTAGTTTTATTATAAAATTCTTTTATTTTTTTTTCTCAATATTTTGTTCAAAACTCTTAATTCCTTAACAGCTATAATGAAAACACTAAAAACTCTAAAGATATAAAGACAGGTATTATTGCAAAACCAACAGCAAATGATTTACAAAACCAAAAAACTATTAATAATGTACAACAAAATGGTTTAATACTAAATGGAAATTCCAAACCTCAACTAAATGGCAAACCAACATCATTATCTTCATTGCAACAAACAAAAGTCAATGCTAAAAGTTCTTTAGAACAAAACCATGTCCATTTAAATGGTCATTCTAATACGGCCGCTTTAACTGTCATAAATATTAATGGTTTACATTCGAAGACCACAACCTGCAAGAATATCATCATAAAAAATAACAGAAATTCTGCTGATAAAAATTCATTACAATCATCTTCGCCACTAGCGTATCTGCCAAAATATGTCGAAAAGTCATTCAGGTAATTTTGTTATTCAGTTTTTTTTTTATTTTTGTAAGAAATTTCAGATTTTCTCTGTAACGCTTTTTTCGCTATAAAATCTAATTTTATTTTTTAACACAATATTAATATTATTTCATCTTACTTATACTATGGGTTTTCTTTGAATGCTTTTGTGATTTGTAATTTTCAAGATATTTTTTCTAATATTTCACTGCATTAAAACAAAACAAAATCTACTTAGTTTTCGTACTTGTTTTGCATTTTGACAAGTAAAAACTAGCAAAACTCAAAAACTAAGAAGTTTTTGTTCTGTCTAAATATTGTATACATTTCTAACAAATGTCATATTGTTTTGTGTTTTTAATTTTTATTTTCAAAATTATAAAATTATTTTTATAAAATATTTAAATTTTTTTCAAAAATTTAAATAGTTTGTTACAAATAGAACTATTTATTGCATTGGCCTAACTAAAACTATTGTGTTATACACTCTTTCAAAATTAAAAGAAAAAAATTATATATAGTATGTTTTTGTTAATTTATAAACACGCAAAACGAGGTGATAATTGTTTTGGTATTTACATATTAATATGTCATATTTTATTTATTTGGGTCTTCAATCATTTTATTTAGAAGGTAAACTATGCATTTTTATCATTTATTCTAATCTGTTTATTGTTATTACAACTCTTTTTTTTATCTAGTAGATGTTTCATAATTCACAATATGTTGATCGGTTTAGAAAATTACCGAAAATAACATAAAATGTCTGTTTCAAGTCGTTACCGCGAGTATCCGTGGGAACCCGATTTAATCGAAGTAACAACAATTTACACACAATTTTGACAATAGAAACGGTTTTTGGAAAAACTGGGTACGCCGATAACAGCTGGATAACTATTGGTTGCGCTAATATGCTAGCACTGGCAAATAGTTTGTTAGAACTAACATGCCAACGTAGGAAACCCGAAAAAGTTGGTATAAAAAAGCTTTTCCAAAAATAAAAAGATTAATTTTATAAAACAAAATTTTTTTTTCTAATTTAAAAAAATTAAAAGATTAATTTTATAAAACAAAAATTTTTTTTAAATTTAAAAAAATTAAAAAAAAAATTAGTTTTTGGCTGTGATCGAATTTGAACTTAAAACCTTATGACTACAAACATTTTTTAACCAAGTGTCATTTTTATACTGAGTAGTACTGGAAAACCACTTTTTGCAAACGTTGGTATAGCACTCTAAACGAATTCTTTGCCAGTGGTTTTTATAAATCACTGAAAATTTTGTAAAACAAATGCTGGCAAAACGCTTTTTGCAAACGCAGGCAAAGCGTCGCGAATGAATGTTATGTCAGTCATTTATTTTTAAATCCACGGTTATCCAGTTGTGTGCCAGTGCTTGATGTTTTGTACCACAGGCAATTGCTCACTGGCCTGGTATCGACAGAATCTAACATTGACTAATAAAATTTGATTTCTTTGAATTTCGTTGTTGTTTTGTATACACATGTGAAAAGGTATGTTATACGCTGTTCACGGTACGATTCTTAACCCTCTAACCGGCAAGCCCGCCTCCAGGCGGGGTATATTAAATTGACCAGAAATTCGCCAAAGTAGTATTTAATAATAAGAAATTGTCCTTTTTCAACAGAAAACAATATTTATTAAAAATGCACGGTTTGGAAACGAGAAAGTGTCAAAGATAAAATTTCGTAAAATTTCAAAAATTAAATATTTTAAAACAACCAAAATTTTCAAAAATCTTAAAAACATATTTAAATTGACTAAAACAATTGATAGTGACCATGAAGTAAGATTGGAGCTTAGTCTATGCAAAAAGTTCCTTACTTTGGTCCAAGGACGCACAGGATTCCATAAGGATACCTTTAAAGGACATCGCCTTAACTTCAAAACGAATGGGCGGATTTTTCTGAAATTTGGTAAAAAGATAATATTTGGTATAGGTAGGAAAGTTTAAAAGTTTGAATAATATATATAGAAGTTTTGGTGCTTTCGCTCAATTTCGCGTTTTTCGAAAAACGAAAATCGCTACATCCTCTTAAGTAACAGCACAAAAAATGTAATTTTTTTATTGCAATTACATCTTGGTAAGAGAAGTAATTTGTGCCTAAATTTAGTAATTTTTATTTGCTAGTTTTCGAGATTCACCCTTAAACTATTTTGGCCTATATCGCATAAAGTAGGCAACGAAAAAAATTTTGTAAAAGAACTTATTGTTTATTTTTCGTGAGGAACACATGGTATAAATTTCATTACAAAAAAGCTTAGGCCGGTTAGAGGGTTAAACACGTTTATGTAAAAGTTAATCATATCAATTCACACATAAAAATGAAGTGCTTAAGTTAAACATCTCGAATAACTGTCCCTTAACGATTGTAAAAACAAAAAACTAAAATTTAACGAAATTTTCAAAAAAGTTTTTTTCAGCCGGCGACAAGAAATGACAATTTTTGGCATTAGCTCTGTTTCTTTACTTTTTGGGTAAAGTTCGGTAAAATGAGAGTTAACAAGAAATACTCTCCCGAAATAACAAAAATGCACAAAAGTAAACGAACGCGAAAAACCACATTTGAAGCCCGAAAAACAAATGTCAATAGATTTGTGCATTATAGTTCGTTTTGGTGAGCGCTCTTTCTAGTTCTTGTTCAATTTGTTGTAAAAATCTAGATAGCTTTTCTAGTTAAACCCCTTTTTAAATCAAAAATTTAATAAAAATTTCCTTTTTAGGCATTTCTATTTACAAAAAGGAATACATAGTTTATTAAATTTGGAAAAGATTTTAATATTAAACAAAAGCTTCGATTTATTTACATATTTAACTTTTTAACACAATTATGGAGTTGTAAAATCACCGATAGGCTTTTGCAACTATTATACTAATTTTTGTAAATGATAAACATATTTTCTGAATGAATGAAATGATCGATTGAACTAAAAGAGCTAATAGTTGTGAACTAGGTCTTTGGTTCAAATCAGTGAAGAGTTCAATTGAACTAGTTGCACCCAACTGATGATATAACAGCTGATTAAAACAATTTACCCAAATTTACACGAAAAAAGTCTGGGCTTTTTCGTGCAAGAAAAACAAGAATATTACTCTCTCATGACAGCTCTCATTTACCCAATTGTGTAGTAAGAAAACGCTTTTTGGTAAAATTAGGATCCCGCGGGATCCCAATGTTGAGTACCCGAACACAGCTATTATCAAACGTTATTATTGCTATAAAAAGTAAAATTACATTGTCCGTTCTAGTCGGAAACAAAATTATTCAATTTCAAGGGACAACTTCATAGCTGTTTTTAGATTTTTCGGCTGTTTTAGATTGAATTGTTTTCTTCGGCTATGACTTTATTAAGAAAAAGAAATCCTATTTTAACTGGTTTTTATTTAAACTTAGTTTGTTTTATTCAATTTAACTTTTTATTTTTTCTTGCTGATGTCTTCTTCTGCTTCAAACTTGTCATTCAACACCAATTGATATCAAACTTATCGTGTTGAACAACGTGTTTAGAAATTGAACATGATAATTTAGCGTGTTTAATGGGCAGAAAAATGTACTGTTAAACAACTCACTTAAACATGTTTAACTCTTAAACACGTAAAATCTAGTTAAATACGTATGTATGTGTGAACGCCGTATCAGTCTTAAAAAATAATTTTCACAGTCTCTACGCATCACAACTGTGAATAGGCACGTAGGTTGACTAAATTTGTTTTTCTTTCGTTTTTTATAAATTTATTAGAAAAAATATCATTGAAATAACTGACTACCGTTGCTCTTAAAATACCGTTACCAAAATAACTAAAATACCTAATCGAAAAAACCAAATAAACGTAACCAAAATGACTGAAACACCGTTATCTTAAAAATGCCGATACCGAAATAAATGAAATAGCATCACTCTCAAATTACCGTTACAGAAATTAGCTTTAACGATAACAGTATCGTTTTCCTTTTAATTAAAGTACAGAATTTCAAAGTATTATTTATAAAAGTTCAGTATGTACCGAATTCTTCGCAAAAATTTCGGATGAAGTGTTAAATAAACTTATCCTGACATCTACCTGTATGCTTTAATACTAACCAAATTAATATTTTCCAAATGTACTAATATTTCTTTCTTTCCCTAAACTGTATTGCATTTTATATATTATATTTATTTGACATCTTAATTTTAATTGGCTTTTTAAATTGAATTTGTTAATTTTTTCAAACTTTTTTTATTTTATGTTGTGTGTAGTTTATTCGACCTTTTTATTATTAATTTAAAGAAATAAAATGTTTAGGCTAGAGGTGAAGGTTGTGTTAATATAAATATTATTTATTCAATATTTCGCATTTCATTGAAAAGCATCCTCAGGAACTTATGTGTTAAATATTAAATTACTATTTCTGAAGATGCTTTTCAATGAAAAGCGAAATATTGAATGAATAATAAAAAAATAATATTTATATTAAAACAATATTAACCTTCAGCCTAAACATTTTATTTTTTTAAATTTTTTATTTACGTAAAAAAAAATATAAAAATTCCCAACATCCCCCTCTATCGTGTAACCAAAAAAAAATTATAATTATTAAAAATGACTTCCCGGCACTATTTTGGCAGAGGTATGTAAAGTACGAGTATATTGGTAACAACAAAAAATTTCTTCATTTTAAAATAATAATTCATTATTTTAAAAAATACATTAAAATAACGTATTGTATTTCATCAGATTATAATTATGTGTGTATTGTATAATTGCTAATTGTCCTTGTCTATATTACACGTAAATTAGTTAAATAGGAATAGATTTTGGTTTTAATGTTCTATTATAAACTTTTGTCATATAAAAATCACTTATCACTAGGGCTAGGAAGTTCATGTACAAAAATACATCCCAGGAAAATTTTTTACAATCGGTAGCCAACCAAACCCATTCTACAACTGGTTCCACTGCAACCGATTCCATGGAACTGGTTCCGGAACCAGTTCCTGGGATCCTATATAAAAGGTGTGGGTGACGTAGAATCAATTCCAGAACTAGTTCCAGAACTTATTCTAGAGTAACCGGTTCCACTTTGGAGCTATAGAAGGGGTTGCTTTTGGGACAATTTCAAACAAAAAGAATCGGTGTTATAATCGACAGTAGAAGGGGTTGTGAATGAAAAGTAGCTATTGTACAACCAATTCTTTGGAACAGAAAATTTTCCTGGGATGTTTGTTAACGTTAGCTGGAGAACTAAACATATATGTATCTTTGCAAATCATCAAAATTGCATCGTTTTGTTTATTCATATTCTTGCATATTCTGCTATTTTATTTTACATATTTTGCTGTAAATGCATATATTAATGAATACTTAGCATATTTTATTGCGTATTTGGCTTTAAAATGAAATATTTTCACTAAAAAATTATGTTTTTAAGCATCTTTTTTAAATTTTAGCAAAATCTGTGTCTTATAAAAAAAAATAATTTTTCATATTTATAAATATTTTTTTTATCACGAATACAAAAATAAAAGAATTATATAATTACTAACTTTCTGATTAATGGTAATTTTAAATTTTAAAAACCTATTTTTTTAAACAAAAAATATTTATTTAAGTATTTTTTTTAAATTTACTGGGTGTTTTTATAAAAAGAATTAGACGAATTCGTTAACAAATTTGTGTGAAAAACACTAATTTAAAAACGTTTTTCTTTCAAAATTTTAGCAAAAATTTGTAACGACTTCCATGTCAGGGAAACAAGCCGATCAAAATAATCGGCGGCGGCGGCGCAAGCAAAAAATCGGCGGCGGCGGCGGCGGCGATTAAGGTTGAGCCGGATAAAAATCGGCGGCGGCGGCGCAACCAAATAATCGGCGGCGGCTTGATCGGCTTGATAGAACATTATACACGTATTTTAAAGATGTTTAAGGTTTTTTCCAAAATATAGCAGTAGAAAATTGTGCAAAAAATTTGGAATTATTTAGGATTTAGGATTTAGGATTTTTAGTTTTTGAACGGAGCTAGAAGGAGAGATAGTTGGGCTTTCCAAATATATACATATGTTTATATATTCAACAAAATTTTGTGGAAATATTTTGAAATAAAACTGATTTTCTTAATTTTTTCTTATTTTGTTTAATTTTGACGGCTTTTAATTGCAATATTTTGTTTAAAAAAAAACTAATTTTTATCTAATTTATTCTCTATTCAGGGAAAAATGAAATTCTATTTTAATCGCTTTAAAATTGTCAAAGTTATACATTTTTTTATAAACATGGAATCTCTGCATTTATAAGAAAATTGAAAATATTAACCGTAATGATTGTGCAAACAAGAACCTCGAGTTGCTGAAATTAAATGTTTAGAAAAATTACGATAACTTTTTCAATTTTCAATTAATTTAAACAAAAGAATCTGATTTTACTAAGAACTAAACCCACTTTCAGAATGAATTAAAATAGTAAAGAATTGTTTAATACTGTAAAAAAACCGTCAAAGTATAAAAATTAAAAAAAAAATTAATTTTAATATTAAAAAAAAAAACCTGTCAACATATTTCAGTTACAAATAAATAATTCTATATATATTTGGAAAGCTAAATTTTTTGTCTTTCCGAAAACGTTACAATATTTAAAATCGGTTGAAAAATTGCTGAATTTCAAATTTTTAAGTGCTTGAAGTCGCTCAAAACAGAGTTTTGACACTATCACCCCTGTTCTGAATTCCGAAACTTTTTAATTAGAGTGGTTTTGTAAAATCACACAAAATTCAAAATGTCGGAAATTGACTGTTTCAACAAATTTTAAAATAAATTTTAACATATTAATTTTTGCAACAAAATATTCCTTTTACTTTCACCTAGCTTTTCCAACACGAAATAAAACGTAGAAAATAATTCGGATGTGGATCACAGAACAGCAAAAAAAATTCGGAATGTTTCACTTTAGAATTTTTTATGTGGATTCGGAACTTAGAAATAAACAAACTCTATTTTCACTCAAAATTAAATGTGTTTTTAGAATAAACTAGAAAAAAAATATGGTTCGAAAAAAATTATGCTCGAAAATATGTCAAAGTTGAAAAACTTAGAAGAAAAGTTAAAAAATTCAGATATTCACCCCTGTTCTTAGTTCCGAAACATCATCATCACGGATCACGGAACAGCAAAAAAATTCGGAATGTTTCACTTTAGAATTTTTTTGTAGATGCGGAACTCAGAACAGCGTCGATTATTGTAAGTATCTTCGTCCGCAATGTCTTAAAAATGTGTCTTTTGATAATAATTTCAGGTTTACTGAGATTTCTGAAAAATGTGATGTGATCTACTTAACCAAACCTACGACCATAAATTTGAATGAATTAATTCTTTAATTCACTTTTGGACTTTTAATTAAAATTTACTAATATATCTTACGATTATACCATTCCTTATGAATTCATTCACTGGCTTCATTCTTTTAATTTTCATGCATAGTGAATGAATTCTTTCATGAATTCATTCTTTTTATAATGATCTTTCACGTTTCATTCGGTTTGTAAAAGTTTAAAACAAATGTTGCGTTTTTAATTATTTTTATGGGTTGTGTATATGATATCAATATTAAATCCCTTATATAAGCCGCATTTTTATTTAATTTGTAATTATAAACTAAAGTGTTATCAGAATCATTAGTATATTCAGGCACTATCCACGGCTCTCATCTGAAAAACTGAACTGGTTTTAAGAGAGTTTCAATATAAAATAACAAAAAACGTGAAAAAGTGGTATTTTTAATTAATTATTTTTATTGTTTTACAGCAATTTTAATTAAATTATAAAGTGCACTTGTGTTGTTTGATATGTTCTCTGCATTAGTTTTGTATAATTAGCACAAAATTTTGCTTATTAATATTAAAAAATACGCATTAAAAAAACACTAAAAACTGTTTCTCTTAAAACCAGTTTGCATATAAAATTAAAGAGACTTTTTAACAGCAGTTGAGGCTGGTGGTTTGTCTTTAGTATATATAGTCGTTGGTATATTCATACCTTAGATCTTTTACTGATTTAATAAAATGACAATTTTGATAAGCCATTTTGTAAAAGATTAGAATTAATGAAAAAATTAATTATTTATATTGATTGTAATTCTATGAGGAATGTATTCAACATAAGAATGCATTCTATTTAATATTACACTTTGGGAATGAAACCTATGAATTAATTATAAAGGAATGTTTTGATGGAATGATATATATTCAATTTCTAAAGCTGAATTTGGTTTTGTGCGAATTAACCTAAAATTGAATTAATTCTTTCGAAGCTCTGCCTACAATCTACACTTGGTCATTTAAAAATTATATATGTATATTGTTCATTTGGATTCTCTCCTCTATTGCTTATCCAAATTTTAGCGAAATCTGTCAGAAGTTTTCAAGCAAAACTTCCAACTTAAGAAATATTTATGACAAAAAATCCTTCTTAGCTCTGACTATAAAACTGGTTCTTTTATTTTTTCTTAACTAAAAAAAAATACTCTTGATGGTTCAGGAAATGATGTAGTAGAAAATTTGTTTTAAAAATGACATTTGCTTTTAATTTTCTTATTTTGGAAAATTGATACTTCCAGCCGAAATGAGCCGAAAAATATCGGCGGCGGCGGCTGGAGCAATAATGACCGGCGGTGGCGGCTTAAACGGCTTACGGCGGCTGGCTTGTTTCTCTGTTCCATGTAGAATAAATGAGGCAAACAAATTGTAAACTTTGTGCTTTTTACACAAATGTTTTAAAGAATTCGTCTGATTCTTTTTATAAAAACAGGCAGTTAAAGTTGAAAGTTTAATCAGGGTGGCGCAAAAGTAATGTCATAATGCGAATTGCCTACCATTTTGTTAGAAATGAAAAAAATGAGTTCTGTTTTCACGAAAAGTTTATTTGAAGATGTAAAATTTATTACATTAAGTTGAAAAAATTATATCGGTCAAATGACCACCTCCCGAATTGATGCACTTTTGTGCTCGTTTTACGGTATTTTACATTGTTGCTCGCAAAACATCATCAAACAGTCACTTTGAGGGGATGCGATGGCTCTTCTTGCATTTCATGTGGGTTCTCTGTCCCAAAAAATGCATATTTTGTTTGTTAACATAACTAACCACTTAAGTGGAAATGGGCTTCGTCGCTCATTATGATTTTTGCGTTAAAACAATAGACCGAAATTGGTCAAATAAGCAGTAACAATAGTTCCACATTCTTCAGGTGTGTATTGCTCCATTGCTTGTTGTCAAATAACTCTCTATCTGTCTAAAACATAGATGTCAAAGCACAATAACATTATGACATTACTTTTGCGTCACCCTGTATTACTTGTAAAAAATTAATGATAAACCAAACTAAACCTTAAAGCTGGATTCACAATGCTGGACTACTCCACTCTGCAGAGTGTACTAAAATTGAGATGACATGATACAAAAAATATAAAAGTGCGAAAAAGAAAGGAACAAAATCATCTCTGTAGAGAAAAGTACTCCAGCACTTTGAATCCGGCTTTAAGCACAAGTCAACAACTCCTCTGTTGCAGCTTTGTTAGACTGGTGAAGTTCCGTCCAAGCCAAAGCTTCCCATGTGGAAATTATGTGTGGTAACAAAAAAGAAGCACTGGCAAAGCGCAAGTAGACCGCGGTCTTACAAAAAGAAGTATTGGCAAAGCATTAAATTTAGACGCCTTCCCAACGCTTTAAAAGGGTGAATTCCCAGCGCTGGTTTTCCTATAACATTATTTTGTTTTTGAAAAAGAAACTCCCCAAAGAGTGAATATTTAAATAATTTTTGACTCCACAATACAATAACTCCAAGAATCGTCTATTTTTAGAGTAATTTAAAATTCTTCAGTGATGAGGGCTCATAATTTGGTGGCAGGGAAAACACTTAATTTTTATGTTTCTTAGTGCTATCTCAATACTTTGCAAATCATTAAATAGATCGGTGTTATCATTTGGGTGTCAGGAAAGCAGTTATTTTAGTAGTTATTTTTTAAAAAGTTAACTGGCAACACTGACAGAGCTAAATAGCACGATCTCGGTTGCAAGTGTACGTCGCCTCTGCGTGAGATAACTGCCCTCAACTGCCCTATTTGCGAAATTGTTAAAATAACTACTAAAATCAACCAGTTACTAAAATATGGTATGTTACCTTCTCCTATAACTGTCAACAATAGTTATTTTACATTTCGCATAGTTAAATTACTAAAATATCAGTTAAAAGTGACTACTACAGTTGGCTACACGAACGACTGACATGTAGTTACGGTCAGAATTTTCTAAGTGTAATTATACTAAAAATGTTTTTAGAATTTTAAATGCATACCTTTTCGATTTCTAATACATATTTTATGTACATATATACTGTATATGTAAACTGTTATACATATACATTAGGGTGGGTCGATTTAGCAATCGATATTGCGTACTCGATTTTTCGAAAGCTTTTAGCATGGGGAAAAAAAGTTCCTCTACGACATATCAAAAAAATCATTTTCGAGGCCCCCAAATTTAAATTTTTTGCAATTTTCTAATAAATGCTAGATTAGCGCCATCTTGAGGTGGCTTTTTGAAACAACTAATAAAGTTGTAAACAATATAACATTACAACCTTTCCAGAAAGGTATTACTTATGAAAATCGGATAAAAAATGTGGCAACTAGAGGTAAAAGTATATAAGTAAAATTATTTTCTGCTTGATGATGAAATGATGATAATGATGAGAAATGATGATAATGATGTTGATGACAACAAGGAGAAAATAATTTTACTTATATACTTTTACCTCTAGTTGCCACAGTTTTTATCCGATTTTCATAAGTAATACCTTTCTGGAAAGGTTGTAATGTTATATTGTTTACAACTTTATTAGTTGTTTCAAAAAGCCACCTCAAGATGGCGCTAATCTAGATTTATTAGAAAATTGGAAAAAATTTAAATTTGGGAGCCTCGAAAAAAAGCTTTCGAAAAATCGAGTACGCAATATCAAAAAATTTTTATCCATACAATTTGACCCGCCCTAA
Source organism: Leucophora obtusa (assembly GCA_949987735.1). Taxonomy (NCBI): domain Eukaryota; kingdom Metazoa; phylum Arthropoda; class Insecta; order Diptera; family Anthomyiidae; genus Leucophora; species Leucophora obtusa. The sequence continues at coordinate 140,382,739 of OX465298.1, read as the reverse complement.
TATACATGTATACTGTTATAAATACATGAACTTCCTAGCCTTACTTATCACTTTTAAAATATTAGATTCATTTTTTATAGAAAGCCAATCATTATTTTAATCATTATCGTATGTATTACCATTTTTGTTCTACGTTTTTTTCATAAAAAATTAACAATTTAATGGTCCGAGAGATAACACTGCATGGCTTTTGTAAAACGATGTTAAATGCTGTTTTTTCTTTTTGTTTTTTACAAATAATTGAAAACAAAATCGTAGAGTCTTTTTGCACAGACATCTGTTCAATTAGTTTTGATGTTTGTTTTAGATTCTTAAGTAATTCCACTCGGCTTTATAGGCAGAACTAAAGACTAAACCAGATAAACGAAGTGTAGACAGTGTTTTACCGAAGTGCGCCGAAGGCAGTTTTTTATTTTCTTATTCGTTACTGTTGGGAAATTAGAAAAGTTTGTAAATAAACAAGAGCTGCCATCAAACTTAATTCAGTAAGAAATTCTTTAAAATATTGAATAGTTTTCACGAAATTCAAGAACAAAGTTTGACAGAACTGACACTGTTTACTGGCATTTTCACTATCTGGTTTAGGCTTAAGAATGATTTTTATCTTAAACATTTTTTAAGTTAGAAATTTTGCTTAAAAAGAACTTTAGGTTGTGTATATTCTAAAAATTTTAAAGTGTACTAATTATTATTTTTTAATTTTAAATTTAACTTTAACTACACTGGTGCACATCATCCTTCACGTAAAAAGTATCGTTGAACTTGAAAGACTTTGGCCTCCTGATTTTTTTTTATAATGTTTATATAACGTACAATTTTTAGGCAAATCGTGATTTAAAATTTTTAAAAATCGCTATTATGCGATTCCTTAAAAGTATACAGCAACTAACTCTTAATTTACCTGAACTCTGAATTTAATTTTTGAAAATTTGGATTTAAAAATTGTATTGTATTTTCTAAATCTTCTTTGTTATTTAAGGAGGGTAATGGCTCTCCACTCAGGAAATTGTGCTGGTAAAATCAACTGCAAATGACAGTTAAAATAATTTCACTTTCAGTTCATTTAATTCAACTGGAATATGTTGTTATTTTTAACAGTTAAAAATCAAAAATAAAATGTTATAAGAACAATACATACATATGTATGTAATGAAAACAACAGACAAAAAATTGTTGTAAAACTGTAAAAAACAGGCATACAAACTATTAAAAACTGTAAAACAAACAACTACAAATGCAATTAAAACATAAGAACTTGCTGCAGAAATTCTGTCACTTTTATCCGTTATTAAGGTGGTAACCCTGATTCACAAACACGACACAAATTGGAATTTTAGGTGGTGTTTCTAGATGACGTTTTGCTTCACACGAACGAAAATACAATAACAAAATACATGCAATACAAAAACAAAATACTGTATTCACTCATTCGTGTGAGAACGAACGTCTTCTAGAAACCCCATGTTAGTCTCACACATGTATTTTATTTTTGCATACAACAAGAAAACACCCACACAAGACAAAATTCTTGATTGTGCCATCTTTGTGGAGCACATAAATTACACATTTCGGAAACATTAAATACCATTTCACTAAATATCATTTCACGATATTGTTCTAGATCATTCTTGCTATATGACTGCCTGCGAAAGATGTTTTACTGTTTTTTTGGTTTCTTTTTTTATCGTCTGCAGGTAAAATTTAGATAAAAATAGCAAAGTGCTGAAAGAAAAGAAATACAATATACATATATATTGGTATTCACATATTATTTTCTATTACAAAACTAACATTATCTTACTTCTTTAATAAAAATTTAAACTGTGATATTTTTCCTTTTATGCATCTGTTTTCTCTAGTTATTTTTTTAACTAAATACAATAGAAAAAAAAGCTCTTTCTTGTTTTTGCACCAGAAATTTCTAAACAAGCGGCATATTGGATTTTATGTGCGAAATATTTGATCGAAAAACATATACATACACACACTTGAAAATTGTTTTTGCTGTTGTTTATTAAAAAATTGCAAATAATTACATCAAATAACATTAAAATCTCTTTCCCAAGTTAAACAACTGACATTGCAGTTAAAATAACTACAAACAGTTTACTATACAAACAACTGTCATCTATTAACTGAAGAACTTTTCTGAGTATGAGGTCTTAATGATTCATTTATTTAAATATGTAACCCAAATATTTTTTTAAAGACATAAGCGATAATGTAAAAACGCTTTCCTAGATTTTCCTGAATATCTTTGATTTTCAGGATCATATATTTCGGCAACTAGAGGGCCAGAAGTCTGAATTTTATAAATATACAAAAGGTTTTGTAAAAGTAAGTGTGATGCCAAAAATTTATATTTTTTGTGTTGATTTCACATTGTTTAACTTAATACCATTTTTTAAATATGACATTTCGAGTTAACTGAAATTGAGCATAATTTTGTTTCGCTAAATTCAGAGTACAAAAATAGCGGTTTTTTAAATTTTCAAACGGCAAACATTTTTGGAATCAGAAGACCAAAATCTTTGGAATTTAACTATTTTTCTTCCGGGGAGAGCACCTTTTTCTATATTTGAGCAACAGTGTTATTTAAAGTGAATGAATTACATACACTCAGAGCATTATATTGGTAAAATCAACTAAAAATTACTGTTAACCTTTTGGCGAGTGGCGTACATTATAATGTACGTCGACTTTATCAACTCGTCACTAATTTAAATTTTAACCAAAGCGCTATTCATTTACTGTTATCGGTTCGTTATTTTGTTCTTATTAAAATTTTAGTCTCAAAAATTGTGTGATGAATCAAATTCAAAAACTCAAAGGATTTTATGTAGAGATTAGTAAACAATAAACAATATTTCTTGGGCCTACATCTACATTTCCACGAAATTTTTTCGGAAAATTCCCGTGTCAAAGGGTTAAAATAAATGCAATCCACAAAAATATTGTAAGTTGATAATTGCAGTTATTTTAAACTGTTAAAAACAATTGACAAATGTGGTAAAAATAACTGCAATTATAGTAAATTAAAAAAACAACTAAAAATATGGTAAAAATAACTGACAAGGGCAATGCACATCTTAATTGTTTCTAAAATGCACAAGTTTTTGTTAGTTTAATATTAAAATAACTTTTGGAACAATTTTTAATAATTTTTTATAAAAAAAAAAAAATACATGAACCTCGAATATCCGAGCCTCCATTAACCGGGTACATGCTGTGTGTTTGATTTTATATCTCTATACAACATATGCTTTTGTGGAATGGCTCCATCAAATACCAAAGAACACGAAAATATTTTCCAATTAATGAGAAAATAGAACTGATTAACGAATATAGCAAAAATTTACACTAATCGAAAAAAGTCTGTAAAAAATTTAGTTAAAACTACTAAAAATTAGTTAAAAATTATGCTGCCTAAAAAACTGCCAAAATTAGCAGATTATTTTTGCTATATATTAGTAATATAGGAACAACAAAAATAAAACTGCTAAATATACAGAATTTTAGTTATATTTAAGTTAAATTTTTATTAATGGAAAATAGCAAATTAACCTGCTAAAATCAGCAAAAAACTTTGCTAAATAATTTGTAGCCTAAAAAATCACAAAAGAATTTAAAATTTTCCAAGTTTTTTTCGATTTTTTTTTAATGCAAATAATAATCGAGCCTTTCGAAAACAGCAGTTTACAATTTTTTTACCAAATATTTCTTCTGATTCCAGCAGGATAGACTGCCATTTGCATTTATCTAAATTTACTTTAAAAATAACAAAAATTTTGTAGACATAACAGTTTATTTTTGATATTTTTAGTCTACTAATATTTAGCAAAATTTTCTGCAGATTCCACAGTACAATTTGGTTTTTTCAATTAACTTAAGTCAACTTAAATATAACTAAAATTCTGTATATTTAACAGCTTTAATTTTGCTGTTCTTATTTTACTAGTATTTAGCAAAAAAATCTGCTAATTTCAGCAGTTTTTTCTGCAGCATCATTTTTAAATAATTTTTAGTAACTTTTTCTGCTATTTTTACAGATTTATTTCTATGAGTGTACCCTTAAATTCTTGTCTGAAAAATATGATATTGGGAAACTAACTGTACGCGATTCAGTAAAATAATAATAAATATGACTTTTAACCGTAGTTTTCGATTGTCCGTGCTGAACCTGGTCTCGAACAACCCGGATAATCGAAGTTCGACTGTATCTGCAATTGCACTTAAAAACTACTACCAATTATTATAGGAGTAACTGACATGTAGTAACTGCAGAATTTCTCTGAGTGTATTTATTAAAGTTCAAATTAGTTTAGTTTGGTCTCAACTCACAACCATATTTCAAGTTAAAAAATACGTACTAAGGTTGTTCATAAGGGGTATGCTATCAGTTGTATCATTCTAATAAAAAACAGAGTTGTTAAAATTTAAATTGAAAAAAAATACTCATACCACATCTGAGAATAGGACGATACAACATTTTTACATATGTTTAGTGTCCTATATTTAATAGCCGGTTCACAGCCAAGTTTTGTAGGCGATTCAGCAATTAGACTTGGAAACTAAAAACTGTTTACATAAGGTTGAAAGGCTTTTCATTATCTCGTTAACAGCTGTTTCGTTATTTTTGTAAAACAAAAACACCTATAGTCTAACCAAAAATTTAAGAAAGCATATTCTTTATGGCCAATACACAATATTTATTAGGTTTTACTAAGAAACAGAGGTATTATTGATGTGGAAAATCTTTTTGAATAGGAAAGAACAGTTTAAAGACGAAATTTTTAATTTTTTGGTGAGGGCAAGACTGCAGCTTATAAAGATCTATTGGCATAAAATTTCTGCGCTGGAAGTAATAATGATGTTAGATTTAACACAATTGTATAGAAATAGACAATTTAAATGATCTACCTTTTAGTTTTCTTAATTTTTATTAGAAATTAATTACATTTACGCGATTACGGAGTATGTTAACTGCAAGCAAACATGGAAACATCAACTCTGAACACAAGAAAAATAGTGTCGAAGAGATAATTGAGGTCTTTATAAATTATGTCATAAAATCGAAGTTATTATTAACAGAATATTTGTATGGAAAATCTCGAAATAATACAAAAATCTTCAAGATAACCAAAACCTCTTTCATATGAATTGGGTATAAATGTGCTAACAGAGAGAAACCACAAATTAATTTTTTAAATTTTATTAACTTTTAAACAAAAAAATCTCCCCCACTTACACCGATTTTTGTTTTGTAATAAGTACTTACACCAACACAGTTACCAATGCAATCCAATAGAATTTTTCTTAGATAATTATATTATATAAAATTAAAATTTTTACTGTTTTATTAACGTTTTAATACTATTTTACGTCTTCTTCTGAAAATTTCCTACTACAGGAGTGGTTTAATTAACTTTTGTTCCGTCGCATTGGCTCTTAATGATTTGGGTTATCATGCTGTTGGCATTCGTATTGATTCTGGCGATTTGGCTTATTTATCCTGTTTGGCGCGGGAAACATTTGAACGTGTAGCTGAACGTTTTAAGGTTCCATGGTTTAATAAGCTAACAATTGTTGCATCAAATGATATTAATGAGGATACCATATTGAGTTTAAATGAACAGGGTCATAAAATTGATTGCTTTGGTATTGGCACGCATTTGGGTAAGTAAAAGAAATTTAAAAAAATAGTGAGAAAATTATAGGCGGCCATGATATATCCTACATCATGCAACCATTCGGTTATATTCCGAAAAGCTTTTCCGATTTATAATTATATATACGCAACAAGGCTGGTTTACACCAGAGCTTCGAAGAATTAATTCCCTAATTCCCTATTTTTGAACTGAATTTATATTTTTCCCTATTTTTTTCATTCGATTTATCTTGAAGGAATTCATTAATTTTTTTCTAATGCCTTCATAAAATTTAATGAATTCATTCAACAAGGAATTCATTCAATTCTAATTAATTTAACTTTTGGTCAAGGAATTCATTCAATTCTAGTTAATTCAACTTTTAGTCAAGGAATTAAATTTATTTCGTTTAATTCCCTAAGGAATTAAATTTTTTCGTTTAATTCCCTAGGAATTAAATTAAATTCAGGGAATTAAACAAAACAAATTTAATTCCTTAGGGAATTAAACGAAATAAATTTAATTCCTTGACTAAAAGTTGAATTAACTAGAATTAAATGAATTCCTTGACCAGAAGTTGAATTAACTAGAAATGAATGAATTCCTTGACCAAAAGTTGAATTAACTAGAAATGAATGAATTCTTTAACTAAATGTTGAATTAACTAGAAATGAGCGAATTCCTTGACCAAAAGTTGAATTAACTAGAATTGAATGAATTCCTTGACCAAAAGTTGAATTAAATAGAATTGAATGAATTCCTTGACCAAATGTTGAATTAACTAGAATTGAATGAATTCCTCGACCAAAAGTTGAATTAGCTAGAATTGAATGAATTCTTTGACTTAAAATTGAATTAACTCGTGTTGAATGACTTCTTTAGTGAATGAGTTCTTTAATTCGAATGCTTAGTGCTTTGGTCAGAGGATTCATTCTATAAATTTGAATTCTTTGAATTCATTCACAGGAATTAATTCCTCCTTATGTTTTATTAATAAATTCGTTCCTTGAATTAAAGAATTGTTTTAAATTTTTGGGAATTCATTCCAAAAAGGAATTAATTCTTTAAAGCTCTGGTTTACACTATAAAATTTTCGGTATGATTTTGCTTTAGGACACACGCAAAACATATAAGCAAGGTTGCAAAATCTTTCCGAAAATATTATAGTATAAACCAGCTTTTAACGGAATTGACAATATAGAGTAAAATCAGAGTGAAATTTCCGAAAAAGTAGTGTTAAACAAATATCGGATAGGTGGTTTATGAGGGAACTGCCCAGCAAAACATCAACAATGGTTGGTCATTACTACATAATATCTAAATAATAATCAGCAGAATTAGGGTCAACTGCACGCTCAAAAAAATAATTTAGTAGAAAAATTAGTAAAATGTCTTGTATATCAAGTGTACTAGTTTTCAGCTTTAGTTATATTTTTTAACACTAAACCAATTTTGAACTAATGTTTTACTAATTTATGTTGCTACAAAAACTGTGCTGATGACCGTATTTAGAGCGTGGACTACTACAGCTAGTGGACTACTACACTCAAAATAGTTTATAGTTTAAATTAACTGAAAATGTAATTTAAAATAAATGAAAAATCACTTGAAAACCGGTCTACTGACTTTTCATTTAAATCAAAAGAACTTTTCATTTATTTTTAAATGTTAATAAATAAACTACAAAATCCTTAAAAAATAATGATTTTTCATTTATTTCGTTTTTTTCAATTTCAAAAAATTAACTACAAAATCCGTAAGAATAAATGATATTTAGTTTATTTAATTTTTTTAACTGACCTAGAAATCGAAAAGGAATTCTTTTTTTTAGCAAAACATTTTAAATGAAAATATTAACTGCAACAGAAAATTTCTTTGTATTTTAACTGACTAATCATTTAAAAATAAATGTACGGATAACTTTTTAAATAAACTACAGTCAGTTACTGTAATAATATTTTCAGTGTACAGCCGCTGATTTTCAGCAAACACCATTTGCTGAAATTATCAACTTTTTTGCAAGCAAGCTTCTGACTAAAAATTTGCTGACACATCAACATTTTTTGATGACTTTACTGACTTCTTTTTAGTGTACCACGCTAAAGCTCGCAAAAAATCATTAAAGTTTTGCTAAGAAAGTTTTTCGATAATTCCAGCAGAATTTTTTTTATTTCTTTTTGTTGCCCAACGTATGGGTCGCCTTTTTAAAATTTTCTTCATTGGATTTTTCCTTTATAGCAAAACATTGATCTCCCCGAGACTGTAAATGCCGAAGATATAATAAAAAAATTGAAAAAGGCAACCCCTACATTCCCATTATAAAACAATAACATTTTATTATTATTTTTTTTTTATAAAACAACATCCAGTCTGATTTGCAAATTTAATGTGTTTGTAACTTTTGAAGAAAATGTTTATTCTTCTTCTTAACCTCAAACCTACTAAACTAATACTTTGATTTATTCATGTGAGTCCAAATGTTCGATCAGTGTGATTTTATTCAACAGTGAGTTTTTTTGAACGATTAAATGTGAATAAAACATGTTCGACAGAATCAAACTGATCCGAACTACGCGTTCAGCTGCATGATAGTGATTTTATTCAACATTGAGTATTGTTAAGCGATTAAATGTGAATAAGAATTTTAGTGTATGATTAAATCAAGAAAAAAATTAATTTTGCAGTTCTTTGGTGCCTATTCTTAGCTGTGACTCGTTGTGACTGTCAGAAGACTATTTTTAAGACTGAAAGTCAAAACTTTCCATAAAAACAACAATAAAATTCAAAAATTCAAATTTTATTTGTCAATGTTATGATTGTGTTTGATTGTGTCGATATCAGTTTTTAATTTTTTTGAAGTTTTCAAACAACAATTTGAATATTTATAAATTATCGTGACTTTGCTACAACAAACACCTGCGAAATATAGTCACAACTAAGAGTAACAGACTTTTCGTAGGTATAGACAAGTAAATAAATAATAAAAAAAAAAAATTCTGGGTACTTTTACGTAAAGCAAAACGTTCATGCTTTCAGGGACTTTTCATAAACACAACCCCTAGATTCTGTAGATTTCTTTCTGTAGAAAACAATAAGATTTTGAGGAGTTTCCTTGTTTAATACTGTATTTAGACTGAGCAAAATCCACCTAGTTTTTGGTCGTTGCTAGTTCTTACTTGTCAAAACGCGTAGGTATATAAAAATCAAACAAAAATTAGTTTTGTGAAGGCGGTAGAGTTCTCGGCTAACAAGCAGGGATCCAAGGTTCGAATCCCAGCGCGACTACGTTTATACATTTAATAAAAAAATATTTGTAATAAATTTTTTTTAAATAAAATTTTTTTTACGAAAATATATTTTTAGACCTATTACTTTTCCCATCCTCGTAACCACATAAGTAACCAATTACTTTACCACTTCCTCCCCATACATTACCTTGGGGCTCATCAACTGTAAAATTCATCAGTGAAGTAAGGTATAAAGTAATGCATCGGCCCCTATGGCAACACATTATTTATTAATGTGTGGTTTTGCTGGGTACCTTTTTATCATCCGGAAGATAAAGATAATATAATTTTGATAATTTGTTTGAAATTTTTTGTCATTTTGGGAAAAAATTAAAACAAAATTTGTACAAAAATATCAACAGATACATAAAACAAACTACTCGAAAAATCAAGATTTAATGCGCGGAAAAAATCGGCTATGATGAAATCAAGATAAGTAATGTGTTGGTCAATGGATTATGTATGCAGATATTTTTTTTTCAGGCTTAAATTTAGCAATGAAAAAAATAAATCGTTTATTTTGTATCGGGAGTTTATTTACACTCAAAAAAATAAGTTAGTAGAAAAATTAGTAAAACGTCTTGTATATCAAGTGTACTAGTTTTCAGCAAAAATTTAAGTTATATTTTTTTAGCACTAAACTAATTTTGAACTAATATTTTACTAATTTATTTTGCTACAAAAATTGTGCTGATAACCGCATGCATAGCGTAGACGACAACCAGATAGACAATATGTAGATGTCGCAGCTTGTCTGGAGACGGAAATGACAAAAAAAGAAAAACAACTCTACACATATTCTATATTTAAATTTTCAGCAAATAAATTAACTAAAGTAAAATTTCGCTACAAGTTTTTTGAGTTTTTTTCAGTCTACTAATATTCAGCAAAAAGTTTAGTGATTTTAGCATGGATTTTTTCATTTGCAGTCGACTAAATGTTAGCAAAACTTTTGCTGAAGATTACTATTTTTTTTGGTAAAAATCAGCTCGCTGATTTTCAGCAAACCTTTTGCTGAAATTACCAACTTTTTTGCAAGCACGCTTCTGACTAAAAATTTGCTGACACAGCAACATTTGTTGCTGACTTTACTGACTTTTTTTTTGAGTGTAGAAATATCACCTTTTTCTCTTCCAGGTAATAAATTATCGATATCGCCGACTTATCTTTCTGTGTTATTGCTTTCGTATTGCCTGGAAGTATTGCTTTCGGGTAACAGTAGTTACCGACGGAGGAAACTTCCGTAACACGAAATTGATATTGCCGGCAATAAATGTTTTCTTCCTGATAATATTATCGGGGAATCATCATCGTGTTGCCATACTTGCTGTGTTGTATTTATTGTGATTGTGTCTTTGTTATAAAATTAAAAAATTGTTCATTTTTATAAATTAAATTGCAATTTGAGGACTTTAAAGTTCGGGTGAAATTTTCCCACGTGCGTATTTAAAAGTTTTGTTGACTTCAAACAAACAAATGTTCGGGATATTCGCGAGATATGTTCCTTGCTTTTACTGTCGAAGAGCCTTATAGTACGTTCTCACTGACGAATTTTACCTGTTTCCGCCAGTGAAAACTCTTTTCAAAACTTACCCATTCACACTACCACATTTGACGTTTAAAGCGTTTTCAAAAATTATGTCAATACCACGAACCACTAAATTAGGAACTTTTAGCCAGAAAGATATATTTTTTTTTATTTTTTCAATTTTTAATAAAAATAAATTGATTTTTGTTTTAAATTTTTAAAATAATTGAAAATAATTAATTTTATGTTTTTGACATTTTTCCATTTTCCCAATTCGTTTCTCTTCCGAGTTGTAAAAAAGAGGAGTATTAGGAAATTGAAATGTTTTGGATTGAGTTTTCATCGAAAATACATTATAGTGTATTTAGACTAGGCAAAAACTAGTAGTTTTTAGCCATTTTTAAGTTTTGAGCCGAAAATTGCAAAAATAATTTAGTTTTTCCATACAATTTTCATACAAACTGAAAACCAGATTCTACCTGGTTTTTGCCAAAAACCAAATAAAAATATCTGAAATGTGCATTTTTTATACACCCGGTATCATTTATAGTTAATTTTCGGAACACCCTGTTACAACGAATATAGGAGCAAAGTAGGGATGCCAAACGGGAAATCCCGAATCCCGGGATTTTCTTATTTTTTAATATTAATATAAACGCAAATAAACAAAGTGAGCAATTTTAGATTACCTACGTTTTTTCTTGAATTTTCTCATATTGACAAAAAATTGATGCCAACTTAACTTAACAACGATCGTACCAAAATTCTTTTTTGGGCTTCGTCAAACGGTTTGTGCCTTAATCCCAAGAAGTCAAAGTGCTTAATAATATGTAAGAAGTCTGTTAAAATTAATTATGATATAAACATATATCTTGGTGACTCTAGAATTGAAATTGTAGATACTGCTAAGAATTTGGGTGTTGTTTTTAATCGAACACTTACTTGGTCGGACCATATTAATCAAACATGTGGAAAAATATATGGCATGCTTAGAGGCTTATGGACAACTCAGCACTTTACACCACCAAAGATAAGAATGCTGTTTGCAAAAACATATTTAGAGCCAAATCTCTTGTATTCATCTGAGCTCTTCGCAGGCTGTAATGCGGATGACAAAAGGAAGCTCAACACTACCTTCAATAACATCGCACGATATATATTCGGTCTATCTAGGTTTGATCATGTATCCCAGTACTCCCGTCGCATTTTAGGAATCTCCCTTAATGATTACCTAACATTCAAAAACCTAGTCTTTTTACATAAGGTTAATTATACCAAGGAACCGGAATATCTATTTCACCGGCTGATACCCACAAGATCGCCAAGAAACAGTAGCTTTAAACAATTTGAATATCGTGACACAGCTTCTAAAGAACAATTTTTCATTTATACCATCCATCTCTGGAACCATCTTCCAACCGACATTCAATACACCAGCAACGCAATAAAATTTAAAAATTACCAATGCAATATTATACCTAAACTTACTACTTCATTATTTATTACTAATCACTAGGGCAAGGAATTTCATGCAAATGCATATTTTTTCTCGATAGTCCAAAACTAATATGGACTAAATATTTATCCGAATCATCAAATTTAGAACAAAATGGCATCGATTTGTAGTTGCATATTTTTGCATATTTTGTCATAAATGCATATTTTTGCATATTTTGACTTTAAATGCATATTTGGTTCCTTTTTAATGCATATGTTGTGCTTTTTAATGCATATTTGTGAATATTTTTCATTTTTAGGAGCATTTTTTATTTTGTAAAAAAAATATAAAAAATTTATACGTTTGCATATTTTGATTCAATCAAAATAAACATTCTTAAAACCTTATTGACCTATGGGAAATCTTCGACTTCTGTGTCTCTTTTCAAAATAACTAACTTAAATACATTTTTAAGTTTTAGAGTGCATTATTTTTGCAAAAATAATAGTTTTTAGTGCATATTTCTATAACGCATATTTTTCTTTTTTAACCGCATATTTTAGGCGCATATTTTCCATTTTTAAGTGCATGAAATTCCTTGCCCTACTAATCACATTGCTTTTTTTGTTTTTTTTTCCATTTTTAATATTTTATATAAATTTTTATCTTATGTTATAAATCCAGCATATTTAGTTCATATTCAATTTTATATTTTGTCAATGTTTAATTTTTAATTGATTTCTTCGATAATTTATATAATAAGTAAAATGATATTGTACTAGATAAATGTTAACATATCAGATTCTAATACTTTAATTCATAAGATATTGTATCTTGTTGTGTTAGAAAGGCAAATATTTAATAAAAATACAAATACAAATATTAGTAAAATTATAAATTAAGTAGATTATTCGAGTAAACTAGCAAAGACTTTGCAGAAAAATTTGAAATTTTGGAAAACAATATTAAGTTTTTGAGTAATACATGCGAAAAATCAAGTTTGTTTGTTATTTTACCGATTTATTCTTCCAAGCGAAATTCGATTTCTAAAACTGGGACTGTAAGTTTTGGCTGGGACTGTAATTTTGAATTCTTCCATGAAAACATTTGATAACGATAACCAAATAACTTTGTTGCTGTAATTACACGATTTAGTGCGCAAGGTTATCGCAACGAATCTGTTTTAAAATCTGCTTACATATATTATCCCAGCCAGAAAAATACAAACGGGAAAGCGATGGCAAGGTATTTTAGCAGGTGGTACAAGTACTGACAAAAATTGCTTTCCCATTTCCAATATGATAACGTCAATAGACAAAAGGACCGGCAGTTCAAAAAGCGACGGAAAAGTACTGGAGAAACAAAATTTTTAACTTTGGCAAAACGCTGCCAAAAACCAATAAATAGGTGGTTTGGAATTATATTTTCCCAAATAAAATTTAAAAAAAGTTTATATGTATCTTTTTTTGCCCTGCCGTGATGTTTTGTAAAACAAATACTGGCAAAACGATTTTTGCAAACGCTGGCAAAGCGTCCCAAATGAGTGTTCTGCCAGTCATTTATTTTAACATCGCGGTTACCCAGTGGTATGCAAGTACTTGATTTTTTGTTCCACTGTCAATTTCTGACTGAGATGTTTCAATATTCATAAAATGTACCACATTATTAATTAACAACTATTAAATAATTATAAAACGCTTTATTCTATAAAAAAATTAGTTACATAACATAAACATTTTTACAAATAAAGGAAAATTTAAATCCCGAAATCCCGTAAAATCCCGGGATCCCGAAAAATTCCGTAGTCCCGAAAATCCCGAATCCCCGGATTTTCAAATATCAATCCCGATTGGCTTCCCTAGAGCAAAGCAAGTGTCAAAAAAATATTTTTTAATTTTTTAAGAATATTTCTAGTTTAGTTTGAAATTGTGTATTTTTATTAATTGTTGGATGTATGTATTAATAATTTTTTTACATTAATTTAACAATAAAAAAATAAAGAAAAGTGTGTAATAAAAAAGTGATGTGACAAATAAAAACTAAATAACTAGTGTAAATGACTTGGCTTTTGTAATTTAGTTTTGTACAAAAACCAGTTGGTTTTTGGTTAGTCTAAATACACTATTAGTTTGGTATTTTCGTTACTCTACCCGGGTAAAAAAACCAAGGAAGAAAAATTTAAAAGTTGAAATTTAGTCCGAAAAATAGTTAAAATAAGGCACAATGTTTTGTCATATTACAAATAAATATGGTTAAATATTTATACAAATTATCTTTATTTAGCCACACACAAAACTAAACTTGAAAATGTTAAAAACACATTTTTATATAAGAGTAATTTTGCACGGGTTTTTTATGAAAACATATACATGAAAACGCATTTTAATTGTATTTTGGGAGGAAAACTCAATTAACGTATTTTCGAGCCCAGTATGAATGAGGTATTAAGAAAGAATTCTTTTGATTTAAGAATATGACCGCCTATAATTTTTCTCTATTACTCTGAGTTCCTCTTATGCCCGTAATTTCAACTAAAGATACCTGTCAATGCTTACGCTAATGGTTTTTGTTAGCATACATGGTATCTATTGCTTAAAATTACCGAAAGGCTTAATAATTTTGTTCATGTTTTTTATTAGTAACCTGTCAAAAACAACCAGCACTGGGATGCGTTTATAAATTGGTAGAAATTAATGGACAACCACGCATAAAACTTAGTCAAGATGTGGAGAAGGTAACAATGCCAGGACATAAAAATGCCTACAGGTAAAAACAAATAAATACAACTACTCTAGATGTGAACTGAATAAAATTATTCTTTATTTGGTTTTATATTTTCACAGACTGTATAGTGCTGATGGTCATGCCTTAATTGATCTATTACAAAAAGTTTCTGAACCACCACCAGCAGTGGGACAAAAGGTTTTGTGTCGTCATCCGTTCCAAGAATCAAAACGTGCTTATGTCATTCCAACCCATGTTGAATCATTGTACAAAATCTATTGGCAAAATGGTAAAATATGTCAACCATTACCGACATTGGAACAAATAAGGGAAAAAGTTCAAACATCGTTGAAAACCTTACGTAATGATCATAAACGTACATTGAATCCAACACCTTATAAGGTAAATGAGGGAAGTGGTTTTAACAAAGTGTTTTTCCAATTAAAAAAAAAAAAACAAAAATTAATTACCAAATATTGATATTTTATGTCATAACAGAAATATTTTTCAACTCTATCTCTTTTAGGTGTCTGTCAGCGATAATTTATACAATTTCATTCATGATCTGTGGCTGCAAAATGCTCCTATAGGTGAACTGTCATGATCTATATAAATTGTTGGTTATTTAAAACAAAAACAACAATTTCTGTATAGTTTTTTTCTGGAAATGAAATACATATATTGGACTGTTATTATTATTTCCAGTAGAATTTGGCTAGAATGGATTTATCTTGTAATATTTTTTTTGGCAATAGTATTTAGATAAAATTAAGTATATGAAGAGATGTTGTAAGAAATTTATCATTGTTGTAGAAATTATTTTTTCAAAAGAATTGTTCTTTGTTTTGAAACTTTAAAGTTTGTTAAGGAAAACAAAAAAGAAATGCATACTTAAAATATATTTTTTAGTTTTAAGTTGAAAGTTAAAAAAAAAATCAAGCACAATTTAACAAAAACTATCAAAAGACACCAAATAAAACTATGTATACATATATTTTACAAATATTAACTTTGTAAAGTAAAATAGCACAAACAGAAGCGAGAAATATTGAGTATTTATAACCAAAACAAAGACGTATAAAAATTGAAAAGATTATTGCAGAAAAGGCTTAACATAATTAAGGATTCAACTATTTAATGTGCCTTATAAAATATATTTATAAAATGAAATAAACACATCAGCATAACTTAAATAACCTATACAAAGTATAGATACCCGAAATAGTTTACCAAGTTTTATTATGAACTTTTTTCAAATTATTAAAATTTTGTAGTGATTTCGGTTTTTTTTAGTTATACTCACTCGTAAAGTACATTTTGTATAATTTTTTTATATATTTTAGTAGTTAATTTACTTGTAGTTTCTTTTAAATTATTTAAATTAAACTTTTTTTAAAAAACATTTTTTACTTCTTACTTTAGTCATGTACATTGCACAAGAACAATAAAAACAATAGCATAAAATAAGAAAATATAAAAAAAAAAACAAACAGTCAAATATATATATATATAAATAAATAAATTGCTTATTGTGTTAAGAGATATTTTGATTGATTTTTATTTGTGGTTTTATTGTAAAAAACCCTGGTCATCTAGGAATATAAACAGTTGTATACAAGGGAAGTAGGGTTTTTAACCCGGGAATTCCCGGGACGAAATTCCCGGGAATTTTGCCTATTTTTCATTTCCCGATTCCCGGGAATTTTCCCTATAATTCCCGGGAATTCAAAAAAAAAACACTAAAACA
This sequence comes from Leucophora obtusa, assembly GCA_949987735.1. NCBI lineage: Eukaryota > Metazoa > Arthropoda > Insecta > Diptera > Anthomyiidae > Leucophora > Leucophora obtusa. The sequence goes on along the minus strand of OX465298.1, from coordinate 140,366,367 downwards.
ACCATGTAAATTAGCTTGAATATCCGCAAAAAGCCAAAAAATAATCATACCTTGAAAAATCTTTATGTATTTTACCTTTTTATGGAAAGAAATTTTTTTGGATTTTTTAAAATTTTATTTGGATACAGAAAACTCTTCACTATATGATCCGATTTCGACAAAAAATTCGAAGAAATAAAATTTCCACAGGTTTTTTTTTCCAAAATATTTTTGTTAATTTTAAACTTTAAACGCGTTTGCCCACAACCATGATTTTAAAATCGGCTGCCACTGTACAGCCAAAGCGGGTAAACCGATTTCAACGCGGTTTTTTTTTCTTTCGTAGGCAAGAAAAAAACTCTAGTCCTTATCGTGGATATATTTTTTTTTTAATTTTAGTCATTTAAATGTAATATCCCCAAGTAAAGGTCTTTGTTCTTGCATTTTTTTGTAATTTTTAAATTTGTGTGGCAACTTTGTTAAAAAAAATTTTTTTAAATAAAAATCGGGCCACGAAAAGGACTAGAGAATTTATCTGGCATTAAGAATGACTTTACATTTTTATTTTCCGATAATTAAAGAAGGGTGCACAGTGGCAGCCGATTTTGCCTTTTTTAAAAAAGGCCAATAACCCTGTCGGTTTTGGTTGGCGAAATTCAAAACTAATAATTTTTGAAAATACTGCTATAACATGTACTTTAAATAAAAGAATAAAATTAAAAATATAGTGGTATTTAAATTTTTGACAACCGGTCAAAAATGCTTTTAAAAATGCTGCTGTTACAGTATTTACCCCCTTAAGTCAATTTTTGCTGGAAGAAATCAATTATTTTTAGGTCGTTTTATCCCAATGAGCGTTTTTCAAAATTTTTACGAAATCATATAATTTACAATTTTTTCATTGAAATTAAATGCAAAAAACACATTTCTGCATTATCAGTTATCGTCAATGTGGAACATATTTATTATGTTTTTCGAGCAAAAAGTAGTATTTACTGTTAAAATATGAGTAAAAAATTACTTTAGTATTCCCGGGATATCCCGGGAAAGTTCGAAAAAAATTCCCGATTCCCGGGAGCTCGAAAATGTCGGGAAATTAAAAACCCTAAAGGGGAGTAAACGCGTAACTCGATTCGAAAAAAAATTTTCTAATTCGTAAATCTTGCATATATTGTTAAAAATATAATTCTGTATAAAAAATCTACTTTTCAATTTATTTTTATCCTAAGCCTTGTACAATACACATAAAAATTAAAAAAGTAAGATTTTTGCTAAAACTTTTTTATTTACGAAAGTTACAAAATTAACGAATTCGAAAATTTTTTTTCGAATCGATTTACGCGGTAACCCCCAAGGTCAGAAAATATTGTAAAGGTTTTCATAAGCATAACGCCAAGATATGGAAATAAATTTACACAAAAATGATAATTTTGAAATACCTTAGTGAAGTGTAAATTTTGGGTCTTGCGAAAGTGTAGAAGTACAAATTTTTACCAGGGTTGGCAGGCAATACCGTTTTCGATTCAAAGCCCTTTCAACTTACTGCTGTATCCTTAAAATACCGTTACCAAAATAACTGAAATAGCGTTATCCTTAAAATACCTACGCCGAAATTAATGAAATATCCATACCCTTAACCCTTTGACGACCACAGCCAAGTATGTTTGCCAAAGGGTTTCTCGCACTTATAATTGCCCAGATAAAAGATGGAGTAAATATGTCCAAAGGTGATTTGTAGAGGAGGGTTGAGGCAATAAAAGTGTAGTAGGCGGTAAATCCCTACCTGTACCGGTGTTCTATAACTATGTGAGAAGTAGAGATGAGCGATATTTTCATACCGGTGATTTAATCACAGTTATTGATAAATCACTGGTAACGGCAGTGATCAAATATTTCAAGTCGCAGTTACTCGGAATGTCGTTCTTTTAATATTTTTGTACTATTCTTTCTTGCAAACTTCATTGTGCACAGTAATACATGTTTTTTTTTTAATAACAGTGACTTGCTTTCACACTCTTCTGAATAAAATGTCTCCTTCTATCATGTCTTTGTTACCGGTCGCAACTATTCTTCTTTTAAAGCCCAGTTTTTAGGAAGTGGATTATCTTTAAACTTAGTTTAATGCAGTTTGTAACTGGAATACTTCTTTTAAAATGTGGTTTATGTGGCTGACAAAATTCGTTTTCGGTTTAACTAAACCAAGTTTAACTGACATCTTAAAAACTCGCCATAAATATTATTTCGTTTATTTATCAGAAAATCGTGATCACGATCACAGTTTAAAAGAACAACGATTTGCAAATCACATTCACTGAGAACAATGTTACTGAAAAAGCGCCAGATCGCCCATCTCTATTACAAACCCGTGATCACGGTCACTGTTTAAAAGAACGGTGATATGAAAATCACGATCACTGGTAGCAGCGTTATTCAAAAAATAATATTTTTCATATTTATAAAGTCAGTTAGTTTTTCCAAATTTGCCCATAAGTAGTGGGCCGATTGCTTCGTCGAAATCTTTAATAGAATGATTCGTCCTTTAATAAAATTTTAATTAATATGAAAAGTTGTTGTTTTTGTATTTATTTGTATATACCCTCCATCACCACGTCTATTAAGGGATAAAAAAACATTGTTTTCGGTAAAAAAAAATCGCATGATTTTATATAGATTCTACCAACTTTTTAACGGCAAAATTCGTTACTTAAGTCGTTAAAAATTTACAAAATTACTCCTCTGATTGCATTTTAAAACCCTCTTCAAACTCCTTTGTACTTTGTGTAAAAATTCTTAAATTGCTTTACCTAAAATATTTTCTTTTCTTTAATATTGGTTTACAAAATTATTTTTCTCGTTATTCTACTTCTTTCTATTTATTTGTGTATTACAAATTTTTTTTTATTTTTCCCCACAGGTTACATGTGTTCGTCAAAACGATAATATTGGGATTAGAAGAAGTTTGGAAAGGATCATTTACAAAAAAATACACTTTACGGGTACATAATAGAAAATATTTTACAATTTTTAGTTTTTTCTCATGTTTAAATTTAAAGTAATAAATTTTTATATAACGTTCTTGTATTAATAGAAATGACTTAAAAATTTTACGATTTCTAATAGATTATCTAAAAAAACTTCTTTAAATCGAAAATAACTTCTTAAAAAAAACAAAAAAAAAGTTATAGATATTTTGTCTATAGAAATATTTCTATATTCATAGACTTTTTCTTATAGAAAACTCTAACGAGTTTTTCTTGTGGAAATTTGTGTGTAAACAAGTTAGCAGCTCGTTAAAGTACATTTTTTTTTAATTTTAAATAAAGCTAGACATTTTTTCTAAGAAAATGTCTAAAAATCTTTTCAATAGCAACATTTTTAGACTGAGGCAAAAACATTAGATACGATTTGGGTTACATTTCGAAAAGAGAATTTCAATTAAATTTTAATAAATATATTCAAAACCATAATTTTTTTTTGAAGAGCTAAAAAACATAGAAATATTTACTTTCTTTCTAAAAATCGATGAAGTAAAAGAATTTTTTTTAATGAAAAATTATCTATAAGGTACTAGTAATTTTAAGTTGAAGAAATCTTCATAAAGTGCCAGTTGTCTAAAAGTCTGTATCAAATTCAAAAGAAATTTTAATAGGAAATAATACTAAACTGGAACGAAAATACCTGCGCCGAACAGTGTTATTCAGTGACAAAAAAATAAAGCTAGTAAGTGATTTTTATTATGAATAAGACTGTAGAGATATTAAGAAACTTTAAGGAACTTTCTCAAATGCGAAACTGGGTTCGTCAAAATACAAATTTCTCAAATTTTCGACATTTTGAATAGGAAACCGTCTTTCCAAAGCATTAATTTCTTTGTAGGGTTAAAGCTAGCAAAACGTTTTTTTTCATTATGAATATGGCTGTTGAAATTTCTTTCTAGTGAATTTCTCAAAATCTAGGAAAAATTCTTTCAAGTTTTTTGATATTAAAAGTTTTTACGATGCTAAATTTTTGTTGTTTTTCTAAAAAAATGTTTTCATATGATGAGATATTTTTTCTATAGAAGAAATTTTCAGATGCTAAAACATTTTTACATAAAAAAATTCCGAGATAATCTTAATTTGTTGCCTATATTTGCCTTAAGTTTTTCCTACAGAAAATTTTGGATATTCGTGATATTATCAGGCGGTATTCGGCGCTCTCTTTCGAAGATTGACAATTTGTATCGAAAATGTTAGCCTTTGCAGACGTGTGTAATTCTTATGGCTGAATTTTCGATATAAATTAAGAAGAGAGTGATTTAACAGAGGTAGGGAGAGCTGGATAGTATTTTAATTATATAGTCGTTGATATTATTCCTATAGTAAATTCTCAGATTCTAAAATGTTTATCTTTTAAAAAGTTTTCAGATTCCAAGAAATTTTCCTATAGAAAAATTCTCTGACATTTTTCAATAAAAAAGTTCTCCTATACTAAAATATTTTTCCTATAGATTGGCAACTGCTGAAATATTTTTTACACAGAAAAAAATGTCAGATGCTGAAATATTGCAAATTCTGAGATAAATTACAAGTTCTGAGAAATTATTTCTATAGAAAAATTCCAAAGATTTTGGACTTGAGGTAGAACAATATTCTAACTAAATATACATAAAAAATTAAAATCCTATAGAAAAATTCAGCTTTCCAGATATTGGTGCTATAGAAAAATTTTTAGTTTCTGAAATATGTTTTCCATAGAAAATTCTCCGAATATGAGGAAACTTCCCTTTAGAAAAGTTCTCATATTGCGGGATGTTTTTCTTATAGGAAAATTCTAAGATTTGAAGATATTTTTGCTATAGAAAAATTCTCTCATGATTATACATCTCCCTAAGAGAAGTTCTCATAATCAAAGACATTTTTCTTATACGTAACTTCTTAGATTTAAAGATACATAAAAAATTCACTGATGGGAGATATATTTCATATTGAAAAATTCTCAGTTTCTAAGAAAGTTTCCTAATATAAAATTTCTGGTATTTAGAACCTAATATTTTTCCTATAGAAAAGCTCTTAGGTTCTAAATACTTTTCTACAGAAAAATTTTGACATTCAAAAATATTTTCCTTACAAAAAACAAACCCTCAAATTCTGAGATGTTTTTCTTTATAAAAATCCTCAGATTTTGGAATATTCTTTTTTTATAGAAAAATTAAAAGAATCAGAGATATTATTCCTGCAAAAAAATTCATATAATCCGAAATATTTTTCCTATAGAAAAATTCTCAGATTCTGCGATATTTTTTATTTTACGCTCTTTGATTTTACACAAGCAAAATGTGTTATTTTGCTTGTGCCCGAGTTCGCGAACAAATAAAAAGAGAGCCGACTGAGCGAGACAAGGGGGATCGATACCCACTGATCCTACGACATATTTGCTATCGAAATATTCTCACATTTTAGTAAGTAAATTTTTCCTACAGAAAATTATCAGATTCTGAGATATTTTTCCTTCAGAAAAGTTCTTAGATTCGGAGATACATTTCCTTGAGTAACATTCTCATATTTGAAGATATTTTTCCTATAGAAAATTCTCAAATTCCGAGATATTTTTCCTATAGAAAAGTCCTCGGATTCTGAGATAATCTTTAGATGTTTTCTATACAAAAATCTTACATTCTAAAACATTTTTCCTATAGAAAATGACTCAAATACTGCGATATTTTCTCTACAGAAAAATTCAAAGAATCTGGGCTATTTTGCCTATAGAAAATGTTAAGAATTTGAGATTTTTATCTATATAGAAAATATATTTTTAAATCTGATATATTTATTATATAAATTATAAGAATTACAAGTTATATTTTTCAGCGGGTTCTTTAAGAAAATATATTCCGATATATTTTTCTTATAAAGAAATATCTAAGATTTGAAGTCATTTTTCTATAGAAAAATTCTCAGATTCTATAAAAGCTTTCCTATTTAAAATTCTGTAAAAAATTTTAGATTCTCAGAAGTTTTTCCTATAAAAAAAATTATTATATTCTAAGATATTTTCTATAGAAAAATTCTGACATTCTAAGATATGTTTCCTACAGAAAAAAATCTCTGATTCTGAGATATTTTTTCTTTAGAAACATTCTCAGATTCTGGGATATTTTTCCTATAGAAAAATTCATAGAATCTGAAATATTTTTCCTACAGAAAAATTATCAGATTTTGGGTTATTCAAAATGAAAAACTAAATAAAATTAGTAAATGTTTTTTATTATAAATAAATAAGGCTGTAGAAACTTTAAGAAACTTTCTAAAATGCTAAACTGGTTTATACAATATATGTACAAATTTATCACATTTTCTATTATTTGTATAGAAAATGATCTTCTCAAAGCACAAATTTCTTTTTAAAGAAAAAATAAGGTCAATACTTTTATCATAAAGAAAAAAATTTCTGTAAAAAAAATATTTTTAAATCTGAAATATCTATTATAATTTAGAAAAATTACAAGTTACTTATCACCAATAAGAAATTTCCTAATTTTTTTAAATATTTGGAAAATATGTTTTTTAAAATGAAAAAGAAAGCTCGCTGAAAATGAAAGACTTGTTTCGCCAGAGCAGCGTAGAAATTATAAAATTTTCAATAAGAAAAATGTATTAGATTCTAAAAAATTTCTTATGAAAATTGCTTCATAATATTGATTTGCGGTGGGTTGGACAGGCACAGAAGCAAGTCCATGGCACTCAGACCATAAATTATCCATTGTACCTGAATATACTATACATATAGGAGTTTATAATACTAATGGTTAAGAATTTAAGCAGAAATCGAAATTAAAAACTTTTATGTCATTCCCATAATAAATGGGCATTTGTATTTAGAACTTTAGCTTTCGCGCTAAAGTAAGAACTTAGTTTTTCATTTCTTGTTCCCTGTAATGTTCATACAAAATTACAAACTTTTTTGTCACCTTTGGCATGTATTGTTATATTCAGTGTGTTCGTTTACTCGAAATTTTTACTACTTTTACTACAATTGGAAAGTTTTGTTTACTTTTTGTATTGATTTTTTCCAGCTGTAGTAAAAGTAGTAACTTGTAGTAATCAGCTCTTCAATACGCATCGATTGAGTGCTGCTACTACATAAAATTCGGGAATTTAACCCGCCTCTTTCGTATAACAACATATGTCTTCATATAAATTTGATATTCACAACTATTGATTATTTTAATATAAGTTAGCAGGTCTTTGCGTTGCACAGAATAATATTTCGTGCCAGCTTCACCTTGATCGCACGTACTTTTTATATCAAAAAAATTGGTGAGGCCTGAAAAAGAAGAATCTTTTCTGCAAATTTGGCATTCTTCGGACAAATTTTCTATATATGAAAAATTTTGGTACCGTGAGGGTCGAAAAAGTACAATTTTTTTATGTGGATGGTACAAAATGAAAAAAACTCATTTCCATCCCTGGCGCCAACCAAAATGACACTAAAAAGTGTAGAACTCTGATGAAAAGCGCTAAAAAAAAATCGTCGTGTTCGCGAACATGTTCGCGACCTATAAGTATTAACGAGCGAACTTGTGTTCGCGAACACGACGATTTTTGTTTGAAAATCGGCGTTTTTAGTACAAAATACAACACTGTAGCTGGACTAAATTCGAAAATTATCTCATTTCAAGGCACAGCTTTTATCTCATTTCAAGTTATATTCGAAAAAGCTCTTTGTTACTTACTCTTGTGTTGCCAGAACTGAAAAATACAATTACACATTGGAGCGGCAAAAATCGCAATAATTAAAATTTTTTAATCTCGAGTTTAGATGTTAGATTTCACTCGAATTTTCATTCAATAAATTTAGGAGTAAAGTACTGGCTCAAAAGAGGAGTGCGGTATTACTGGAATTGTTTCTTTTGTCACCGAATTTTCGTTCTGACAGTATGCATTTTCAACAACAGCTATTTTTTTTAAACAAAAATGTGCCATTTTAACATGATTTTCCTTTTTTTTAAGAAAATGTAATTCTGTTTAGGGCTTTTAAGATTTTATAATATGCAAATAAAAGTACTAAAAAGTCATTAGAAAATATTTTTCTTTACGCAAAAGTCCTTTTAACAAAAATTAAATTTCTTATTATACACAATAAAAATTATAAGGTTTACAAATTATATTAATTATTATATTTTGCATAATTATTGAACAAATGAAGAAAATTTATTAGAAATTTTCACCTTATAAATATTCGAAAATGTCGAATTATTCGACACGAAAAAACCGGCTTCTCGAATAATTCGAAAACCGCCCTTTTTCAAAAAGCGGTTTAAAAAACACGTAAATATAGGAAAAAACGGTTTATCGAATAATTCGGAAACCGGTTCTGACAACTCTAACTGTGAGGGGAAAAATGCGATGACGTAAAATTTCCTTTTTCATTATTCTTGTTTGAAATGAGTATTGTCAACTTCTAACACAACATCATTAACACAATGAAGTACACAATTTATACAAAACTTGATAAAATCGCATTAGCAAATTATCTCGTTCCCCTTAAAAGCATCTTAATTTCCCCGCAATTCCCCTGTATTATAGTTGCAATTTCTCCTTATTTTACACCCTTTGATTTAACACAAGCAAAATGTGTTCATTTGCTTGTGCTCGAGTTCAAGAAAGTTTGTATAATAATTTGAAAATTTTAAATGTTTATAATGGGAATATAAAATAAAAATTTAAAAGCAAACAACAACTACAAAAACAAATATCAAAAAAGAACAACACAAAAAAAATAAAAACAAAAGAACTTAACTCTTTCACTACCCTTGTACACTACAGTGTACACATCTTTAAAAGAATATATAAAATTTAATAGTGGAAAAAAAACTTTATACTTTTTGCAAATAAGTTTATTAGGGTCTTGGACTTCAAATAAAAATCATTATATGTATAAGCAGTTCAACATAGCAATATGGTTGCGATATTCGTTAATGAGGTCTAATATTTTGATTAAATCACAATATCCGTGAAAAGGGGGTTTTGGTGTTTCCCTAAACTAATGAAGATAGATAATTGAAATTTGGCATTATGCTTCGACTTATGACGAGAAGAAAACCAACCACAGGATTTTTGGCTACTCGAGTGTTTAAAGGATAAAACGGGGCTCAGAAGTTTAAAAAAATCGATTTTCGAGCGTCATTTTTAGTGGTTAGGAGGGGAAGGGGGCAAAATATGTTACATATTTTTTTCTAATTTGAGGACTCCTAACAAGAATCTGAAGTCAAAATAACGATACATTTGCAAACAAAAAGTCGGTAGTGAAAGGGTTAAAAAGAAATTACCAAAAAAATGTATCAATAAACATTATGCAGAGTGTAAAAAATCTGGCAAACAAGCGATCTGACAACCTACTTCATTGAATGCTTGTTTGCGACCATAGATTACATAGAAGTCTTACTCTTTGACATTCGCTGTCAGTGCACGTATCTCATGAGAATATGTTAGACATACGTAGCATACCTATACAAAAAAATTTCAATGTATGTATAAAAATTTGTTTGTTGACAAAAGAAGAAAAGTGAGATATCTATGTAATCTATATATGTTTGCGAATGAGTTATTTTTTTGTTCTATGTGTGAGCTTAGGTGGTGTGAGAGAGCGCTGATGGGCATAGGTGTTGCCGACGTCTGCTATACACTGTCTTTTTTTTTTTGAGGGAAACATTTTTTTTCTCAATTTCCCCCCAATACTCAAATGAAGGGGCATCTCAAGGCCTATTAAAAAGTATATAATTCTTTTGAAAATTTGGTGCAATGAAGTTTTCCTAATCGATATTGATTAATCGTCATTTTCTCAAACACTAAAAAGAACTTGGCACTGAAAAGCATTGGTATTAATTGCTTTTGAAATTTCCTTTCGTTTGAGTATAATTTTATATAATTTTGACCAAAAAATGAAAATTTTCTTTTTGAGGCATAAAAAATTCAATGGACAATAACACTGTCTTTTTTTTGAGCGAAAACATTTTTTTCTCTATTTCCCCCCAATATTGTACTCAAATGAACGGGCATCTCAAGGCCTATTAAACAGTATATATTTTTTTTAGAAAATTCCGTCCAATGAAGTTTTCCTAATCGATATTCGTTAATTAAAAAAGGAACGTGCCACTGAAAACCATTTTTATTGGATGCCCTATAAATGTCCTAAATTTCATTCTACCATTTGGCGAAAATTTCGGTCAATTATCTCCAACGGTTTCAAAGTTATTGCAATTAAAAGAAAATTTAAAGCATACACTATCCAGGGTTGCCACATTTTGAAAATGGAAAAGAAAACGGGGGAGCTTGAAATCAAATTTGGGTGAAAAATTCTGAAAGAGCATCGTAAGTCTGGAACAGTAGGTTTTCCAGCCAAATTGGACCAGTATTTCCCGAGATATTCAAAAAACGGGGAAATCGTATGAATTTTTATTTTCCATATTTTTTTTTTACGTATGAGTTATATTTATTGCACCTATTCATATTGAGTATACGTAGTGGTGTACCCTTAATCGATACAGAGAACAAAATACACTAGAAAATTTGTTTCCAATCTAAATTATTGGTAATTTCACAAATTTTAATATAAAATTTCAATCCATAAACAGTATTAAACCTAACGAGAATTCCATTTCTTTTGAATTATTATTGAGTTTTCGACAAACTCTAATATTTAGTTATTTATATACTTGTTCTTTCCAATTAAAATGAAAAAACGTTTATTTCCAAAAAATCATTATTTAAGCTATTTATTAAATATTTTTTTTATTTGTAAATACGTCTTATGAAAATGCACATTTCTCTTACGTCGATTTTTATTTTTCTATAGAACGGTTCCATTCAAATCGCAACTAATGTTTCTTTTATTAACTTTTAATTGAAAAGACAGAACGGGAAACTCAATAAAAAATAAAATAAAACCAAAAAAAAAGAAAAATTTTTTTTAACCAAAAAAATCAATGGACTTATAATACACTGTCTTTTTTTGAGACCGAAAAATTGGTTTTTCTGAATTTCACCCCAATGTTACCAATATTATGCTCAAATGAACGGGCATTTCGAGGGTAATTAAACAGTATATAATTCTTTGGAAAATTTGGTGCAATGAAGTTTTTCTAATCGATATTCAATAATTAATATTCAATTCCTAATCGATTTTCATTAATCGTGATTTTCTCAAAAACTAAAAGGAACTTGGCACTGAAAACCATTTTTATTGGTTGCCCTATAAATTTCCTTTCGTTTGAGTATAATTTTGACCAAAAAAAAAGAAAATATTTTTTTATTGGATGCCCTATAAATTTCCTTTCGTTTGAATATACATAATTATAAATATTAAAATACACATTTCTCACTATGATTGATGTCGATTTTGAATATAAGCTGTTTAAGGCATTGCCTTTGTGCCCTTCAGTGGTGTGCAAACTATGAATTTTAAAGTGAAAGTCGTTAGTATGGCAACCCTAAAATTTAGTATGCGTGACCAAAATTTTAAATGTGGCAGCCCTGAGTTTGGGTATGCTTCAAAACAAATTTGGTGAATAATTTCCAAAGAGCATCGAAACATCCACAAAGTAGAATTTCCAGAATTTTAAAATCCATGTAGATTGCGTAGTAATGGGCGAAACAAAGACTATCTAGCAAATAGCCTAAAATTCATTCTACCATTTGCCGAAAATTTCGGTCAATTATCTCCAACGGTTTCAAAGTTATTGCAATTAAAAGAAAATTTAAAGCATACACTATCCAGGGTTGCCACATTTTGAAAATGGAAAATAAAACGGGGAAGCTTGAAATCAAATTTGTGTGAAAAATTCTGAAAGAGCATCGCGAATCTGGAACAGTAGGTTTTCCAGCCAAATTGGACCAGTATTTCCCGAGATATTCAAAAAACGGGGAAATCGTATGAATTTTTATTTTCTATATTTTTTTTACGTATGTATGAGTTATAGTTATTGTACCTATTCATATTGAGTATACGTAGTGGTGTACCCTTAATCGATACAGAGTACAAAATACACTAGAAAATTTGTCATTTTTGCTTGTCTCGATATTCATTAATCGTCATTTTCTCAAAAACTAAAAGGAGCTTGGCACTGAAAGGCATGTTTTTTAATTGCTTTTGAAATTTCCTTTCGTTTGAATCTAATTTTGACCAAAAGAAAAAAACAATTTCTTTTGCCAAAATCAATTATACACCGTCTTTTTTTTTATCAAAAAATTTTTTTTCTCAATTCCCCCCAATATTATACTCAAATGAACGGGCATCTCAAGGCCTATTAAACAGTATATAATTCTTTGGAAAATTTGGTGCAATAAAGTTTTCCTAATCGATATTCCTTAATCGTCATTTTTGTTTGACTCGATATTCATTAATCGTCATTTTCTCCAAAACTAAAAGGAGCTTGGCACTGAAAATCACTTTTATTAATTATTTTTGAAATTTCCTTTCGTTTGAGTATAATTTTATATAATTTTGACCAAAAAATAAAAATTTTCTTTTTTTGGCCAAAAAAATCAATGGACTATACACTGTCTTTTTTTTTTGAGCGAAAATTTTTTTTCTCAATTTACCCCCAATATTATACTCAGATGAACGGGCATCTTAAGGCCTATTAAACAGTATATAATTCTTTTGAAAATTTGGTGCAATGAAGTTTTCCTAACCGATATTCATTAATCGTCATTTTCTCAAAAACTAAAAGGAAATTGGCACTGAAAAGCGTTTGTATTAATTGCTTTTAAAATTTCCTTTCGTTTGAGTATAATTTTATATAATTTTGACCAAAAAATGACAATTTTCTTTTTTCGGCAAAAAAATCAATTGACTAAACCATGCGCGGTTCCAGCAATTAATATAAGGGGAAAAATCATACGCCTCAGTGGCCAAATCAATGTATTTGTCTACTGTGGCGTATGATTTTTCCCCTTATATTAATTGCTGGAACCGCGCAATCATACGCCTCAGTGGCCAAATCAATATATTTGTCTACTGTGGCGTATGATTTTTCCCCTTATATTAATTGCTGGAACCGCGCATGACTAAACTATACACTGTCTTTTTTTTAGCGAAAATTTTTTTTCTTAATTTCCCCCCAATATTTTACTCAAATGAACGGGCATCTCAAGGCCTATTAAACAGTATATAATTCTTTTTGGTGCAATGAAGTTTTCCTAACCGATAGGTATTAATCGTCATTTTCAGCACAAATTTATTATCATCCCTGTAGTGGTGTAGGGTATAAAAACTATCGGTTGTATAATTAAACAATATTGAAAAAAACTCATAAACAAAAATAAATAAAATTATATTATTATATTAAAAATTAGTGTCCGACCGAACTCACTTTTTTTAGGCCGAACCGAAGCCGAAGCCGAACTTCGGCCAAAATTACTAACTTCGGCCGAAACCGAAGCCGAATACTTTTGTGTTTGAATAAAAATACAATTTCATGCAACTTTTTCAAATTCAAAAATGCGGAAACCAATTTTTAAATATTTCTAAATTGCAAAAACCTAAAAAAGTTGTATTTTTCGCTCTTAAAGTAAAAATTAAGTTAAATATGTTCCTTTTTTTAAGTTACTATACAAAATTAAAGAGCTAAATTGTTGCAAAATATTGATTTATAGAAAAGTTCGCTATTCGGCCAAAATTTAGCCGAACACTGAATTTGGCCGAACATCACTTTTTGGCCGAACTCCGAAGCCGAAGCCGAATACTCGGTCGGACACTATTAAAAATAACCTCAAACCCTTAGGTAGTATCAACTGTACATTAGATAGGGGTATTTCAAAAATGAAATAATTGAAATATTCATTACGATCAACTAAGGAATTTTTTGAGTGTAGAAATTGTCTAATTTTTTCATATACATATCGTTGCTGCGCCTAAGAAAATAGCTATTTATTTGTCGAAAATCTTTTTTGTAAGGAGACCTACAATACAGCTCTATTTCAGCCTTTCGCGAAACTTTTTACAAATTATTTTTTCACTCGTATGTAAAGAAAATTCCAAGCTTTCCATTTATAAAAGAATTTCTTCCAAAAAACAAATCCAAGATAGAAAATAAAGACCTAATTTAGGTGCCCAACAAATTATGTTTGAAAACAAATAGCTAATTTCTTAGGCGCAACGACGATATACTCGTTTTTCATATATACCCAGTGCAGGGATGAAAAACATGGTACAATTGTACTGTTTTTGGTACATTATCACCTTTGTTGGTACCGTGGTACTATCGTAATCCATTTGAAACAATATTAAAATTTTCCAAAATTAAAATTTTGCTCCTCAATGAACTTGAAATACTTTAAAGCTCTGAACAAATGATCATTCGCAGAAGTGGACCAAAATAATTCTAAAATACTCATAAGTATTATCTTATGATAAGCCTAATGTTTCAAAACATAAACGAAACTTTTTTCAAACAATTACAAGTATAAAGCGCTTGTAGCTTTCTAAAAGTACACTCATACAAATAAGTCCGTAAAAATAGCAGAAAAAGTTACTAAAAATTAGTAAAAAATGATGCTGCAGAAAAAACTGCCAATATTAGCAGAATCAGTTTGCTAAATATTAATAAAATGAAAACAGCAAAAAAAACTGTTAAATTTACAGAATTTTAGTAATATTTGAGCTAAATTTTTGTTAGTTGCAAATAACAATTTAACTTGCTGAAATCAGCAAAAAACATTACTAAATAATAGTAAAATGAAAATAGCAAAAAAAAAACTGTTAAATCTACAAAATTTTTGCTAAAATTTTCTGAAATCAACAAAACTTTTGCAGATTACTGGTGGACTGGAAAAAGGTACAAAAGGAGCAAATGAAATGAAAATTAATAAATAAAAAATAAATGTGTATTTAAAAACATACTTGGGACCAGTTTATTGAATGTGTCAATTAATTGAAATTTTTCAATTGGCATTGTTCAATGCCTAAATGCCCATTTATAATTGATGAAAGAAGTATATGTTTTCATGTTTTAATAAAAGAATCAATTAAGAAAAAAAATTAAAAATTTTTTTTTATATTACAATGCTTTTTCTTCAATTATGTGTACATTTCATTACCATTGTTTTCATCAATGCAAATTGAAAAAAATTTCATTGGCATTCAATGGTGATGAAATTTTTTGGCATTGACATTGAGATAAAGTAATGCCAATTATATTTCAATGCCAATGAAACTTTCCCAAGAATGATTTTTTCTAAAAGTGGTAATATTTATAGACAATCTGGCATGTGATGGAAAACGATCGATCTTGATTACGATCGATTTGGTTAAAAATCAAAAATTAAATGATGAATAGAAAAGGCAAAGAAGTTTAAAATTGTTTTTAACCGCTTTAGTTGTATCAGGTGTATCTATTTACGTCTTCTTTTCGCTATTAAATTAAAAATAACACGAAATATTCAGGACTGAAATTTCAAAAACGATCGATTTGAAACCGATCGATTTTCATCACATGCCAGAATAATATGTTAACCCATGATACAACCATACTAGGTAGATGCATTAGAACAACAAACACAACAAACAACAACAAAAAATGTAATGGCTACTTTTAATACATAGCAAAAGCATACGAAAAAATCCCTGAACTGTCATAATAAAACCCTGAACTGTCAAACTCATCCTAATGCATCTACCTAGTATGGTTGTAAACTCCACTTGCTCCTCAGAGATACTTTTAAACACAATTTTCATATTAAAATGGTTCGTCCAAAATAAACCTTGATCTTTGAAAATTAATGTATTACGATAAATAGAAACTTTTCTCATAAATTTTAATAATTTAGATATTTTATGAATACGACAAATTTTCAACCATTTGAATTTAGCTTTATTTAAAAGTTTTTGCATTATTTTTGTCGAGTTAAAAATATGCAGTAATTTTTTTTCATTTAACATTCTGTTACAAAAAATTTGTAAAATTAGCAAACCTTCTGTTAAAAATGAGTAACTAAAATTCAGCAAAATTCTGTAAAGTTAGCAAATTTATTGTTAAAAATTAGTAACTAAATTCAGCAAAATAAAAATAGCAAAAATGTTTGTAAGTTAGTAATGTGGAGGTAGCAAAAAAATTAACTAAAAATTAAATTTTCACTAAACATTAGTTAAAAGTTTGTTAAGTTGAAGTACTAACAGTTTTACTAACTTTTCTACAAACTTTTTTCTATCAGTGTATTATCATTAGTTTTCTGTAATCAGCTCATCATTGCGCTGTTACTATACAAAATTCGACAATTTACATATATGTATGTGGTGAGTATTATTCAAAAATAGCCAAGTTTGAACACGCCTGCTTGGCACCTCTTTTAAAAAGAGAAAAAGTGTTACATTTGCATTATTTTCGAAAGCGAATAACTTATCTAAAAAATAACCTGGGTATTGTCATATAAATTTGACATGCACAACTACTGTAATGTATTAAATTTTCATTATTTTGTGATAACTTAGCAGGTATTTGTGTCGTATAGCGAAATATTGCTGGCTACAACCTTGACCTCGATCGCAAAAACTTTTTATATTCAAAAATTGGTGAGGGCCGGAAAAGTGAAATTATATGTAGATCAATATTTTCTGTAAGTTTGACATTTATTCAGACAGATTTTCTATATATAAAAAATTTAAGTACCGTGAGTGTTGAATCAGTTTAATTTTTTTGTCTAGTTGTAGTAGTCTATGTTATACACTCAGATAAAAAAGTTAGTAGAAAAATTTGTAAACAGTTTTCAATCGCACTATACTATTTTTATACTGACTATTAGTACAATTTTTATTTTTAGTAATCATTTTTGCTATTCTCTTATTACAAATTACGGATTTTTTTTTACTAATTTTCGCTGCTGATTTCTGCAAAACATTTTACTAATTTTTCAAAACCGAGTGCTAAATTTAGCAGAAAAATATACTAATTTAAAAATATTTATTTTTTTTTGATTTTTTTACAATTCTTGTTTAGTTTATATTTGTTACTATTGATATATTCTTAGTTTAGAAATAACACCCAGAAAATTTTATTGTATCTCCAATGCATTAAACGGCAATAACTGGAGAACCGTTTGCAATTTTGACTCCTAATTTCAAGTACGATAAAGTAATTATACGCTTGTTACAATCGGAAGAAAAAAAAATTATTTTTTTTTTAAGATTTTACAGTTTTTTTTATTTATTAGTACACTTTTTTGCTAAATTCAGCATATTGATTTTAAATTACAGTTTACAACAATTTACTGAAATTTAGTAGCTGCAACTAATTATTTATAGTAATTTCATTGTACTAAAATTATGATAATTAGTAAGTTTTTTAACTGATTTTAGTAAATCGATTTTGAATTGCAGTTTACATAAATTTTACTAAAATTTAGTAGCGGCTACTAATTTTATTGTACTACAGATCAGCAGACATGTGTTGCTAAAATTAGCAAAAAATACCGCTGGCCTCAAAACAGTTAAATTTCCCGTAATAACAGAACACTTTTCAGTAGCCATTACAGACTTTTTTGGTTGAGTGTAGGGAAAGTGCTTGTATGTGTTTTCTATAAGATAATTTGAATTAGCTGATTCGTCACGTTATGTCTACATAATATATGCCTAATTCTCTCTTAAATTAATTCTATAAATGCAATTTTTGATAGTAGTTTAGTTTAGATAGTTTACGTTTTTAAGAAAAAAAAACCATTTTTTTTTAATAAACTTTAACAATATGTGAGTTGTTTAAAATTTTTATTTAAAATCTGTTAAAATATTGAAAATAACAAGGGATATTTCATTATATCGGTTTTAAAATGCATTACTGCGCTGCCAGTACCTTTGAATTTGAAAAATAAGACGCCATTTGTTTAATATTTTTAGTGTAATCATTTTATTTGCATAATATTTATAACTTTTTTTATTTTTTGCATGTTGATTTTTATACATATTCATATTTTTCGTTCATTTATAATTTAAAATGAAATGAATTTAATTTTTTTATAATGTTTTAACATTTTTTCTTTTTTGGTACGCTACAATAATATGAAACGGTTTTGGAGTTTTTTTTCGCATTATATTTTAAATGGTAGATTTTTTTAACGTTTTTCCGGGAATTTTTACTTTATACGCATTTGTAAGATAAATATTTAAGTTTTTTTTAATAATATAATTTTTTATTGCATTAATTTTGGTTTCATAAATTTTTGTTTAAGATTTTATGTAATTTTTGTTTGTTTTATAATGAATATTTGATTAACATTTTCTTTTGATGATTTATATTTTTGTTTTGTTTTTAGACACATTATTTTTAACGTTTTTTTTATATGAGTATTTTTTGTACATTTTTTAAGACGATTTTTTCGAATATTAAAAACGATATTTTAAGTAAAATCGGTTAAACCAAATTTGTGTTGAATAGAAATTATGAAGATTGAGGATTATCAAAAAAATGATTGTTTATGCTTTTTTTTTAAATTTTTTGTATGAAATTATACATGTTTTAAGGTTGTTTTATTATTTTTTTTTATTTAAATATAAAATTTGTACTGAAAACCTTTAACTTTTTGGTTATTTTTAAGGTTCAAATTATAGCATAGAAATAATTTTGTATTAAATTCTTCGTTCTTTTTAAGATTTTTTAAGAGTAATAAACTCTTTTAAGTTTTTTGTTTTTGTAAGTAGAAATTTTTTTAAAGAATTTTTTTAATGTTTGGTTTTTTGGCCATATAATTAATGCTAATTTGAATACCATTTGTTTTTTTTTGTGGTTGTAATTTATTTTGAAAATTTCATGGTCTTTTTTTTATCAGTGTAGTAGTAAGTCTTGTTGTAAACTTTCTTTTGGAAAAACTAAAAAAGAAAATAAATAAAAAACTTGTATTTTTTGTTTAAAGATTTAAATATTTCAATTTTATTTATGTTTTGTTTTAAATAAATTTATTTTAACAATATTTTTTGTTTGTTTGCAGTTAATGTCGTTAATTTTTTTTTAATTTATAATTTATTTAATATTTGCATAATTTTTCAAAAATTTTTTTTTACAAATGTCAATTTTGTTTTAATTTTAAAATTAAACAACTAATAAACTAACGTCTTAATGAGGGGGTAGGATTTTGTATTAACATTAATTAGTTATTTATATTTTGTTTTAAATCAAATGAAATATAAAAAAAACTTAAAATTATTACTAAATTTATATAGACCCAAAAATATAGTAAGTATAATTTAACAATAACATGTTTTTAAGATTTTTTAAAATCTGTTTACAAAAAGTAAAAAATTAAATATTCACATGAAAGAAATTTATAAAAAACATAAATTTGAGCTTAAAATATTATAAAAAGAAATTTAAAAAACAGTATTAATCATAAAACATTGTTGTGATGTTTTCATATTTTTATTAAAAAAAAAATTGAATAATACTTGAATTATAAATTATATTTTTTTTATATAAATTTAATTTAATAAATAACTGGTGGGTTTGATAATTTGTGTTTTATTAAATATTAAAAAAAAAATAAAATAAACTTATACTAAATTATAAAATAAATTAAACTACATAATGTATGTCTTAGCAAAACAAATTAATTATTATAAAACTATTATTTTTAAAATTTACTAAATATTAAGCCTCACTTAACAAAAAAAAAAAAAGAATTAAAAAAACTATTAAAATTAATTTTAAGTTTACAAAATTTTTTAAATTTGTTTTTTATTTATTCATAAAAAATAATTTAGTTTTTAATTAAATTTAAAGCTTTGGTTTCAATATGATTTTAAAATCAAACTTCTTATTTTAAGAAGTTAATTGTTGTTTAACAAATTTAACATAATTTATTTTTATGTACTTGGAAAATTATAAATTAAAACAAATTTTAAATTGGCACACATTTTGTTTAAAGAGTTTAAAGACAAAAATTTTAAAAATTAAATAAATTTTAAAGATTTAAAAGTAAAATTTTAACAACTTTTACAAAATTTAGTTTTGTTTTACTTTTAATAAAATAGAAAACAACTAGAGAAGACGCAATATATAAATTTCTTTGAAATTAGAAATGTTTTAAAGGAAGCACATTGTTTTTTTTTTAATTAAAGACATTTTGAGAACGTCTTAGAAATTCTAAGAAAGGCCAAAGCTTTGGTTGTTTAACAGACAAAGCTAAGGCGAATTATAGTGTTTGCGATTTAAATGTATTTAAACATTAAGGGCTTGTTTTATGGTCAAAACTAACAATGAATTTTTAATTAAATTTTGTTTGTAAATTTCTTGCTTAAGTAATATTTAAGGCAAAATCGCTCTTAGTTCTTGACTATAAAACTGGCCCTATGGGCCATGTTCATAATAATTTCTAAAAAATTTATACCTAAAAAGTTATAGAAAATCATTAAACAATATCGTTTAAAGTTTTAAAAAATTATTATGAAAAAGGAGGAAAATATTCAAATTAAAATATAAAAATATAATTAATCAATTTAAAATTTTGAATAAACTATTGAAATATTTTGAATAAATTGTTAGAATAGTTATAAAAAAATAAAACATTTAATCTGATATATCAAAATCAAAATATTTTACATATTTTTATAAAAATATTTGAAAAGCTCTCAGCCAGCAAATAAAACTCAAATTTTTTTTAAATTTTAAAATTTTTTGTAAAAATTTGAGCCAAATTATTAAATCCAAAAGATGGTTCAGAAATGCAAACAAAAAAAAAGGCTCAAAAAAAAAGATTACTTTTTGAGTCTTTCGAATTTTTTAAATCTTTTTTTTCATTCAGTTTTGAATCACAAAAGAAGGCGCTTTTGGATGAACCACTTTCATACAAAAATTTAAACTTTTAATAATATTTTTTGAGCTTCTTTTTGATTCATTTTTGGGCTTGTTTGCTGGCTGGGATAGTTATTTTTAACAAAAGACCCTTCTTTCTTGATTAAAAATTACTCAAAAAAAAAAAAAAAAAAGATTTAGATGGGGTTTCTAGAACACGTTCGTTGTCACACGAATGAGTGACTACATGTATTTTGTTTTTGTATTGCATGTATTTTCGTTCGTGTGAAGCAAAACTTCACCTAGAAATACCACCTTAAAAAGATTCTAAAGGCTCAAAAATTAATCTTTTTTATGCCTTTTTTAAATTAGTCACAAAATATCAAAAGTTATTTACATTTCTGAGTTATTTATGAACCATCTTAAGGATTTAATAATTTGCCTCAAATTGTTGTGTCTTTTATGATTTATTTTAGAAAGCTCATATTTTCGTCCAAAATATGAGCAATTTTTGAGCAAAAATTTTAAAATAAAAAAAAAAAAAATTATTTGAGTAATTTTTGACTTCTGGAATAAGATCCCTCAATAAATTATCCAAATTTAGCTGGCTGGAATATTTATGTTTTAAATAAAATACTTAAATTGAAATATTTCATATAAAACATTTATATGTTCTAATTCAAATATTTTGATTAAAATATCAAAATATGTTATTAAAACATATTCTTTAACAAAATACTTTTAAAAAATTATCGTTTCCTAAGCTATGGATGTATATTTACTAAAGGTTTATTAGTCAAATAGAAAAACAATAATAGGACCTGTTCCGAAATGCATCACTGTTTTGCATGTTATGCATAGTGCTTTCGTAAAAGCATAACTTGGCAATGCTGCAATTGTCACGTGCTCGAAAATGCATTCAAATCAAATCAACACAGATGATGCACAGGCATGTGTTAAACATGCATCACAAAAATGGCTGATAGAACAAGCAAGTAATTATTAGGGCTCGGAAGTTCATGCATTTATAAGCGTGTTTTATGTACATACATAAAATATGTATTAAAAATCGAAAAATATGCATTTTAAATTTAAAAAATATTCATTTATTAATGAGTTTTTTTTAACGTTTTTAATATTATCAATTTAACTTTAGTAGTATTTTTTTACTATAGACCAACAGTCAGGGGATGCTCCCTACTACTGCAGTGCATTATGTTGATATCAGGAAAATAGGTTATTGGAAGGAGGAAATAGGGAGTAGTGTTCGTGAACATTTGAGTTGAATTCCTCTAAATTGTATGTATCAGGAAAGACATCTGCAGGTAATCTATTTGACTTGCGGGCGGTTCGACTAATCAATGAATTTTCTCTGTAATGCGTTGTGCGACTAACGGAATAATCGACCACAAGCGGATGGGGTCTACTGGGCAAGCGTGTGTTACTAAATAAAAACATAGGGCCTGGGGATAAGATTACTTATCTTGCCATGGTAGTAACGACAGAATAGTGTTACACAACCCACTTTCCGACGATGCTCCAACGAGTCAATAGAGCTGGATACCTACTGTCAAAGAGCTCCGACGCCCTCCTTTGTATACAGTCCATATATGGGAGTTGTATTTAGAGTGGTCAAGACCTATTTAAAAAACCGGGTTTCAGTTTTTTAATTCAAAACCGGTTCGAATCACCGGGTTTTCCGGGTTTTGTAAATAATAATTTTGTACAGCTATATATGGAAATTTTCTTACAATTTCCAAAAATTTTCAACTTACAAAAAGTTGTTAAAAATATTGAACCTTTATTGAAAGCAATCTGTAGCGTAAATTATTCAGTTAGTGTAAATCCACCTTTAAAACTAAAACCTATTCTTTCTAAAGGCACTGTTTGTTTTGTTTTCTAAATAAAAATAGTTTCGGAGAGATCTAAAAGCTCAGTATTTTGTTTGTAATTTTTGTAAAAAAGCTATTATCCTACATAAAAAACAAAGATGATTTTTTACTTACTCTGGTATTCTTGTGAAGTTGCGGTGGAGGTTTTTCAGCATTAATTTCAAATGACAGGATCATTTGGCAATTTCGCAAAAATAACTTTGGCCCTATGAATATTGTAGCTTTTCAATGAATGTGAAAAAGTTGTTACTTTTAAAATTAAAATTTAAGGGGTTCCAAATCGTAAAATATTTTATCGCAGGGGGAGGAAAGCCAAAAAAAGCAATACAAAACTCCTTTTACTTATTGAGGAAAATGGAAAAATGTAACTTATATGCATTTTAGGACAAAACACCCATAAAACAGATTCAGTTCTGATAACCCTATTTGTAGTCAATTGCATGGTTCAGTTGTAGCAACAGGAAACCAGTTGAGACAAGACTAATTTGACTGTGACAACGGAATTTCAGTTGTATGAAGAATAATTCGGTAGCCGCAAACGAAAACTTCATTTGATGCAACTGAACCGAATCCGTTTTCTGGGTGCACTTTTAGATCTCTCCTACTAAACTTATTGTCAAAAAAATTTAACTTTTTTAATATAGAGAGAAAATGTGGAATTCTGCAAAAAAAAAAGAAACATTCTCTTGAAAGAATTTTAACATCTTGGTTTCGAAAAAATAAATTATTTTGCCAACCGTCCACGAATGTACGTCATAGGAACGACAAAATGAATAAACCTTACCTAAAGGAGGGAACAAGCACTAAATATTTTGCATAATTTTTAAAGAAATGAAGAAAATTTATTTGAAATTTTCACTTTAAGAATTTTCGAAAATGTCGAATTAATCGAACCCCAAAAAAAAAAAACGGTTTCTCGAAGAATTCAAAACCCACCCATTTTTAAAAACCGGTTTAAAGAACCCGGAAATATAAAAAAAACCGGTTTATCGAACAATTCGGAAACCGAGTTTAACAACTCTAGTTGTACTCCATCTACGGCCGGAAGCAGGTGGTATAAATAGTAAGGTAAGTTATTCTTACACCGATTAAGAAAGTCAAGACACTTGAATGCCCCTTTCGAGACTTAGCTTAACAAACAACATTGAGTATAGCGCGCATTAAAATCGAATCTATTCACGCGACCCCACTCGGAGATTGTCATCAGATCCCGATTGAATGTGCCATTCATATTCTGCCTTTTTTCCCCAACATCCATATGACCTGGCCAATGATCTAAGGAATATGAATGACAAATGTTGCATTTATCTGCGAAGAAGTACATAGAATTGAAAGTTTGACCAAGAAAGTCGTTCAGAGAGAGAAGAGATGAGAAAGAACGGAACCTTGTGGTACCCCTTCATTCAACTGATGGGCATTCGATGAGACCCCATTTATAACAACTCTTATGGTGATATCCTGAGAAAATTTTAACATCACAAACACCAAAAGCAATAAGCTTTGACACGAGTGCTTTATGCCATACACGATCAAATGCCTTGGAAATATCCAAAGAAACTAATTCTGTGAATAGACCGACTCCAACGCTGCGACTGAAGCGCCATCAGGTCTCCCATAGAACGGCTGTTAAGAAAGCCATACTGTCGATCATTAAGAAGCAAATTGGACTTGAGATAATTAACAAATTGTTGTTTAACGATGCTCTCCATAAACTTCGAGAGCCCAGAACAGATTGTAGTTATAAGGGTTGGTAGATGCACGCTTTTTGTCTTTAGAGTGACTTAAACATTGAAATTACTGCTCATCATCATCAGAATGTTAGTAGTTTAATTTGTCTGATATTTTCGTCTCCGTGATAAAAAAAAATTTAAAAATATTTTTAGGATTAAAAATTGTTTCTATTTTTTACATATGTATAAATTTTGCAAATTATAAAATTTTATAAATTATCAAATTATAGAAAATTATCAACAAAAAAAAAAATGCGTAAGAATATGCATTTTTAGCAAATATCCAAAAATATGCAATTTATACTGTAGCCAAATATGCCGAAATAAGCATTGAAATATGCATTAAAATATGCACTTATAGCAAAATATGTTAAAAAATGCATTTACATCAAAATATGCATTAACAAATCGATAAAACTAATTTGCAAATTTGTTGTTTCGCAAAGATATTTGGTCAGCGTTATTATCCAACTAACGACAACAAACATATATTAACTAAACTTCCGACTCCAGGTAGTTAGTAAGTAACACACTTAAAGAAAAATACAACAAAATGAAATAGAACTCGAAATACTATCTAGTTCATAAGTTTTTTCCTTTAATTTTTTTGGTTTTTAGAACTCGAAATACTATCTACATAGTTCATAAGATTTTGTCCTTTAATTTTTTTGGTTTTTAGAAAGTTTGTCTCTACAAAAACCTAATGACAGGTCATTACCATTTACATTACTTTAAAATACAAGATAATGATTTACATATAATAAGTTATAGAAGTACTTATATATTCTTGCAAAGTAATCACTTACTGGTAATTGATTAAATAAGTACTGATTTAGTCTTTTTTATATTAATATTTTATTTATTAAATTGTTTCGAACATTTTTCCAACTGAATAGAAAATTTTCCGAGGTAAAAAGTTATATTTCCAATATGACCAACTATTTCACAATGTAGGGTAAATTCGTGGTCACTTCTATTTGTGATAATTAATACTGAAACTACACTCATAGAAATAAACCTGTTAAAATAGCAGAAAAAGATTCTAAAAACTAAATAAAAATTACCTTGCAGAAAAAATAACTCAAATTAGCCGATTTGTTTTTGTTAAATACTAGGTCTCCTCGAGGCAAAAAAATCGATATATCACACTTTAAAATCCGACTTTAAATGCCGAGGCTATAACGAAAAATTGAAAAAGCGACCCCTACGTTCGGCAAAAAATTTTTTTTTGAAATTGCCTTGCAAAAATACTTTATATTGGAGGGTGTACGGCGAACTTTTTTTATGAGGTACGGTCTAGGGGTCACGCTGGAATTCGAACCTAGGATCCCTGCTTGTTAGCCAAGAACTCTACCACCTGAGCTATCGACACATACAGCTCCGTGCAAGTAATTAGGGACAGTAGAAAAGAATATTTGAAAGCTCATATAAAAATGTATACATAAAATAGAAATCAAAGATGGAACATCGATTAGATGATACATCTCTGTTCATTTCAAATTCACCAAAGTCAACACTTACATATTTTACCGTTATTTTTTCTTTGTGGCGTTATTTTATAATTTGTGAAATAAATTGATCGTGCACTAAATTAGGGACAGTAATAAGTTTTTCTGTATTTGCGAATTCAGGTAAATTTTAAAAATATTATTCCAATGGTTGTTATTGCACAGAGTGTTTTGCAGTGTCTGAAAAGCTCTAAACACTTGCTTGCCATGGGTAAAAACAAATCCTGTGACGTTAGTACTCGGAAGATTATTGTACAAATGCATCAAGATGGAAGTACTTATCGACAAATCGCAGAAGCCTTAAAAGTTTCTAAATCCATGGTTAGCAACGCGGTTCAATATTTCAAGAAGCATTCGACTACAGAAAAAGTGGTCCGTCTGCGAGACAAAAAAAAAATTCCGCAAAAGTCAGCAAATGAGATTCGGGTGGCCATGTTTGGTGAAAATGAAGCAACACCATCTGTAGATACAGTAAAATGGCGATTGCGAGAAGCTGGACTATTTGGAAGAATTTCCCGGAAGAAGCCACTACTGTCTGAACGTAACCGAAAGGTGAAACTAGAGTTTGCAAGAAAGTACCGCCAGTGGACATCTGTGGAATGGAGCAGAATATTATTTTCGGACGAAACAAAAATTAATTGAGTCTCCCCCGATGGAAAAAAATATGTTCGCCGTCCAAAATCGAAAGAATTTGATCCAGAGTATAACCGGGCTACGCTAAAGCCTGGCGGGGTGCTTTGGGGTGCTATGTCATCATTTGGAGTTGGGCCGCTCCACAAAATTGATGTTATTATGGACAGGTTCCAATATGCGAGAATCCTCACCAATACAATGATGCCTTATGCTGATAAAAATATGCCTGTAACATGGATATTTCAGCAAGAAAATGATCCGAAGCACACCGCTCTACACGTCAAGCAATGGTTTATAAACAATTCGGTTATTGTTCTCGACTGTCCTTCATGTAGTCCTGATCTCAATCCAATTGTGAACTTATGGCAGGTTATAAAAACCAGTGTAAGCTTCTTAAAGAAAACCAATTTTGAAGATCTCTATACCGAAACAAAAAGGCTTGGGAAGCCATTCCAAACAGTGTATGTGAAAATTTTGTGGTCTCGATGCCTCGCAGATGTCAAGCAGTTATCGATAACAACGGTTTCGGAACAGAATATTAATCTATTTTAAATAAATATGTGTTTTTTTTATAAAAGTTATGATGTGTCCTTAATTATGTGAACGACAGATATGAAGCGTATTTAAACATTTAGGTCACAGCTCTATCATTATTAATTTATTTAATAAAGTAACAAGCTATTTTTCACTGTATAAAGCGAAATTTGACACAAAATTGAAAAATTTGATCAATATTCATAGAAAACTTTTTTTTTTGCCTAAGATTCACTTGTTGGTATTGTGTCCCTAATTAGTAGCACGGAGCTGTATAACATTTAATTGCTTAAAAAGTAAATGAATTGTTGTGCTTCGTATATACTTTCGTAACGGCGAAAAATATACACCACCATGGGTGCTTACAAAAAAACACAAAGTAATATCTCTAAAAATAGATTTTCAAAAATGTTTTAATCATTACTTTCCGTTTATAAATCATGCAATATGTAATCAGTAATTGGTAAGTCATTACTTTTTGTTTTGAAATAATGCAGAAGGTAACGAGCTATCATTACAAGGTAATGCGTGAGTATATCGCACCCATTACCAAAGTTTTGCTGGGGATATTTTCGAGTGGTAGTTTTCGTAAAAAACTTTCATTTTTTGTCGCTAATTATCGTCGTCAAAATTATAACATTTTGTTCTGTCTTTGACATTTAGGAAGTGTTCAGAAGTCGAGGTCGATTAGGGCGTCCTCAATATCATGAAAGAGTAATCGATCCTCGACACCTTTACAAACATACGATTACATCAAACATCGAATATTTCATAAGTGATTCACATCTTATAAATCCTAAGATTGGGTAAGAATATAATACACTAATAGAAAAAAAAACCTGTAAGTTTTTTGCTAAAGCTACTAAAAATTAGTTTAACTTTACTTTGAGAAGAACAGTAAAATAAAATATCTTACCCAGTAGCAAATGGTCGAACTAGTTCCACAAAGTGCTAGTTTTTTGGTAGTAATAAAAAACTAGTTAAAAAACAATAATTTTAAACCAGTTGTGTACTACCCAGTGTAGAAACGGTAATGACATATCATTATTTTTTGGACTACACTCAAAAAAATAAGTTAGTAGAAAAATTAGTAAAACGTCTTGTATATCAAGTGTACTAGTTTTCAGCAATTTTTTTGCTGAAATTTCGTTTTCAGCAAAAATTTTTGTTATACTTTTTTAGCACTAAACTAATTTTGAACTAATGTTTTACTAATTTATTTTGCTACAAAAATTGTGCTGATAACCGCACTCATAGCGTGAACGACAACCAGATAGACAAGATGTAGATGTCGCAGCTCGTCTGGAAACGGAAATGACAAAAATAACATGTAATAACAAAAGTAAGTAGTTACCATTACCAAGTATGTAGTTACATAACCACATATCTGGTAATGATTTTCTACACTGGGTAGTTAAATACGATCTATGAAGAGACTGCTTAAAAAAAATTACCTAAATTAAAATACGAGATTTAAAAATCTTAGTTTAAATTTATTTTAAATAAAAAAAATCAGAGGTTGCAAATAAACATGCAATTAAATTATTAACATACACTGAGAGAATTATCTGCATGATGTTAATGAATTTTTGCATAAAAATAACGAAGTTGCACTGGAACTCGTCCATTGAAACATTTCATTGAATTAATGGAATTTTTCATAAAATGTTCTAAAAAATTTCATTTCGTCTATGAAAACTTTCATACATTCAATGAAAAAGTTTCACTAAAACTAGATTCATAAAATAGATAAAGCTTTTTCATCATATCTATGAAATTTTTCATTTACTTTGTGAAGAAAACTTTATTAGTTTATTGAACAATTTCATTTAAACTCGTCCAGCAAAATTCTCTCTGTGTAGTTAACCCAAAAATTTGTTGTTGTTTTGTACAAAATTTCTTGACATTTTCCTTTGGTTAATAGTTAAGTTAAAGTTAACCTTGCACTATGAGACCCAGCGTTAAATTTTTTATTGTGAACTGAATTCAGGTGTAAATCAACTGGTACAGTACTGGTGCCAAAGAGTCACTCCAGAACTAGTTTCGTAAATTTCTCATAAGTACCAGTACTTCCTGTTTATCTTCCAAAAACAATAATTTTCAACAATTTGTGTACCTAATAGTTTCATTGAAACTATGCAGAGACTGTTTGAAAAGATTGAATTTAAATATGAGTTTTTTATATTTGTTTTTAATAACACACATATTATTCTGCAAAAAGCATTAAAATATTTTATTTTGATTAGAAATCATAAACACAAATATATTAAATTTCATTGGGTATATGGATCTAATTATCTCAGGAAGATTAAACTATCTGTCTAATCTACGTTTTATCAAAGGAAAAACATTTGTTTTTTATCTGCATAAATCAGGTAATAACCAGCTGGTACAGTACTATTTCCAAAGATTCACGTCAGAACTGGTTCCGCGAGTGACACATTAGTACCAGGTTGGCTTTTATTGGCAATTTATTAAATTATTTTAATTGATTTAAGTATTTAAGAAAAACCGAATTATTTTTGTCGGTTTTCGGTTTCGGTTTTGAGGCTTGAAAAACCGCGGTTTCGGGTTCGAATAAAACCGAACAGCAAACTCTACTATCTAGTTCACCTTGTATATCCTCCAAATTGCAATGGATTTGTAGTCATAGTTATACTTATTTGTAATTTTCATTCTTCGACATCGACAACGCCAACCCCAATCACAAAAAATTTCTTCCTTAAGGCTCCATTAGTCTTTGCGTTCCGTGACGGTTCTGTAATGTGCCGTGCCGGATGGCTCTTTTGTGTAGTTAGTCTTTTCCGTAACAACGTATCAGCTGTTTAATGTTGTTTTTCTTAGCAGAGATCTGCGCCAACCAGATTAATCGGTTGCGGTGGCTAAATAAAAAAAATTGCAGCGACGGCTTAAAGCTGGCTGTGAGCCAAAAGCTGATCGGCTAGCCAACTTTAAGTTGACACATACAAAACATCGGCTTAACGGTAAAAATTAAAAAAAAATATATATACTATTTTTAGACTTTTATCGTGTAAAAAAAATTTTCGACGGCGGCGGTAACAAAAATTAGACGGCGGCTCGGCTTAGCCGGTTTAAGCCATTCGTCACAGATCTCAAAACAGCAGCTGTCAACTCACTGTCACTTAACGGATAACAAAAATTCTGTTTTCAATGGATTTGTACATTACATTACCAACAAACTAACGACTCAAATGCTTTTTCATAGAACAAAAACAAATCAGCTGATTCGTCACGGCACGTTACGTAAAAACTAATTATACCTTTAGTCTGAAATTAACAGACTATTATGTTTTTGTAAATTTAAGCAGGATTCATAGTTGTTTGCATCCAACTATAGTTAACATAAATATAACCAAAATTTGGTAGATATAACAGTTATTGTGCTCTTTTTTGAATACTAATATTCAGGAAAATTTTTTGCTGATTTTAGCAGGCTATAAAAATTTAAATTTTGTATATGCAACACTTTGTTATTTTTGCTATTCTTATCTTACTAATATTTAGCAAAGTAATCTGCCTGATCTAGTTTTAAGTAGCTTTTTTTGATATGTTTACAGGTTTATTTCTCTTAGTGTACATATCTTTGATTTTAGTATAACAATGGATTTCTGAAAAGGCAATAAAAACTAAAAATTTGTTAACACATAAACCGGTTATAAATAAAACCATAACAAAATATTCAAAACATTTCTAAAGTAGTAAATTGTTAAAATATTTTTCTTTAAGTATAAAAATTACTTTTTATAAAATGTTTTTTTTTTTTAAATATAGTAAATACTAAATAATAATCAAATTTATATCCCTTTTTAAAACGAAAAGGATTCTTTTTTTTATAAAAATAATAACAAATTTTGAAACAAATAATCGAAAAAGTAAAAAAAAATTGTTTTTAAATAACCGTGTTATAATCATAGATTACATAGATCTCTTACTCTTTGACATTCGCTGTCAGTGCACGTATCTCATGAGAATGTGTTAGACATACGTGGTATACCTATACAAAAAAAATTTCAATGAATGTGCAAAAATTTGTTTGTTGACAAAAGAAGAAGAAGAGTAAGATATCTATATAATCTATGGTTATAATATAAAATAATATTTATTTCTATTTAAGATATTTTTTCTTCAACTGTAATTTTACGGCTATACGATTTAATTTCCAAATATATTATTAGAGCGATTGTTTAAAAATTTACAAATTCATATATTTAATATGAGTTTTGATAAATTTAGTTTATTTTTTTTTTGAAATATTTTAGTTATTTTTATTATTTGAACATGTTTACTAATATTAATAATTATGCAAAAAACCTTTAATTTTGTTTATGGGACTAATTTGGAGCTTTTAAGCTTTGATTTATATTTTTTGTTGAAAAATTTTAACTAACGGTATTCTAAAAAAGGGGGAAAGTAGGAGGGGGTATTGATTTAAAGTTTTGAAAACTTATAATTTTTTTTTAAATATATTTATATATAATATATAATTTTTTAATCTCACAGATGACTATTAAATTTTTTTACAAAGTATTTTTTTGTTTTTTAAACAAAATTTTGTTTTTAAAGAGCGTTCTTTTTTGTACTTACTGTCTAGAAAAAATAGAAATAAAAAAAGAAAAAAATTTAAACTTAAAGTATGATATTTGTAAGTGTACAGATAGATTAGAGCTTAAACAAAGCTTTACAATTTAGCAAAAAATAAAATGTATGAAAAATAAGTATTATTTTTTGTATATAAAAAGAGAGGGAGAGAGAGATAGAAAGCGAGAGAGAGAGAAAGAAGGAAAAGGAAATAGCTTTTTGTTTTAAATAATATGATTGAACTAAAAAGCTTTTTTGGGTTAATTTTGTTTAAGTTTAACAAAAAAGTGCCTTAATGAAAGCTTTTTTTCTGAAATCTTACTATCTATGGTTTGTTTTTATTTTATAATCGGCACATTTAAATTTGTTTTTTTTCTTTAATTTACTTGTTGTTTTTAAACGGGGGATTCCTATGTATTCTTAATTATAGATATTCCTGTTTGATTTTTATATCATTATTCGTTGTTGGAGTTAATTTTTTGCTGGCCTTGGTAGCCAACACAACCGCTGTAGTGTTAGGAGGCGTTTGAGGCAATTGATTAATGGAAGTATTTATAATGTTTGTGGGTGAGTTGGTTACTGATGACAGAGGTTTTGAGGGCGACGATGAATCTGTCACAAAATGTCTTGTTTTGGCTATATGAAGATTCTCATTTGTCTCTTCTTCCTCTGCTTCGGTATCCTCATTATTTGATTGTGTTTCATCCTCCTCTTCGTGGCCTTCATCGTCTTCATTCCCATCTTCATCATCATTGTTTTCTGAATTCATTTTGGCTAAAGCGTTAGAGGCTGACATTTGAGCTTTTTTCATAGAAGACTCATCACTACTATTGCTGCTGTCAAATAACTGTCCCGCAGTAGCAGCAGAATCGGGTGATAGGGGAGTTGTAGCTGTGGGTAGTATTGATAGAGCATTTGTATGAGGAGCTCGTACTTCATTTTCTTCATCCTCTCCATCTCCGTTCTCTTCATCATCATCTTCGTCTTGAGTAGCACTGACATGTTGCTGATTGTTTTCTATGGAGTCTAACGAGTCTTTTTCACTTTTAATATCTTTTATATCGTGGAGTTTATTTTGAGTTTCCTCAGTATGAGATCTGTTATCAGTTTTTGTGGAAGACATATGTTGATCACCATCTTCATCTTCATCATTTTCATCCTCTTCTTCCTCGTCTTCTTGTTCGGACTCACTAGCTGTTTCATTCGCTCTCTCCGGTTGCAGTTGTTCTTGTTGATGAGAGCTCTCTACTTGCTGCAGACATCTTCCTGTTAACGATCTTTGTTCTGTCGTTGTCGTGGTAGTTTCTTCATCTTCGTCATCCTCCTCCATGGATTCACTTAATTCTCTTTTAATTTGGCTTAGATTATATTGTATTCTCTCATCACATTGCCGTTGTAATCTCTCTTCACATTCTCTTTGTTGTGCTTTTTGCTCTTCTCTCACATCCCTCTCATACATTTCCGGTTCTCGTCGTTGTGACTTTTTCAGAGGCACTCTTAACAACATCGTCTGTTCATCAGTACTGGGACATTCTTTTCTTAAAGCTTTCGTTATTAAGCCATTATTGCCACTGCTACCAATTAGTCCTGTCGTAGTTGTTGCTGTTGATGTTAAGGGATTGTTTATTTGTAAATTTTCTAATTGCCGTTGACATTGCTGCAATTCTATTTGCAATTTATTGATTTGTTCATTGCGAACTTCAATTAATTTATTTAGTTGTTGATTTTGCAAACGATAATGTTGATTTTCATTTAAAACTCTTTGCAACATTTGCAACAAACGTTCTCTATCTTTTGGTCGTGAGTCACGCAAAGTTTCGATGGCCAACTCCCAGGGTGTCAATGTATTACTGCTATCGGCTTCGCCATCGTTGACACTTTCGTCATCGGTATCTGTGGACAATTCAAATTCACTATTCATGGTGGTGGCCACTTGAGAACGATGACGACCATTCTGTAAATGTTGTTGCTGTTGTTGGTGATTCATAAATGCTTGGGGTGGCGTTCGTAAATGAGCTTTAAGACCACTGTCATGATTTTGTTGTAACGATGTTGGTACCGTCGGTGCTGCTACTGTTGTTGGCAATGCTGTGCTTAGATTTAGGCCCGATGGCGTATTTGTTGTATTGGAAGACTGTGATGGTGAATGTTGTTGTTGCTGTTGATTAGATTGTGGTTGTGGGGTATGATTACGTGAATGTTGTTGTTGCTGCTGGTGTTGTTGTTGATAAAATCTTTGATTTTGTTTATAATAATCATATTGTTGTTGATGATTTTGAGCTGCCATTATTGTATGTTGTTGTGTTTGAGGACCAGCCTGCTCGTGTAAGGGATGCTGTTGCTGATGATGATTTGTGTGTTGTTGTTGCTGGGAAGAAGTAGCTGGTACTGGTGGTAGTGATGGAGGAGTTGGTGAACGTATTATATTATTTTGATTTATTAGATTTTTACTAATTCGTATACGTCCAGTCATATCATTGTGCTGCGGTTGGGTGCCATTTGTGTTTGTGTTATTAGCACCAAATGTTCCACAGTTGGGCATTAGTTTATTGTGATGATTAACAGTGGCTATTATAGTTTGTGCTAATGGCTGTTGCTGATGATGATTATGATGCTGTTGCTGCTGTTGTTGTTGTGGCAATGGTGATGTTGATGATGTTATTTCATTTGAGCCACCAAATTCTTCTGGACTTCGACAAGGATTATTACAACTGGTGTTGTTGCAATGACCATGATGTTGTTGCACCTGTTGTTGTTGATGCTGCTGAGGTGATGGTGATTGTCTTATATATGGCTGAGGCCCATGCACCACCGGCCCATGATGAGTGGGTGGTATTCGTTGTAGATGTGTAGTAGGTAAATGATGTGGTTGTTGTTGTGTTGGTTTATGGGCAGGTATTAATGGTTGTAGATGTAGTGTTTGCGGAGGTGTGGTGGAGGCGTTTGCTAAATTTGTAGGAGTTGTTGAAGAGGCAGATGATGATGATGACGCAGCTGAAGAATTGGAGTTTTGCATGGATAGACGTCTGGTTTGTAGTTCCATATGATTAAGATGTTTACTTCGACTTATAGACAAGGGTGATATTAAAGGCGTTGTTGGATGTGGTTCCTCATGTTCCATAGGACCATTACTACGTCTATCGGCTTCCGAACTATGATTACTAAGGGGCGGGGGTGGTGTGGGAGACATTTCAGCGGGTGTGGGAGCCCTTTCTTGTTTAATATGTATATCGACTTCACACATCGCCGTAACGGGTTGTTGTTTTATCTGTTGTTGTTGCTGAACCTGCAATTTCTTTTGAATCTCTCTTTCTCTCAGTTCTCTTTCACGTTCATATTCTCTTTCCCTTTCTCTTGATCTTTCACGTTCTCTTATTCTTTCCATTTCACGTTCCCTCTCCCTTTCTATTCGTTCTCTCTCCCTTAACTCTCGTTGTTCTTTTTCTCTTTCCTGCGAAAGATGGGTCTTTCGCGGTGCCAAGGCGACATTTGGCTGATACGTTCTCTCAAAACGTTCCCGATCTGTTGAGCGCACCACCCGTTCGGGATTTTGTAACACTGGTGGTTCCTGACTTAAATACGGGAGTGTTGATAAAGCTGCCACAGCGGCTGCATTATAAGCTGCGTGCATAAAGGTTTTAGGCTGTGGCCAGGGTCGAAACGCTGACATTTGTCCGGCAGCTGCCATTCTTTGTTGTTGGGCACAATGGGCATACATTAGGGATTGATAATGCTGATACTCAAGCTGATATGCAGATGCTTCGTCGAGATTTTTCGCTTTTTTTGTTGATGGAATGTCGTGCTGTTCGCCACCACGATGCTTAACAATACTGGGTGGAAGGGGTTGATGTGGCGGTGGCGGCCCTAGACCCATAGATGGCACTAATATTGAATGGTCCATGTGTAGTTCGGCCTAAAAAAAATAGAAAGTGGGAAAATTGTAAATTTATTAAATTATAATAATCTTTGAGCTGTGAAGAAACAAAATATCTATAAAAAGAGATTTGTTGTTAAATAATAACTTTTTCTACATGTGCAGCAATATATTTCTTTTAGGCAGATTTTTAAAAGAATTAGTTTGATAAGTGATACTCAATTAAATTTATAACAGTATGATAAGTCAGAAAAAAAGTATTCACTGCTAACACGCACGTCTGTTTCGAAAATAATTTAATACTCTTACTGAGGAGAAATTTAGTTCACCTCCTACTGAGGAGAAATTTAGTTAATCTCAGAACCGTAGGATATCGTTCAAATTCATTCTTCAGTTGGAAAATAAATATAAAAATTACATATTTAAAAGAAAAATTAGCTCAGAATCTTTACCGCAATAGGGAACTAATATTTTAAAGTATGCTGTAATTATATTGGGACTCTTTAGAATTACAAAAATTTTATTTAAAACAATTTTTTTCTTCAGTTTTTAGAATTTGCTGCTAATCGAACAAATACGTGCAACAGAATTTACTCGATTTTCAGAACCAGTTTCCCCCTTCAAGTGGCAAATATTTTTCGAATTTTAATAGTTTTTAAAAGAGTGGGTATAATTCAAGTATTCACTCAGGCGCATATCTAGGAAAATATTTTTGGGGGGTAAGGTTCCATTATTTTGATTAATCCACTTTTTGTCGTCTTGTCTTTAAAGACACGTCTGCTTCTAAGAGCCCGATAGGAAGGCGATAAACAACGCAGTAAAAAGCATAAAAGTTGTAATATATACATAATTAAAAAAAAATAATATTTTTGACTTTTTACAAAGCACTTTTTTCAAAAAATATTTTAAATTTTTGTCAAAGACATGTGCAAATATATTTAAGAGAAGAAAAATTATCTGCTTAAGTTACTATGTACTTTAAAAAATAAATCGACTAATCGAAACAAGGGGTTCCCGTATTTGTTAAATTGAAACTATGTAGAAAATTAATCCATTTTTATTTTAGATATCAAAAAACGGGATATTTTCTGAGCAAGTAGAGTTGCCAAATAACAATTTAAAAAAAAAAAACTTCTAAAAATATTAAATGTTTTAAAAAATTCTTAAAAGAATTGCAAAAGATATAATTTAAATTTATTGCATTTTTTCACACTAATTTGTATTATCAAAATAGAAAAATCTAATTTTTGAAAAAATATTAAACCTTTAAGTGCTTATAAAGCGTAAA
Organism: Leucophora obtusa; assembly: GCA_949987735.1. NCBI lineage: Eukaryota > Metazoa > Arthropoda > Insecta > Diptera > Anthomyiidae > Leucophora > Leucophora obtusa. Next base: position 140,329,575 of record OX465298.1, on the reverse strand, counting down.
AGTTTCAATTTGAATGTCTTATACCACCACTAGAGGGCGCGACTATGCTATAAAAATTACCAAAATGCTTACTGCGAAACCGAGCTACCCTTTCACCAAGTACTGTGGAAAAATTCGTACGGAATCCATGCTTGGTAAAAAATCGATTAACTTTTCTTTTCTCTTTTATTTTTTGGATTGAAAATTTTGATATTGGGGAGGAAATACCCCACTTTTCCTCCCCCGGATCCTCGCCTGCAAACATCACAGGATATAATTCTATACAAACATGTTTAAAAAGCTTAAGTCACGATTTCCTCGATATCGGAACAATCTAGTCTAGTTTTCGAGTTGGTATGTTACGTTAAGACCACCTCGAGAGTTTTCGAGAAAACCCCAAAATGACGATCGAATTTTTTTTCGGGGTTTTTCGATTTTTTGAAGACTTGAAACTGCGTACGTCAAACTTTTGGCTTTTTTGTTACCGGGTCAGGTGCTAAAAATTTTGTCTGTCAGTTAGACCTCGAGTTCTTCTTTTTGAATATTTACGATTTATTTAACAAATTAATACAAAAGAATGAAAACAAAACAATACCAAAGGTGCAATACAATTTTCGTATTCCGAACTTTTCGACCTTCAAAACGCCGTATAAAGAGCCGAGGAAAACTGATTTTTTAATAAAATTATATAGTGCACGTGCAAAAAATCGCTTTAAATCGCCTTGGTTCGATAATAACATTTAAGCTTAATACATTCAATGGCGACTAGGTTTAACATTTTCAATAGGGTTCCTTCCTGGGGAAGTACAAACTTATTTACCAAATTTCGTCCAATCTTCAGAATAGCAACCTGTACGTTGAGTAAAAAATTACTGACATTTTTACTTGATCTTTCTTATTTTATTTGGTTTGTACATCAAATGTAACTTTCCTCTAATGGTTTTGGAAGCCCAGTTTTATTTTCAGTACTACATACTTACTTTCAAAAGCCCAACAACTGACTTGTCAATTCTCTTAAACATTTCACGCTTTTCAGGACCTGATCTTATATTTGTGTGTTTTTCTCCTGCTTGTAAGTTTTTGGCGCCATAACTGCGACGTCAATTTAAAAATTATGAATCGTTTTCGGCATCATTTATAGCAATGGAATATATAATTGACTTAACATTGGCAATACTTGGTAGATTTTTTGAATCAACAACAACAATAATGATGATGATGTTGCTGATGATAATAATGATGGCAATGATAGTCTTTAAAGCATGTTACTTCTAAAAAATCCTGTTAATGCGGCACTGTTTACATAATCGTTGCAAGTTATAATTACAGCAGACTAGCCTCTTCGTCATATTCATTTAATGATTATTGGCTACCGGTTTTGTATTTTTTAAACCATTCGAAACAGTTGTTAACCGAATTTATTTTAATATTTATGTGATTTCTATTTTTCTCTGTCTGCAGTGTTAAAATTATTTTTATAGCTTCATTTAATTTGTAGAAACAAATTTTTATACGAATTTCATGATCGCAGTTAACGAAAAAAATACAAATTTTTAATAGCATTAATGTCCCATTTTGAGAAGTTAGCTACTAAACATTACATTAACTGAAATATGTGTGTTGTTTGAGTTTTAAGGTTGCATTCAGTAATCGGAAAATGTTCTTCCTATTCTAATAATAAATGCTTTATCTTCTTTATCTTCCTAGGGAATTGCTTTCGTATTGTCTGGAATAATTGCTTTCGGGTAACAGTTTCTACACTTAAAATAATACGTAAGTAGAAAAATCTGTCAAATGGGTTTCAAATCGATTTGACTAATTTTCAACAAATTTTTAGTTGAAACACTGATTAAAACAAAGATTTTAGTTATCTTCACTTAACACTATACTAAAAATCCTCAGTACTTTAACTAGTTTTGACAGTACAGTAACTAGTTTTCAAAACTATTTATAACTAATTTTTAAGAAACCATTCGTTAAATTTTACAAAATTTATTGTTAAAATATAATATTTTCATGTTGCTGGCCCATATCTCGAAAACTAAAAGAGATAAAGCAAAATTGATGAAAATTTCGACTACCCCTAACCGTACAATACGTCAGCGAAAGGGTGTATCTCCATTCAAAAATGGACCTTGGCGGGGCCTTGGACCCTCGGAAATTTTTAATAAAAAATATGTACTTCATAAAATGTCTCATATATCGAAAACTAAGTGAGATAGAGCAAAACGGGCCTAGTAGAGCCTAGTCCATATGCCCTCACATGATATGGACTAGGCGCGGGGAGGATCCCGAGACTTTAAATTTGGATAAATTCTACGGCTCAGTATAATTACAGATTAAACTGTAGTTTTACAAATTTTTTACTTAAATTTAGATTTGTTAAATTTAACAAAAGAATTTGTTAAAATCAACAAATTTTATTTTAAGCCAAAAAAACAGGAATAAATTTTGTTAAATTTTTCTGTCCAGCCAACATACGTATTATTTTGAGTGTACTTCGAAAAACCATACCCCAGAAGGAGTTGGCATTTTATGTGCTGCACTGTGTTATTTTAAGTTCGAAGCAAACAAATTTCGCGTAAAAATTTTTTTCAAATTAATTTTAAACTTGATGCAAAAAAAATTCCCTAAAAAAACTATCCTAAAAAGTATTTTTGGTGGAAAAATTGTTTTTTTACCGAAATAATTTTAATATCGTAACCTCTAAGCTACCTTTAATGTTACCCTTAAAATAGCTTCACCAAAATAAATGAAATAACGTTATCCTTAAAATACCATTACTGAAATAACTAAAATATCGATATACTTTAAATACCGTTACCGAAATACCAACCCTACTTTTAACATAAGAATTTTGACACAATTTTTGTAGTAAACATTTAAGTTTAGTTTCAAACTATTTAGATCACTTAAGTGAACTAACTAAGTATTAAATAATGGTTTAGGGTGCATGGGCTTAAAGTAACCTTAAAATTCTTAAATCTCAAAAAAGGTTAACTTAAGTGATAGATTTTAGTTAAGTATTCACTAAAATACCGGTAATTTTTTTATTTTAGTAACGAGTTTATATATCGGCAGCTTTGGTTGGGAAATCATTTGGATTTTTATTACTAAATTGTGTTAGATTAGACCGAGATTATAACAGATCGAATGAAATGTATTAAATTTAAATGTGCTATAGATATGAGTGATTCATTTAAGTCTTTTATATACATTTTTGTCATATCTTTCCTCATTAGTAAAAACATTTCTTTTAGAAACCTGTAATTCGTCAACACCTTTAAAAAAAGCCTTAAATTTTGTATTCCAAATGCACTTCCACAATCAAAATAATCCAGAAAGAATAATAAAAAATAAAAAATCCTCCATGTGTTCCACCAATACGGCAAATGCAATTTGTCACACATGAATGACTACAAAAACACTCCTTGGATTAGGTTGAGGTTGCCTGCCTGCCTGCCCGAATGACTTCTTGCCAGCAAAACACACTATAATACAACAGCAATATTAATGCTGCTGTTGCTCTACAAACCATGATGGCCTAACGGGCTCATGACACATTCAACGTCATCATCATCATCATCATCAACAACATATACTGAGGCATTGTTGCCGTTGCTGTTGTTGGCGTCTGTACGACATCTGAAAAACGTCGTATGCTGGCTGTCTGTTCAGTCATTGTCGGCATGACAGTGAAGTGAATGTAATACAACAAAAAAAAAAAAAGAAATAACTACATAGTAAACAAAATATGTTGCACAAAAACAACAGCAATATGAAGCAACAACAAAATGTATAAAATATAATACACCTTCAACCTTAATACACGTTTCTGTTCACTACTAAATTTGCACTATGGAATGGATTTCCATAGACTAAATTTGATGCTTTCAGAAATTTAGAATAGAATCTTAAAATTCTAAGAATTTGAAGTATTTAAAAATCTACTGTCAATTTAAATACTCGCAGATTTTAATACACTCACATTCAAAATAATGTAACTATAATCCCAGTAAACATGGCAATCGAATACGATTCCTCAATAGTATTGCCTGGAAGAAAAATTTTATTGCGGCAATAATCGTTTTCCTATTGCGGAAGATACCCCATTTGGTAGAAAACGTGTCCCGAATGCAATACTTCACAGCAATACGAAAGCAATTCTTCTGGAAGATAAATAGGCGATGTTGCTAAATTATCACCTAGATGATATAAAAATGTGTTCGAAATATCGCCGATATATCTTCTGGAAGATAAAAAGAAGATATTGCTAGAAAATCACCCAGATAATAAAAATAAGAGTTTTTTACCAACATATTTTCTTTTTCTTTTTATTATAAATAACAAAAACATACAAAACTTTCTCATTAATTTACATATCTTACAATTTCTTAATGCTGGTTTTATATAATTGACCGCATCAACTACCCTTCTGTGTATTTGCATTTACTTTGCCACACATTATTTTATGAAAAAAACAGATATTTAGTTTTTATATGCAATACGTAATTAAATAAATGAAGTACAATTATGCTTACCTTAATTTTTGCAAATTTATTTTCGAAAATTTTCCAAAATTAAACGTTTTGATATTATCGATATTTTATTTGAACGCTTGTGATGTATTCTTTTAAAATGAAAGAAAAATATATTTTCTGACATTTTTTTTTAAATATCACCGATATATCTTCCAACTGATAAAAAGAAGATATGATCAAAATACTACTTTGATTTGCTTCCAAATGATAAATGAATGATATTGCCGTAATATCTTCAGGGTGATATATCTTCCAAATGCTTATTGGGATTTAACATTTTGTTATAAAGTCCTTTATATGTGACCTTCTCCGAGAAAAGGGACCTAGTGTGTGAAAATGAAGTTTTGAGAAGAACGCATTTAAAGTTTCATAACGCATTATCACATTGAACACACCTTCAGTTGGGAGATGTGATTTGGTATAAATAAATTTTTATCAGAAATCTAACTCCCCTACGGGAAATTTTAACAAACTGTCACCGAACTGGCCCCTTTATATGAAATAGACTGGTCACTTTTACATGGCGTTGTAATAGGAGGTGGAAATTGACCCCTTGTGACATGTCACAAGACAAATCCTAGGACAGGTTACTGAACTATCAATTTCAGGGACCAAATCCTAGGACAGGTTACTGAACTATCAATTTCAGGGACCTGTCCTGGGAGTTGTCTTGTGACATGTCACAAGGGGTCAATTTCCACCTCCTATGACAACGCCATGTAAAAGTGACCAGTCTATTTCATATAAAGGGGCCAGTTCGGTGACAGTTTGTTAAAATTTCCCGTAGGGTCATTTCATCTTATTCTACACCCTTTTAGGTACCAGAATCCACTCTTAAGTCCAAACCCGTTTTTTGACACACTATGTCCCTTTTCTCGGAGAAGGTCACATATAACCTAGACCACTCTCTGGTACAGGGTACATTGAGTTGGTGCTAATGTTTGTAATACCAAACATCCCATCGATTGACTCAGAATCACATGCCTAGTAGACCATGTTAAATCAACGACCCTTGTAATGAAACTACAGGTCATATTTCTGAAGATAATTAGAGAAAACTTGGTACATAAGGACGAATCCTATTAAAAATTGTTGAAATCGGTCCATATTTTCTCGCCATAGCCTTGGAAGTGTCCTATATGAGCTTGAATACATTGAGATGAAATGGCGTTGCCAAAAAACGATTTTAAGTAATTTCTTACACGGGATCTTATATAATTATAATTAATTAATACTCGTATACATATGTGAATTTGACGATCGTACGACTACACTTGTCCATATAGAGTACCCTAAAATTAACACAACTACAAAACAACAAAAACGTACCAAAGAAAGGTACAAAAAAACGGCCCTTACCTATCCGAAAATAGTTTCCTTCGATTAAATAATAATTAAATGAAAAAAAAAACAAAAAAAAGGTAATTTTTGGTCCCAGTTTCAACCCCCCTAAATGCCCGAGATGGGCGATAATCTCAGATGCCCCAAATTTTGTACTCTGCAAAATATCCCGATGTCATTAAGATCGGAGATCATCACATGTGACACTTTCCTTGTAAGAGTCACAGAATTTTTGTAGGAATAGGCACGTCCACACGCTTTTTTACACCCATGAAAAATTAGTAAAACGTGTTGTATTTTAATTAAGCGTACTATTTTCACGCAATTTTTGTAGCACTAAACTAATTTTGAACTAATGTTTAACTAATTTATTTTACTGTCAAAATTTTCCTGATAAACGGCTTCAGAAATTTTCGTGTGTTTCTTTTCGCTTTTTAAAGAAAAAGGGTTTAGTCATATAAAAGCGATATTTTATTTCTTTTTTTGTTTTTTTTAGAACTATTCAGATACAATTTTGTTTATACATATTTTATTTAAAATTATTTTTTAATTTTTATTAAATTATGTGTTAACTCGTTCAATTTTTTCATTTCATATTTTATATTTTTTTTCGTGTTCATGCTAAGTGTGAGCAACAAAACAAGGCTAATGTGGAAGTTTGAACATTTTTACATTTTTCAAAGTTTTCTAAATAATTTCAAAATAAATACAATTTCTAGATTTAAGTTTTCAGTAAATAAATTAACTAAAGTATAATTTCACTATAATTTGCTGATCTCGCCAAAATGATTTTGCCGATATTAATAAATTTTTTGCTAGCAACCTCCTGACTAAAATTTAGCAGAGTGAGCAAACTTTTTTGCTGACTTTACTGACTGTTTTTTTCTTCTGAGTGTACAGAGTGGTACAGGGTATAAAAACACGTAAAATGATACTGAAGTTTTTGAATTCAATAGGCTATCATTTTGGAACTACTTGAAATTTTATTCCTAAAATTCAGTATGAAATTTTTGTGAAAAATACTATCAATTCATGAAAAAAAGTGAATTTATTTAAGGCTGTCTTCTTAAAAACGGCAAAATATCTTTAATATGACATTTAGAAATCGTGTATACATTATTGTTCTTTAGGGTGGGTCGATTTAGCAATCTACGACATATCAAAAAAAAAACATTTTCGAAGCGCCCAATTTTCAATTTTTTGCAATTTTCTAATAAATGCTAGATTAGCGCCATCTTGCGGTGCTTTTACGAAAAAACTAGTGAAGATATAAACAATATAACATTACAACCTTTCCAGGACGGTATTACCTATGAAAATCGCATAAAAAATGTGGCAACTAGAGGTAAAAGTATATAAGTAAAATTATTTTCTGCTACAAAAACTATAAACATATCAATAATAACAAATACAAACCACAGAAGAGATTAAAAATACTCAACGAAATTTAAAATAATTAAAACTAACTGTTTACTGCATAAATATTGTTTTGATAGTTGTGTATTATAATATTAGAAATAACTACTTTTAACAACTGCTACGAAATACAGTACTTTTTGTTAGTTTTTTTGTTAATAACTGCCATAATCTTTGTTTTACATTTTGCAATAGAAAAGCAACTGTAATTACAGAAAATCAACTGTAATAAAACAACAACTACTGTTTACTACACAAACAACTGCCATGTGGCAGCAGTCAAACTGTTTTGAGTGCTATATTATGAAATAACTTAAATGCCATTAACTTAAAAATACCGTTGCGGAAATAACCGAAATACCGTTATTCTTTACCGAAATAACTGAAATACCATTGTCTATAAAATACCGATACCGAAGTAAATGAAATACTGTTACCCTTAAAATACCGTTATCGAATTAATCTAAAATAGCTTTACAGTTACCGATAACCACATCGTTTCAGTTACGAACTGTAATCTTTTAAAAATATATTTTTTGTAATATCGAAAAAAAAATTAACTACTAAAAACAGTACACACAAAAAATTTAAAACTGCTTTCAATTACCAAATTAATTATATCAATTATATTTTAATTCATTTTGCACCTATCATGTAAATTATTGCGTATTATTATATTACTAAAAATTTTGAACGATTAATATAAATAAATATTAAACTGATTCAATTAAATATTTGCTTAGAAACAAATTTTATTTTATACAACTTTTTAATTAGATAATTTAGGCTAATAATTTTTTGATATACGGGGGCAACTATTTATATTTTGAGCCTAACAATGAAAAAACAGAAGTTTGTTGTCATATACATACGTAGCACCAAGATTCATCACCTGTAACGATATTACATATCGCACGTGATCAACAAGAGGGTATTAACTCAAAATTTTTAAAATTTCACTTTTGTGGTGATTTTCGTTTGGCTTAAGGTCATTGGTTGTTGATTATAAAATAAATAAATAAAAACTACAAATACTTTATGTAAAGTTTTTTTAAATTTTTATTGCATTTATTGTTCTCAATATTTCGATCTAAGTTTTAGATCATCTTCTGGAAACTTTAAACAAAATTAAATTTTGCTGAGTTGCAAGAAATCAACTAACAACATCAATATCTATCTACTGTAAAAATTTCAACGTATTCCGATTACTCTTTCATCTCGAAAACCACATTTGAGACCATTTATATCAACAAAACCTTTATATCAACAAAAAGTATCAGAAAATGGTATTAACCCATTTACCGCAGCCGTACTCATATGAGTACAACTCAGTTTTTACGATTTTTTCTGAAACTATTGATCCTATAATTTAAGTAAAATAATTTTCTGATAGCCAACTAAATTTAAAATTCAAAACACGAAAGTTTTTTCTGATCTAAAGATTTTTATGCAATTTAAATTAACCTCATTTTACAGTAATTCAAAAATAGGAAATCTTTGCAAAATTTTTCATGAAGCAAAATTTTAATTGTTGAAATTTTTAATAAACGTGTTATGAAATTTTTTAGTAGTGTTTATTATTTATTCAGGCTTTAATTAGATCTATTGATTCAAGTTTTCCGATACCGATTTTATAAAAGGTTCGTCCGGCAGTGCTGTTTTTATCTTTTCGCTCTTGGCCTATTACCAAAGCTATCTTTAAATTTTTATCAATTCTGATTTCACTCTTTCCTATTTGACATCTTTGCCTCTTATAGAAATATATTTTTTTTTAATTCTCTCCGCCAGATTTCATTTGGTCGTAAATGGTATTAACTTAAAAAATATATTTTTTTGCAATAATTGCAAAAATTTAAAAGAAAAACAATGTAAATATATTTTCAAATGGAATTTGCTTACTATGATGTATTCGGATTTTCAAATTCTTTTGAAATGTAACCACAAACAGTTTTTCACCTCTACTGAAAATTTTAAAATTTTGACTTAATACCCTCTTATTGATCAAGTGCGATATGTCTTTTGAAGCACCGCTATTGTATTTTTTAAACATTCGGCCTGATTACGAGTGTCGAATTTGTAGTCGAAATTTTCGACTTCATATAAAATGATTTTGTATATAATGGAAATTATAAAGAAATGAAACTCTGATATTGGATTTTTTTTTAAATCTGAGTGTTATATATGCTAAATCCAATTGAAAAATTGTTCAAAAGTTGTGTTTTTAGCGAAATTTTAGCGAAATTTCAGCAAATTCGACTTAGTTTCTACTACGACTACGACAATCGTAATAAGGCCGATTTATTTGCACCAATTGACCGGAGCATCTTTCTGCGATATTATTAAGTTATGAGGAATCCAACGAGAACAAATTTTTTTTACAACTAAATTTTGATGTAATATTTTATTTATGCTGGCGGAACTTATGCCTAAGGTAGCCTCAAATTCAGAATATGCCACACGACGATCTTGCGTTATCAGTTTTTGCACAGCATCAATGTTTTCTGGCACAACAACTGATTTTGGACGACCCTGTCGAAATTAGTCCTGGAGCGAAGGTCGCCCGCGATTAAGTTCGTTATACTAGCGTTTCACAGTTGCAAACGATGGAGCTTCATCACCAAAAGTTGAATTCAATTTGTTATTGATAATCCACATCGAAAATGGTTATAAATTAATGCCCGAAAATGTTCACGTGTTAATTCCAATTTTTTTGTGTTGTAAACAACACAAATAATGCTCAAATGGCATAATGTTATAAAAAAATGTTAAACTTTCTATTGGAAATATCAGCTGGTGCCCAACAAGCGTTAAAGTGGTCAAGTCTCACAACATAAATAGTTACTTAGTATTTATTTTTGTCAGATATTTTATATTTTTTGTAGTATAAATTTGTCAGTTATTTTTATGGCATTGATAGCAGAGCTTCGAAAAACTTAATTCAATTTAAGCTTAATTCACTAAAAATTAAATTCAGATTTTAAAAAGGTTCATGTACCATTCCCTTAAACCATTCGTAAAGAATTCATTCATAAGCTTCATTCCCAAAGCTTTAATATGAATTGAATGAATTCCTAACTTGAATCATTCAAATCGCATGTTCATTCACCATTTTACTAATTGAATGAAGAAATTTTATTACCATTCACTTAGTGCAGTGTAAGTTGAAACTAACATATAATCAAAACCAAAGCATACAAGCTGTAACAAAGCATACGATACTATTTATATCTGTTAGATGAATTTTAAACGTTTTTCATTGTATTATGATAATATTTCAGCAATTACATACAAATTAAAAATTTTCATTTGATTAAGTGAATGAAAACAAATAATTTTTCATTCACTTTTTTATTAAATGAATTCAGGTAAATTGGGTTTCATTCAGTAAGAATTCAATCAAAATAGAATGAATTCATATAATTTTAAGCTATAGGGAATTAAGCTATCGAATTAATTCCATAAGAATGGTATTAGGGAATGAAATTTAACCCAAATTTCATTAATTTTTAAAAAGTGAATAAAAGAATTAAGCCTTTTAAACCTTTGATTGATAGTTATTTTTACTGCAATTAGTAGTTAGTTTTTAACAGTTAAAAATAATTACATTTTCAGGATCTTTAAAGGATCTTTAGCGTGTTTTTTAATCACCTGGATTTAGAATTTTTCATACAAAAAATGGATTTATTAAATCCAAAAAAAAGCTGTATTTAATAAATCCACAATAAAAGCACAAATATATGAAACAGCCTATTAATTTAATGTCAGAAAAAAATACGAATGAAAATTAAAAGAGAAACAAAAAAATTGAAAAACTAACAAATAAAAGGTTTTTATTAAATTTTTTTTATGAAATATGTTTAGAAAAAAAACTACACCTCACCAAATACATATTTTTCATCTTGGACATGGAGAAATAGCTCAAATAGAAGTGGCAATTTTTCACTCTACAGTAAGTAATTTAATTAAATCCAATTAGTGAATATTAAATATTACAATGGAATTTTTCAATTGTGTAAAAATATAAATTGAAGTGATAAAACTGAAAAGGCAGACTGTTTATGGCTGTTTTATGTAAAATATAATTATAAATTAAAAGCTAAAGTAAAATCCTTCATCATCGAATTCGGTATTAAAAATTAGGGTGAAAGAAGTGTCGGACAGAAAATTATTTTAAAATAGCAAGAATCTAACCCCTTCTGTTGAGCACTTTTAGAAATACTTTTTGGATTTATTAAATCTAAGTGATTAGAAAAAATGGCTACTATTACCTTTATCGCATTTTCAACGGCATACAAGTATTGTATATGTTATAACTGTAATTTTTTGTAGCTTCTACTGACAACGCATAAAGCATATGAAGAAATTTTTCTTTTGTAAAATGTTATTCACTTTTTAGACTTCTGTCCCATAGTACTTAGTACATATTGTATAGTATATTTTGTACCTATATGTTCCTGTAAACAATCTCTATACTATGTACTTATTTAACGTTTATACGTTTATAGTAAGTACCATGAGGCAGGCTGTAGTACTATATAATGCCATTTTTCTTTTAAAGACTAGATCTTGTCAGCCTTGACTCTTTTAGCGCGACAAAAAACTTGTATATTATGGTTTTTTATTGTGTTCCATAACAGCAGCAGCAGCATAATAATCAAAAAAGAAATCCTCTAGTGAACTTTGTAGTTTTTTTTTATATTGTATTATTTTGACTGGCTCCTAGTACATATAATATGTGTATTTTCCTAGATGTTTTGATTTCTGTGTTTTTTTTTTTTTTTTTTGCCAATTGCAACATTTTTATGAGCATAGTCTTGATTTTTTGTGATTATTTCTACTAATGGGTTGTTTGTGTTTGCTGTAGAGGATAACGTATTGTGTTTGGGTGTTTTCCTTCCTGTCTTTTTACCCCGTTTGATGAGTATTGTTTCCACTTACAATCGTTAATGTGCATTTGAGGATCCTCTATATAATATTCCCACATGTTTGGAGTATTCAGTTCAGTTGCCAGAGCTATTTCGATTGTAATGGTAGTCTGTTAGTTTTCAATAATAGTTCGACAGTTTGTCTACTTTGAAAATTAAATTGCCAATAATGTTTGGTTGGTTTTGTTTTTAATGTTTTGTGACTGACTCCATCTAGTACTCTTAAGCATCATATTCTTCCGCCGTCATATTCTTCCTCTATTTTTTTAAATATTTTTTTTGTGTGGTTTTTTTTGTCGTTGATGTTGTAGTCATTTAGTACCTCCACTGTACATGGTTTTATCTAGAGATGGGCGCGTGAGTGAATTTTAGCTCACGCTCACGAACGAAAAATAACAATCACGCACGACTCACGCATGAACAATTTTTTTGTAATTACGCTCACTCACGCTCAAGTGATTAATTTGAATTTTAATCACGCTCACGAAATACTCACGAAAACTACGAAATTTGTTTTTTATTTTAATTTTTTTAAGAAACTTTATTGAATATAAGTTTTGTCTATTTATAAACTCAACCCAGCAAAATTGTCGGATGCAAAGAACCGGTTGTAGAACAACTTGTTCTTGCATGCAACCCGTTATAATTTATGTTCTATTATCGGCGATTTTTGTTTGAGTTTGTCCCAAAAGCAAGAGGTTATGTTCCTCCTAACTAGAACAGGTTGCTTTGGAACCGGTTTTAGAACAATGTATTATTGCAATTGCTGCTTGAGTGACTCCCAATGACTTTGCAAGTTCTTTTTGAGTTGGATAACAATTTTCATCGAATAATGCCTCCAATTCATCATCTTCGAACTTTTGTGGTTGACCACAACTATGTACTTCTCAACTGCACAAACCATCTTTCGAACATTGAAATCGATGGAACATATTCAGGATAAGCTTCGGTGAGCAATCGATGTGTTTCAGCTGCACTTTTTTTTTCAAATTTAAAAAGAAAAGCAAAACTTCCCGCATATGATGCTTTGTTGGCACAAACTTCGACATTTTCGAAGCAAAAACAAACTTTGTTGTTTACACTATTTCGTTCAATGTCTAAGTGAAAATAAATGACAGAGGGTAAACAATGCCATATAAGTTATTAAAGACACAAACCACGTGTAACAAATACGCCATACCCAATAAAGTTAGTTGAACTATAAAAAAATTTTTATTATAAATTTAGTAGGTTTGAGGTTAAGAAGAAGAATAAACCTTTTCTTCAAAAGTTATAAACACATAAAATTTGCAAATCAGACTATATCCAGTTTCTGCCTTTTTCTATGGACAGGCTTCATCAGTGATTTTCCATTAAATTGTATTATTGTTTATAAAAATTTATTTGTCAAATTGTCTCTATATAAATACTTTCAGATGTGATCAAACAGACATATACAAAAATTCTACTTTAGATTTTTTGTTTATCTTCTTATTTGCTCCGAGTGACCTTTTCGCAAATATTGACACATTGACATATGGTTTTTACGTACAAGTGCAGGCAATTTGTGTATATTGGCGACGGACTGCCAACAGGGCATTTTTATTTTTTTATAGTAAAAAAATTTTTTTAGATAATTTATAAAAATTCCCTGAAAATCTTTGAATATTATTCCAAATTTTTTTGAGGAATAAAATTTTGTCAACATTTTGTCCAAGAAGTCGATTTCTTCTTTCCTCAAGAATTCAGGCCGATGTAGAACACATCTGTTCGCTAGTAGCTGAACTGACTGGAATTCACATTAAGTGTGTTTGTTTGTTTACATTAGAGGCCAGTATGAATGTTTTGCAAGACATTCACAAAACATTTTCTTATACAACACCAAAAATTTTTTTTTTGTTTTCTGTTTTATTTTTTTTTTTTTTTTGTGTAATGATCTGAATTTTAACATCTTGTAAATAACTACAAATAAGTAAAATGGTCAATTTTTGTTATATTTAGTATTAAAAATCGTCAATTCTCTCATCAGCGCATGCAAGAGAATGTCTTGTAAGACATTCATTCAGCCCTCTAGTTTACATGCTATTTTTTACTAGTTTTACCATTTTTACCAGTTTTACTCAAAAATCCGTTCGAATACAAACAAAATAGTAAGAAATAGTAAAAAAATTAAGGGGAATTTTACTAGTTTTTACTCTAAAAATTTCTTCCATCAAAAACTAGTAAATAATGTTTTTGTTTTGTTTAACAAACGATAAAATTGAACACATTTTTATGTGAATCGTTATTAAATTAATTAACTCTTATGATTCGCATTAAAGTTTGCACTCTGCGGACGTTTTTATGCGATTTTTGTAATTTTGTTTTTTGTTAGTTTACTATTTTTACAACTTTTCTGTTCTATTACTTTTGAATATTTTGACAACTTTTTCAGTATTTTTTCTCTTTTACTAGTTTTACTAGAAATGTAATCGTACAAACCTATGATTTGTGTAGCCAGTTTTTGAAGGAGATGAAGATCTCTGATATTTTTCCAAAATTGTAAAATATCGTAATCTGGTTTAATATAATCACGCAAACTCACGCACGACTTACTCACGTACATTTTCTCAAACTCACGCTCATGCACGACTCACGTGAGTGCTATCATTATAACTCACGCTCAAGCGTGAATCACGCAATTTTCGTGTCACGCGCCCATCTCTGTTTTATCCTCAATAGTTGTGTGTGTAAATTTTAGACCATAACGTCTCAGTGTCGCCGTCGTTCATTTTAAACTAATGTGCTCCTCATTTTGTTGTTTTTTGATTAGAAAACTTAAACCTTTGGCTGTGGCTGTGTTGAATGCCTTTTTACCACATTCATAAACATTTCAATTTTATGCTTGTTAACAAAAGCCGACAATATTAACTTTAACAGAGAAGATTTTACTGCAAGAAACATATTAGATTTATCATACTTTTGAAGTAAACATCAGATTTTTCTTAAATGTTATATATGCGATAAAAAAAATCTTGGCAGATAATGTATTTCCACCATTTTTTCTATCTCGGGAAGTAGAATATTATTCTACTTCCGAGGATGCTTGTTCCAAACAAGATCCATTTTTAAAATGCGAAGGAATTCCCCTTTGCATTGAAACAATACAATTTTGAAATACTATGATAGAGAAAAAAATCAAATAAGGAAAACTCCACAGAAAATTAAAATCGAGTTTCAATTAAAGTATTTGTGAATACAATTAAAAATTTAATATAATTCGTACCAATTAAGAAAATTGTCATAGCAATTAAATTTTTTTGTAAAGTTTTAATTGAAAAATTTTCAATTAAAATTTTAATCATATCAATTAAAAATTTAATCAAAAATCGTCAAAATTTTTAATTAAGTTATGGCGCTTTTATTAAAATGTGTGATATTAAGGGCTGGTATCTTATCCCCAATGATTATTTTACCTTAATTATTGATTAAGAAATCATTGATTAAACCTTAAACTTACTTAAAATAATATCGGTAACTTATTATAATTTAATCAATGATTTGTTTATTTTCATTTGACAATACGAATAAGTAATAAAAGAAAATAAAAAAGTTTTGAAAACTCGCGAAATACGAGTTTTTTATTGAATTTTTCGCATGACACGGGGTGATAAAATTATACAATAGATGACTAAATTGTTATTTTTTAAATCTGCTATCGCTAAATGCCTCAAATAGGAAATGTCTTTTTGCATGCTACATGCATATCTTAATTTTTTTGATTGGGTAAGTGTGTATAATTATACATTTTATTTTAGTCCAGGAAGGTGTTAAGAAATATTTATGAAGGATAAGATGATTTTTGATGTTTTTACTACATTCAATCCAAACTTTATAGTTTGAAATAATTAGGAAACTAGGTCCAAAAGGAAACAAATCAACCTATGCCTGTACATTATTTGTTATTGGTTTAGGAAAACATATCTTGATCAAATTTAATATACACATGCAGTGACGTCTACCAAAGAATGATTGCTAAAATTAAAATTTAGAAATTTTGTGGAGAATAAAAGATATGAATCCAAAAATAATCCTTGGTGGAAAAACATATGACGTCTTTAAAAATTCTCATTACATTAGAATCTCAAGAGTATGCATAAATCTTAACTTCTGTTAACTGGCTCTGTCCGACATTTCAAGATATGGTCACCTATGGACATGTGGTAAGTTAAGTTTTATAAGTAAATTTTGATAAATAGTAAAAATTGGTTCAATAGTTGTGAAAAAATATAATAAAAAAAATTATACACATTAGCTGAAATTTGGCAGAACTGCAAAATTGTTCTGAGACACCTTAAATACATGCACAAGAAAATATTTGTTTTCACTTTTTTGGGTCAAATTTTACCCCCACGAATCGTGGCTTATTTGTGCTAATAGAATATCAATATTATGACCGATTCTAACCATCCAATTAATGTCATTTATTCTAATTTCCGCCAAATAATTTCCTAGTTAAAATTGGTCTTTTTAGAGAAGATATACATTACTAGGCAAGTTACTAAAGATATACATCATTTAGAGGACATAATGAGATGTTTTAAGGTGTTTATTTTAGAAAATAATTGGTCTACGTAACACTTTTTAAAAAGTTACTAACATTAGTAAAAAATTTAAGTACTAACACGAATTGTAGGGTGAAAATCTATGTTTAAGGGCTTAATCACAGAAATTTCTGTAATTAAATTTAATCAATATTTAGAGTAGAATCAGAGATTAAAATTCGACAAGTTACTGTAATTAAGACCTAAACAATGATTTTCTTCTTAATCATTGTTTAATATTACATAAGATACCAGGCCTAAGAATATAATTAATAAATAGTTATTAATTTTCTTATATTTTTGGCTGATATGAGACACACTTTTGTAATTTTTATTTCTGCAATAAAAGAAAAAATCTTAATACAAAATAATATGACTTTAAGCAACGCATATTAAGGCCCGATTACTGAATATCCAGTTAAAATTTATTCGGCCGTTAAAGTCCTAGTTAGTGGCTAACTGGGCATTCAGTACTCGGACCTAAGAGATTTTTTAATATGTTGTCAATAGTACTTATGGTAAACTAAAAATTGTTCCGACGCCCTACTCATTTTCAATTAAAATTTTAATTGATATGATTAAACTTTTAATGGAAAATTAATTTGAAATCAAAGAAAATTTTAATTGAAATTTTTTCTATGTCATACTAATTCGATTGATTTTAATCCCGGCGAATGTCCACCTGTTTTGTTATTCAACTATTATTTTTTCGAATATCACAGGAAATTGAATTTGGTTTGTGTTAAAATTTACATATAAGGTTTGTTTTTTTTCGAATTTTATATCTATATCTATAAATTCTTTCAAAAAAACGATTATCCGTACTTACGTGAATTGTTTTTATTTTTTGTAAACAAATAAAATTTAAACATTTGGGGCTGCCTTTGGACGAAATCTGTTTTCGTATATGGGCTTGCCCTGAACGCGAAATAAAGCGATTACCTTAAGTGGCATGCTCTCCCTTTACTAACAACCACATAATATATTTGTTAGCATTTGTTGCTTTTAATAATTTATCAATTTTAAAATACTAAAATTCCAAAAAATTCTGTGACAAATATTTTTGTTTACATCTAAAAAAGAAAAGCCAAGAATTTTCAAGACTTGGCAGCATTTTTATAACTACCCAGCAAAATTTTTATGAACTGGTTGCCTTTGAATCTGTTCTAGAATAGGTTTTTTTTTACCACCGGTTCCGTGTAACAGGTTCTAGAACTGATTCTTGGAAGTCAAAATGGAAGGCCTCACTGTCGCTGAACCGGTTCTATAACTGGTTCTAGAACCGGTTCCAAAGCAACCTGTTCTAGGTTGGAGGCACATAACCTGTTGCTTTTAGGACAAACTCAAACAAAAATCACCGATGATAGAACATAAATTAGAACAGATTGCATGCAAGAACAAGTTGTTCTACAACCGGTTCTTTGCATCCGACAATTTTGCTGGGTACTTAATTTTTAAGAAGCTATATTTATACCTACTTAAAATTTTTATAAATGCTTAAATTTGTATGGAATATTTATAAAAAATTCGAAAAAAAACAAACCTATAACACATTTTTAATTCAAGGTGATTTTTTCCGAAGAGCTGTTTTCATCTATCTGTACATCAAATATTTCAAATAAGTGGCAACGCTGGGTGCACGACATAATCAATATGGCTACCAACACACAGAGAAAACATATTCGTTGTGACAACCGCATCTCTTGCTAACCGAATGGTTTGGTTGGAACCATCGATAAATTTGTTTGTGCCAATAGAAATTCGGTAAAGAAAACTGAATTTCGATTGGGAAAATAAAGGGTGTTTTTTATAGGTGTAAACTTAAATTGAAATAAAATAATTTCAAACTGAAAAGTGGCTTTATTAGAAAGATAATTTTATGTTATACAAAATTTTTGAATAATTTCAAATATTTTAAGTTTCATATACAATTGTTATACACAAGTATCCCATATCGTAAGTACACACAATGTGAAGTACACGAAATCGATTACATTGTGTGGACTTACACATTTTTCTAAAGGGGTGTACTAGTTTTCAGCAATTTTTTTTGCTGAAATTTCGTTTTCAGCAAAAGTTTTACTTATATTTTTTAGCACTAAACTAATTTTGAACTAATTTTGAACTAATCTTTTACTAATTTATTATGCTACAAAAATTGTGCTGATAACCGTATTTGTAGGGTGGACGACAACCAGATAGACAAGATGTAGATGTCGCAGCTTGTCTGGATGTAGTACAGACAACGGAAATGATAATTAAAAAAACAACTCTGCACGATTTCTTTATTTAAATTTTCACCAAATAAATTAACTACAGTAAAATTTCTTTATAAATTTTTAGAGTTTTTTTCAGTCTACTAATATTTAGCAAAAGTTTAGCGACATTAGCAAGGATTTTTTTCATTTGCAATTGACTAACTGTTAGAAAAACTTTTGATGAGATTACTATTTTTTTTGTAAAAATCAGCAAACACCTTTTGCTGAAATTACCAACTTTTCTGCAACACGCTCCTGACTAAAAATGTTGCTGACACAGCAAAATTTTTTGCTGACTTTACTGACTTTTTTTTTGAGTGTACGGTTATTAAAGATTAAGGTCATATGCATGATTACTTTTTAAATTTATAAATGGCTTATAAAACAAATTTCTCATACAAAATTCATTTTATAAAGGTGCTCTAAGATTTTCTAATTATTATGCATACGCACTTAAAGCTTAGAACTATTTCCAAGTGGCTAATAATTTGTGATTTATTTATATCTTTCTAAATTGCCTAAGTAGCCCCAAAATTATTAAAAAAATTGGAAAAGAAAATTGTCGGATTCATAAAAACTCCTCATTCACTTCAACCACCGCCAGTCTAAAAAATATCTTGTATTTTAAATTTTTCTGAGTTTTAGAAAAATCTCTACAATCAATAAAATATACAAAACCTTAATATGGTTAAAACTACCAAAAAAGAAAACCAATACACAAATAACAATAAATACATTTTCCTAGTAAACTTTTCACCCAAAAAAAGTCAAAACCAATTTTACCGTTAATGGGTCATAAACATGACCAATTGACATTAACTACCGCTACAATAACAATCTTTACAGTACAAATAAATAAAAAAAAAAAAACACACACACAAACACGCCTATTTACAACAGCTTCCTAATTTGACGATCAATTTCTTAAGGCCACAAACAAAAACGAACGAAAATAAAAAGATTTGTTAAATCTTTTGCCACAAAGTCTTGGTATGAAAATCGTTAGTAAGTGTGTAAGTTTTAACAATGATCTTCAGGTGCTGCACCTAACACGATCAATGTCATACCCAAAAAAATAAATAAAAATATAATACCAGAAAATTTAACATGAATGTTTACATAGATGAAGCACGAACATCATCACCAGCACCGCCAACCACTCATTCCATTTCATTTCATCTTAGCCAGCCAGCCAACCATCCAAGATGCCAGCCATCATCACCCAGCAAAATCTTTCATTACCAAATAAGTGGTTATATAATAGAAATTCATAGCTCCGCACAACTTATTTTTTGGCGTCTAAACTCATTATTTTTGTTTGGCGTGGTCGTTTTTATAAGTAGTCACGCTTACCGCCTCGCTTACGAAAAAATGAGAAATAAGTAGTTATGAGATTTTGAATAATAAGTGGTTACACTCATGCTTACAAAAAGTTGAATTATAAGTGGTTATCCGATTGCTTACTTGATTCTTAAAAATAAGGAGTTAAGCAAATAGTATTAGCTTAAGGAAATACATTTAGAAAAATTTAAGTTTTCTCTAGTGTGTAATTTTAGGACTCGTCATAAAAATTTTAACACAAAACATATTTACAAGTAATACATATAAATGTATAAAATTTAACTTTGTAAAAAGTACTTATTTAAACTATTGTGAGTAAGTCATTATTTTATATTTAAAAGCAATGAATACAATAGGCCGTTATTAGGAAGTCATTATTTTATATTATAAAATAATGCAAAAGGTAATGATATATCATTTTTGGTAATGCAGATAGTAATGAGGTGTGATTACCAATATTTTGCTGGGCATTTAAGCCACAAAAATAAACTACCACATTCCACAAATATATTGTACATATTTTTATGTTGTTGATGTTGTTGTACAACCTCATCAATTCCAATTTATATCAATTCAACTGTAAAGCTAAACCAATCAATAGTTTTTTTTTTTGAAAACTATACAAAAAAATATAGAAAACTACATATCTATAACTGATCGATCAATTCTATTTTGATACATACAAGGCATGGCTCATTTTCTGTAAACCAACAAAAAAAAAACTTAAATAAAATAATAATCATGTTGCCACATGCAACCTATTACATGCGATAATATGGCAACTTTTACACAATTTCTTGTGTAAAACTTGTCACTCCGTTTGTAGTATGTCGAAATAAATATGCGACGTATTTTGTAAACGGGAAATCCTTTGCCGTCCAAAATTGAACTTGATGTACAGAGTTGAATTATGGCCTAATAAAGGTGGGTATTTCTACATTCAAAAGTGGCGTAATATTGAGTATAGCTGGGCGCATGATCACTACGGTGCTCCAAAATATTTATTTGGGTGTAAAATTACGTTCCCAAAAAAATTAGGATAATCGGACATCGATAAGACGTGCCGCATCGGCCCTAAAGTTTGGAACACGGATTATAATGGGAAAATATGACTTTTTGTGCATTTTCTCGAAAACATTGATATTTTAACACTAATTCGAATTAAAAACACTAAAGAATCGCGATTTAGAGTGAATTCTCCTTCTAATAAAACAATAAAAACTTAAATGGTTACAAATCAGCCGAGTTATAACAATTTCCCAGGCAACTGATGTGTCGCAGGCCACTTAATCAAGAAATTCGGGTCCAAATTTTAAAATTTATTGTAATAATCTACTACAGAAACACTTTTTTATTCTATAAGTTCCAAGAAATCAGATAAGAATTATTTTTTTATATTGCGTTTTGCTAATTCGTTTTAAATTAGTGCCAAAAAGGTCGGAATTCTTAAACACTGTTTTCAAATCTGTATCATTCCATATAAAATGGATACAAAAATGGAAGATTTTGGACATGACCCCTTTCGATTTTTATATACATTCTGCTAAGTGTCACGATATTAAGCTTTTCAAGTTGTCCCCAAAGTCCAACTTTTAGTATAATATGGGATGACCTCTAGAAATTGTTTTTGCAAAATTTCAAGCAAAACAGTTTCCATTTGCAAAAGTTATCGCAATAAATACATTTTTCACTAAGTGACCTTAGTACGATACTAACATTAGTAAAAAATGTATTTATTGCGATAACTTTTGCAAATGGAAACTGTTTTGCTTGAAATTTTGCATGAGATTTGATTTTTGGGATGAGATTTGAATGATGCACTGTAGGTGATGACAAGCAAGTTGTGTTGGTAATGATGAACCTGATTTGATGGTGAAGGGTACTTTTGGTGATGTATTGGCTGTGCTGGCGAGCGAGTTGTTCGGGATGCGAGTTGGATGATGCACTGCACTTGATGTGATGGTAAACAGGCGGTACTTTTGATGATGCACTGGCGGGGCTGGCAAACGAACTGTTGCTTTGATCACACGCCGACTGACAACACCAGTTGCACCTGATGTTTCACGAAAGTTACCTCAGCGATAAATCGCCCACAAGAGCAATCAGCCGAAGCCGCTGCGGAACAATCAACTGTGAGAACCTCAGGGGAAACACAATCGCTGTGCAATAATGAGCAATCAGCCGAAGCCGCTGCGGAACAATCAATTCTGAATGCCTGGAGGGGCGAACACAATCGCTGTGCAAAAGGAGCAATCAGCCGAAGCCGCTGCGGAACAATCAACTGTGAAAGCCTTGAGGGGCAGACACAATCGCTGTGCAATAAGGAGTAATCAGCCGAAGCCGCTGCGGAACAATCAACTGTGAGTGCCGTGAGCGGGCAAACACAATCGCTGTGCAAAAGGAGCAATCAGCCGAAGCTGCTGCGGAACAATCGACCGTGAAGCAGTGATGGTATTTGAGAATTTTCGTTTGGTGCCTAAATGATGCCAAAAAAGTGCCAAAAAAGCTTTAAAAGTGCAAAAAAAAAAATTAAGCAACATGCAAATGTTTCAAAAAATATGTTCAGCTTTTATTTCAAATATTTATACATTTACACCCTTATTCTAAACTTTATAACAATAACAAAATTGTCACAAAACTGGTGTGAATGGAAATTATTATAATTTTGGTATTCTGAGAAAAATTGCCACAGCAAAACCTTGACAAAATTGTCATGTAATAAAAAGCACATAAAGTAGGGCATACACGTTCAATACTATTGATCAATTTTTGATTGTTTAAAAACTAATTGAAGGTCTGTACCCTATTTTGAAACTTTATCAATTAAATTGAAAAATTCAAAATGTTTTGGATTTTTGTTTTTCAATTTCATATTATTGAAAAGTATGTGTATTTGTAAAAATAAGACAGGGTGAGCCACCGTGGAGGTGCATTATTAAAAACAGGGGGATCGTTATGAAGGGTCGTTATTATAAGCAACGTTAGGCGCTTCTTATAAAATATGTATGTTGCAATATTGGCAGGTAATATGCAACGTTACACCCTTAAAATACCGTTACCGAAATAATCCAAAATAGCGTTACCCTTACCGATAACCGCATCGTTTCGGTTACCATCCATGCATATTAGAGATTAAAAACTACAAAAATTGTAAGAATACCTTTTTGCATTTGGCTGCGGCAGAGGTTTTCTTTGAGCGGATTTCGAGAATACAGCGATTTTTAACATTTATTTAGCTTTTAAGGAATGTTTAATTTTTATTCTTTTAATTCTATATGACTTTTGCCGGACTATAACAACCCGAGTAAATAAAATTGATCTCGCGCAATATCTAATCATATCCAATTTGATATTGTTTAAGATCTGCTGTAATATCTAGGTGATCCAATTAGATCTCAAAATTGGGTGTATCCAATCATATCGTATTAGATCCCATTGTATATATAGGGATAAACTGAGATCAAGTTATATCTCAAAATCGGGAGGTCCAATGATATCTTTGGGGATAAATGTAGATCTAATTTGATCCGAAAATTGGCGGATCCAGCTATATATTTGCGGATAAACTTAGATCTAATTTGATCCGAAAAATGGCGGATCGAATTAGATCCAGCTATATATTTGTGGATAAACTTAAATCTAATTTGATCTCAATTTTGGCAGATCGAATTAGATCCATCAATATATTTGTGGATAAACCTATATATAATTTGATCCGAAAAAGTGGCAGATCGAATTAGATCCAGCAATATATTTGGGGATAAAATTGGATCTAATTTGATCCGAAAAATGGCACATCGAATTAGATCCAGCAATATATTTGTGGATAAACTTAGATCTAATTTGATCCGAAAAATGGCAGATCAAAAAAATGGGTTAATCTAATTATATAAAATTAGATTTAATACAAAAAGTTACATTTTATTTGATACCATTAGACAAAAATAATTCATCCAGATATTGCTCAGATTGCATTAAATTGTCCATTCTATTGAAATTACTTCTTGATTATCATTATGTCACATCCAATTTTATATAATTAGATAAACTCGTTTTTCGGATCGTATTTCATCATATTAGATCCAAGGTGGATCTAAGTTACTGCAGTACGATCCACCATTTTTCGGATAAAATTTTATTTTTTTGCAATATGAATTTCTATTTATAAAATTATAATTTTTTTATATACATTTTTTTATAAAATTATATTTTTTTTATTAACCCGGGTATAAAACTTAATATGGTGTCATACATAATTATATCTTTTTTGATAAATCCCCATATACAACGACATACAACTTGATCCGAAAAATGGGTCATCTAGATGTGTCTAATTATATCAAATTAGATATAATTTGATACAGTTTGATCCGAGATTTGTCCATATCCAGGACATCAAATTATATCTAATTCGATATAAAAATATCTTATTTTATAAAATTTTGTCTGATAGTAGGCATACTTTTTATGCATACCAGCTATTAAATTGAAATTGAAATGTCTATGGTTTTAACAATTTTGAAGACCCAAATTTTAAAACATAAAATAAAAATTTATTTGAATACTTTTGTCTTCTAAATCGTACGCATCATTTTTTAATATGATTTTACATGCAAAAACATCACGTGAAAATAATTTGGCTATGGAGTAATTAAATCTGAATTTGCAGATAACTAAATTTGATGTTGACCTATATATTAATTTGTATGGGATTATATAGAAAGTTATATAAAGTTAAAATATATTTTTAGTACAACGACACATACAGTGTTATAAAACTTAGTATCAAATCATATATAATCATATCGATCACTACATATAATTTCATTAGTTTTATAAGGCTTATGTAGTTATATATGGAGTCAGATTTGGGGATATGTAATAATATCCCAGCAAAATATTGGTAATGACAACTCATTACTATTTGCATTACCAAAAATGATATATCATTACCTTTTGCATTATTTTATAATATAAAATAATGACTTCCTAATAACCGCATATTGTATTCATTGTTTCTAAATATAAAATAATGACTTACTCGTAATAGTTTAAATAAGTACTTTTTACACAGTTAAATTTTATACATTTTTATTTATTATATGTAAATATGTTTTATGTTTAATTTTTAATGACGAGTCCTAAAATTACACACTAGAGAAAACTTAAATTTTTCTGAATGTATTTCCTTAAGCTAATAGTATTTGCTTAACTCCTTATTTTTAAGAATCAAGTAAGCAATCGGATAACCACTTATAATTCAACTTTTTGTAAGCATGTATGTAACCACTTATTATTCAAAATCTCGTAACTACTTATTTCTCATTTTTTCGTAAGCGAGCAGGTAAGCGTGACTACTTATAAAAACGACCACGCCAAACAAAAATAATGAGTTTAGACGCCAAAAAATAAGTTGTGCGGAGCTATGAATTTCTATTATATAACCACTTATTTGGTAATGAAAGATTTTGCTGGGATCAATTACCATACAAAAAATTCGTTGAAAAAATAATATCAGATGTAGTTGTATATAATGATATGTGTCTTAATGTTACTCCATTCATTGTCAGATATAGCCCAATCACATTATATATGACAATATATAACTATTTTTTACTCGGGAAATTTAATTTTTTTAATAAATTAATTTTATTTACATCTTTTTGTATCAAGATTACCATTTCCAATTGTATCAAGATTTATCAATTGTGTTTCAGAAATAATCAATTGTATTTCAGAACTTATCAATTATTGTTCAGATTTATGAATTGCTTTTCAGAGCTAGTCAATTGAATTTCAGTTTTATCAATTGTATTTCAGAAATTATTAATTGTATTTCTGAAATTCACAACTGTATTTCAGAAATTCTCAAAATGTATTTCAGAAATTATCAATTGTATTTCAGAAATTATGAAATGTATTTCAGAAATTTTCCTCTATTAACTATGAAATACAATCAACAAATTCTGAAATAGATTTGATTATTTCTGAAATGCAATTAATAATTTTTGAAATACATTCTATAATTTCTGAAATACAATTATAATTTCTGAAATACAATTAATAGATTCTGAGATACAGTTAATATTGTAGTTGCTGATGAGTTATTATATATGACAATACATTGTTTAAATGGTACCGTATATGAAAATATATTGTTTAAATGGTACCATACATGGTATGTTGTTTAAATGATACGATATATCAAAGTATATGGTACTATACAATATATAGTAGCATATATTATATCTGGAACTGTATAAAAAATGTTGTTCATGAGGTACCATATATGACCATATATTATTGAAATGGCAACATATATCATAATATATGGTTTAAATGTCACCATATATGGTAATATATTGTTTAAATGATATCATATATCAATATATATTGCACTATATATAGTAGCATATATTATCATATCTGGAACTGTATTAAAAATGTAGTTCATGAGGTCCCATATATGAGCATATATTGTTGAAATGGCACCATATATGATAATATATGGTTTAAGTGGCATCATATATGGTAATATATTGCTTAAATAAATAATTTACGGCCCTATGCTCCTTGCAGGAGTAAAAGGAACGAATATATTGCTTAAATAACAGCATATATAAATATATATGGCACTATATATAGTAACATATATTATCATATCTGGAATTGTATTCCAAATTTTGATCATGAGGTACCATATATGACCATATATTGTTTAAATGGCACCATATATGCTAATATATTGCTTAAATAACACCATATATAAATATATATTGCACCATATATAGTAGCATATATTATCATATCTGCAACTGTATTAAAGATTTTGTTCATGAGGTACCATATATGACCATATATTGTTGAAATGGCAACATATATCATAATATATGGTTTAACTGGCCCCATATATAGCTATATATTGTTTAAATGATACCATATATAATTATATATTGCTAAAATGCCACCATATATATTAAGATATAGCTCTATATACAACTATATATGCAATAAGATCAGCCATGCTATGTAATATATAATCATATATACCATATCCAATATTATAAAGGCCGATATCTTATTAGATGAAATTATATATGGCATAATATAAGGCAAATTTTTGTAAAAATACGTCATATATAATTATATATGGATATACATAACGACATGTCTAATTATATATTGTAATATATGCCACATATGATTATATATAATTTTTTTACTCGGGGACACAAGATTAAATACTTCAATCCCCCATGGGGGGTTCTCAATACAAACATTTCAAAAAATCACAATTTTTGGTACTTTACATGAAAAAATGGGGGTGTGCCATTGGCATGGGTGGGTCGGCCCTACTAAGTTAGTGGGGGTCGGTCAAACATTTGGACTCGATTGAGGCACTCTATATGGGTCAAAGTGAGATTTTTCAAAATTTGGGACATCAAAAGTCGGGGATTCAGAATTCGTTTTAGAGGTATAGTTCTTCGGGCAAAGTTTCTTATTTTGATCCCTAGAATACGATTTTCCTTGTCACTTGGGCGATTTTTAAATCGACCCGCCCTAGTATGTATAGTTGATCTTTTATTGGATAAATGAATGTTTTTTAGTCTGACTCTAGATCATAAATTAATATCACTTTCTGTGTAAATTATTTTTCAAATTAATGAAAGATGATACAATTTTCACAAGTAAATTGCATTCATTTACCAAATAAAAGATCAACTATACATACCTCTCGTTTACAAAATTATTTAAAACACATTTGGAAACGGTTTAGTATCCGGCTGTTTAAATTTGAGTTTGTTTTCCCAATTCCATGACGACCATGGTTGGTAATAATAATATTGATGATGATTATGCCAGTGGTGATGATGATACAGCAAATAATGTCGATGCTGAATTTTATGATGACGTTGTATGCGTTGGTTGCTTGTTGGACGTCTGTGGAAATACCCGGAATTGCAACTGTAAACAAATAAAATTTAAAACTAAACTGCCGCCTTAATTTAATGTTTAAATAACATGATCTTTGTCTTTTTCTTTTGCTGTTGCTATAGTTTGTAGCATCAAAAACTTCTTTTAAGTAGCTGTTTTATTTTGTTTGCACTTTAAATCAGACATAAAGAAAATTCCAAAATGAAAATTGCAGGCAAGAATATCATGGCAACCCACAACATAAGAGGCTTAAAGTTTAGCTATTTATATTTTTTGATTTTATTTTAATAAATTCGGTTATACTGTGTCACTGTCATTGCCGCTTTGGATTTTTCAATGGCCATATTGGATTATGTTTATTGTTACTGGATTGCCTAAATATCGCTTTGGGGGGACATCTTAAGTTTTAAAACTAAGGCATTCCATAAAAAAAAAATAAACTATGAAAAAGCGTAATATATTTTTGAAAATGGTATTTAATAAATATTTAATCATACTCAGTTTTGCCATAAAATAAATTTGAAAAGATGCTAGAACGTCTAAAAAAAGTGCAAACAAATTATAGATGGAAAATAATGATGAAAAAGTGCTAGATTTTTTTTTTATAAAAAAACTGTCAAACAAACCAAGGAAGAGCTTGATAAGTACTATGGGGACTCTGCACCATAAACTTCAATGGTAAAATAGCACTAGTGACGCTGAACGTTCCGGACACCCAACTGAGGTCAATACACCCGAAAATGTTGAAAAAAGTCACGATATGGTGTTGGCCGATCGGAGAGTGAAAGTGCGTGAGATTGTTGATTCCATAGGCATTTCATATGGCACAGTGGTTTCGAAATTTAAATGATCAGTTGGGTTTTAGAAAGTTGAAAAGAAAGTGATAAAAGGTTCTAAATGGAAAATAAAAACTAATACATTTTTTGCATATATTATGAGTTTTATTCATATTATAATATAATTTTATTCGATTAATCGGTTAACAAAAAAAAAAAAAAACCAAAATAATTATTTTCACGATTAATCGACTAAAACGAGAACAAGTCGTCCCCTGACGATTTCCTTAGGCAAGAATGAAATCCGGATAGGGACATGCCTACAACGGATTATTTTTCACAATTTGTTAAATACGTTTGGGATTTTAGCATATTTAATTCCTTTAATGCAATTATTAATGTATATCCCGATAAAATAAAATTTAGAAAAAGTCCGTTAACTGAGTACCCTATTGTCAACTGAATAATTTGGTTGCTGAAATCTAATTATTTGGTTGTCGTGCTACTGACATAAATTTTGTATCGGTGGCTCCAAGCAAACAATTAGGTTTACAAAAAATTCGGTTGTCACAAGGAATACGTTTTCTCTGTGCGGCTTAAAGTCGAGTTCAGGAAGATGTAAGCAAAAATTTTTTCAAATTTTTTTTTAAAATTTCAGGTCCTCCATTTGATTATTAAATTAAGATGAGAAATAAATATCTTATTTTAAATAAATCAATAACTATTATTTAATATTGTATAAACAATCTTACATTGTATACCATTAAAAATTTAAATTAAATCAATTATTTTCAATACTATTTATTTAATTTTTTTTAAAAAAACCGTTCAATTTAAAATTCTTTGCTATTCTTCGATATTGTCTGCAATTTGTACTAAGCCGCACCTTAATTGTACAATGACAATGTAGGCAATAACTATGTATGTAGGTAAGAAGACAAAAAAAAAATCTTAAACTCCTCTAAAATTTACAATATTACCACAAAAAACGACCAACAAATATCTCGGAACATAACCACAAATCTTTTTAATCATAATCATTTAAAATAGCAGCAGCAGCAACATCAATAGAAAAGACAAACCTATATATTGTATAAACATAATGTTTAAAATGTTGACTGACTATGGATGACTATGAAGACCACGAAAACAATGTTGTTGACGCTATGGATGGATCATTGTTGTCATATATGGTCATATGATAGAACACACGGTCGTCATCATCATCATCATCATTGTCAAGAATATCATGGTCAATGACAATGTGCTAAGTTGTTAGCTAAATGCTATCATCCTTATTCTTT
The DNA here is from genome assembly GCA_949987735.1 of Leucophora obtusa. Lineage (NCBI taxonomy): Eukaryota > Metazoa > Arthropoda > Insecta > Diptera > Anthomyiidae > Leucophora > Leucophora obtusa. The sequence goes on along the minus strand of OX465298.1, from coordinate 140,299,197 downwards.
GCAGTTATTGCGGTCTGTCTGTATTTCCTTCTTTGTATGCGAGATACCAAACAAATGCCTTCAGCTCCCTCTAACCTTTGGTAAAGAAAAACCATTGTTAATGGTAATGATAATGTTTACTAATGATCATGTGAATGTCAACAATAGTTGTAATTTAGTACTGCTGTTCTTTTATTATTGTTGCTGTTGTTGATACTAAGTCAGTTCCTACCTAGTTTTCCATTTTATTCTTCATTTTAAATTATTATGCATTTTTTGTTTTTGATCAATGGATCATGATGGGTTTTGTTTTCTCTTAACTCTGTTGGGCAAATAGTGAAATAAGTTTTACACTATTTCCAATTTTTATGACAAAAAATTAAAAATTGTTGTTGTAATTTGGTGCAGCTTGAAGTCAGATATATCAATAAAACTAAGTATGTATTTTAAAATATTTTATTAATATTATTCCATTGCTTTAAATATTTCGATTCTACATTTTGAACCATCTTCAGAACAATATAGGTATAAATAATATTTGAATAAGCGTAATTTATTTGTGTTTTTCACGCATAAGCTTTCGATCATATTGGAATTTGTGTAGTAGAACAATATTGTTAATAAAATGCCGCTTCTTGTTAATACTAAAGGTATACTTTTGATAAAAGTCTTGCAACTAAAATGTATTATAATATATGCCAGTAGTTATTCAGTATTGTATCTAGTGTGTTAGGGTGGATCGAATTCGGCCTTTGGAGGAATATCGTTTAGCGCAGAGGTAGATAAGTTGTGAATTGTAAAATTTCAGCCAGAATTGATCTTCGACTTGAGCTTTTTTCATCTGCAAATCTAAAATTTTAACATTTTAAATAGAATTTTTTGTTCACCGAAAATATTTCTTCATTCTCTCTTAATAACGAAAATAACACCAAATTGCAAAAAGACAAATTTTGTGGTCTTCATAGTGAATTGTTCGGAAAAAAAGTGAAATCATTACCAACTTGAGCGATTTTGAACTTTAAATTTGATGTGGAGACCGTAAATTTTGTCCGACCGATTTTTTGTAATTGCTCGCTAATAAAAGAGAATAAAGAAATATTTTTCGTGAAAAAATGTTAAAAAAAAAAAAAAAAATAAACCCTGTTTACAACAAGTAAATATCATTGCAGGATGTCGCCCACAAGGTTCTTGCCTGTCGCCAGTTCTTTACAACATCTTTACTGCTGACATTCCAACATTTTCCAATTGCATTACGTCTATATTTGCAGATGATGCATCAATTCTTAGTTCTGATGTATATTCAGCTGATATTATTACAAACTTGTAGTCTGCTCTTACTGGGTTTAGTAATTATTTTGATAAATGGAAGATTTTGGTTAACCCTGAAAAAACGCAGGCAATTTATTTTACAAGAAAACGTAAGTCCTGTTTTACACCCAAGAGTTTACCTCGTTTCATGAACCATGATATTCCATGGGAAAACAACGTCAAATACTTGGGCGTAATGCTTGATACAAAGCTTAATTTTAATAATCATATTCCCTATGTAGTGGACAAAATTAACTAAATTATTAGAATAATGTACCCAATTATAAACAGAAAGTCGGAAATGAACATAGACAATAAAAAACTCATCATCAAATCTATATTCCACCCCATATTGTTTTACTGTGCTCCAGTTTGATACACGTCTGCAAAATGTCATATAAAAAAACTCCAAGTAGCACAAAATAAGCTACTTAAAATGATATTTAAACTACCATGGCACTATTCCACCCGACGCCTACATAGTCTCGCTGGCTTCGAACTCGTTTCTGGATAAAATCGAAAGATTGACTCAAAATTTTAATGGAAGATGCCAACTCTCACAATATGTACATATCAATGAACTGATCTCATCATAATTTTATCTACTTTATTTTTTTTTTCTCATTTTTATCTTTCCTTCCGTTTAATAATAATGTACATAAATTTCATAAATTAAAAAAAAATATTTATATATCTAAGTAGAAAAGGAACGAAGTTCCTAAACTCTTTGCTTCTAAGTCAAATGTAAATAATATAAATGTTATAAGAAATAAATTGAATTGAATTGAAAAAAAATACACTTTGTTCGAAAATTTCAGAATTTTAAATAGAAGTTTTTTTCACCAATAATATTTCTCTATTCTGTCTTAATAGTCGATTTCGCTGAAAAGGATTTGGCTGAAACTTTCCAAAAAGGGCAGTCCGAAATGTTCTTAGCCTGACATAGAGATGGCGGTACAAACAGCAAAAAGCGTTGTACAATAAAAACTTCATTCCGTCATATGAACACATGTAATTTCGATCCGTCAACTCATGCGTATAATAACAGGTATTCAAAAAAGGCGCTTCAGTGATTTTTTTATAATGGAAAAATTTTAAATTAGTGGTGTGATTAAATATTTACATAAGAAAGGTTTATCGCGACAAGAAATTCATAATGATATGGTGAATCTGTTAGATCAAAGTGCTCCTTCATATGCAACAGTAAAAAATTAGGTTGCTGAATTTAAACGTGATCGGTGCTGGCAACCCCATTTGTTGCCAATCGAATGGTTCAGTTGCATCAAATGAATTTTTCGGTTGCGGCTACCGAATTAGTTTTGATACAACTGAAATTCAGTTGCCACAGTCAAATTAGTCCTGTCTCAATTGGTTTTCTGTTGCCACAACTGAAAAACTCGACTACCACAACCGAACCATGCGATTGGCTACAAATGCGGTTATCAGAACTGAATCTGTTTTCTGGGTGTACAAGCATTGTAGATAGGGTTTTTCTTTTCCCGGACTTTTTCATTTCCCGGGACAGCTGAATTTTTTTTGGAATTCCCCGGGATCCCGGGAATTCCCGCTCGTTAGAAAATATATAAATTCGACATATATTTTACTCGAAAAACTCGATTTTTATTCAAACACCGTTCGACAAAGTTTATCTTTTGGTTGTCTCCATGAGAAAATGTTCTGAAAGGAGGGCTAAATATCCATGTTTTCCATTTTTTCTAGGTCAATTCGTTTAACAATTTAAATCGTGAATTAGTATTTATGTAATATATTTATATGGAAGGCCGTCCTAATTTTAAAAAACTCTTAGTAATATATTAACTAAATATTAATTTCGCGGTTTAAGCTGTTAAACAAATTGATATAGAAAAGTGAAAGACACGGTTATTTTATTTTGATCCCTTTTTTCAGGATGTACTGGAATTGTTAATGGGTGCAAGCTGTCGGACCAGTTTTATAGTCAGAACTAAAATCAATTTTTTGCTTAAATATTTCTTATACATGAAATCTAAAAATTTCTATTGCTAGATATTTTGTTTTTTTTTCTATGCAGATTTTCAGAAGTATCCGTCTAGAATTACTTTTATAAAAAAGTTTAAAAGTGAGTACTTTTCACAGAAATTTTTAGGCAAATTCGCCTAAATCTTATAGAAAACTCTAAAATATTAAATAGTTTCCTAACTTTAATTGGTTTTCTTGAATAGAAATTTTTTATGCCACAACTCCTTAAAAAAAATTATTTAATTTTCATATTTAGTTGCATTTTAAATTAGCATATAAAAAATTCAAAATAATTTGAAAAAGCATCTGATGTATTTATTATTTTAAAAATAAATAACATTTTAAAAATACATTTAAAATGAAGGAATAATAATTGAACTTTAAATGAAATTATTTGAAGTAAAAGAAACTCAAAATACTTATGTTAATTGAAAATACGAAAAAATTACTATTTTTTAACTTTAATGCCTAGTTTATTGGAGGTATTTGGAACTAAAATAATGATGTTGAAATGTTGTATAAGGCTGGTTTACACTATAAGATTTTCGGTACGATTTTACTTCACTGCACATTAGAGCGTACCACCTTACAGGCAAAAAAAAGTGCGTCGTACACCCTCCAGTATGAAGTATTTTTGCAAGGAGGTTTCAAAAAAATTTTTTTTTTATTTTTTTTTGCCGGACCCCTATGTTTTTTCATTATATCTTTGGCATTTGCAGTAGGATCTGAAAGTGTAATACATCGATGTTTTTCTCTCGAGGAGACCAGTGTTTTGCTCTAAAGACATTTTGACCTCAAGTATCCCGTTCTAGTAGTTATCCACCAGATCTCAGTTGCCACAACCCTAATGTACCACCCTAATGTCAGAAAATTAAAGCTCGCAAAAAATCATTAAACTTTTGCTAAGGAAGTTTTTCGCTAAAACCAGTAGAAATTTTTTTTATATATTGGTTGCCGAACGTAGGGGTCGCCTTTTTAAATTTTTTTAATTGGATTTTTACTTATAGCAAAACACTTTAGTTTGTAAATTTGGTAATGGCTAATATAATATTTTTCTGTTTAACTAAACCAAATTCAACTGGCATCCGAAAACAATTTGGCCTAATTCAGTTTATTGAATTTTAAATCGTATTTTTTAATTTTAAATATTCTTTATTTAAATTAATTTAAAAAATTAATGCTTTAAATTTAAATAAAGCTTCTAAAATTGCAATAAAACTAGCTAAAACTACTGTAAAAGAATAAAAAAAAAATCCCGGGAAATCCCGCATAGAATTCCCGGGATTGCGGGATTCAAAAAAGGGCGGGATTCCCGGGAATTCCTGGAATTAAACCCTAATTGTAGATGAACCACGAAGTGGACATCAAAAACTGCAACAACGCTAGAAATCATAGCTAAAGTCCATGATATGATATAAGACGATCGACGAGTGAAAGTGCGTGAAATAGGGAATGCCATAGGCATCTCAAATGATCGAGTACATTTTATTTTCCAACAAAAATAACAGATGAAAAAGCTTTCTGCAAGATAGGTGCTGCATTTGTTAATAGTTGACCAACATCGGTTGGACATCGGTTGGAAATCCTATATTTCAGTTATTGAATATCTATTTCAATTTTGTGTATGTTATTTATGTAATCAGAAAGGATATTCGGTTCTTATACAACTTAAAATATACCCAAAACGATGGAATTGTTCAGTAACAATTTTCTGGGTATCCAAACAAATTTTAAATAAAAAATATGGTTAGTATAACTTTCTGTAGATACAACTGAAGATTATACTATAAAATAATCATAGTTTCCAATATTTGGTGGTTGTAACAATACATATATTTTTACGAACGATTATTGGATTGTATACCAATATTGTCAAAAGTATTATTATAAAATTAAAAAATTTAAATTAAAAATAAATACCTACAGAACATTTCAAGAAGAAAAATATTATCCGTGAGTACAGATTTCCATTAGCGTGAAAATAATTTTGACGAATGGTTTATTGCAGCCCCATGTTACAAAATTTGTGAGATGATGATTCGTGAAGTAAAATATCCTGTTGCTGAAAATAATAAATATTTAACATTGATATCAACGGAACTTTTGGATTAACAATAAATATATCAGAATACTTTAAGTAAATAGTAAAACACCTATCCAAGTAGATAAGAACAGGAAGCCCCAATCTGCTGCATTTATTTATAGTCCACCTGTTTATGTAAGGCATTGGCGTATTTAGCAAAAACTCCTCCATACAAATCGAATTTTTCAAAATTAACAAAAAGTGAAATTCTCCTGGCGCACAATTTTAGAAAAATAAATATCTTACTTGACTGTTAAATATTGCAAAAATATTTGTTATGACGACTTTACTATAAAAATGCCTAAAAACTTCTACGCCTACGCCTTACATAATCAGGGAGTGTAAAAAGTCCACAAACCAATTCATTTATATACATAGGTTGATTTTCTTTGAATGTCGATTACAAAAATGGTAGAAGGTCTGTATTTAAGCATACACTGCTAAAAAATATTTACGAACTGTTAAAAGACTTTTATATATTACTATTGTTACTTTAGGAGGGGAGAATTAAATCTCAATGACATATCACCGTATCTCTAAGGGACCGATTATGCGGCAGTATATTATCTGTTTGAATTTCCAATAGGAAACGATAGTCTTTAAAATCTGTAAATTTTTACATTAATAACTTTGTATTTTTAATGCTACTTTAGCTGTGTTTATGTGGCAAGCTACCAACATTGGCTTATGTCATTTCCATATAAATTTGACATTAGACAACGTTACAAATAACAAATTTGTATGGGATTGACATAAGCCAACGTTGATAGCCTTCCGCACAAACACATCTTTTTTGTCGGTAGAAAAATCCACAAATTATTTGACACAACCTACCCCAGCAATATTTTTCTAGCTCATAAAATCCCCATTATTTTCCAATTTATTCTTTAGAAATTTGATAACCCTTTTTGAGAACATGCTTCAGGTTTAAATTTTATCTATCTTAAAAACTTTTTATCTCGTTGCTTTTTTAAAAATTAAAATTTTTGTTTTATTTAAATTATATTATATTTTTTATTTAAATAAATACAAATTTTAAAAAATAAATGAAATATTTTAATTGGAAACAGTGTAAATTTAGTTGCAAAAACCGAAATATTTTTAATTAGAGTTAGTACTCACAACTGAAAATATACAGTGTCATACCTAGGGTTTATGTCCCGGGAATTCCCGGGAATCCCGCCCTTTTTTCAATCCCGCAATCCCGGGAATATTGTACGGGATTTCCCGGGATTTTTTTTATTCTTTTACAGAAGTTTTAACTATAATATATTGCAATTTTGGAAGCTAAATAAATTTAAATTTAAAGCATTGATTTGAAATTAATTTAAATAAGAAATATTTGAAATTAAAAGTGCGATTGAAAATTTAATAAACTGAATTATTATAAAAAAAGTATTATTTAGGCCATATATTTACAACACTTCAACATCCGTATCTCAGTTCCAAATACCTCCGAAAAACAACTAGACATTAAAAAATTTGTAATATTTTCGTATTTTCAATTGAGTATTTTGAGGTTTTTTCACTTCAAATAATTTTATTTAAATTTCAACTGCTATTCCTTTATTTCAATTGTATTTTCTTAATTTTGTGCCGATTATTTTTTAAATTATTTTGGATGTCTTTGAGTCCTGCTACAAACCCATCCTCAATATTCTATGCCTTTATGGGTTAATAATTGATGATGATCTATTTATATTTAATTGAAACAAATAAGGAAATTGAAACAATTCAATTAGACTAGCATCAACAAAATTCTAACAATGTTATTTTTATCCAGCTGCTTCCTATGGAATTCAACTCTGATCGACAACTTATGAACCACATACAGGGTCCGCCAAATAACTTCTTTTTTTTTTGAAAATGCTATAAAAAAAACTACTGAATATTTTCTCAAATTTCTTTTTTTATTTGAAAGTACAATCCTTCCGGTTAATAATGGAAATAATTTCATTCATATGGCTGCCTCGGCTGGCCATGCAGTAGCCTACACGATCGGCCCAATTTTTAAGCACATTATCGATTGTGTGCAGCTGTATTTCACCAATGGCTTCACGAATATTGTCCTTTAAAGGGTCAATTGTCTCTGGCTTGTCGGCGTAACACTTATCTTTGACGGCACCCCACAAATAATAGTCCAACGGTGTCAAATCGCAGCTCCGAGGTGGCCAAACGACATCAGCTCTGCGGCTAATAATGCGATCTTCAAAAACAGGGCGCAAAACATCGACTGTAGCTTCGGCTGTGTGGCACGTAGCGCCGTCCTGTTGAAACCAAATGTTGCCAATATCCTCCTGTTCAATTTTTGTGAACAAAAATTCGTTCAACATGGCCCGATAAGGATCGCCATTGACTTCGCACACATTCTGCAACATTACTATGATTTTCAAAGTAATGTCGCAATATTTCCCAGCGTTGTTCAAGCGTATACACAACCATATTCGTTCAGCGGAAGGATAAAACTAATTATCTGTCAAATAAGCCATGAGCTAAGTGTTACCATTCCCGAAATAAGCACTAGTTGAAAAAAAAAGTTAGATGGCGGACCCTATATTTATGAACGACAACGAAACAAAATCTTTAGAAATACAAATTTTTGGATTCCATATTTAAGAAATACTTAAGCAAAAAATGTATCTTAGTTCTGACTATAAAACTGGTCCGACACAAGTTTGCTCCCATTAACAATTCCAATATATCCTGAAAGAAGGGAAGAAATTAAAATACCCGTGTCTTTCAATTTTTCTATATCAATTCGTTTAACCGTTCCAACCGCGAATTAATATTTAGTTAATATATATATAATATATTTAGAAAAAGTGGAAGTCATGCATATTTTATATTTAGCCCTCCTTTTAGAATATTTTAATTAGATTTTATCATGGGTACAACCAAAAGATGAACTTTGTCGGACTGTGTTTTATAGAAATCGAGTTTTTCAAGTACAGCATATGTCGGATTTATTTATTTTCTAACGAGCGGGAAATCCCGGGATCCCGGGAAATTCAGAAAAAATTCCCGCTGTCCCGGGAAATGAAAAAGTCCGGGAAAAGAAAAACCCTAGTCATACCCGAATCATTCAATAATGCCAACCGAATGCAACATTAAATATGATAATAATTGTTGTAACCGCCACAATTCGATTGGCAACAAATTCGGTTATCATAACGAATCTGTTTTCTGGCTGTACCCACCTTATTCTTCTTATTTAGTTCGCTCTGAATTCTACTTGTTCCCAAATCTCAAAAAATTCCTTGCTGGCAAACTTTTTACATCGATTATATTGAACAATAAAATAATTCTAAAAATCCAGCTTTTGTTTTTCATTGTTAAGCTAAGAACATTTCGACCTGCCCTTGAAATTCCTCCAAAGACCAAATTCTATCCACGCTAATGTACATACCTGCTCTTGATTAACTATTGTATTATGGTCGAAAATATACTATATATCAGCTTAAGTTTTTTCATATTGTGGGTCTTTTATGATCGATATCTGTTATTAACATAAAGGAGTTTTATTTTCTTACTTTGTATTCAATACTGTAACCTAAGGGTGATATTTATAAACAAATGATATTCTCTTTTTTAGTTAGGCTCATAAAATGGATAGAATATAAATTGGCAAAACAAAAATTAACTATTTATTTTGAATGTGGCGTAAGTCCAATTTTAGTAAAAATTGAGAAAATTACACAATTAGATCTGGCTGTATATTAATAGATCTGTTCACATGGATTATATGTGGTGGCAGAGTTGTTTATATCTTTTTGCCTAGATCCATTCATTTTCAATGGTATAAAGCTTTTATTTTATCGTTAAGATACTAAAGTTCAGAACAAATAGGATCTGATTATATATATGGCGCGCCAGATCTGTCTTGATTTGATCAGAACTAATAAGTCCGTAGGATGAAAAAACTTTCCTTGTGGAAAAGTTTTTTTTTTTGAAGAAAAAACACAGCGCAACATCGTTACAAAAAGTTTTGATCGTGTTATAGAAATTATTTTTAATTTCTTTTTAAATTATAAAGATATTTTAATTCTATTTTCAATTGGTTAATAATCTCAAAAGTCATTAATCCTTAACTTGTTTCATCTGACTGTTCAAGCATAAAAAAAAGAAACGGGCGTTTAAGGAACTAAAATTTGTAGTTTTATAAAAGAATTCATTTAAAGGCGTGTTTTAACCATTCCAATGATTTTTTTTTTCATCTAACCTTAATAAAAACCTTTTACATCATATATGACTGACATTTTGACATCTAGCGCGCCTGTGGAGAGATGCATGTAACAAAGTATTAATTCATAACAACAACAAAAAATATCTTACAAAAACATTTTAATTGCATAGGAAAATAGAAAAAAAAAAACAATCTAGAATCTTAAAGAAACCAAAATACGAAAATTAATAGCATTTTTGCGTTTAGTTCTTATATATGTTAGTTATATTAAATATTTGCTTTGCTATGCAATATTGCAAGTGTTGCCATAATTTATTTTTATATTTCTATTTTTTTTACAATCTTCAATTATTATCTTTGAAAACAACTACGAGAAAGAAAAAACACATAAAAACGAATCCATTAGTGGGTTTTCCTTCTATATACAGATATGGTTACTTTTTGTATTTATACGAGTTTCTTGTATAAAAGTCATTAATCATTGAAAATGTCCAGAGAATGCGTTAACAATTTACAGAAATTGGCTACTGTTTACACCAAACATACATCACATACGATATATCAAAGATTCGTTTGCACGCCAAGCTGAAGTTTTTTTTGATATTTTTTTTTTATTTTTTCATTGTAAGCCAACATAACGCCTCTGTCATGAATACCATTAAGAATTTTAGTATGGTTTATATATTTAAAAGTGGTGATAAGATTGAGTAATGCAGTTAATACAAAATTAGAAATTGGAAAATTCAGCCCAGGGATTTATACTTGAAAGCTTTGAGAAAGTATTTTATATTGAAATTTAAAAAATTCAGATTTAAAGTCCATTTTTCTTAAAATATAAACTATCGTATATGTATTTAGAAATGTATTCATACGAAAACTTTGTGACTCTTAGTTGTGACTGTACTCACCTTGTGTTTGTCGTTGCAAAGTCGCAATAAATTATATTAGTTCAAAATTTTATTTGAAAACACCTGGCTAGGGATTCCATAAAAAATTGACGATTATCGTCCGCTTTTCGAAGATAACTAATGTTGAAGTGTATAATGGATAATTGCTGTATTTAACCAAATTTGTTTCAATATTTTAAAATTTGTGTGTAAAATGGTAGATATTAAGCACAGACATTCCATGCTACTCTTTCATACTCAACTGGTACTCATTATTTTTTGTTGAAGTCGCAGAAATTGGGGTTAAAAGCACATAAATTGGATTGAAAGAACAGAAATTTAGTTTGAAAGCACAGAATCGAGTTTCAAGTAGTGTTTCCAATTATTCGTCGTAGACTATTAACCGGTTAATGGATTATTTGAAAAATCACTAAAATTGATTAAACGGTTATTCGAGAAAGTTGGCGATTAACCGATTAATTTTTTAATGCAAAAGGTGGCGCCACTGATGAGAAATCCATATGATTTTTTGGAACTACCAACCTTCAGCTGATACCTGTCAAAATTTAATGGCAATTCGTTCATTAGTGAACAAGTTACAGCTGTTTTAGTGAGGCTACTTATGCGATTTTGGAAACAATGGATTCAAACCAATTTTGTGTGTTGATTTATCATTGCCCAGTCAGAAATCGCCAGTGGTACAAAAAATCAAGCACTGGCATACCACTGGGTAACCATGGTATTAAAAATAAATGACTGGCAGAACACTCATTTGGGACGCTTTGCCAGCGTTTGCGAAAACGTTTTACCAGTATTTTTTTTACAAAAATTTCGGTGGTTTATAAAAAAAAACCACTGGCAAAGAATTGGCTTAGAGTGATATGCCAAGGTTTGCAACCAGTGGTTATCCAGTGCTACCTAGCCAATGCTACCAGGCGTACAAAAATCAATTCACTGGAAAACCAAGGATTTTATAAAAATGCTGACGCTTCGTTAAAAAATGCTTGTAGTCGGAAGGTTCCGAGTTCAAATCCGGTTGCAAGGAAAACAATTTTTTTGGATTTTTTTTAATTTAAAATTTTTTTTGTTTCATTAAATTAATTTTTTTGTTTGTGGGAAAGCTCCTTCAAGACCAACTTTCTTTTTGCCCTCCAAACACTGGCATACTAGTTACTAAAAATTGTTTGCCAGTACTAGCATTTTGGCACAGCCAGTTGTTGTCCAGCTATTACCACTCATTTATGTGTTTAGCCATTAAATATTATATGTCTCGTTAGCTCAGTGGGTAGAGCAATCGTCTGCCAATCTGACGGCCTGGGTTCAAATCACGGCAGGGTCAAAAAAATACATATGAACTTTTTTTAAATTTTATTTTGGAAAATATATTTCCAGACCACCTATTTATTGGTTTTGTCAGCGTTTTGTCAACGTTTAAAAATTTTGTTCCTCCAGTGCTTTTCCGGCGCTTTTTGAACAGCCGGTCCTTTTGTCTAATGATGTTATCATTTTGGGAATGGGAAAGCACTTTTTGCCAATACTTGTACCACCTGTTAAAGTGCTTTGCCACCGCTTTCCCGTTTGTATTTTTCTGGCTGGGTGCTTTTTAAAGGGAAAAAACACCGTTCAAGCCAAACCTTGGCTTGATAAGCTTGATAAACTTGGATCTGCCATTTCACTCCAGAGTGGAATCGGCAGTCAGCTTAGAGGACAGCAACTGGCGAACCTCGTCCGAAGAAGCCAAAGTCGAAATATGCAGCTGGTAAAGTTATAGCATCAGTGTTTTGGGATTCGGCTTGAATTTTTACACTGATTACCTTGAAAAAGGCCAGACCATCAATAGCGACCGCTACATGGCTCAATTCATGCGTTTGAAGGAGAAAATCGTAAAAAAACGGCCCCATATGAAGAAGAAAAACGTGATCTTTTAATTGCCTCCGCACCCAGATTTGGCTCCCAGCGATTTTTACCTGTTTTCAGACTTTAAAAAAATGCTCGCTGGAAAGAGATTTGGTTCGAATAAAGAGGTGATTGCCGAAAGATAAATCGTTCTATAAAAAAGGTATCTAAATGTCAGAAAGGCGTTGGAGTGATTGTATCGCTCTTGAAGAAGACTATGTTGATTAATAAAGTCGAATATTGTCAAAAAAAAAATTATCATATAGAGACAATCTGAAAATAAAATATAAACAATAATACAATTTAATGGAAAATAACTGATGAAGCCTGTCCATAGAAAAAGGCAGAAACTGGATCTAGTCTGATTTGTAAATTAATTTGTTTATAACTCTTAGAAAAAAGGTTTATTCTTTTTCGTAACCTCAAACCTACTAAATTAGAATTAATAAAAATGCATTTTAATTACAATATTAATTGCAGGTGGTGTATATGAAAAATGGTTGTTTTATTGGTTATCCTACGGACTTTTAAGCCGATGTGTTAATATGTAAAACAGCAACAAATTTGATTTATGTTATTAGAATCAACTTATTGTCTATGCATTTGCCTATGAATATTTGTATATCGCAAAGATTCCATAAGTAACTCTCTAATGCACTTTCTTCTGATTGCAATAATAATGCAATTTCGGTTCTTGCTATAAATAACACTATTAGTAAAATAAGCGAACTTTGTTATTATCAATAGTGTATACTAGACCGTAAATATATTTTTGACTATTTTTCAACTATTTTTTTTGGGTTTTCAAAAGTTATTTTTTTCAAATTTACTAAATTTTTACTTAAAGAAGCTTGCTGGCAAAAAGGTAGTTAATTATGTTTTCTATCGACATAATACAACTAAAGGGTTCTTCAATAAGAGCGCTACAAAAGTATTTTTAAATAAAACAAAAACGGTTTTGGATATCAATGAAATTCTTTATTCCTGTGAAAGTACGTTCGATGCCATTATGTATGGAAATCGATCTCTTTTGCATGGCCACGACGGGCACGCTTGCAGAAGTCCAGACGCTGAACCCAATTTTCGACGGTTTTCAAGCATAAATCGGCCGATATTCGTACGAAGTTCATCATACATCGCTGGCTTGTTGGCATAGACCATAGATTTGACGTAGCCCACAGGAAATAGTCCAACGTCGTCAAATCGCACGACCGAGGCGGCCAATCGACTGGACCATTTCATGAGATAACACGTTCTCCAAACTTGGTTTGCAATAAATTGATTGTGACATTCGCTGTGTGGCTTGTGGCGCCGTCCTGTTGGAACCACATGTCCTCCAAGTCCATATCATCCAATTGGGGCCAAAATTATTCGGTTATCATTGAACGGTAGCGATTCCCATTCACAGTAACGTGCCGGTCTTGGTCATCACGGAAGAAGTACGGCCCAATGACGCCACCGGCCCATAAACCGCACCAAACCGTAATTTTTTCGGGATGCAATGATGACTCATGGAGTACGTGTGGATTGCTGTCTGACCAATAACGCATATTTTGTTTATTGACGAAGCCATTCATTATGACGACCATAAATTGGACGTAGCGCTCTTAACGTTGAGGCCACTGACTCCGAATGTCGGTAGTAAATTTTAATAATTTCGACTCGTTGTTGGCTCGTATATCTTTCCATCATGAAATGGCAAACCTTACTGAAGAGAAATGTCAAAAGAGCGGCAAGAAATATGGCGTCGTTTGCTGTCCCTGTCTTTCTACTTTTGTAGCGTCCCTGTTGAAGAACCCTTTAGTTTAATAAAAGGTTTTTATTTTCCCAAATACTACTTAAAATCTGAAGATCGCTTTTTGGCGGCCTTGGGTATTATAGGATTAATAGCAATCATACGCCACAGAGAACAACAACTTTGTTATTTTTATAAACTTTTTAATAACACTCTGAATCTGCCCAACGTGATTTCAGTGTATGTAACTAATTTAAGTTCTTTCTGTATTTGTAAAGTAAATACTATACAAAAGACAAATACTGAAATAATGACGTTTACACTAGTACACCTCTTAATTGTTTATTACACATTACATATAGTACAATATTTTTTCCGGCATTGCAGTAATTTAGCTACTGCTTTATACGAATATGCCTGTTGTAAAGCGATTTCTTATTTTACAGCTTTTTTACTTGGCCTTAACTATGTAATTATTTGATTCATGTAGAAAACAGCAAAAAAGAAAAATGCGATGTGTTTTTTTTTTGTTTTTTTTTTTAGAAAAATAGTATGTATTTTATATAGGGTTTGTCAAGTGTTGATTGCAGTTTGTAAGCATTATAGAATTTTAGTACATGCAATTATGTTACATTGTTGCTAATAATTAGAGAGTTGAAACTGATGATAAGACAAAAAGAAGATATAATAGCTGTGTTTTCGACTTAACTATATCCGTTAACTCATAAAAAACTCAAAGTACATAAAAACGCGTTTAAGACGAAAACTAGCACATTAACTTTCGTATGCACGTTAACTTTCAACACGGATAACACTGTGGAACAAATTCAGGTTAGCAAAAGTTAGGTCGATTCTGAGAGTGAGGGGTGAAAAAGAGGCTAAATTAGTTCGAATTTTTTTTTAATCGACCTTCGAACTTTGCAGTCAAATGCCGATTTTCAGCATATTATTTATATGGTTTGTTGGCTATAACTCGCCGACTAATTGATATTTTTTAAATCTGTAAAAGCCAAATTATTGCCAGAGACCTGTGCAACAATTAAAATTTTTTAAAAAATTGATTTAGAAAATTTTTGTGGTGCTTATGAAGCAAAATGTTGGAAAAATTATTTTTTTTTCATGCTTTTTGATAATATTTTCCACAAAACTAAGTCTTTTTTGCTTTCTGTTTGATCTATAATATGCTTCTCAGTTTCTTCTTTGTCTTCCCCTTCTTCCTCTTTTTCCTCGCCTTCCTCTTCTTCAAAGGTGTTTTTATACCAACAAAACAACTTTTTTGTTTTCAACCACCGCACAGGCAGCAATTTTTTTTATTTCGTACAAGCGAAATAATTTCAAAAATAAAGATTCAGTTAAGACTCGGAACTCAGCCGAAGCTGATGTCTTTTAATTTTCGCTCGGTCGTGATAAAATTCGCTATTAATTTTTTTGGAACTTATTTCATTTTGTGAGTGATTTAAGTTAAGTGCATCGGTTTCATAAAAATAACAAAAAAAAAATTGTATAATATATATTGTATTAAAAATGTCGGAACCAAAATGTAAAATGGACCATTTTTGTAATGTTTGTGGACGTTTCATAGCAAGCGATGGAAAATGTGGCAATGCGAGTGATTTTTTTTTAGAAGCCTATAAACAATATTTCTCGCAA
Organism: Leucophora obtusa; assembly: GCA_949987735.1. Taxonomy (NCBI): domain Eukaryota; kingdom Metazoa; phylum Arthropoda; class Insecta; order Diptera; family Anthomyiidae; genus Leucophora; species Leucophora obtusa. The sequence continues at coordinate 140,283,478 of OX465298.1, read as the reverse complement.
GAGTTTATCACTGACGTAAACTATGCCCCTAAAAAAGTTTGCTTTAATTGCTATTCAACTCTTATGCAAGGGAAAAGTGGAAAGAAGAAGGCTATGCCTTTTGGTATACCAATGATGTGGTTAGACAAGAGCCTGCATCAAGAAGAAAATTGCTATGGATGTATCAACTACCATAAAACTTTGAATAGAAGGAAAGCAAAGAATAAAACTTATGTAGCAGTGCCAAGTGTCCAATTACCATTACCGCACTCAGAATTCGTTCCAGTACCAACATACCGAAGTATTGATCTTCAAACAGATATCAGTACTAAAACTGCCGCTGCTATATCCATGGATTTCTTCTCAGAATACGACCCTGGTGAAGGTACATCCTCTGAAACATCAAAGGACCCAATCCTAGTCACACAAAACCAATTGTATAAAATTGTTGCAAATTTGTGTTTGACTCAGAAAAAATCAGAACTACTGGCTTCATTTTTGAAAGGAAATAATTTTCTGGCGAAAGGTACCAAAGTAACAGCATATCGAAAACGCCAAAAAGAGTTAGAAAAGTTCTTCAATATGAATTATGCAAAAAATTTCGCTTAGTGCAACGATATTAAAAAGTTAATGGAGACGATAGGGTTAACCTATAAAAAAGATGATTGGCGTTTATTCATCGATAGTTCACTAATCATATAGCACTGACACTAGTGAAAATTTCGATAATTTGAAACACATTCTGGAAGTAGTCAAATATAACGAACAACAGTGGCGCATTTGCTGCGACCTCAAAATAGTTTCATTGATTACAGGCTTAACAGCATCTGGGCGTCCAAAATATCCGTGTTTTTTGTGCGATTGGGATTCACGATACGGAGAAGGTATTAAAGGAAGAAACCAGTACAAACAGCATAACTGGAATAGTCGCTTTGGACGGAAATGGCCTAAAGACAATAGGCTATACGAAAGTCTTGTTCCTGAAATGAAAATTTTGTTGCCGTTGCTCCACACTAAACTTGGCATTGCTAAAAATGTTTTGAAATGTATCGTAAAAAGACCAGCAGTATTCAGCCGCTTAAAAGATATTTACCCAAGACTAAGTAATGCCAAAATTCAGGAAGGGGTTGTTAATGGTCCCGACATACGGAAACTAATGAGTCGTCAAGATTTTGACCAAGTTCTGACAGACCGAGAATTAAATGCATAGCTCGCATTGAAAGCAGTCATTAAAGGACTTTTGGGTAAAGAACGCAAAGACAACTACAGGCAATCTGTTGTCAACATGTTGGCAGCTTTCGATGAAATTGGGGTTAATATGTCGTACAAAATTCATCTCTTGCATCAGCATCTTGATCAACTCGCTCAACAGTTGCCAACTGAATCTGATGAGCAAGGTGAACGTTATCACCAAACTGCGCTTCCATTTGAAATAAGGTAACTATAGAATGTGCATATTTTGAATTCCTAGAATTTTCTAATATCTTTGTCAGAGTGCACAATTTAAACATGTTAACGATTGAAAACTATTTTCGTTTCAGGTACAGAGAAAAGAAATCTCCACATGCAATACTCGCTGAAATTTGTTGGTGGTATAAAAACACCTTTGAAGAAGAGGAAAACGAGGAAAAAGAGGAAGAAGGGGAAGACAAAGATGAAATTCCAGAACATCTGTTGGACGAAATTATCGACATTTCTGATGATGATAACGATGACCAAAATATTAAAGAGAGCAGTGATGTTGATCCACAGCCGCCTGCTAAACGACAACTGGCCAAATCATTAATTTAATTTATTTAATTTTTTTAATTAAAATTTTTCCTAACTAACATTTCAAAATTATATTTTTTTGAAACAGAAAGCAAAAAAGACTTAATTTTGTGAAAAATATTTTCAAAAAGCATGAAAAAAAAATAATTTTTTCAACATTTTGCTTCATAAGCACCACAAAAATTTTCTAAATCAATTTTTTTTTAAATTTTAATTGTTGCACAGGTCTCTAGCAATAATTTGGCTTTTACAGATTTAAAAAATATCAATTAGTCGACGAGTTATAGCCAAAAAAAAAACCATATAAACAATATGCTGAAAATCGGCATTTGACTGCAAAGTTCGAAGGTCGATTCGAACTAACATAAACAAACGCCGCGATACAGGTCTTCTAATTTAGCCTCTATTTTCACCCCTCACTCTCAGAATCGACCTAACTTTTGCTAACCTGAATTTGTTCCACAGTGTAATTATCAACGTTGAAAACTCAACGTTTATACATTTTCACACCTAAAGTAACTTATTTGCGTTACTTCCTAAAAATTTTTGCTGACATGCGTTCGATTATAACGGAATAATTACACTGTGAGACAAATGGTAGGGGTCAGTGATCGGGAAGGGTTCAAACTACCGGGGAAAGTTATATCGGTAAAAAAGAAGTTATACGTGTCCCGGCGTTTCGCTGGGTCACCCCTAGGAATCGAGATATATCGATTTGACCTTTGGTGGTCTTTTTTTGACATAACTCGAGAACCACTAGTCCGATTTTGCTCAAACAATTTTAAAAAAATTAAAAATTACAATTCCTTTAATCTGTTCATATAACGTTTTTCTATATACTCAACAGTTTTGCCGGTAAAAATAATTGTATGAAGAAAAAAATATTTTTTGCCTAAAATATTAAAAAAAGTAATAAACAAAAGGTTATTGATTTTTATGGTAGCGGTAACAAACATTTATTTTTACCGGCAAAACTGTCCCAAAAGTTGAAGAGTTAGAGGTTAAAGTTAAAATGTTCCTAAAAAATATTTGTCATAAAATTCTACTATAAGTCTCTGAAGACATCAAAGTTTAAAATTTCGTTTCAATGCCAGAAATAAGTCAGAACTTAAAATATGTTTAAGAGTTAATTTCGTGCCAATCTGAAGGCGCTCAATAGAGCACCCATATGTGCAAAAGTGATATTTTCTCACTTATTTAGTATTTTTCATTAAAACCTTTACTTTAAGAGTTATAGCGCAAAGAAGCTTTGAATTAATTTTAGTCTACTTTTAGGGCTAAAAGCCGTGGGTGACTGACCTTTTTTAATACGAGAGGACGAATTTTTCCGGGGATATTATTTTTTATGCCCAATCTACTGGAAAATGCGTTGGGGAGGTGAAAAAACTAACACTTTTGAAAATTCCATATATTTCATGGGTGCTCTACTCTATAATTAATATTACTCATACGCCATGAATTACAAATTTTAAAAATGTGATTCCTTGTTTCAAGAACATAAAAAGAGAATTCTGCCCGATAGTTTCTTAAACACACTATCATAATTGACATATTTCAACAATTATTCTATTCAGTTTAATTAATTTTAGTCTATTTTTAGGGCTAAAATCCCCGGGTGACTGGCCTGTTTTAATACGAGAGGACGAATTTTTGCGGGGATATTATTTTTTACGCCCAATCTACTGGAAAATGCGTGGGGAGGTGAAAAAACTAACACTTTTGAAAATTCCATATATTTCATGGGTGCTCTACTCTATAATTAATATTACTCATACGCCATGAATTACAAATTTTAAAAATGTGATTCCTTGTTTCAAGAACATAAAAAGAGAATTCTGCCCGATAGTTTCTTAAACACACTATCATAATTGACATATTTCAACAATTATTCTATTCAGTTTACTATAATTTTCTAACTTTAACTTGATTTTGATTGACTATGTTGTTATATTTATTTTTTTTTTTGGTTTTGCATTATTCTCATTTTGAGGCAACCCACTTGATAGTTAACACTTAGAAAATGCATTTGTAGTTTTAAACTTTTTTCTGTTCAACTGAAATCCTTGAGTTTTGACAAACACTAACATGCCCATGTCCGCCTTAATGTATGAAAACCACATTTGTTTAGAGTTTATTTAGATTTCAACATTAGAAAAAAGTGTACATTTAACTAACTGTCAAACTGTCAAAATGGTATAGAAAAAGTGCATAGATTTCTATGAACTCGTATGTTTTTGTACACCCAATGACCTTTTGTGTTACTTTTGTTTTGTTGGTATATTTTTTGTTTTGAAACCACAAATAAAGATTTCAATTAGAATTTGTTTTTCCAACAATTCATTTCAAAGGTAAATTTGATCACAAAACAGTCATTGACTTTATAGAGAATAATGTGAAAAATGTCACTGAACTTATCACAAAATTGAAAACTAATTAAGTTTTATTTGTGTTTAAAGTTAAACATGTTTAGCAAATTGAAATTCATTTTTTTTCGATTTTTGTTATTAGCCTTTTTAAGTTTAAATAAAAATCCAATTTGTTGCAAACACTATACAAACTTTACTAAGATAATAGACTGAACGCTAAATATATTGAGTCCCCACATAAATTTTATTTATTCTAAAATTTTAAATAGTTTTAAATCAAGTAAATTAAGGCCTGAATTAATATTAATCATACGCCATCAATACAAATTTAATAAATTTATATTTTATCACTATTTAAAAATATTTTTAAAAAATTTATATATTTTTTTTTGAATTTTAACTAAAATCACACTTTGTTATATATTTTACATTCATAAGAAGTTATTCAACTCTTTACAAAATTTATTTATATGAAATTTTGATAACATTTTGATTGTTATCACTCAAATTCTCATTACAATGTTTTTATGTTGATATTTTTGTTTGTATAAAGAAAAAAAAAAAAATATATATATCCTTTAAAAGTTCAACAAAAATAAATATTAACAACATTTTTTAACTATAAAAATAACTTTATTCTTCCCATTGAAATTTAATGAGGGTGTTAATACTTAAAACGTGAGTTAAAACCTGATGACAAAATAATGAATTCATAAATTCATTTTTTTTTTCTTTTTTATTATTAAAAGTTCATTAACATTAGGTGTAAAACAAAATATGGAGTAAGAAAAAAAAAAAAAAACGAAATTGTGAGTTAATATTGTAGTGAGTTTGTAGATTAATTAAAATATAAGAAAGAGTTGATATCACAAATCTCTATAGAATTGTATTATCTCTGTAGTATTAAAGCATAAACCTAATGAGTTTAGATATTTTTTGTGATTTTATTTTTTTTTTACAAATTTAAGCAACCGTTCGCATAATTAATGAATTTCAGGGGACAAAAACTCTACGGATTACAAACATAACCCAGCAAAATGTTTCATAACCAAATAAGTAGTTATAAAATGAAACAACAATTTTTACTACTTATAATGTATAAGAGTTTTTAATAAAAATAAGTAAAACTACTTTCTAATAAATAAATATGCTTTCAAATAATGCAAATTTTACTTGATTTTTAGTTTATTTAAAATTGTTATTAATTGAAAAAGAATAAAGCATTTTCCTTAAATTTAAGTTAACAGTTCTTAAAACTGATGGAAATTGTATTTCTTTTTAGTTAAAAATCTTAAATGTTAAGAATTTGGTTAAACTAAAAATCATAGTTAACTTCCTTAAATTTAGTTTAAATATTTTAACTTCTTTAAATCAAGTATATTAAACTTCGTAAATTCAAGTAAATATTTTCTTTCATTTCCAAAAATATTTAAAATATTTTAACCCGTGGAATTCTTATTTGGTTTGTAGTTTGTATTTTATAAGTAATAGTGAAGTAAAATTTAAGTAATAAATTTCACATTTCACATTAAAAATATTTGTATTAATGAAAATATATTAAAATTAAAATACTTATATATACTTGAAAACTTATACCTAATGAGAATTACAAATTAATAAATAATACATGCAAATATTTGCTTGTTTATTTTGAATAAACTTACTTAAGAAAAATTTATATGTTTTTAAGATATTTTTACTAAATTTAAGTAAAAGGCATACAAAATTTTAGTAAAATTCCAAAAAAACTTAACACAAAACTTACTGAAGTTAAGTAAAAATGTACTTAATTTAAGTTAATTTTTTTAACTTGTTTTTAAGAAAAGTGTGTGCTCGATTTAAGTTCAAATTTCTTTGGAGCCAAATCATTCCTAAATTTCTATAAAATTAGTTCAAATGACCTAATAATTGGCAAATATTTTTTTAAGTTAATTTCAAAATATGGCAACAACATATTTTTTAACTAATCATAAGTATATGAGTAAGCCTTATTATTTACCAATTTGTTACCTTTTATTTGTTAAGTTTTTACCAGCATACGAATAACTACTTACTTTGGTAATCACTTATTTTTTATATTTTTGTAATGGAGCGGATATTTTTTAAGAAGCGAATATGTAGAGCTACACTAATAGAAAAAAGTCTGTAAAAAAATTAGTTAAAATAACTAAAACTTTAGTTAAAAATGAAGTTGCACAAAAAACTGCTAAAATTAGCAGATTATTTTTCCTATATATTAGTAATATAGGGACAGCAAAAATAAAACTATTAAATATACAGAATTTTAGTTATATTTGCGTTAAATTTTTGTTTAAGGAAAATAGCATATAAGCCTGCTGAAATCAGCAAAAAATTTTGCTAAATAATTATTAGCCTAAAAAATCACAAAAAAATTAAAAATTTTCGAAGTTTTTTTTAGATTTTTTTTAAATGCAAATAAAAATTGAGCCTTTTGAAAGCAGCAGTTTACAATTTTTTAGCAAATATTTCTGCTGATTTTAGCAGGATAGACTGCTATTTGCATTCAACTATATTTAGCTTAAAAATAGCAAAACTTTTGTAGATATAACAGTTTATTTTTACTATTTTTAGGCTGCTAATATTTATTTATTTTATTTGTTATTTTCAATTCACTCAAAGTTAACTTAAATATAACTAAAATTCTGTAAATTTAACACTTTTAATTTTGCTGTTCTTTTTATATTAGTATTTAGCAAAAAAATCTGCTAATTTTAGAAGTTTTTTCTGCGGCATCATTTTTAACTAATTTTTAGTAACTTTTTCTGCTATTTTTACAGATTTATTTCAATGAGTGTACACACAAAAACGACCTTGTGGAACAAAAATAATGAACTTTGACATTGAATTTATATGCAGAAGACCCTAATTCTACTTCTTATTATTTAAAACTAGCGGAAAAAGTTTATTTAAATGCAATTTAGGTGGAGGTAGCCCTGACGATTCAAGTGAATTTAAAAATGCTGTTGGAAACTTAACTGCTTCGGGTTTTCTACACTTTATAAAGAGATAGCTTCAAAGCTTGATATTTCGTTTTCGCACTCACAATATATTTTCCATAACCGATTGAGGTTTATTTGAAAAGTAATAGATAAAATTTGTTTTCAATTGAAGAATCAATTAAAATACATTGGAACATATTGTTTAACTTTTTTTTGCCTGTCAATAAAAAACAAACTACTAAAAAATATGTATCGTCTGTAGTTTGTTATTTTCAGTCAAATATTCTATTTTTAGATTTCTATTTTTATTTTTTACTGTTTTAAAACAAAAAATTCAAATATTTTCGGTTTTCTTTTTTGTTAAATAGTTTCTTTATATACAAAATTATTTCAATTCAAATTACAAGAAATTCTTTACTCATACACACAAACATAGCCAATAAAAATACGAACGTGTGTGTTGTGTGTAGTGTTTTGAAAATTCAAACAAAAAAAAAAAACTTTCAAATATGAAAAAACAAACCACAAAATCGTTTTTTTTACGTTTTGCCAGTTAATGATTGTTTTAACATACTTTTCAATTATTTTTATTTCTTTTATGGATTGTTTAAAGAATGTTTGAAAATAAATAGGAAAATGGTTTGAATATAATGAAAAATCAGTAGTACTTTTTTAATTGCGTTTTCAAATAATTTAATATGTATTTTAGGTTGTTTTAACCGATAAAATATTGTGAGTGCGGTAGTTTTAAATATGGGAATATAATTAGACGAAAATTGCATAATTTTTCTGGGGTTTTTCTTGCTTAATAAATTCAGTAGCAAAAAAAGAGATGCCAAAGCACTAGAAAAAGCACTACAATTAAAGATCTGGATGAACTTTCTTTTTTGATAAGAAAATTAAACTTTTTAACATTAAGTAGTCATAGGAGAGGAGTACTCCACTTCATCAATTTTTCAATACATTTTAAAAGAGCGCAAATAAAACTTTTTTCATCAATTGGAAGTTTACATTTTTTTTCCCAAAAAAGATTTTTTTTGTTTTATGAATGTTTTTTTATTGCCGCCACAGGGTATTGAACGTGCAACCTTAAGATTGAGCTATTCTTTAATATGAAAGTTAACTGGCATCTAAAAACACCACTTTGTTAATGCGAGATGTTGATCTTATTCTTTCAATAAAAAGTTCAAAAGGTGAACTTCAATTAAGTATTTTTTCCAGTTCTATTTTCACAGGTGCATAAAAAGTAGTTTTTCATATATTTTAAAAAATTCAAAAATTAAAAATATATTGAATTTAAACAAATCAATTATATCGTAAATATTAGAAAAAAAAATTCTGATTCGGATTGATTCAAAACATGAGTAGATCCCGCGATCATCTGTTTGGAAATAAACTGTATCAAAATCACTTACAAGGATCAGTTTTAGAGCAATAATATTTAGGTAGCAATACTTAAGTGATTTTTTGGATGTTGTTCAGAATTACTTCTAAAAAAGCAGGAAAAATACACAAACGGATACTTTTGAAGACATGAAAGAAGTGGTTTGTAAAGCATAACTTCAAATTTTTTTTTGCTGGGTTTTTTAACCTTTCTCAAATATAAGATTTCTGGTTACACAAGGCATTAAGGAGGTTATTTTCCCACAGTCTTTGTCAACGCTAAATGTAGAACCTAAATATATGCAAAATTTCAAGCACCAAACTCCAGCGATTCGATCTGAGTGATTAATGCGACCATTTTGATTTTGGAGCCCCGTTTTTACGACGTTCTTACTGGAAATTCCAAACTAATTTTGTTCAGTGAATAAGCGAATCTCCATTTTAATCAGGTACCTGACGAAAATTCCAAAAAGTACCTTATTAAGGAATAAATATACATTTTTAAAAAAGCTTAAAAAAACCTTTACTTGTTTACTTTTCGTTTGTTACATTTCGGGGTTTTATTTAGAAGAAAATTTAAATCACTCGGTTAAGGTGTTTCCTTTACTATTCAATCAGGGAACACATATTTAAAATTTTACATGTTACATGTAATTTCTAAGTGAAATTCTTAATTACAGTTATTTGTAATTGTATTTACAAATGGACCAGTCACGTGACGTGTCCTGTGACAGGTCTGTTTCCCACAGGGTACTTAATATAACCAATCTTTGTCTCAATCAGTGTCTCAACTAAAAATTTATTAAAAACTAGTCAAATCGATTTAAAACCCGTTTGGCAGATTTTTTACTGACGTCTCAAATGAACTAGTTAAAGTTAGTTAAATTTAAAAAAAGTTATTAATTCTTTATTCCTAATCCTTTCACTTCGTCAACACAAAAACATTATATTTCCGAACCCTGCTCACTTAAAATCCACAGTAAATTAATTTTCAACTAACTGCCATGTTGCTGGAAAATTGACTTAAAGTGAATTTAATTAGACATTACAATATGAAAAATAAAACATGTTGCTATACATTTTTTCACTGCAATCAAAAAGGAAGACATAATATCCTAAAGGATAAAAATTATAAAAAATTAAAAGCAAAATAAAAAAAACCCCCCAAAAACTATATACTGTACAGCAACGGTTCCCAAATGTGGGTCCGTAGCAGAATTCCAGGGGGTCCCCGAAGAAATCCGACAAAAAACATAAAACAAGTTATTTAAAAAAACACAATTTTTTTTATAATTATTAAATTATTTAACAAAATATTGATCTGAAAAATGTGTTTTTCCTTATTCCTGCTTAATATTGGCCATCATTTAAAATACGCAGCTGCTTTTATTAATTTTGCCACATAATTTATAAAGTACCTCTCGCTCAACACTGGTTTGGGGGTCCGTAAGCAAGTAGAACTGTCGAAAGGGGTCCGTCAAGCAAAACTTAGTGGGAACCGCTGCTGTACAGCATATATTGCATAAAAATGTTTTGAACGACAATAATGCCATCCCCAAAGAATTAGAAAAAAAAAAAACGAAAACTGAGAGACACAAGTACGTGAACAAGCACTTAGGTGGAGCTGCGAAGGAATTAATTCACTAATTTCTTTATTTTTTTGAATCGAATTTATATTTTTGGGAATAGATTCTCTGACCAAACTTAAGGAATTGAATAAATTCCCTTTTTTCTTTCGATTCATCTGGTAGGAAATAATAAATTTTTCTAATTCCTGAATTCCCTGGGAATACATTCAATTGTGCACTTAATACCCTGAAGGATGTAACTTTTTCGTTTTATTCCCCAAGGAATTAACTTGTTCGTTTAATTCAATAAGGAATTATCTTTCTCGTTTAATTCCTTAAGGAATTAACTTTTTCGTTTAATTGCCTAAAGGAATTAATTTTTCGTTCAATTCCCTGAATATTATTAACTTTTTCTTTTAATTCAGTGAAGGAATTAACTTTTTTGCTAAATCCCTGTGTACACCGAAGTGTAAAAAAGTAGTCGAAAGGTTAAATAATGCATTATTATTTTATAAATAATATTTTGTTTTTCATTTTATAGTCTTATATGAAAAGCTAAGTGCTTCCGGGCATTAAATGAACAACTTAAAATCAGCGAATTACTCGTAAATACAAAATTTAATTCCCCCAGAAAGAAAAAAGAAAACATTAACACCTTCAGGGAATTAAACAAAAAAGGAGGAGATTGAAAAATAAACAAAAATCTAAAAATAGAATGTTTGTATGTGTCTGCGTTTCATCACTTCTGAGTAAACACAATAACAGGAAGCTGAATAGGAAAGAAAACTATGAATTATTTACATTGAATTCAAGGCCTTACATGGGTGAGATGGCTAAGCGGTGGCACCTTAGTATAGGTAAGTTTGTAAAGTAGGAATACACACATGTTCGATTCCTACAGCCGACGGATTCAATTCCTTAGGGAATTGAACAAAAAAGTTAATTCCTTCGGGGAATTAAGAGCAAATTTAATTAATTCCTTGACGAAAAATTTAATTAACTCCATTTAAATGAATAGGTTAGTGAATAAATAATTTAATGCTTAAAGTTTTGGTCAGAGAATTCATTCGCTAAATTTAAATTCTTTGAACTTATTCACAGGAATTAATTCTGGCGCAAAGAAAAATTAACAAAATTTGTATTTGCTTTTATTTATTATAGTCCTTGTTGGACTATAATAAATATATTTCTTTCTCGCACTTTATATAATGTTTGTTAAAAATATAAACCTCAAGTTTATCTCTAAAATGGTATTTAAATCATGACCGTGCGCATAAAATGAAGGAAAAATATCTATATAACTGTTATAGTTTTTATACTACCGGCCCGGAAAGAATTAATGAATTAATTCCTAAAAAGTTGAATTAAATTTTAGTGACTTAATTTCTAAAGGAATTAATTTTTTAAAGCTCTGCACTTAGGGTAGGAACACTGATTATAGGAACATTAAAAATAAGTAGGGAGCAAATAAAATAAAAAAAACCGTTTAACCCGCTAGCTGTTCAAATTATATGAGCATAACCTGCGAATACTATTGAATGAAATGGCCAAATTCGAATAAAGTGGGAACTGTTTGAAATTTTATAATAATCAAGTAATATTAACATATTTCATGTTCATTAAAAGATTAACAAGGAAACAAACTACAATTTCTAAAAAATATTTTTTTTAGAAAAAAATTCAATCTCAAAAAAATCTGTATCACTTGAGGTTTAAACAATATCAAAATTGTAGGCCATAAAGGGGACAGCAAATGAAAAGAAGTTGAATTTGTAAAAAAAATTCAAGGGTAAGAAAAAAAAACAAATACGAATGAATGTTTTAATCATCAAAAGCAACCCCCATATAAAAAATTTACAAATTGAGGGAGTCAAAAAGAAAAAAGGAAATTTCTTTAAAAAGTATGTAGAATGCATTTGCTTTTAGTATTTTTTTTGTTTAGTAATTCCCCTAAATGAAAACAAGTACTAAGAGTAGATTCATACATATTAATTGCACATCACCTTCATCAGCAACATCACCATGAGTTTTTATCCTGACAAGGTAGTTAGGAAATTCCTTCATACAATAGCAAATACTACTCTACACATAGCGTTTTGAATAATTTTTAAAGGTGAAATATTTTTTTTTTCGTTTAAGGGCAAAAAAAAGACGATTTTTTGTTTTTTTAGTATTTATTAAAAAAATGTTGAAATTGTAGTAAGCCTGAATTCATAAAGTATTGCCAAAACATGTTGTAGGAAAAATGTAAAAAATACAAAAATGTTGAGTAAATCTACTGCAATTTTATTGTTCTTCTACAGGATTTTTTGTTTTTCATTATGAATTAAACTTGACTTTCGGTTCGTTGGCTTGTTGGGATTTTTATTCGAAACAAAAGGGTTGCTGCATTATTTTATGGAGTTCATTTTTTTGTATTATTAATTTTTCTAGAAGCTCTTTTTTTTATTATAAGATTGTAGGTTTGATTTTTTTTTTAGTGTGGGTTATAATAATACTAACAGTAGCAGAAGTATTTCATGTTTTAAATCATAAAAAAATTACTAAAGTTCTCTAAGTACATTGGAAGGAGAGAAAGAGAGGAAAAAAGAGAGAAAGGGATATATTTATGTTCGGTATCACGGGACGTATGATTAATATTTTTCGTATAATTAAAAGCAGAGATTCTTAGACTTTTAACTGTAAAATCCATGTTTGAAAATAAGAAAATTATAGTCTTTATAGAATATCCAATTGAAACACTTATTTTGAAAGTGGTATAAGTCCATTTTTAAAATATTAGTCATGGATGGTATTAGGTAGCATACAAAGGGATTTTTTTTACACAAAAACTATTTAAAACTTTCAATAGCTACTGTGGTGTGAATAAAGGAATTTTTGCTAGTTATGATTAGCATTATTTTGAAAATGGTATGAGTCCACTTTTTTTAAATAAAAAAAAAACTTCAAAATAATTGATAGAACGAGGGTATTGGTATTATTTGTGTATGGGACAGTAGACAAAAAGTTGTTGGAAAACATTTTGTAGCCAATATCTGTATTCAAAGTGAATAATTTTTATATGTCCAAACTCCTCCGATATCATTTTTTATACAAATTTTAACTTTAACCTATTTTTCTTTGAGTGTAAAATTGGAATGTAAAGATGCCTCTTATGTAATGACTAGAGCAAGGAATTCCATGGAAATGTATGTTTTATTTATTCGAATCATGAAATCTAGAACAAAATGGCATCGATTTGAAGTTGCATATTTTTGCATATTTTGACAAAAATGCATGTTTTTGCATATTTCGACTTCAAATGCATATTTGGTGCCTTTTAAATGCATATTTTTATTTTTTGGAAGTATATTTTATTTTATAGAAAAATATAAAAAAAACGAGTAAAAAGGTTAAAGTCGGGCATGCCGACTATACAATACCCTACACCAGTCTGGTTAAAAGCCAACTAATGTTTGGATCCGAAATTCGAATGGGTTAAAATGGGGCTTGTGTCAAAATTTTCTATAATGTGAGTCAGCGCACCAAATTTCATTAAAATATCTGAATATTTGGACCTGCAGTTTGTAACCAAGCCAATTTTGGGGGGACCCTTATATGGGCACTAGGTCTAAACATGGACCGATGTTCACCAAAATCAATAGGCTTCGTCCTTGGGCCAACATAGGTCTGTGTGCCAAATTTCATCAAAATATCTTAATATTTGCGACCTGCAGCGTATAAACAATATAATTTTGGGGGGACCCTTATATGGGCACTAGGTCTAAACATGGACCGGTGTTAACCAAAATCAATAGGCTTCATCCTTGGGCTGAAATAGGTCGGTGTACCAAATTTCATCAAAATATCTTAATATTTGCTACCTGCAGCGTATAAACAGTATAATTTTGGGAGGACCCTTATATGGGCACTAGGTCTAAACATGGACCGATGTTCACCAAAATCAATAGGCTGCGTTATTGGGCTAACATAAGTCTGTGTACCAAATTTCATCAAAATATAATTTTGGTAGGACCCTTAGATGGGCACTAGATCTAAACATGGACCGATTTTAACCAAAATCAATAGGCGTCGTCTTTGGGCCGACATAAGTCGGTGTACCAAGTTTCATCAAAAGAATGCATGGACAGACAGACAGACGGACGGACGGACGCACAGACGGACATCGTTAAATCGAAATAAAAAAATATTCTGAGCCGATCGGCATACTATAAGGTGGGTCTAGGACCAATATTTTTTGGTGTTACAAACATCAGCACAAACTTATAATACCCTGACCACATAGTGGTGTAGGGTATAATTATTCTTATTAGTATACACTTTCATATATTGATTCAACCATAATATTTATTTTTGTCTCATTATTTTGAAAAGTAAATATTCTTAAAAACCTTATTGTGCTATGGAAAAGCTTGGAGTTCTGCGTCTGTTTGCAAAATAAATAACTTAAATATATTTTTAAGTTTTTAATTGCATTATTTTCGCAAAAATAATAGTTTTTAGTGCATATTTTTTATATTTTTAATGCATATTTGTCTTTTTTAGGCGCATATTTTCTATTTTTAAGTACATGAAATTCCTTGCCCTAGTGATGACACAAGTCCTGTTGCATCCTTACTTTAAATGTGGACGAGTCAGTAAAAATTGTAAAAAATTCCATTTTTGGAAATGTTTCTCTGACATATGGGAATTGAGGTGTTCCTTTGACCATATCTCTATATATTTATTTTTCTTTCAAATTAACAACATTTGGATATACCTTAGCTTGAAACTTCATTGCAATAAGTTCATTAACAAATATTCTACTACAAAATAAATTTTTCTTACAGATATCAGAAAATTTTTACCTGAATTAATATCTGATTCACATTATGAGATATGCTCACTTTGAAAGAAATCGGTTAATATTTAGATGATTTCCCAGCAAGCAACCTTCAAATCGTGCTTCTTCTTTCATTACATTCAAATTATCCCTTAGTATATTTACAGTTTCTGCATTAGAAGTAATTGTGAACGATGTTTAAAAAATCACTTAATTACCCAGTAAAAAAGTACTTTTTGAACGAGTGCAAATTCTGGCGGTACTAATATTTTTAATTTTTTTTTTCAATATTCATAATTAATTTCAACATATGTTTCTTTAATTTTTATTTTTAAATATAATTAATTAATATAACAGGGCTATGAACTAAAAAGCTTCAACAAAGTTGGCCAACTCACTATCAGATGGCGCGCAATAACTGTTCTAAAATTCAACATCTCGCGCAATTACAGTTATTATAATTATCTAATTTACCTAAAAATAATTAAAATGAAAATGATGAAAATTTGCTTTTATGCATCTGTAAAAATAGTACTAGAAAAAATACTGAATCGCTTTTGTGCCAGTCAACGTTCATATCAAAGAAAAGCTCAGCGATAGAGGGCTAGGCTAGCAATATTGAGGTCGCAAATTCAATACCAAGTGGTGGCAGTAAAAAAACTAAAAAAAACATAATATTTTTTGCAATATACAGTAGTGGACTAAAGTGGATACATTAATTCAAGATTTTTCGAAATTTGTTATAATTTTTGTTTTATTATATAAACTTAAATAATTTTTTTAAAGCATAAAAATGAAACATTCTTCTTCAATAAAAACCTAAATATAATAGACTATATCATTAAGAAGTTTATAAAAAAGTAATTGCAAATTGTGACCGCTTTTATCCAGTATTGTTCATATTTCAAATTTTCGGCAAGGTCTTTCTCTAATATTCTGTCCAAAGTCCTTTGTTCCTTAAAATAGATTTTATGTGAGAAGGCATGCTTTCTACGAAATTTTTAATAGTTTGAGGTGGAATATTAGCCCATTCCGCTGAAAATCTTGACCAAAGATCATCTAAATTGGTCGGTGCTCGTTCGTATTGGGAGAGTCTTATTTTGACAATTCTCTCACAAATTCTCGATGGGATTTAAATCGGGGCTTTGAGCTGGCCACTTCAAAAACTGGAAAAACCACCATTGGATATCACAAATTAAACAAAAGTTATAAATACAGTTTTAAAAAAATTTAAATATGTATCCACTTTAGTCCACTACTGTATGTATGTTTCTTTAATTTTTATTTTTAAATTTAAAAATAAAAATAGTTTTTTCGACCTTTAATTCTACAACGAAAAATTAATTTATCCTTGTTTGAGGCCAATTACTTCCTTATTACGAAATAACATAATAAGTCCTTTTTTCAAAAATTCTGCCATTTTTCTTCATCAGGATATTCTCCTAACAAATCCTTCAGAGATTTTGCTTTCAAAATATTCTACACCTTCAGGAATGAAAAAATGATCGTTTCGGGGATTTCCAGTTTCCCATAGTCAGTTCTCTTTGCAATATTTTAAATATTTGTTAATAAAAATGTAATTAAATGTTTATCAAAAATAATAATATTTATTATACCGATCAACTCAGAATGACTTGCTGAATCGATTTTGCAATATCCGTCGGTCCGACCATGACCTTTGTAATCAAACTTAAGATCACAAATTCTGACGATAATTGGACAAAAGTTGTACATAAGTTTGTAGTTCCACAAGGACGAACTCTATTGTTTAAAATCGGATCATGTTTTGACCCATTACCCATGGGAATATCCTATCCGAGCTTGAATGTACCCAGTCAGAAAAATACAAACGGGAAAGCGATGGCGAATCACTTTATCAGATGGTATAAATACTGGCAAGAAGTGCTTTCTCATTCCCGATTTGATAACATCATTAGACAAAAGAACCGGCTCTTCAAAAAGCGCCGGAAAAGCACTGGAGAAACAAAATTTTTGAACGTTGGCAAAACGCTGGCAAAACCAATAAATAGGTGGTCTGAAAATATATTTTTCAAAATAAAATTTAAAAAAAGTTCATATTTATTTTTTTTGGTCCTGTCGTGATTTGATTGGCAGACGATAGCTCCACCCACTGAGCTAACTTGGTGGCAAAAACATAAATGAATGATAACAGCTGGACAACTACTGGCTGTACTAAAATGCTAGCACTGGCAAAAAGTTTTTTGCAACTAATATACCAGCGTTGAGAAAAAAACGTTGGTCTTAAAGGTGCTTTTCCATAAATAAAAAAATTGATTTTATAAAATAAAAAAAAAATTGAAATTAAAAAAAAATTTTGCTCGGAACCTTCTGACTGCAAACCTTTTTCATCGAAGCATCAGCATTTTTATAAAATCACTGCTCTACCAGTGGTACGCCATTGCTTGATTTTTTGTACCACTGACGATTTCCGACTGGGTATTGATCATAAATTGAATTACCAAACTAATTTCAGTCATTTGCCAGATAATCCTCATTCCCGCTGGTTTATTTTTTACAGTGTTTTGAAGGCCTAAAAGTTCTAGAAATTACGAAGATGTTGATAGTCGAACTTTTGGCTGCCTATTCAAGTTTCCAATTCGGAAACTTCGATCCGTTCCGATTTTGGGAAAATCGCAATTTAAAAACTTTAACCGCGTTTTTATAGTATTCTAACAACACTATGTGCGAGTATAATCTTCAGAACTACACAGAAAAAAACAGTAGGCACCAACAATGGAAATTTGCAAAAGCAATCACATTTTCTATTAAATTGAAATTTTATTCCCAACAATTGTTTTGTTTGAAATATTTGTAACACGTTTGTAAATTGTTATCTTTTATATAAAAATTGGTTAAACAAAAAATTCAAAGTTATAAAAAAAAACATTTTTTTTTGGATTTACAAATTTCTTTGTTGGTGCCTTTTTAAAAAGTTTTTTTTGATCTCTTATTTTTTTTACTTAAAAATAAGAGATCAACTAAATATTCCTCCATTCATCTTAAAACACATTGACACGGTGCAAAAATATAATTTAAATAATATACATTTAAATTTAAATTTAACGGTTCGTTGTAATTCAAAAATCTGTGGTTATCATACACAGAGTTGAATAGAATCAGCTGAGATATCTTAAGAATTAAGGTTCAAAGCAAAATAGAGTAATAATAACAAAGGATAAAAATGGCATTGTTAAATTTCGTTGATGTTAGTCTAAGTTGAGTTGTTGATACGAAACTCGATTTTCTTTCAGCGGTCACATAAGTAGACACCATTAAAATATTAGCCCACACAAGACGAAATACACTGATGATGGCTTTGTAGCGAAAGCCGAAAATACGTATTCTGTATTGCTGGTCTTATCGAATTCTTTCAAATATATTTTTATTCTTTGTAATTTACTTGTAAAAATTGTATAATTTTTCTTTGATTTGAAAATAATTTAAACAGAAAGTGATATTAATTTATGATCTAGAGTCAAACTAAAAGGAACAATCATTTAGTTTTTTTTTGTATTTACAAATTTGGTATGAGAAAGATGTTTAAAAATTGAATTAGAATTTTGTAAATTCTTTCTGTGTAAGATCGAATTCTTTTGTTAAATATTTCTTAAGTAACAAATTTTTAATCAAAATTTCTTATTAAGTAATATTTGAGAAAAAAATCATTAGGGATACCTTTGATTACACTGTGAGACAAATGGTAGCGGTCAGTGATCGGGAAGGGTTCAAACTACCGGGGGAAGTTATATTGGTAAAAAAGAAGTTATACGTGTCCCGGCGTTTCGCTGGGTCACCCTAGGAATCGAGATATATCGATTTGACCTTTGGTGGTCTTTTTTTTTGACATAACTCGAGAACCACTAGTCCGATTTTGCTCAAACAATTTTAAAAAAATTAAAAATTACAATTCCTTTAATCTGTTCATATAACGTTTTTCTATATACTCAACAGTTTTGCCGGTAAAAATAAATGTATGAAGAAAAAAACATTTTTGCCTAAAATATTAAAAAAAAAGTAATAAACAAAAGGTTATTGATTTTTATGGTAGCGGTAACAAAAATTAATTTTTACCGGCAAAACTGTTGAGTATATAGAAAAACGTTATATGAACAGATTAAAGGAATTGTAATTTTCAATTTTTTTAAAATTGTTTGAGCAAAATCGGACTAGTGGTTCTCGAGTTATGTCAAAAAAAAGATATATCTCGATTCCTAGGGGTGATCCAGCGAAACGCCGGGACACGTGTAACTTGTTTTTGACCGATATAACATTTCCCGTTGGTTTCATCCCATCCCGATTTTGACTGTCGCATAGTGTTACCTGTTCCAGCTTTTTCGTTTGTAAATCTCAGCTTTGACTCAGAGAAACAATTGATTAAAGTTGAAATTTTAGTATAAAATAGTAAAATTCGGAATGCACTAAGGGCAATAGAATTATGAAATGGGGAACGTTTTTTTTTCATTGAACGCATCTTAATAAAGTGTGCTCTCATAAACATATAAATTAGACATGTGTTTTTAAAGAAACTTTTAATCTAGTGGCACTTTTGGGGCACCTGGTAGGCTTAAAATTAGATTGGCTATGTACAATTTCACTTCAGTAAGAAATGGCTGAATAACATGTAAATTATTCCGATTCTGTTGCACTGTGAGCAATTTGTAAGATGTAAAGGATAATACAATCCCTCTTTTTACAGCCAATAAAAAATTAATTCATTTCATTATGTTTAAATCCTTGGACCTACTAATTGGGAACCACTGAAATTTCTTCATTTAATGTAATTGTAATGCATGCAGAATAAACGTTATATATATATTATTGAAGTTGGTTGTTTTGGTATTTAATAATGCTTCGAGTTGAATATAAAGTACTGTTGCTATTAATATTGCTTATGTTGTTGTTCTGCAATTTCAAAACTTTATTTTTTTCCATATTAACGAAAGAGTTCATTGACATTAAAGGAAAAAAAGGAAAAAAAAATCATGAAACAATATCCGAAGCTCTTGGGTAAATTGCTGGAAAAAACAATCTGCTAAATGTTGTGTAGTACACAACATTGAAAATAATTAGAAAAACCCTTCATAAAACAAAACTACAAAAGTAGGGGAAACAAAAAGCAAAAAACCTTTAAATTTAATATCTTAAATTAAGATATAACAAATTTAACAAGTTTTTTTTTTAAACAACCGTTAAGAAAATGATAAATTTCTGTAAATCTAGCGAAAAATAGGAGTTACTTAATTCAACGTTTTAATGTCATAAACAATTTATTTTTAATTTTTTTTCAAAACTATTCCAGACAATTTTTTTTTTTTTTTTGCTACAGAAATTATGAAAAATTATTTGTTACTGTTAATGCCACATTTATTTACAAATAAATGGAAAACTGAGTGTGTTCGCCAGGCACCCTCATGGTTAAGGTGAAATAGAAAGAAAAAATAAAAATTCAGGTTACAAATAACTCGAAAGAAATGACTTAAATAAATGGCCAAACATTCGCCTTAAACTCAACTTAACAACTGTAAAGTGGCATTTAAAAAATTGACTACTAAACTGTGGCAAACAGCTACCAAACAACATCATTGATGGAGGGATGGATACCAGACAATATTTTAATAGCTTAACTTATAACTAATGCAAACAGGGTTATTATTTTACATAATGAAATTTATGTCATCTAAACGGCACGGAAAATTACGTTTCTTTGCCTATTTAAGTTGATATGGGCCGAAAAAAGATGAGAGTGTATCACTAAAACAAACTTTAAGGTCTCCTATAGACTTATCTGAAACTTTGAGTAGTTTAAAATGATCATTAGGCAAAATAAAAAAACTTCATAGAAGAAGACTTCACAGTAAAACATTAAAAAAATAGGAGAAAAACGCAAAGTTTCTAGAGCTGTGTGCATAACACTATGCGACAGTCAAAATCGGGATGGGATGAAACCAACGGGAAATGTTATATCGGTCAAAAACAAGTTATACGTGTCCCGGCGTTTCGCTGGGTCACCCCTAGGAATCGAGATATATCTTTTTTTTGACATAACTCGAGAACCACTAGTCCGATTTTGCTCAAACAATTTTAAAAAAATTAAAAATTACAATTCCTTTAATCTGTTCATATAACGTTTTTCTATATACTCAACAGTTTTGCCGGTAAAAATAAATGTTTGTTACCGCTACCATAAAAATCAATAACCTTTTGTTTATTACTTTTTTTTAATATTTTAGGCAAAAAATATTTTTTTCTTTATACATTTATTTTTACCGGCAAAACTGTTGAGTATATAGAAAAACGTTATATGAACAGATTAAAGGAATTGTAATTTTTAATTTTTTTAAAATTGTTTGAGCAAAATCGGACTAGTGGTTCTCGAGTTATGTCAAAAAAAAGACCACCAAAGGTCAAATCGATATATCTCGATTCCTAGGGGTGACCCAGCGAAACGCCAGGACACGTAAACTTCTTTTTTACCGATATAACTTTCCCCGGTAGTTTGAACCCTTCCCGATTACTGACCCCTACCATTTGTCTCACAGTGTAATCAATATTTTTCAGTCATATTTAGTATTTAAGTTACGGTTTCGAAATTTGTTCTCATTTCAAAATGATTATTTTTAAAATTTTACGATATTTAAGTTTTTGCACTTTTTCGCTTCTAAACCGCAGGATTTTTCGAATTTTAAACTTAGCATTAAATATTCAAAATTTTAATATAAACGAGTAAAAAAGTTAAAGTCGGGCATGCCGACTATATAATACCCTACACCAGTCTGATTTAAAGCCAACTAATGTTTGCATCCGAAATTTGAATGGGTTAAAACAAAATTTTCTCTAAAATCATAAAAGAAGAGAAAATCGAAAATATAGCCCATATGGACGATAGGTCCAAAGATGGACCGATCCTATTTAGAATCAATAGGCTTTTTCCTTGGGACCATGTGAGTCAACGAACAAAATTTCATTGAAATGTCATCGTATTTGCGACATACAGCGTGTAACCAAGCCAATTTTGGGGGGACCTTTATATGGGGACTAGGTCTAAAAATGGACCGATTGTAACCAAAATTAATAGGCTCCGTTCTTGGGCCAACATAGGCGTGTGTACCCCATGTGAAAATCGCAATATATATGAACATACATGATCATACATTCACTAGTATATGATCATGCATGGGCATACCTAGTCATATACGTCCATGTCTAGTTCGATGTATGCCCATACATCATCTTATATATTTCCATATATCTTCGGATCCGAAATTTGAGGGTATATGACCGTACATGTTCATATATGACCACATATGCTCTCATATGATTCATGTATGTTCATATATGATCATATATGGCCATATACCTCCATATACCCTCAAATTTCGGATCCGAAGATATATTGAAATATATGCAAAGATGTATGGTCATACATTGAACTATGTATGGACGTATATGGTAATGTATACCCATGCATTACCATATACTAGTGAATGTCTGCTCATATATGTTCATATATTTCGATTTTCACATGGGGGTATCCTTATATGGGCACTAGGTCTAAAGATTGACCGATTTAAACCAAAATAAATAGGCATCGTCCTTGGGCCGACATAGGTCTCCGTACCAAATTTCATTGAAATATCTTCGTATTTGCGACCTGCAGCGTGTAAAAAAGTAAATTTTGGGGGGTACCCTTATATGGGCACTAGGTTTAAACATGGATCGATTTCAACCAAAATCAATAGGCGTCGTCCTTGGGCCGACATAAGTCGGTGTACAAAATTGCATCAAAATATCTTAATATTTGCGACCTGTAGAGTGTTCACAAGAATGCATGGGCAGACATACAGACGGACGGACGGACATCGTTAAATCGAAACAAAAAGTGATTCTGAGCCGATCGGTATACTATAAGGTGGGTCTAGGACCAATATTTTTTGGTGTTACAAACATCAGCACAAACTTATAATACCCTCTCCACGTAGTGGTGTAGGGTATAAAAAACCTTAAATGCTCTTAGAGCTCTTAGAGCTGCCTGACTGTCAGAAAGAATGCAGATCCATAGCACAGGCACAAATGGTGAAAATCTTCGCCTGAAAAATTGAGGGGTATTTGCCCATGGCTAGACCAAGCTGGCACCAAGGCCCAAAGATACCCGCACTCGTGTCCATATTTGCCTGTTTTGAGCCATCAGCGAACCACACCTGACTATGTGGTTTACTGATGGGGAGCCACTTGCTTAGGCTGTTTTTTTCCTATTTTCGACCTCTGAGATCGGATGGTTCATAAAGATCATAGCGATCCTCATGTCTTCCCTTCGTACTCCCGAACTCCAGAAGTTTAAGGCAGCCTCCATTACGGAAGTATGCAGTGGCGGAATGGCGCCCGTCGGGCACGGTATAAGGATCGTTTTAGATGAGTTAGCAGACAATCCTTTTTCGGATACCATGAATGAGTTAAGTTCATAGCCTGCTGCATACGCTCAGAAAGTCTTGCCACACAAGCCGACAATGGAGATGACAAGTTAATGGGGGCCAAGGAAATTTCAAGAAAATCTGTTGGCTAGTTTTTGAGTTAGAGAGATATTTGTAAAACGTATACTGGCGTTATCCTGTGAGTCCTAGATAAAAATTTTTAACTGATTTTGCAATTAGAGACTCTAAACTAGATTTGTTATTATTAGCAATATACACAACATCGTAAATGTATTTTTGTTGATGTTTCAAATATTTTTTTCGGTTTTAAAAAGTAAATTTTTTCAAATTTAGGAAATTTTCACTTTACATGCTTCTCGCTTAAAAACCGTTCCTTAAACGAAAAAAGTTTGAAGGCAAAAAAAAGTCAGTAGTTAAGTTTTCTATAGATATTTATAATACAACTTGTTTAATAAAATATTGTTATTTAGCCAAAAACTATTTAAAATCTGAAGACCGCCTTTTAGTGGCCTTGGGCATTAGAGGGTTAATGAAAAACTTCGATAAAAAGTATGAAACTAAAATTCTTTGCGTGCTTCTTTGCAGATTTGCTTAGATAGCAATTGGTCTCCACGGTATACTTCCCCCCTTACATTTGAAACTATTTTTAAGCGCCTCTAGGCTATTTTTATAAGAATCTCGTTTTAGAATTAGTATGAAGAAGTAGTTAAGTAAGCAGTGTTTGGTGTTGACTAGCAATTGTTACAATAATATGCTACTATTTTTCAACTTCATGCCGTAACCACATTCTATATTTGTAAATTTGTGCAATTTTCAGTTTTTTTTGAGTTTTCTCCATACATGCAGAAGTATTTATACAGTTTTCAAGTGTAAAGATGTTGTTCAAATAGATTACCTGTAATTTTTGTTATTTTCTAGTCATAAATCTAATAGTTTGAAAAAAAAACAAAATTATAAACTACGAAATGTCTATTTCGTTAACAACAAATGATTATGTACAATATATATTTTTTTAATAACTATTTTATATTAGTTTTGGGCAGGTTTATTACCATCAGATAGAGACATTTAAATGGGTTGGCATCATCATCTTAAAAAACCATCTTTACAAATAAAATTTCTATGAGAGATGTTGTTAGCCCTTCATGGATTAATTTTTGTTTGCAATAAAATTCAAAGCATCCCAGTAAAAAGGTAAAATTTAAAGAACTAGTTGGAGAACTGCTTACACAGCAATAGCATAGGTTATAATTTATGTTCTATAACCGGTTCTTTTGTATGGAGTCTGACCTATTGACAGGGCAAGGAACGTCATGTAAATATGTGTTTGTTGGCATTGAATTGAGAATAGATTTAATCAAATATATTTGCGAATCAACAAATTTGCAACAAAATGGCATCGAGTTGTTAATGCATATTTCTGCATATTTCGCTACAAATTTATATTTTTGTATATTTTAATCATATTTTGGTGTATTTTGTTAAGAATGCATATTTTAAAACATTTTTTTTTTTATATTTCGCTATAGCTGAGTTTTTGTGCAAATTATATTAAAAACAGTTTTTTCGTATTTGTAAATATAACACCTTTTTGGATGACCTAGGTGGTCTTTGTCTTACGTGTCAAAATCACCACTTCTGAACCGCAAAAACCACCTCTCGCACGTTGAAATCGATGGAACATATTTAGGATGAGCTTCGGTGAGCAATCGATATACTTCAGCTGCACTCTTTTTCAAATTGAAGAAGTAAAGCAACCCTACGGGGAATGAGGAGTCAATTGCCCTCCAAATACTTATCCCGTGACCGGTCAACCGATGGCATATTACTAAATTAGTACAAATGTGAACAAAAGAAAATGAATTAATTTTCTAAGTATTTTCTGATCCGTTATTTTCACTGTTGCTTTTAAAAAAACTTGACCGATACCGAAATAAAAAACAAAATTCGCGGCATATTTTTAAAAATATATTTTATTTATTTTACTCTTTTATTTATTTTTAACTTTATTTTTTCACGATTTGCTTATTTTAGCTCTTATTTTAAATTTCTATAATGTTTTGCTAAGAAATTTTAAGTTTTGTATTTTCAACGTTTTTTAATGTTAAAGCTGTTTTAGTTTTAACAATTGGTATTTCATTTAACTTTTCTTTTTAACTTAAGGGGAATTTTTTAAATTTTTATTTATATTATCAGAGGTTTTGAGGTAATTTTCTAATTTTTAATTGATTTTTTAATTTAATTATGGCCAACTCAAAAAAAAAAAGTCAACTGCCATTAAGGGACCTATCCCATGACCGGTCAATCGGGGGCATATTCAAGGCACTTCCACCATATTTGTGTGTGTTAATGTTGTTTTCTTTTCTATTTTTTTCTTTTCCATGTTTTTTTATTTGCTGTGTGTGTGTTTGTTTTTTCCTTCTCTTTTTTATTTGAACAGAAACTAAAAACCTATAACTTAACCATCAGCCAGCCATCACGCATAAGCAACATTAGCTCAGACGGTAGAGCGTTCGCCTTACAAGCAGAAGGTTGTGTTATCGAGCCCTTCTTCGACGCCAAGTAGATTATTTTTAATTCTTAATTTTTTATTAGTTTATTTGAAAAGCTATTTTTAGACACACCACCTTACTGCCACAATGTGTCTCAACTGTGGCAATTGGTCATTTCTAATGACAACGCCATGTTAAAGTGATATGTCTCTTTCAAACAAAAAGACCGATCAACGAGCGATCTCCGCCCCCTTGGGACCTATTCTGCGTGTCATCTGGGACCGGTCCCTTTCCCCGTAGGGAAAACATCTCGCAAATGATGCTTTGTTGGCATAAAATTCGATATTTTCGAAGCAAAAAAAAAAAACTTTGTTGTTTACACTATTTCGTTCAATGACTAAGTGAGAACAAAAGACAGATGTTTACCCTCCAAAATGCCATATAAGTTATCTTGATAAGATACGGGATCTGTTGTGAGTTCCGCTTTTTTGAGTTATACACCAATAATTTTATTAAAAAACTTCATAATTTCTATGAAATTGTTTTTAATGCAACTTCTTCATTGTATGTATGAAATTTTTTAAATATAATGTAAAATTTTTTACAAGATTTTATGAAAAACTGCATGAATGTAAATGGACGAATTCCAGCGAAGCTTCATTGAATCAATGTAAAAACTTATTAATATTTTCTCAGTGTACATGTTGGTTTTTAACCGATTAACTAAATTTTAAAAGTATTTCCTATTAACATTATTTTCAAAAATTAAAACCCAGTGTAGAAACGGTAATGACATATCATTATTTTTTGGAGTACCAGTAATGACATCCACTTACCTTCTGCATTATTTTAAAACATATAATAATGAGTTATTGATAATGACTTATTTTTATCATTATTTCAAATAGAAAATAATTTTCTAGATTTTTTTTTAAATTTTTTGAAATCTATTTTTAGACTCAATAATTTTTAAACACTGGTATGGATATATGTAATCACATATTTTTTGATTTTTTGTATGTTGGCGAGTAAGCTAACTTGTGTGCAGCAGGTCAATTATGTTTTTTTCTATTAAGTATTACAAGTCGATATAGCTCAGATGGTAGAGCTGTTGACTGGCAGTCTGTAGACCCAGGTTCGATTCCCGCACCAGCAAATTTTATTAAAAAAAAATACAATAAAAAATATTTTTTTTTATATAATTTATTTTTTTGAAAATCTATTTTTAGACTCATTATTTTTGTCAGTACTGGTAAGCACATAGGTAACGATATATTTTTTTATTTTTCGTATGCTGGTGTGTAACGGCAACTCATTATTTTTCGCCACATCGCCATATAAAGGTAATAAGAAATGTAATAACAAAAGTAACTAGTTACCATTACCAAGTATGTAGTTACATAACCACATATCTGGTAATGATTTTCTACACTGGGAAGTCTTATCGTGTAAAAAAATCTATTTAAATTAATATTAAAAATAAATTTCTATCGTTATTAATTCTACACTCTAACGAATGCTTTCCACCTTTATAATAAATGTCTTGAGTACATATTAAATTACATAAATATTTTCATATTTTTTAACATAAGATGTGCTAACGCTGATATATAGGTAATATTAAATTAGTTAAAAAACACACACGAAAGCCTAATGTGAACACAGAAAAATAATTTGCCATAACAATCAAAATAAATCCATAATACAGAACAACTAATTAATTTACCAGAACACTTAAATCGTTAACATAATATTATGAAATGAATATAAAATAACAAAAAACTTATTTATTATACAATTTGAAAATTATGCAAAATTAAATATTTAATATGACGTTTGTTGTTAACTTATTAAAACATAAAAAAATGCAATTGCGAATTAATTTCCAAATGTAATCGCACGATGGATCAAAAACAAAATACTGGGTTGGCACACGTTTGCATGTTTGGCTAAAAAGCAATAACATTAAAAGAAGGATCAACAGAACTAAACAATTGAAATGTATGTGTAATTTAATTATTTAAAAACGAAAATAATATCTTATTAACAAAAAAATTTAGTACCTACCCAGCAATCATGATTCCATCCTCTTTAAATATCAAGTATTACGCATAATATACTAAGGGAAATTTAGTTAAAGGGACTTTTGAAGCAAACACATAATTTTCCAAATTGTTTATACATTTTACAGGGACATTTTCCCGGAAAATTTCGTATTAAAACTGAGTGAAATCGGTGCAGCGATAAAAAAGTTGTGAGTGAAAATGTGAGGTTACCTCTAAATTTCAATTAGATTTTCATATCGAAACTAAACACAGAGTAATATCTCTATTCCCTTCTATCACTTAGTATCAACTAGGGTGCCTCGTTTTGTCACTTTTCCTTCCGAGCGAGCAGTAATAGCGAGCAAAATTTAGAAGCCCCATAGACATTACCCAGCAAAAAATGTAAGTCATGCTTTACAAACCACTTATTTCATTGCTCCAATTAGTGTATTTTTACTACTTGCTAGAAGTAATTCTGAACAACTTATAAAAAATCACTTCTTTCATTATTTCTAAAGTATCAGTTAGTATACTTTTAAAGCTTTTTTAGATGTGATTCTGAACAATATCCAAAAAATCAATCACTTAAGTATTGCTTCGAAACCATAATTGCTCTAAAAGTGATCATAAAAAGTGATTTTGTTATAGTTTATTTCCAAACAGATGATCACAGGTTCGAATCCTGGCGGGAACATTATTTTTTAAATTTTGCTTTTGTGATATTTATAATTAATTTGTTTAAATTTAATATTTAAAATTTTTCAATTTTTAAAAATAAATAAAATAATATGTAAATGGTAAAAATGCACTTGCGAACAAAGTACTGGAAAAAATATGCTTTTATTGATGGAAATAAGAAACAATATCTCGTAATGACACAGTGGTGTTTTCATGCCGGTCAGCATTCATATCAAACACAAGGGAAGTCTGCCGATGCGGACCCTAATAAGCTTCGGATATGTTGTAGAGAAGAAAAATTTAAAAAACACGTAGTTTTTTTTAGCTGCCAAGTAGGGTTCTTCAAAAAAATTTTTGTTTTGAGTTACTGACCCTGGAATTATTTTTTTGGGTGTAGAACTAAGTCCACCCAAAAAATTAGGATAATCGGATATCGGTTGGACTTTAGGGTTTTATTAAGAACATACCCAGCACAAACAGACATTACCGAGTAATTAAGCGAGTAAGCAGCACACAAAGGGTTTCACTACTTACCAGGCTATTTACTCGCAACATTACTTTTGTTCGCGAAGTCCAAAAATTCATGGGTGGTCACTACCCTCTCG
Source organism: Leucophora obtusa (assembly GCA_949987735.1). Lineage (NCBI taxonomy): Eukaryota > Metazoa > Arthropoda > Insecta > Diptera > Anthomyiidae > Leucophora > Leucophora obtusa. The sequence goes on along the minus strand of OX465298.1, from coordinate 140,254,360 downwards.
CTTACAAAAAAGTGCATATAACGAGTTACTCATAGTGAAAGAATAAGTAGTTACTCACAAAGATAGAATAAGTGGTTACTCAGAAGTTAGTAAATAAGTGGTTACCCTACATTGTAAAATAGTTAGTTATATTTCCAAAAAAAATGTTTTTACTTTGGAAAATTTTCTATTTAGGATAAAATAAATTTATAAATAAAATCCCAGTGTAGAAACGGTAATGACATATCATTATTTTTTGGACCACCAGTAATAACACCCACTTACCTTCTGCATTATTTTAAAACATATAGTATTGAGTTACTGATAATGACTTATTTTTATCATTATTTCAAATAGAAAATAATTTTCTAGATTTTTTTTAAAATTTTTTGAAATCTATTTTTAGACTCAATATTTTTTAAACACTGGTAAGGATATATGTAACCACATATTTTACGATTTTTTGTATGTTGGCGAGTAAGCTTAATTGTGTACAGCAGGTCAATTATGTTTTTATCTATTAAATATTACATGTCGATACAGCTCAGATGGTAGAGCTATTGACTGGCAATCTGTGGACCCAGGTTCGATTCCCGCACCAGGAAATTTTATTTTAAAAAAAATACAATAAAAAATATTTTTATTATATAATTTATTTTTTTGAAAATCTATTTTTAGACTCATTATTTTTGTCAGTACTGGTAAGCACATAGGTAACGCTATATTTTTTGATTTTTCGTATGCTGGTGTGTAACCATAACTCATTATTTTTCGCGACATCGCCATATAAAGGTAATAAGAAATGTAATAACAAAAGTAACTAGTTACCATTACCAAGTATGTAGTTATATAACCACATATCTGGTAATGATTTTCTACACTGGGATATTAATATAAAAAAGATTAAATCAGTACTTATTTAATTAATTACCAGTAAGTCATTACTTTGAAAGAATATATAAGTACTTCTATAACTTATTATCGGTAAGTAATTATTTTGTATTTTAAAGTAATGCAAAAGGTAATGAGCTATCATTACTTGGTAATCCGTATAGTAATGACCTGTCATTACCATGTTTTTGCTGGATATTAACTACAGAACTTGTAGGAATTCCTTTTTAATTTGGCTACGGCAGATATTTTATTTCAGCGGATTTCGAGAAAACAGCGATTTTTGGCACTTATTTAGCTTTTAGGCAGGTTTTTTTCTTTTATTCTTTTAGTTCAACATGATTCTGGATGGAATATAAAAACACAAAATTAAATTTCTTTAAAAAATTTAAAAAAATTTTAGATTTTAGACTTGAAAGCAGTGTTTAAAAATGCTGACCTTTATGGCACTATTTAAAACGAATTAGCAAAACACAATATAAAAAATACTTCTTATTTATGTTGCTTGGAAAGCGGAGAATACACCAGCGAACATTCGTGAAAAATTGCCCATTTTTTTGTGAATGTGTGAGTGTGTTTGTGTGTGTGTGCGTGTTGACATCGTGCAATTCGTGTTTACAAAATTTTTTGATATTTTTTGTTCCCTACTCTATGTTCCCACGTGTATTCTCCGCTGAACATATAGAATAAAAAAATGTTTCTGTAGTAGATTATTTCAATAAATTTTAAAATTTGGCCCCGAATTTCTTGTTTAAGTGGTCTGCGAAACATCAGTTGCCGGGGCAAATTGTAATAACTCGGCTGTTTTTTAAGCGTTTTAAGTTTTTATTGCTTTCTTACAAAGATAATTCACTCCGAATCACGATTCGTTAATTTTTCTAATACGAATTAGTTTTAAAATATCAATATTTTTGAGAAAATGTACAAAAAGTGATATTTTCCCCTTGTAATCAGTGTTCCAAATTTCTGGGCCGATGCGGCACATCTTCACGATATCCGATTATCCTAATTTTTTGGGAAACGTTGTTTTACACCCAAATAAATATTTCCAGGTGGTAGCCCGGTCAGCAACACAAAATTTATTTTCCTCTATACAAGCTTGCAGAATCATATTTAACCCTCTAATGCCCAAATCCGCTAAAAAGCGGTCTTTAGATCTTAAATAGTTTTTCGCTGAATAATAACTTTTGATTAAATAAGGTAATTATGTTTCCTATTGATATAGGAAACATAATTACCTTATTTTTTGCCTGAAAACTTTGTTTGTATAAGGAACGATTTTGCAGCGAAAAGACTGTAAGTGAAAATTTTGTAAATTTAAAAAAATTAACTTTTTAAAACAGAAAAAAATATTTGAAAAAACGTCAAAAATACATTTACGATCTGACATACATTATCGATAATAACAAAGCTAGTTTAGAGTCTCTACTTGTAATATAAGTTTAAATTTTTCCTCCAAGACCCACAGGATAACGTCAGGATACGTCTCACGAATATCTCTCTAACTCAAAAACTAGCCGAAAGATTTTTTCGAAATTATACACAAATTATATACTCAGAAGTACACTCAAAAAAATAAGTTAATACAAAAATTAGTAAAACGTTTTGTATATCAAGTGTACTAGTTTTCAGCAATTTTTTTGCTGAAATTCCGTTTTCAGCAAAAGTTTTAGTTAAATTTTTTAGCACTAAACTAATTTTGAACTAATGTTTAACTAATTTATTTTGCTACAAAAATTGTGCTGATAACCGCATTTATAGCCTAGATGACAACCAGATAGACAAATGTAGATGTCGCAGCTTGTCTGGATGTAGTACAGACAGCGGAAATGATAATTACAAAAAAACAACTCTACACAATTTCTATATTTAAATTTTTAGCAAATAAATTAACTAAAGTAAAATTACGCTACAAGTTTTTTGAGTTTTTTTCAGTCTACTAATATTCAGCAAAAACTTTAGTGATTTTAGCAAGGATATTTTTCATTTGCAATCGACTAAGTGTTAGCGAAACTTTTGCTGAGATTACTATTTTTTGTGGTAAAAATCAGCTTGCTGATTTTCAGCAAACACTTTTGCTGAAATTACCAACTTTTTTGCAAGCACGCTCCTGACTAAAAATTTGTTGACACAGCAACTTTTTTTGCTGACTTTACTGACTTTTTTTTTGAGTGTAGTAGTAAGCGATAAATTAAAATTTTAATATTTTTCCCATAGTAGATTTTTAATGCCAAATATGTAGTTTAAATATTATCGCAATCAGAAGAAAGAGCTTTAGAAGGTTAAGAGGGTTAAAAAATTGGGTAAAAATTTTTCGTTTTTGCGGTATATTTCATATTAGTTCAAAAGTAACTATAAGAAATTTAGGTCTCAAACGAAATATATTTGAGAGGTCTGTTTACCGGTGAATAAAACATGCGAAAATATGCTTATTTGTTTATGGCGTAACACAAAACATTAAAATTGTAGGTGGTTTTATATGGGGATGAATGCAAGGTTAAGGGTCAAATTCACATATATTAATCCTTGAAATATTTAAGTGAGGGGGTGTTTCGGCATTTTTCGAAATTCGGCCTACTTCGGGTTTGAGATGGATTTTCCCGAAGGTCTATATTTTTAAAGATTTGGGAACCTCTGACTACGTAACATAGACAATTTGGGTATCAGACTTTTTCTTTTTGTGTACTCTTACTCATAAAAATAAAACTGTAAAAATAGCAGAAAAAGTTACTAAAAATTAGTTAAAAATTATGCTGCAGAAAAAACTGCTAAAATTAGCAGATTTTTTTGCTAAGCACTAGTAAAATAAGAACAGCAAAATTAAAACTGTTAAATTTATAGAATTTTAGTTTATTTAAACTTACTTTTAGTTAATTGAAAATAACAAATGGTACTGTAAAATATGCAGAAAATTTTGCTAAATATTAGTAGACTAAAAATAGGAAAAATAAACTGTTATATTGCTATTTTTATATGCTATTTTTAAGCTAAATTTAGTTGAATGCAAATAGCAGTCTATAATGCTAAAATCAGCAGAAATATTTGCTAAAAAATTGTAAACTGCTGTTTTTAAAAGGCTTGATTTTTATTTGCATTAAAAAAAAATCGAAAAAAAAACTTCGAATATTTAATTTTTTTTTTTGACTTTTTGGGCTACTAATTATTTAGCAAAATTTTTTGCTGCTTTTAGCAGGTTAATTTGCTATTTTCCATTTACAAAAATTTAACTCTAATATAACTAAAATTCTGTACATTTAACAGTTTTATTTTTGCTATTCCTATATTACTAATATACCCAGTGTAGAAAATCATTACCAGATATGTGGTTATGTAACTACTTGGTAATGGTAACTAGTTACTTTTGTTATTACATTTCTTATTACCTTTATATGGCGATGTCGCAAAAAATAATGAGTTATGGTTAAACACCAGCATACGAAAAATCAAAAAATATATCGTTACCTATGTGCTTACCAGTACTGACAAAAATAATGAGTCTAAAAATATATTAAAAAAAAAATAAATTATATAAAAAAAATATTTTTTATTGTATTTTTTTTTTAATAAAATTTGCTGGTGCGGGAATCGAACCTGGGTCTACAGATTGCCAGTCAATAGCTCTACCATCTGAGCTATATCGACATGTAATATTTAAAGATAAAGACATAATTGACCTGCTGCACACAAGTAAGCTTACTCGCCAACATACAAAAAATCAAAAAATATGTGGTTACATATATCCTTACCAGTGTTTAAAAAATATTGAGTCTAAAAATAGATTTAAAAAAATTTTCAAAAAATCTATAAAATTATTTTCTATTTGAAATAATGATAAAAATAAGTCATTATCAGTAACTCATTATTATATGTTTTAAAATAATGCTGAAGGTAAGTGGGTGTCATTACTGGTAGTCCAAAAAATAATGATATGTCATTACCGTTTCTACACTAGGTATGTATACCATAAATAATCTGCTATTTTTATAATTTTTTTCTGCAGCTCATTTTTAACAAATTTCTAGTAGTTTCAACTAAATTTTTTATGGACTTTTTTCTGTTTCATTCCTGTTACCTAGTGTCTTCAAATGCAATGAAATGTGCAAAGAAATTTGAAAATAACACAAAGCAACAACAACGAAAATAATTTTGTTGTTGCTTTGTGTGTTATTTTCGAATTAAAATGGAGTTTTTCCTAAATATCTTTTTTGGTTGTTATACAATATGCCATGTTTTTCTGCATCAGATAATGGTTTAAAAAGACGATTTGCAATTTTTGGGGAAAATAACTTTCAATTTAAAAAGCATTTAGAAAATATATGAAGGTATGTATAGTTGATCTTTTAATTGGTAAATGAATGTTTTTTTGTTTGACTTGAGAACATATAAGTAAACTACAGAGAAGAAAAATATTCGATAAGGCCAGCAGGATAGTATCGCAGCTGGTTCTATTCAACTTTGAATCACAGATTTATTGAACAACAAGGAACCGTTAATTTTAAATGCATAATTGAAAAGTATGAATTTATTATTGATTTTTTCCACGCTGAAATTAAACGAATTTATTATTGATTTTTTCCACGCTTTCAGTATTATGAATTCAATTTCAGAATTATTTTTCTTTAAAAGTAGCTTAGACATTTAAAATTGCGGTTACTCACCGTCAGAAAGTTAGTTATTGAATTTTTATGATATTTTTTTTCGTCGTGATAAAAAAAATTAAAAAAAAACATAATTATAAATTATTTTAATTTTTGCATTAAAAAATACCAAAAATATTTTTCGTACTTTCTATATTTCCATATATTTAGTTTAGATTATTGTTCTACCTCAAGTCCAAATTCTAATATGATATTGGCATATTAGATTTTATTTGTTGTTTTAAAATGGTTAACCATTTTCATGATAGACAACACATTTGTTTCATGGGTATCACCCAAATTTTCAGTTGTCTGCAATAAGAAAATGATGATTGAAACACACAAACCGAGACATTACATAACGTACAAAAATTGAACGGGACCATAATTTTGTACTTTTGTATATGAACTGTCTGATTTGGTAAAACCAGTCATAAATCAAAACTTTTTTAAACGTAACATGAGCGATGCGCTTCAGCTGCACTTTTTTTTCAAATTGAAGAAGTAAAGAAAAATTTCCCGCAAATGATGCTTCGTTGGCACAAAATTCGACATTTTCGAAGCAAAAAAATTTGTTGTTTACACTATTTCGTTCAATAACTTAGTGAGAATAACTGATAGATGTTTAGCTTCCAAAAGCCATGTAAGTTATTAAAGACACAAACCATGCATAAAAGATGTGCCATCTGTTGTGAATCCCACATTTTTAAGTTATACCCCCATCACATACATGCACTTTTAGCGAAATATGCAAAAATATGCATTTATTTCAAAATATGCATATCGATGCCATTTTGTTGGAAATTTGTTGATTCGCAAAGATATTTAGTTAACCTTGTTCTCCAGCTTACAACAACGAACATGAATTTAAATGAATATCCGAGCCCTATTTATAACTTAAAATGTAAAAAGACCTCTTATAAGTATTTACATTATGTTAAAAATATTAGAATTGTCAAAGTGATCTTTAAGATTTTTTTTAATATCAAAAAACAAAAATCCTAAGGACCTTTATTTAAATTTCCCCGAGTGTAAATTTTATAAATATTCTAAGAATACTCCTTGCAAATATATACATATTTTTTATGATACTAATAGTAAATTAATCCCCTTATTTCTCATTTTTATTTTAGTTTCAAGCATGTCTTTAATTATATTCTTCAAAAGCACGCATATTAAATTTCACACTCTTTTGAATGTGTTTTGACCAGTTATGTTTAAAAAGAAGTCAGTTGTAATATTTTACAAAAACAAAAAATAAAAAATAAAATTAAAATATATCGTTACAAAACTTAAAACATCAAACACTTTAAGCCGACTTATTGTAATTGACGCAGGGAACAATTAAGCAGTAGTAGTGGTAATAGTCCACAGTGCAGTTGGTTTTGGTTACAATTTCCTACTCTCTAATCACCCTGGACTGCTTGCTCAAATGGGGCATCTTACATGGTAACATATAAAGAAGAGGCGTTTACTTATTCTTGTAAATGTGTTTTGTGCAACAACGTTGTTAATTCATGAAAGTGAGAGAAGAATTTACATCAAGTCTTGTAAGTACAATAATTTAATACCGGTGTAAATATGCACTTTGGCAAATCATGCAGAACTTCAAAAGCCTGCCTTTTTTCTTTTTTACTTTTTAAATATACAGAAAAACAAAATAATCATAGTAGTAGAGTAGTTTCTTATTTTTTTTTTATTCACATGATTATTGTGTCCTAAAAGGTTATTGACCATATGGAGGTATGAAAACAACAGCAACAACACCAGCAACAACAAAACTTTACATGTTTTCCTCCTGCTCTTCGGTTGGGATTTAAATTACTTAACTAAAGCAAAAAAAAAAAAAAAAACAAACGTTCGAAAAGGAGTTCATGCTTGTTTAATGAAAATAAAAGGGAATTTTGTTCACTTTGTTCTTTTGCCGAAATTAACAAAAGTATCAAATAACAAAAAATAAATTTATTATGGTTTTTTATAATTAGCTTTTAAAGTTGCTGATTTGTCACATAGATTCAATGAACTTTTGCTAGTTTAGAAAGTATATATCAGAATTTGTTAAGGATCATCTCTGAAGTTTAGGTTAATAACCTTTTTTCATTGTCACAACTCCTTCGGCATTTTCATAGCAGTTAGTAGTAATAAAGTAAAAAATAAGGTAACAGAATTATCAACTCAAATGCCGGATCCTTATAACAAAGAGATGTGACATCGATAAAATTTTAACTGCAGATTTCGCTAAAATGTAGGATATTTTGCCAAAGTAGGTTTTTATTTTTTAACAGTGTTGTCAGCTAAGGGGAACTTCTCCCCGAATGGGTGATTTTAACTTCGAGTTGAGGGGAATTTTTGAGGGGATTGATTTGGGTATTTCACAAAATATTGGGGATTTCATCACAGTTTTTAGGTATTTTTTGGGATTTTCCTTTTTTTATTTTGATAACACTGTGCTCGAATTTGACACTTTTTTTTAACAAGCAGGGCACCCTACTGGTAAAGCTAATTTGAGTACACTGAATTCAATAGTGGAAGAAACCAATAAATAGGTGGTCTGGAAATATATTTTCCAAAATAAAATTTAAAAAAAGTTCATATGTAGTTTTTTGGTCCTGCCGTGATTTGAACCTAGGCCGTCAGATTGGCAGACGATTGCTCTACCCACTGAGCTAACGAGACATATAATATTTGATGGCTAAACACATAAGTGAGTGATAATAGCTGGACAACTACTGGCTGTGCCAAAATGCTAGTACTGGCAAACAATTTTTTGTAACTAGTATGCCAGTGTTGGGAGGGCAAAGAAAAGTTGGTCTTGAAGGAACTTTCTCACAAACAAAAAAATTTATTTAATAAAACAAAAAAAAAAATTTAATTAAAAAAAATCGGAAAAAAAATTTTTGCTTGCAACCGGATTTGAACTCGGAACCTTCTGACTACAAACCTTTTTTAACGAAGCGTCAGCATTTTTATAAAATTATTGCTCTACCAGTGAATTGGTTTTTTGAACCACTGGTAGCATTGGCTAGGTAGCACTGGATAACCACTGGTTGCTAACCTTGTCATATCACTCTTAGACCATTCTTTGCCAGTGGTTTTTTTTTATAAACCACTGAAATTTTTGTAAAACAAATATTTGAAAAACGCTTTTTGCAAGCGCTGGCAAAGCGTCCCAAATGAGTGTTCTCTCAGTCATTTATTTTAGACACCGTGGTTACCCAGTGGTGTACCAGTGCTTGATTTTTTGTACCACTGGCGATTTCTGATTGGGTAGTTTCACGTGATAATTTTGTAGAATTCGTTTTCTTGCAAATTTAATGTAGAAGACTAAATCAGTAAATATCTTTTCGCAAAATATTCAATTTTATTTCTTTTTCTGAGTCATTTCTGAATAATTTTCTGGACTTAAGAGCGATGCGAACTCTGCTTGCATATTTTCTTTTGAAGTTTGTTTTTGTTTAAATTAAAATAGATTGGGTACAAAATTGGCGATTTCAATATCCCAATAGGGATATGAGCTAAAACTGTTCTAAAAACACTTCTGCCCATATTAAAAAAAAAAAAAAAATCGGGAATCTTTTGCATAAAATCCCTGTAAAATTCTTTAGCAATTCGCCAGCTTCCCATCAGATGGCACGCAAGAAATATTCTAAATTTAAAATGCCGTGCAATTACAGTGTCGGCATATTTATAGCGCTTAAGCTTTCGTCACATTGTATCTCTTTCTAGCTCCTTTCCAATGTTGCTTCTTAAGCGAGGGCGGGCTGTAAATTTTTATTAAAACTATTTATCATTGTCTAATACCCTGTTTAGAAACAAAAAATAATCCAATGACATTGGAAATCAGATTAACTGCTTAATCAAGCACTAAACAAGTCGATTAAATCCTATTTCAATCTTTTCGATTAACAGTTAATCCAAGTTTTAATGTGGTTTCTATTTCTAAACGACCCTGTTTTCATACTACAAATTTTATGCAACGTTGTTTTTTGTTATAATGACAGTTGGCAGCACTGAGAAATACACACACTAAATTCATAAAAAAATTAACGTTAATATGCTGCCGCAAAATATTGAGGCGCTGTCGACAAATATGTTGCTAACGCCGATGTTTTTCATATTCATCATGTTCATATCGGATCGCTATCGGAGCCACCTTGGTATTTGAAACTGACAGTGGTAAACATTTAACTGTCAGGTTAATATTTTAACTGTCAAAAAATGCCTGTGTAAACGAAGAAGTTTAAAAAGTTGGATTAACTTTAATCAAGTGGATTAATTCCTCTGTCTAAATACACTATTAAACTCTTTGGTACTATAAATTTTCGATCAATTCAAAAGTTGTGACTGAAAAGATTTAAATTTTTTTTTTATTTTTCAAAAGATATTTTTGAAATATGCGACCACCAAATCTTTTACTCATCACGAGAAATATTTGAATGTAAATTATTTATATCAAAAAATTTACCCCACAAGTGGTCAGCTATATTGTATTTGATGTTATTTTTCTCCACGCCATTTAATTGTTTATTATAAAACAAATATTTATGTATTAATTTTACGCTAAATTTATTTTAAATCATGCTTAAATACATTATTTTCTTTACACAAGCAAACATTTCAAGAAATACCCCTTTACACTTAGGAAAACTAATAAATATTATAAGAAATCCATTTATAAATTTTGAAAATAATCTTATATATAGAAATCAAAGTCCACTTACGTTTTAGTTATACCAATCATGTTTAAGTATTTATTAAAAAATTCAAATTCTAAAATTTGATTTTATTTGTATAAAATTTTTATTACCCTCAATTTTAGCAATGCATTATAAAACGCTTCATTGCAGTACGAAAATGCAAGCATCAACATTTTTAATGATCCAAAAGTCCTAAGTAGCTGACTGGCAAAAAAATTTAAACGAGTGTATATTAGGGTGGATAGATTTTCAGACTTCTTTTTATTTCTAATTTTTTTTTCGAATTTTAATAGCCTAAGAGACGTCATTAAAATGTTTGCTAAATTATGAATAAATCCAATGGTAAGCCAATATTTGATTTACTAATGACTCATAGAAATTTAAACAACATTTTTTTCAAGGAATTTCGATAGAATTATGTAAATAATGGTAGAGATAAAAACTGTACTATTTTGTAAGTTCCACTAAATTTATAGACCATATTCGGCAGAAATTAGAACTTTTGTAATGACTACTACCAAAAGTATAAGTATTTCATAATGGTAAAAGTATTTCCAATATATTTGGTACTCAGTACAAGTATTTTAAATTACTTTTTAAGTACTAAGGTACTTGTCAAGTTCCTCGGTACTTTTTAGTTACTTGGTATTAAAAATAACTTAACATCTACAAATTTTGCTCATACCAAGTTCTAAGGTACTTCAATCGACAGAGAATAGAATTCAGAGTCAACTGATATGGCTATACACCTGGCATGTTCCGTTCGAAGTTTATGTGCATTTTTAGGTGTTTAAAATTTGTGATGATAAACCCATGGATTCTCTCCGCTCTTAATGAGATTTGAATATTTTCTCATGTTTAGGGGTTCAAAAGTGGGGTCAAAAATTGTCTAATTTTTGGTTTTCTTACCTTATTTCTTATAATTTAAAAGAAAAATAGACAAATTGGATAGCAAATAAAAGCTTTTTCGCAGACGTATCCACCGCTATACAACACATGTGCGAACATGTACAACTTTTTTTGTTGTTATTAAAAAAAATATCGAATAGCATATTTGTATAGGAAATTGTTGTTGGTTTTTCAAATTTACATATAAACCCTGGAATTTTTTTTACAATCGGTTACCAACCAAACCAATTCTGCAACTGGCTCACTGCAACCGATTCCATGGAACTGGTTCCGGATCTTATATGGAAGGCATCTAATTTTTCTCCCCTTATCACATATCCGAATTTCATTAAAATCGGAGAGAACCCATTTGGTTGCATTCCTTGCCAGAATAAAATTTTCTATCGATTAAGAAACAAATGTTCTAATGAAATTGGCTAAACAAGTGCTACTGATACGTAACAAGTACGATAGTACTTTGTAATAAGTACCAAGTACATTTTAAGTATTGGGAACTGATTACACAGCACACAAAAACAGGGGGTTAAATAATTCTGTATTCGATACATTAGGGGATTCCCTTGTTAAAAACTTTTATTGCGAATATTTCAAAACCATATATTTAAAACTACAATACCACGTCATTGAGCCAAAAACCTTTTTAAAGCAGGGCTTTTAATTAAAACTTAACTAAAACTTAATAGTATAATAATGTCCAAAACTGGCAGATCGAATTTAAAACTTTTGCAATATTTATGTTCAGCATTCCAAAGTTATATACTCGTAAAATCAGACAATTTTTCACAACAAAGTTTAAAGTAATAATTTTTATTTAGTTAAAATATTAATCCACCTCAAGTCCAAATACTAATATGATAGACCATTTTCATGATAGACAATACAATTGTTTCCTGGGCATCACCCCAACTCAACAGTTGTGCGCAACAAGAAAATGATGATTGGAACACACAAACCAAGACATTACGAGTATATAACGTAGAAAAATTCAACGGGACGAGCATTTTGTACTTTTGTAAATGGACAGTCTGATTTGAAAAAATCCAGTCATAAATCAACACCTTCTGAAAGGCAACAATTTTACATAAAAGTACCCTTTGGGTGTTTATTATGTGTATATTTGTGTTCGCTGTGAACAACATTTGCAAATACAACGAGATTATCCCAACAAAATAATATTTTGCATGAGACTAGCCGTGGTATGCTACTTGTTCAAAATTATATTAATTTTTGCAATAAAAAATTATAAAATAGTTTGTTTTTATATATTTATATTATTCTGCCTCAATTATAATATTAATGTCATATTAGATTTTATTTGTTGTTCATACACAAAAATACAAAACTCTCGTCCCGTTGAATTTTTCTCCGTTTGTGTGTTCCAATCGTCATTTATTTTTATTGTGGACAACTGATGAGTTGTCTATCATGAAAATGGTCAATCTTTTTGAAACAACAAATAAAATCTAACATGACAATACCATGAAATTGAGAACAATATTCTAACTAAATACCCTACAAATATTAAAATACGAAAATTTTTCGCAATCGTATCGCCTGAACGAAAGACTTTATTGCGGCAATAATCATATTCTTATTGCGGAAGATCCCCCTTTCGGGAGGATCTATAGCGATACTCCCAAGCAATACGAAAGCGATACTTCTGAATGATAAATCTGCGATTTCGCTAATTTATCACCTGATAAAAATAAAAAGATAGATAAAAAGGTGATATTGCTAAATTAACTCCTCGAAACAAACTAACGATTTATATTTTTCATTATTAAATTTAACTCTGAAAAGGAATATCTGCATTAGGGTTTGGGATTTCCCGGACTTTTTTATTTCCCGGGAAACGGGAACGAAAAAATTTTATTCCCGGGATTCCCGGGAATCCCGGGAAATGTGTTTGAACAAAATTGTGAATGAAAACCACCTATATAAATAATTTTTGTTAAAAAACAAAACACTATTTCAGTACAAATGCAGTCTGTGTAGTGAGAATTCAAAGTAAAAAATATCAGAATGTTGAACATTTGATTTCACATAAATTAATCGCAGCACTGCCAAATGAATTGCATGATTCCAGCAGAAAGCACCCACTACTGGACTGTCGGAAACTAACCGTTTCATCACACTTGGCCCATTCGATATGGTGGCCACAATGTTATTTTCCAAAGACAAATAAAACTCTTCAAGTCTTATTTCTACAATTTTTCTTATTTCATCAGTATTACATCTTCCTGATATATAAACCAACCCCAGGTTATAAAATGAATTATTTCCGTTTATACATATGTTCAAATATCTCTTTTGTGATATTCTTGTCCATTCATCTAAGATTATAGTATAGTTAGAAATATTGCTCAATATTTCTTTTATCATGATATCTTTTACATGATTGTAGTAATTTAATATAATGTTCTTTACATCGGTTTCTTTTTTTGCAATGCCAGGTTTTTATTATAAAAACTTTCTCGAATAAACGAAGATCTAATTATGGTGCGGATTGACTGCGGCTAATTTGGATACCATTTTAGGAAATGTTTGCCCTACCATAAAACCTTTAATGCCTATTCAGATTACACTTTTTTCTTCGGGTACTTTGCTAATTTTAGCTTGTTGTTGTTTTCTTCAAGAGAAGTTGCATGACCATCAATTTTTTTTTTTTTTTTTTTTGTGAACCAAATTTAGATGTCGGATAACCAAATTTAGATACCACCGTTAACCATTAGTCTTTTCTTTTCACATTTATTAATGAAAACGTTACTTATAAAATTATTGGCCCTTAATATAAAGGAGTATTTTAAATTTAAAGTCGACTTTATTTTTAATCAAACGGTTTTGTTTATTTACAAAAATATTTATATTTTCAAATATTTTGATTGGTTGAAAATAAATTAACCAATCAGAATGCTCCAAAAATAAACCAAGTCAAGGTAAATTATACATTTGAAAAATTTAGATAGTAAGGGCGATTATTTGTAAAAAACAAAGCTTTTTTCATATTTCTTTTAAACATTTTACCAAGTTTCTAGGCTTTACCACTTAAATTTTGAATAAGTTATGCGAAAAATCTTTATTAGTTGAAATGCTCCTAATTACTTGGCAAAGATTTTATTTGTGTGTCAAATAAATGTATTCCCTTTTAAAAGATTTTAACAATGAAATTTTTGTTTTGGTATTTAAAATGTTTTTTATGACTAAAATTTAAAAATCCTATTCGAAACAAAAACAATTTAAAAAATTTAATATTTTTAAAATTTCCCGTTTTCCCGGGAAAAATATATTATTTTCCCGGGAATTCCCGGCAAACTTTTCCCGGGATTTCCCGGGAATTCCCGCCCGGGAATTCCCGAACCCCAAACCCTAATCTGCATACATAATCCATTGACATCTTTTTGCCACCATACCCGTTTTTTTCCGCGCACTAATCCTCATTTTTCAACGAATTTGTTTCCCATATTTCTTATAATTGTTTCTCGTACAAATTTTGTATTATTTTTCTACAACATTTTCAAAAATTTGAAACAAATTGTGTTTATCTTCCAGATGATAAAAAAGTGATATTGCCGCAATATTATCATAAAAAATTATGACAAAAACACAATTTTGGAATTGGTTTTTCCAAATATCTTCTAAATGATAAAAAGAAGACAATTTCAAAATACTACTTGATTATTTTCATTCAAATGAAAAATAGAAGATATCGCTTTACTATCTTCTTGGAAAATACCCAGGAAAAAAAGTGAGGAAAAAGAAGTAGTAAAAACATAACAACAGATGAATAGGGAGTAGTGATAATTTGTAGTTTTCACTGATGAATTTAACATAGGCTTGTCATAGGAGGGAAGTTGTTCTTTTTTGAATCAAATTATGTATATTTGAACCGATGAAAAGGAAGTTCATTATCACTTGTTTGTGTTTTAATTTAATTAAAAAAAAAACACATCATGCATCGTGTGGGATTTGAAACCACACTCGTTGGCATTTCAAGCAGACGCTCTACCCCTTAAGCTATGGCTTGTTATAACTTATAGCTGACTTTTAGCAGTCTTGTTCAGTAAATTGTTATATTTATTTCTTTCTATTTTTATTAACAAAAATATATAACATATTGGAAAATATATAAAGTTGTTTTTTTAAAGTGTTTTTTTTTTATAAAAATAATACACTCATAGAAAGAAATAAAGCTGTAAAAATAGGAGAAAAAGCTACTAAAAATTATGTAATTAAAAATGACCTTGCAAGAAAACTGCTGATATTAGCGGATTGTTTTTTGCTAAATACTAGTAAGATAAGAAGGAAAAATGAAACTGTTAAATTTACAAAATTTTGGTTACATTTAAGTTAACTTTTAATACGAATTACCTTGATAAAATCCGGAAAAAATTTTGCAGCGTATTAGTAGATAAAAATTTTTAACTCATTTTTACTAGTTCTAACTAAAATGTTTACAGGATTTTTCTTTTTCTGTTATATTTAGTTTCTAAATACATTTAGTAAAAATTTGATCAAAATGGATTTTTTAAATTACAATTTTTTAAATACAAACAAAATTGTAATATTTACCTTTTTCGTTTTTTAACAAAAAATATTTGAAGAATTAGATATTTATTTAGAACTTTTATATTTCCATAAAATTTCATTAAAAATTAATAGATAATTAAAAAAAAAATTTTAAATGGTTTCAAAAATTAAATTTTGAGTGTACAAAAATAGAAAAAAATAAAAATTTTACAGTAAAAACTACAAAAAATTATTAATTGTGTAAAAAAAGTTCCAAAAATTTTTTTTCCACCTGGTGGGATTCGAACCCGCAACCCTCTGAATTCTGTGCCACCACGTTCCTATGCAACCCCCATACAAAATATTGACTTCTTATCACCCATGAAAAAGAACTTCTGACTAGCATATATTTATTGCAGCATTAGATGTTGTTTAAAACCCATTTCTAAGGGAGTAATTCTTTGTGATGTAATGAAGGAAGTGATTCATTTAGAAGTCATTCTATTTATTTTTGCTGGGTATCTTCCAAATGTTTGCAGGGAATACGAAAATATAGAAAGTTCGAAAAAACAATTTTTGTATTTTTTTATGCTAAAAGTAAAATAATTTGATAATAATTTTTATTTCAATCTGATAATCGTTCCACCCTAATATACGTACACAATTGAACTATTCAATTCTGTTTGGGAACTGTTAGGAAAAATATGGTCTGTTTTGGCTTTTTGCGTTTAATTCTCACTTGGCAATTAAAAAAAGAAAATTGGATAACAATTGCATTCTTATTTAAAAAAATATATAGAAAATATTAAAAATTATTTTTATTTAATTTAATACCCTATATTTAAACATGAGAGAGAAAAATATTTGAGTCACATTGATTTAAATTTTATTTTATTTAAATTTTTGCACTAAAAACTTATACAGTAGACGCTCGCAAATTAGAGCTTTCAGTAATTCGAACGTCCAGAAATTAGAATCAATGTTTGCAATACATTAAACGCTCTGAAATTCGAATTTAAAATTCTAATTTCTGAGGGTTTTTTTTTTTTGTTATTTGAATACACAGGAAATCCCCAATTTATTTTTATTCTGTTTGAATAAAGTAAAATTAAAAAGGGGAATCACCAAATTATATATGTTTTTCCCTATTTGTTTTTTTTTTGTGGCATTTATGTACATTTTTGGCTAGTTTATTTGTGAAATTTGATACGCGTGTACATATTATTTGGCAGTCTCTATTAAATAGTGAAAGTGTATCATTTAAAATGTTAAATAAACGTAAAAAAAAAACACTTTATCATTGGAAACGAAACGAAAAAAAACGTACAGAAATTAGAATAATTCAGAAATTAGAATTGCCTCAAAAACAAAGCGGTTCTAATTTGCGAGCGTCTACTGTACATCAAGTACAGAACATTATGATTTAATTTAATAAAATAGTTTGTAAAAATATTGCTTGAAGCTGTTATAGATACAAAAACCGGTGGATTATACTAGCTTAGAGCTTTACTAAAAAATCGCATATAGAAAATCATTACCAGATATGTGATTATGTAACTATATACCTGGTAATGGTATCTAGTTACTTTATTACATTTCTGATTACCTTTGTATGGAGATGTTGCGAAAAATAATGAGTTATGCTTACCAGCATACAAAAAATATGCTTACCAGTACTGACAAAAAGAATAAATCAAAATATAGATTTTCAAAAAATAAGTCTTATAAAAAAAAAATATTTTTTTATTGTAAACATTTTTTTAATAAAATTTTCTAGTGCAGGAATCGAACCTTGGACTCCAGGTTGTAAGTCAGTAGCTCTACCATCTGAGCTATCTCGACATGTTATGTTTGATAGATAAATACGTAATTGACCTGATGCACACATGTCAGCTTACACGCCAACATACAAAAAATGAAAAAATTTGTGGTTACATATATCCTTACCAGTGTTGGAAAAATATTGAGTCTAAAAATAGATTTCAAAAAAAATTAGAAAATTACTTTCTATTTGAAATATTGATAAAAATAAAACATTCTCAGTAACTCATTATTGTATGTTTTAAAATAATGCAGAAGGTAAGTCTGTGCATTACAAAGCACAAAATATGCATTAAAAAGGCACCAAATATGCATTTAAAGTCGAAATATGCAAAAACATGCATTTATGTCAAAATATGCAAAAATATGCAACTACAAATCGATACCATTTTGTTCTAAATTTGATGATTCGGATAAATGTTTACTCCATATTAGTTTTGGACTATCGAGAAAAAACATGCATTTGCATTGAATTCCTTGCCCTAGTCATTACCTTTTCTACACTGGGTCTCTAACTCTTCAACTACGGGTCTTTTTTTTCTTTTTAAAATGGAGCCAAAAAAGTACCTTTATTTGAAGAGTTAGGGGGTTAGAATGTTCCACAAAAATGTTCCTCGTAGTTTTTTACATGAGTTCGCTGAACACATCCTATCCCAAAAATGGATTATTCACATGGTTTCCTATGCCGATTCACAATGAACTTTAACCCTTCAAAACACATAGGGCCAGATGTAAACTTTTAAAATTCCTGACAGTGTGCCCAAAATTACTTTTTTTGAGTAAATAACATTGCAGGCCATAATTCTTACCCGAATTTCAATTTGTATTTGAGTTTAAAAATACACACACACACATGTATACATAAATGGAAGAGTGTGCCATTTCTTACCCTATTGGTTTTTCAACTATTACCAAAAAAATAAAAGCGTAATTTCGATTTAAAAATTTTTCTGTGCTTCTAAAGCCTTCAATTTGTTGTTTATTGCTCAAAATTTCAAAATTGGATATTTGTTTAATTTTATTGTTTTAAGATTCAACTTAAAAACATAGTATAAAAAAATTAAAAAATTCATCTTTTTTTTTTTAAACGCCCTCTTGAAAATTTCAGGATCTTTTGAGATCAGCTAGAGGTTTCATTATGGAGGAAAAATTATGACATTTTTTGAAATTTTAAATATTGCATAACTTTTGAAAAAAAAAATTGGTAATTTGTTCCTTTGGCAAAACTTCGTTGTATGATGAAAGGAAAGTTCTGACAAAAATTCATCCAAATCGAAAGGGGTCGAGTCCAACCATTGGTCGATTTGAGATGGAATGACCCATATATATATATTTAGAAACTGAAATTCAAAAATCAGCCATGAGAGATTTGTGCGAAATTCTGAATGCCCCTAATTATTATAGGGTTTTCTAAGAAAAATTAAAAAAATGCGTTTTCTTCGACATTCACACAAATAGTAAAAATATTTAGGAACTGAAATTCGAAAATCAGCGATGACAGATTTGTGACTTTAATATATGGATGGTAACCGAAACGAATGCGGTTATCGTTAGTGTAACGATATTTTAGGTTATTTCGGTAACGGTATTTTAAGGGTAACGCTATTTCATTTATTTCGGTATCGGTATTTTAAGGATAACGGTATTTGAGTTATTTCGGTATCGGTATTTTAAGGATAACGGTATTTCAGATATTTTGGTAACGGTATTTTAAGGATAACGGTATTCCGGGTATTTCGGTAACGGCATTTTAGGGTAACGGTAATCAGTTGAAAGGGTTTTGAATCGATAACGGTATTTTAGCGGTATTGCCTGCCAACCCTGCTTTAATATGAAGATAAAAAAATTTCAAAAATAGTGAAAACCAAATAAATAAAATCTTGTGCATCATGTTGATAGAAATTTTGCTTAAGCAATAAATAAAAATATTGGCCCTTACAATAAAAGAGTATTGTAAATTTAAAGTCGAGTTTATTGTTAAACATACGTTTTTGTTCATTTTGTGTATGCAAACCCTACAAACATATAATCTCAAACATTTTGATTGGCTGAAAATAAACTAAACTATTTAAAAAACAAACCAAAAGTCGATTTTATCAAAAATATGCTTTTGGAGAAGTTAGATTGTAAGGCTGTTTAATTTCTAAAAGAAAAATCTTAGCCTATTACCTATTATACAAAGTGTCAAAGTTTAAATTTTAATTTCGTGAACTACTAGAGGGCGCATTAAAAGTAGAAAAACTGCATAATTCTAATATAATTCTACCGGTCGTTAAACTGAAATAATTTTTAATTTCTATAGAAACCAAAAATTTTTCAACATCTTTAAACTTTAAATTTGCAAATGAGTTGTGCTTACGCTACACTGTTTAAGAAGAAGAAAAGTTTTTAGTGGTGATGATGCTGCTGCTGTTGCAGCAATAAACTTCATACTGCCACCAGATGTTTGGTGTTGGCATCAAACTTAAAGAACATTGAACTCTGGCTTACCTTACACTATACAACAACATATCGTACGTTCTGTATTATTTTAATTTTTTGTATGTATTTCCTTCAAAGTTCACCCTATTTCATATTGTGTAACACACACACACAAAAGTCATGTGCAATTTACGAGTACAATGATGGTCGTAACCACGTAGTACATACATATTTATACAGCAGTAGTAAATTATAGTAAAAATGTGAAAAGGATTTACAAATGCATACAAAACTTTACGTTTGAATGATTTGTATAAAAATTAAATACTCATAAAATTTAAATATTTATGTAAATAAATTATATTTTTTAATCATTTAGGGCGCGTAATTTATTTCCAACATCACCATGGTTAAACGTTAACCACAGATATTTCCATATAAATTTGGCATTCATAACTATGGTCAAGCACGAATCTCAGTTTATTTTGGGAGATAAGTTAACAAGTCTTAGTAACTTTGAATTTAAAAACAAAAAGTAATAATTTTAATAAATGAGAATGGTTTTATTATAAAAATCAGTTGTTTTTTACGATATTTCGACATTTTTCGAAAGTCATCTTCTGGGAAATCAATAACAATTTTAATAACGACATTAGAAAAAACACAGTAAGTGTAAACAACTATAAGTTCAACTTTAAAAACTAATGTTTTTTTGTAAGAAAATATGTATTATCATGACAGAAATTCCTTTTTGAATAACAATCGTCCTAAGCAAGGTCATTCGGCTATAAAAAACCGGAATATTCGTGATATTGCTTGTGCTTTTTACAACAGACATACATCTTTTAAACAGTAAACAAAAAAATCTCTTCATAACTAAGAGCCAGCCAGGCAGTCAGTCATACATTTGTACATAAGAATGACGCACTCCAAGACAAATCAGCCATCCATACATGCAAACATTACACCAACCAACCTACCAGCCAACCAGTTGTGTTGTAAACTTGGCATAAACATGTTTTTTATTGCATTGCGTTTTTATTATTTTGCTTTTTCTCTGCAATGGCCAATGTCCTCTTATTTTAAAATTCAGATTTAGTATTTAAAACAGCATTGTTGCAAATTAAATTTAGATTTTTTTTCTGTTTGCAAAACAATCTTTTTATAAGCTGGGGTATTTAAAGAAAAATTGAGTTTAAATTGTATTAGAATAAATTGCTTTAAGTCATATTATCCTCCTAGTTATGACAGCTATGATTGACTGTGCGTTTATGATGGATTTTGCAAATTAGAGCTTCTATTTTTTTTTTTTTTTGCTACTTTACAACTTTATAATCCTGCAGGGGATTGTTGCAAATAACCGTTTCAAACAAGTTAAATAGGAAATTGAATAGAAAAATATAAATATGCTTAAGTTGTGATGAGTTCTGAGGCATAGTTTGATGGATAGATACTTAAAATTCTAAAGTAGAGATTTTGAATCAAAAAGCCGACATATTTTTACAAAGCCACAAACCGCTTTTTCATTTTACGTTCTAGTGGACAAGATTGCTACTTAGCGATATTTAGACTTTTTGTGATTTGTCAATTGTCAAATTATTGTAAAAGAAATTTGAATATTTCAGTATTTTCATTTATCCCTTAACTGCGTTGGAAATATATTGAAAATTTCAATACTTAAAAGTCTTTTACCAATATAATAATATATTCACTAGAGTGTCCCTTAAAAATAGATTTGTGATTACACCCCCCAGTTTTATTGAAAATGGTCCCAAATGCAAGAAATCTATTTTTTTTTGGACGAAACTTTTTTCCCAAAACGTGCCATCGTTTTGGGAAAAAAGTGTATTGCTATTAAAAATTCCCAAAATTCGAAATTTCAAAAAAAAATATTTTTTATTTGATTTATTCATTTAATATGGTCAAAGTTATTCAGATATGGAATTTTGACTTCATCGGATATCATTAACCCCCTTTAGCCTGATATCCAAAATGACCCACGAATTTTAGAAAAATGCAAAAACGTGTTTATTTTAATTAATTTTAAAGATTTTTTAAAATGCCTAATTTGGAGATATCGATTGCTATTTGTACCACATAATAGTTGATATTAAAGAAAAAAAAAAAAAAAAAAAATTGGAAAAATGTTAAATCGAGTTTGTGTTTGGAGCGACTGCTTTACAGGACATTTTACAAAAATTGCTTATTTTATCAAAAATTTAACAAAATTTTAATGTTTTCATCAAATTTTACATAGTTTTCAGAAAAATATCACTTAAATTTGGTTAGACTATAATTATCTTACATTCGTTTAAAAAATCCTTAACCCTTAGTGGCCTGGAGTCAGAACAGGCCCATGAAACTTGATATTAATTATGACTACGAGATTGTAAAGCCATTAAATTTACAGAAAAAAAATCTCAATTGGATAAAAATAATTATTTTATGTAACATGATCCATATTATTTTATGTAACATGATCATTATTATTTTGAGTAACTTGATCCATATAGGGTTAATGTTCTCACTTTTCACAAAAAAAGACCCAACAGAAAATTTACATCTGTCAATTATTGATCCAAGTGGGTCTTTTTTTTTTGTGAAAAGTGAGAACATTAACCCTATATGGATCAAGTTACTCAAAATAATAATTTTTATGAGGTGAAAAATCTTTTTTTATTCATTTAAAGTGATATTTAGCCGAAAATTATGAAAGGTGTTATTCTGTAAATTTCCTAGTGGGTCGTTTTTGCCCAGAGGTATAAAAATTAACTCCATATGGATCATGTTACATAAAATAATTATTTTTATCCAATTGTTATTTTTTTTTCTGTAAATTTAATGGCTTTATCTCGTAGTCATAATTAATATTCAGTTTCATGGGTCTTTTCTTTCCCCAGACCACTAAGGACTAAGGATTTTTTAAACGAATGTAAAGATAATTATAGTCTAACCAAATTTAAGTGACATTTTTCTGAAAACTATGTAAAATTTGACGAAAACATTCAAATTTTGTTAAATTTTTGACAAAATAAGCAATTTTTTTAAAATGTCCTGGAAAGCAGTCGCTCCAAACACAAACTCAAATTATCATTTTTCCAATTTATTTTTTTTCTTTAATATCAACTATTATGTGGTACAAATAGCAATCGACATCTCCAAATTAGGCATTTTAAAAAATCTTTAAAATTAATTTTAAAAAACACGTTTTTGCATTTTTCTCAAATTCGTGGGTCATTTTGGATTCCAGGCTAAAGTGGGTTAATGATATCCGATGAAGTCAAAATTCTATATCTGAATCACTTTGACTATATTAAATGAATAAATGAAATAAAAACTATTTTTTTTGAAATTTCGAATTTTGGGTATTTTTAATAGGAATACACTTTTTTCCCAAAATTAGACATTTTTGTCCAATTTTCGGCATGGGTTAACGTTTTCCAAAAAAATCGATTTCTTCCATTTTAGACCATTTCCAATAAAACTGGGGGTGCAATGAGCGGAAATCGAAAGATCGTTATTTTAAGGGACAACCTAATATTCACTCATACACTCACAATATATTTTCCATAACCGATTGAGGTTTATTTGAAAAGTAATAGGTAAAGTTTGTTTTCAATTGAAGAATCAATTAAAATACATTGAAACATATTGTTTAACTTTTTTTATTAGTCAATAAAAAATAAAATACAAAAAAATATGTATCGTCTGTAGGAGTTGATATTTTCAGTCAAATCTTATATTTTTAGTTTTCTATTTTTATAAAAAATAATTTAAATAATTTCGTTGTTTTATGTTTTAAAACAAAAATATTTTTGGTTTTATTTTTTGTTAAAATAGTTTGTTTATATACAAAATTATTTCAATTCAAATTACAAGAAATTCTTTACTCATACACACAAATATAGCCAATAAAAATATGAACGTGTGTGTTGTGTGTGTAATGTTTTGAAAATTCAAACAAAAAAAAAAACTTTCAAATGTGAAAAAACAAACTAAAAAATCGTTTTTTTCTAACATTTTGTCAGTTAAAAAGTGAAGATTGTTTTAACAGACTTTTCAATTATTTTTATTTTTTTATGGATTGTTTAAACAATGTTTGAAAATAGATACCAAAATGGTTTGAATATAATGAAAAATCAGTAGTCCTTTTTTAATTGTGTTTTGAATTAATTTAATATGTATTTTAGGTTGTTTTTAACGATAAAATATTGTGAATATTGTAAAAATATCAAAAAAACCTACTAGAAATTAGTTAAAATACCCTTTCAGAAAAAGCTGCTGAATATGTGCAAAAAATTGTACTAAGAGTAGCAAAAATTAATTGTTAAATCCACAAAAAATTTTGTTATATTGAAATTAAATTTAGTTGAATGAAAAAAACAATATATCCTGCTAAAATCAACAGAAATATTTACTACAAAAGTAGTAAGATTTTGAACATTTTATATTTTTCGTTATGATTTTTTAGTCTATTAATTATTTAGAAAATTTTTAACTAAGCAGGTTAAGCTATTTTCTATTAACATAACTAAAATCTAATTCAAATATAACTACGCTCAAAAAAGTTCGTCGGTAGAATCTAGTGAAAATGACAGTTAAAACAAAAAAAGGTATATGCCAGTTATAACGGCGAAATAACTAAAAATGTAGTTATTTTTAACTGTTAAAATATAACTAACAAATGCATTAAAAATAACTAACAATATCGTAAAATTAACTGACAAATTTTAAAACAACTGAAAAGATGATCAAAAATTACTGTTTTTTACACTCAATTCTTTTGGTATTATAAAAGTGTATTTTAAATAAGAAAAAATAGATTTTTTCTTTCGATTCAAAAATAATATGTAAAAATTTAAAAAATTTAAAAAAAATAAAAAAAAATTCATCTTACTTCAAGTTTCAAGCGGTTCTCCAGTTTTTATACTTTTATGCCCTGGATATACAATACAAGTTTCTGATTTTTATTTACAGACTGGGAACATATCAATAATAAAAAATATAAAGTGAACAAAAATTTTTAAAATTCAACTAAAATCAATAAAATTTTTTATTTTTTAAATAACTAATAAAACCAACTGTTTACTTTGAAAATACTGCTTTGGTAGTTGTTTATTATGCTATTAAAAATAACTGCTTTAATCAACTTTTACTAAATTACAATACTTTTCGTTAGTTATTTTCTTAAATAACTGTCATAATAGTTGTTTTCTATTTTTCTACAGTTAAAAACAACAACTACTGATTACTTCACACACAACTGTCAACTTGTTAAAAAGAAACTGCTAAAGTGAGCAGATTATTTTTGCTAAAGATTAGTAAGATAGCAAAAGCAAAAATAAAATTGTTAAATAAATTTAATTTTACAGTTATTTTGTAAGTTGTTTTTTCAAAAACGTTTGACATTAACTTTGCCAATTGAGCGGATCGACCGAGAATCACTGTTTGGACAGATTTAGCGATGTTCGTCTGTCCGTTGAAATCATGTGGTTGTCCTAGCGACGAACTCTATGCAAATTGGTTAAAATCGGTTCATGTTGCTTGACAAGCTTAAATGACATTACCAAACCAAAGCGATTTAAAAGGAATTTCTTGCACGAGATCTAAAAAGTTTTATTCATGAATCAGTGCTCATGTTGAGCATAAAATCTAGAGTGCAACTTTTGCTCAATTCCTTCCGGGTTTTTTTTACAATATTTTAAAAGTCAAAGTTTCAAGGCCCCCAAAAAATCTAAAAAATGCGCTATCTTCACTTTGGAGTTATCTCAAAAACTGTCGACACAGCGTATGAATTCGGTCCTGAATATTAAACCGTTCCAGTATCGGAGAAATTGAACTTTTTTATATCCCAATATTTATTACACCTGCCAGCAGGTGTATACTCAACAGTTTTGCCGGTAAAAATAAATGTTTGTTACCGCTACCATAAAAATCAATAACCTTTTGTTTATTACTTTTTTTTAATATTTTAGGCAAAAAATATTTTTTTCTTCATACATTTATTTTTACCGGCAAAACTGTTGAGTATATAGAAAAACGTTATATGAATAGATTAAAGGAATTGTAATTTTTAATTTTTTTAAAATTGTTTGAGCAAAATCGGACTAGTGGTTCTCGAGTTATGTCAAAAAAAAGACCACCAAAGGTCAAATCGATATATCTCGATTCCTAGGGGTGACCCAGCGAAACGCCGGGACACGTATAACTTCTTTTTTACCGATATAACTTTCCCCGGTAGTTTGAACCCTTCCCGATCACTGACCCCTACCATTTGTCTCACAGAACATAGAACTTGTTCCACGGCACCGGTGGTAAAAACACCTGTTCTGGAAGAGATTCAAAGGCAACCAGTTCAAAAAAATTTTGTTGGGCTGTCAATTATTGATAAAAATAAATCGATATTACAGTTAGTAGATGTTAAATAATCCTAAATTTTTAACTTATTGTTTTAATCCAAAAAGAGCTTTCAAGAGTAATACGAGAGCTGATCAATGAGTCGGTGATTTTTCGAACTTTCCTCGTAGTTACATGAAATGCAACACTGATCTGGTCAAGTACCATGTGTTAATAGACTATTGTCAAATTTTGAGCAAGTTCCGTCATTAA
This sequence comes from Leucophora obtusa, assembly GCA_949987735.1. Lineage (NCBI taxonomy): Eukaryota > Metazoa > Arthropoda > Insecta > Diptera > Anthomyiidae > Leucophora > Leucophora obtusa. The sequence continues at coordinate 140,227,890 of OX465298.1, read as the reverse complement.
CTTTGCGGCGTTTAAAGCATACCACCACGTACATTTTTTTAAAAATGGAAAAAGTGAATTTCGAGTGCTCATCAAACATTATTTTTTGTGAAAAACAAAACTGTCATTCAAACCAAGGAAAAGCTTTATAGGTACTATGGAGATTCTGCACTATCAACTTCAATGGTAAGAAAGTGGTTTACTGAGTTTTGTTGTGGTCGCACAAGCACTAGTGACGTTGAACTTTCTGGACATTCAATTGAGGTCAATACACACGAAAATGTCGAAAAAATTTACGATATTGTATTGGTCGATCAGAGAGTAAAAGTGCCCAAGATTTTTGATGCCATAGCCCAGGAAAATTTTCTGTTCCAAAGAATCGGTTGTACAATAGCTACTTTTCATTCACAACCCCTTCTTCTGTCGATTCTAACACCGATTCTTTTTGTTTGAAATTGTCCCAAAAGCAACCCCTTCTATGGCTCCAAAGTGGAACCGGTTGCTCTAGAATCAGTTCTGGAACTAGTTCTGGAACTGATTCTACGTCACCCACACCTTCCATATAGGATCCCAGGAACTGGTTCCGGAACCTGTTCCATGGAATCGGTTGCAGTGGAACCAGTTGTAGAATGGGTGTGGTTGGCTACTGATTGTAAAAAATTTTCCTGGGAGGGATCCCATAGGCTCTGTGATTTCGATCTTAAATGATCATTTGGGTTTTAGAAACCTGTTCGCAGTTTGGGTGCCGCGTTTGCTCACAATTGATCATAACCGCAACGATCTGACAACTTCAAAGAAGTTATTCATCCGCAATAGGGATGATCGATTTTAGCCCTCGGATTAACTGACCCAGGAAAATTTTCTGTTCCAAAGAATCGGTTGTAGAATAGCTACTTTTCATTCACAACCCCTTCTACTGTCGATTCTAACACCCATTCTTTTTGTTTGAAATTGTCCCAAAAGCAACCCCTTCTATAGCTCCAAAGTGGAACCGGTTGCTCTAGAATCAGTTCTCGAACTAGTTCTGGAACTGATTCTACGTCACCCACACCTTCCATGTAGGATCCCAGGAACTAGTTCCGGAACCAGTTCCATGAAATCGGTTGCAGTGGAACCAGTTGTGGAATGGGTGTGGTTGGCTACCGATTGTAAAATATTTTCCTGGGGAGTGACTGTTTTCTACTTCCAAACCTGAAGAAATGGCTGACCGAAAAGAGATTTAGCACCATATATGAAATTATTGCTCAAACAAATGCTTCTTTTGAGGACTTCGAGAAATCCTATTTTTTGGAAGTAATAAAAACATTACAGAAACATAGAACTAAGTGTATTGAGCTAAAAGGAGACTATGTTGAAAAATAAAAAACTTTTTGCTAAAAAAACTGTGTTTCATTTAAAAAGTCACTGACTTATTGAGCCGCTCTCGTAGTTAGACAAAAATGATGAAAAAAATTTTTTTTTTTAACTCTTAAGGTAATACAAGCTTAAGCAAATTTAGCCATTTTCTCTTTCTTTCTAGTACATTTATGTATTTTGCTATCTCATTTTATTCCACTCCAGAATAAAACTTGTTTGACAGATTTGTTCCACTCTGGAGTTAACATTGGTATGATAACTGTTTAACATGACAAATATACCTTAAAAAACACATCACTAATTTCCTCACATCTCTAAATGTCAACAAATTATTAAAACAAAAATTGAAAAAAGCTAAAATAAACACATACGGGTAATTCTTTTAATTAGGAAAACAAATAAAATAATATTTTGCATTAAAAACAGTAAAAATCGAGTTAAAACATTTGCGAAAAACTCGGTAAGTGCTGAAATGTCAAATATTTTTTTGGAAGTAACCCTACTCTGCAGTTTGAACAGTTTACATTTCAATCTGTACTGCAGAGTACTCACTCACGGGCTTTGATAAAAAATTTTACAATAATTATAAAACTAAAGTTTTAAATTAGACATTAAATTTCTAACCAAAAAATCAACAAGAACTGAGATGTTCTGTCCAAAGTTTTTATAAAAATATTCATACTTACGACTAATAGAACATTATATAAATTAGAAAATATCCAAAAATTTTACCTGAAAAAGATAGAAAAATACATTTTATTATTACCAAAATTATAAACAAATTTAAAAAAAGTATTTAATTACAAAAATGTTGTATAGTGTTCTTACTTCATCACTGGTATGCCAGACTTATTCTGGCATTTCTGGGAAATAAAAAAAAAAAAAAAATCAAAACAAACTTCTCCAATGACGGCGTAGAAATATTACTCGTATTAATAGTAAACAATCATAAATATTTATGGTACAAAAAACAACCGTCTTCTAATGTCTTGTTTTTAATTCGCAGCCATTGAAAGATTAGTTTCGAAAAAGTTTACTTAATTTCTAGGAATTGTTATTGTTTAATTTACTATTTGGGTTTGTTTTTGAGATTCTCTCTGTACAGTCCCAGAACATAAACAACCTTTTGGTTACTCGTATGAACGTATTTTTTTAAACCTTTCAATACAGACAGTTGTTTGTTTTGGGATTGAGTGTCAGCTAAAATGGAATTGAAGTTTTTTTTTTGCTTAATTCAACTTTTTGTTTATTTGTATGTGGTGTCTGTCTTGACGTTTATCTATTTTATTCCACAAGTTAAACAACGATTGTCTATTTACCATTTCCATATTCTTATATTCCATTCATATTTTTATATTTCTTATTTTTAAAAATTCCGCGAATTTAAAGCGGATCTTTAAGTTTTAAAAACAGAAGAAAATATAATTTTGTGCCAAGGACTTTTTTAGTGTATTTTTTGTAGGCGGTTCGTAATTAAATTCTATGGTTATTTTGAACTTTTATTAAAAACAATTCTTGGAAGCTTACTCAAGTTTGCTATGAGAAAAAAGAAAAATTTTAAAAAGCCTATTAGAATAGGAAATTCTTGTGATGATTTGAAGTTATTCTGGGAATTTATTTAAAATGTGGAGATAATACAAATATTGTGTAGATGACTATAAAGTAAAACCAAATTATGAAAATATATTTGCAAATTAACAAAATATCACATACAGGATGGGCAATAGACCGTACAAGAAAAAAAAGTTCGCCGTACATCTTCGAATCAATAAATTACAATATTTTCGCAAAGCAGTTTCGAAAAAAAATGTGTCACTTCCCAGCGAAATTGTCGGATATAAAGAACCGGTTGTAGAAAAACTTGTACTTGCATGCAACCTGTTTAAATTTATGTTCTATCATCATTTTTGTTTCAGTTTGTCCCAAAAGCAACAGGTTCTTTTTCTCCTGTTCAAAAAAATTTTGCTAGGTTATTTCAAATATATGATGAAAAAGATTTCGGAGAAGTCGCGAACGATGAAAAAAGGGGACAATTTAAGACACCCCTTCTATTCAATTTAAATTTGACCTGAAACCAACAACAAATGACTAAAGCATTTTACTCCTACGAGAGCAAAAATGTTCTTTTTTTACTTAATGGAAATTAACTTAGATGTAAGATGATTTATCAACCCACTAACTGTAAGCCTAATTACTTTTAGTCTATTTTGACAAGGGTAATGAAAAAGGGAAATAAGAAAATAACAAAATTAGTTAGGCATGTTCCGACATGTTTTTCGTTTTAATACAATAGAGAAAGAATAAATAATACAATATAGAAAGAATAAAGGAACAAAATGAACTTTGCACAGAGGAGTACTCCAGCATTGTGAATCCAGGTTTAACATCTCTATTATATTTTGAATTTTAATTTAATGTACAAAACAACTGTAAGATTTGTACATTTTTGTTAATTTATAATACAAAAATTAAAAAAAAAAAATTTGTTGGTACTATGAGAGTAGAAAAAGTACTATCTTTTAAGCTGGTTGGTACTATTTTGAAAATTGCATTTATCATCCATGATATTTGATAAAAAAAAAATAGCGATCTGTGATTTTGTGCCATGAAGTGTGATTTTGGCCAATAATTTAGATAATAGTATTATTTTTTTTTCTAGCTAACTGTAACAAAATCACTTCCGATTTTTTTTTCACTCAGATAAAAGACATTGCTTTCCGAAAATTTTGTAAATTTGGAATTTGGTGAAAGTTGTCCAAATAAGTCTGTTAACACCAGATTTTATATAACATATAAAGGATGTTTTTTAAGCGCGATAGAACTTTTCATTGTAAAAAATAACACAAAAAATTTAATTTTAATCCAAAAATTTTATTATTCCAAAGATACATGGCATTAACATTTGAAAATGATTTCGGGCATATGGCTGTTCTTGACGTCCAATTTTGAGCCACTTTTTCGAGCATTGCTGGCCATATGTCACGAATAACACGAACAATGGTGGCCTCCAAGACGTCAATTGTTGCTGGCAGCACAACCAGTGACGTCACGTGGCCCCACAGGAAATAATCGAGAGGTGTCAAATTACACGACCTTGGAAGCCAATTGCGAGGTGAATTTCGCGAATTCAACTTATAGCCAAATTTTGATTTCAATAAGTCGATGTTTGCGGTCACCATATAGCACGTAGCGCCATCCTTTTGAAACCACATCTCGCCCGGATCAATGTCATCCATATTTTCAAAAAAAAAATCATTAATCATGGTGTGGTAACGATCTCCATTCACCGTAACGCGAGCTCGGGCTTCATTTCTCACTAAAACTTGACTTATTTGTTATATCGAGATAGGTATAGCATAATCATAATCACTTATAAATTTCAGTGTTGTTAACTTTATTTTAAAATCGCTAAACACAAATAAAAATGTGTTGGTGTCATGGAAAGTCTGGGGACTCTTTGTGGATAAAAATAACACAAGATTTAGGAAACTGTTTTGGGATATCCAAAAATATACAGCTTCTATAGTTCCGATCAATGCTCGCTAAATTTTGCTATGTAATTTGCTAAGAGGTCCATATCGCTTATTTTTTATTAAAAGCCACGGCCACTTAAAACAAGTGACAAAATAAAAAACAGGCGTCACACTAAAATCCTTCACAATTTTCTAAACCATCTTCTCGCATTGCGGTGCGAATTTTGCCACTATTTTGATCTTTAAAAATAAAGGCAGAGAGAATAAAATTCGAAAAAACTTGAATGCCCCTATTATTTTCCACCACTGTACATTCCAACTACAAATATGCTTGAAATTATCTGCTGGTCATACAAAATTATTAACACTCCATGTATGTACATTAGAGCGTACCACCTTACAGACAAAAAAAAAAAAAGTGCGCCGTACACCCTCCAATATGAAGTATTTTTGCAAGGAGGTTTCAAAAATAAATTTTTTTTTTGCCGAACGTAGGGGTCGCCATTTTACATTTTTCGTTATATCTTTGGTATTTAAAGTCGGATCTTAAAGTATGATACATCGATGTTTTTCTCTCGAGGAGACCAGTGTTTTGCTCTAAGGACATTTTGACGTCAAGTATCCCGTTCTAGTAGTTACCCACCAGATCTCAGTTGCTACCACCCAAATGTACAACCTTAATGTCAGAAAATTAAAGCTCGCAAAAAATCATTAAACTTTTGCTAAGGAAGTTTTTCGCTAAACCCAGTAGAAATTTTTTTTATATATTGGTTGCCGAACGTTGGGGTTGCGTTTTTAAATTTTTTTTAATTGGATTTTTACTATATGGCAAAAAAATCGATATATCACACTTTAGAATTAGATTTTAAATGCCAAAGCTATAACAAAAAATTAAAAAAGGCAACCCCTACGGTCGGCAAAAAAAAATTTTTTTTTTTTTGAAATCGTCTTCCAAAAATACATCATATTGAAGGGTGTACGGCGAACTTTTTTTTTGAGGTACGGTCTAATGTACATCTGGATCATTTTCAATTTATTGTAAGAAAATTGATCTTCTGTGTCATATTAAAAATCCATTATTTTTTTTTTGTCGTGATCGCGACAAAATTATCAACAAAAAATAAAATAGACAAAAAAAAAAAACTGTGATCATGATTAATGCAATTTTTTTGTTTGCTTCTTATTGTCTGCTATTGTAGTTGTTTGTTTGTTTCCCATTGCTATTGTTATCGATATATTGTGTCAATTCATTGATGATGATCAAACTTGATGATGTTGACCACCACAACACCATGTGTGGTCTTCTATTTCATAGTTTTGATCTGGTTTTATTGTAGTTTATTTTTTCTTTTAGTTGTAATATGTGCGGTTTTTTTCTCTTTAACGTCGTCCATTCATTCAAGATTGATCATCACATTTATATGCTTACCAATCTTAAAGCTTGAATGATTTTTTTTTTAAACACTCTACCATAGGTAAGCCAGAATAAACATTCTGTCAAAAGGTTTGTAACATTCGAAAAAAAAACACTAAGTTAAAATCTAAAAATGTATTTAATTAATCCAGTGATACTTACAGTTTCAAAAAGAAAGAATGTCTTTCTGAGTCGATTTAGTGATGTCCGTTTTTCCGTTCAGGCAAGGAACATAGAAACCAGGAAGTACAATGCGAATATTCTCTGACATGTTCGCCGAGATGAATTAATTCGCAAGCGTTCACCCTCCGTCTCGCGAAACGCTTCTTGTAAAACTAATTATTGTGAAAAATATTTTTTTATATGGAGTTTAACAGTTTCTTTACGTGAAATCAGAACAATTTATTGTAAAAAATCAGAACAATAACGGTTAAAAAGTGGAATGAAAAACTAATCTATTTTTCTATGAAAACTTGTCTGTAATTTACGAAATTTAGTGTTATTTGTTGTACACAGCGTTCAAGCACTTGAGAAGATAAAAATATTTCCCATTTTTTGTTGTAACTTATTTTAAATATTTGAAATATTGGTGAAGAAGGCGCTATAGGAAAAGTCGTACAAAAGCCGAACGATAACGAATATCGAAAAAAGCTCAGACACCTCTCGATCAATTTAAATGGGCATTTAAAAGTTGGATATGTTCCGACATGCTTTGTATGCGAGTAGATGAACCTCCAAAAAGGTTTTCATTTGATATCCACATATAAGTTATTGAAGACACAAACCATATGTAAAAGATACGCCACCTGTTGTGAATCCCGCATTTTTATGTTATACACCAAAATTCCCATTTTTAGTTAAATTGAGTCATTACACAAACCCAGTCAGAAATCGCCAGTGGTACAAAAAATCAAGCACTGGAATACCACTGGGTAATCAAAGACTTAAAAATAAATGACTGGGAAAATACACATTTGCGACGCTTTGCCAGCGTTTGCAAAATGCGTTTTGCTAGTATTTCTTTTACAAAAATTTCGGTTTATTTTATAAACCACTGGCAAAGAATGGGCTGAGAGTGATATACCAAGGTTTGCAACCAGTAGTTATCCAGTTTTGTTTTATAAAAACAATATTTTGTTTGTGGGAGAACTCCTTTAATACAACTTTTTTTTGCTCTCCCAACGCTGGTATATTAGTTCCAAAAAGATATCTGCCAGTGCTAGCAATTTATCACAACCAGTAGTTGTCCAGCTGTTATCACTTATTTATGTGTTTAGCTACCAAGTAAAGGGTTTTTCAATAAGAGCGCTACAAAAGTTTTTTTAAATAAAACAAAAACGGTTTTGGATATCAATGAAATTCTTTATTCCTTTGAAAGTACGTTCGATGCCATTATGTATGGATATCGATATCTTTTGCATGGCCACCACGGGCACGCTTGCAGAAATCCAGACGCTGAACCCAATTTTCGACGGTTTTCAAGCATAAATCGGCCGATATTCGTACGAAGTTCATCAATCGTCGCTGGTTTGTTGGCATAGACCATAGATTTGACGTAGCCCCACAGGAAATAGTCCAACGGCGTCAAATCGCACGACCGAGGCTACCAATCGATTGGACCATTTCGTGAGATAACACGTTCTCCAAACTTGGTTTGCAATAAATTGATTGTGACATTCGCTGTGTGGCTTGTGGGGCCGTTCTGTTGGAACCACATGTCCTCCAAGTCCATATCATCCAATTGGGGCCAAAAATATTCGGTTATCATTGAACGGTAGCGATTCTCATTCACAGTAACGCGCCGGTCTTGATCATCACAGAAGAAGTACGGCCCAATGACGCCGCCGGCCCATAAACCGCACCAAACCGTAATTTTTTCGGGATGCAATGATGACTCATGGAGTACGTGTGGATTGCTGTCTGACCAATAACGCATATTTTGTTTATTGACGAAGCCATTCATTATGACGACCATAAATTGGACGTAGCGCTCTTAACGTTGAGGCCACTGACTCCGAATTTCGGTAGTAAATTTTAATAATTTCGACTCGTTGTTGGCTCGTATATCTTTCCATCATGAAATGGCAAACCTTACTGAAGAGAAATGTCAAAAGAGCGGCAAGAAATATGGCGTCGTTTGCTGTCCCCGTCTTTCTACTTTTGTAGCGTCCCTGTTGAAGAACCCTTTATTATATGTCTTGTTAGCTCAGTGGGTAGAGCAATCGTCTGCCAATCTGACGGCCTGGGTTCAAATCACGGCACAAAAATACATACGATTTTTTTTTTAATTTTATTTTGAAAAATATATTTTCAGACCACCTTTTTATTGATTTTACCAGCGTTTTGCCAATGTTCAAAAATTTTGTTCCTCCAATGCTTTTTCGGCGCTTTTTGAACAGCCGGTCCTTTTGTCTCATTTTGGGAATGGTAAAGCACTTTTTCTAGTACTTGTACCACCTAGTAAAGTGCTTTGCATTCGCTTTCCCGTTTGTATATTTCTGACTGGGAAAATTCAGAACTAGTTCCGAAATTGGGGTTTTAACAATAGTAATAAAAAAATTGGTTTATTAAAAATGAAAATTTGGTTTTTAACAATAACTTCAGATTTTGAGGCTGTAATAAAATTTCTGAAGATCAATCAGATCTAAAACCTACACTAAGTCGTTTTTTAAGTATATTTTCCTCGTACCACGGTCGCAGGAAAATTTTTTGCAATCAGTTGTCAATAGCACCAATTCTGCAACTGGAAGTAGTTCAATAACTCGTTCAAAGGATCTTATTTATATACGAGCTATACACTCATAGAAATAAATCTGTAAAAATAGCAGAAAAAGCAACTAAAAATTAGTTAAAAATTATGCTGCAGAAAAAAATGTTAAATTGGCAGATTTTTGTTGGCTAAATTCTAGTAAAATAAGAACAGCAAAAATTAAACTGTGAAATTTACAAAATTTTAGTTATATTTAAGTTAACTTTAAGTTAAGTGAAAATGACAAAATGTACTGATAGTAAAATTTTGCTAAATATTAGTGGACTCAAAATAGCAAAAAAAACTGTTATATCTACAAAATTTTTGTTATTTTTAAGCTAAATTTAGTTGAGTGCAAATAGCAGTATACCCTGTTAAATAAACAGAAATGTTGCTAAAAAAAATTGTAAACCGCTTTTTTCAAAAGGTTCGATTTTTATTTGCATTAAAAAAAATCGAAAATAAAACTTCGAAAATTTAAAATTTTTTCGTAATTTTTTAGGCTACTAATTATTTATCAAAGTTTTTTGCTGATTTTAGCAGGTTAATTTGTTATTTTCTATTAACAAAAATTTAATTCAAATATAACAGACAGTTTTATTTTTGATGTTCATATCTTACTAATTTTTTCTGCCGCATTTTTAACTAATTTTTGGTAGTTTTAACTAAATTGTTAACAGATTTTTTTCTATTAGTGTAGAAGCGGTTGCTTTTGGACCAATTAAAAAAAAAACCGGTAAAAATTTAAAATTAGGCATGTCGACTATATAATGCCCTACGCCAGTCTGGTAAAAGTCAACTACTGTTCGGACCCGAAATTTTAATTAGTTGAAATGGACTTGCGTTAAAATTTGCCTATAAAATAGTTAAAATTAGAAAATTAGTAAGAAATTTTGATTTTGCTTAATAATAGGTTATTAAGATGAAAATAGGGAATATAATCCATATGGGATACGTTCAAAAATGGATCGATTCTATCATAAAGCCATAGGGGTTGTGGTTGTGCCAAGTTCTGAGTCTGTGTACCAAATTTTATTAAAATATCTTTATATTTGCGACCTGTAGTGTGCGAACAAATATGAAAGTAAATTTTTGGCGGATCTTTATATGGGCACTAGGTCGAAACACAGACCGATTGTAACCAAAATCAATAGGCTTTAATCTTGGGTCGATATAAGTCGGTGCACTTAATTTCTTCAAAATATCTTTTTATTTGCTACCTGTAGCGTGCTCACAAACATATGACCTATTTTTGGGGGACCCTTGTAGGAGCACTAGGTTAAAACATGAACCGACTTTAACTAAAATTAATAGACTTCGTCTTTGGGCTGATATGAGTTAGTGTGCAAAATTCATCAAAATATATTAATATTTACAACATGTAGCGTGCGCAAAAGAATACATGGCAGACGGGCGGATGGATATTGCTAAATCTGCTCAAAATGTGAGTCTGAATCGATCGTTATACTACATTAAAATGTGGTTCGAAGTCCAATACTTTTTTGGTACAAACATCAGCACAAACTTGTTATAGCCTGTTCACGCAGTGGTGTATGGTATAATCATCGGGTTTAGAACTGACAGTACAAGGGGTTACAAGAGAAAAGTAAATATTCTACAAACCATTCTTTGGAACAGCAATTTTTCCTGGGTAGCTATTCTACAACCGATTCTATGGAACTGACAATTTCTCTGGGGTGTAATATTTAACTATATTTATTGCACCGTTGGTTGAAATTATTTTCCTGAGATTTGATCTGCTTCCGGAATATGAATTAAATCATTTTGCGGTGTAGGGTTTCATATGGTCGGCATGCCCGAACTTAAATTTTTTACTTATTTTAAGTTACATTTGTTATTTTTCTGCGTCTGTCTAATTCACACATATTTTTTTTCTCGTCGCGTTTATGTTTAGGAACACATTCAAGTTATTTTCTCTTAATGGTGAAGATCATTAATGATCGGTATGATTTTTAGAAGGAAAAAGCTAGACCACACACATGGTCAAGGAATTTCATGCATTTAATGATTTTTTTGTTTTAAAAGCATTGTTGCATAGAATGAAAGTGAAAATGTCTACAAGGAAGGTCTCCTCCTGCTTCGATTTCGATTCGTGTATTTTTTCACGTTCACCTAATTTTATCTCTTTCTTTGTTCACGTAAAAAATCTGTTAAGCACAAGATTTTCACGATAATGATTTTCACTTGAAAATTGTGGGGCATTTGTTTTCACGTACAGTTAATCTACAAGATTCTCACGAATCTAAGAACAGAATTAAAAAACTTAAAATGGCGGATCCAAAATCGCATCCGTGAATTTTAAAAAGTTTATATTTTGGATCTAAAAGACACATTTGTAAATTATTTTGGGTCATTGATCACGAATTTGAAACCACAAATTGAAAACAGAATTGGTACACTAATAGAAAAAAGTCCGCAAAAAACTTAGTTAAAACTACTAAAAATTAGTTAAAAATGATGCTGCAGAAAAAAACTGCTAAATTAGCAGATAATTGTTGCTATATATTAGTAATATAGGAACAGCAAGAATAAAACTCTTAAATTTTACCAAATCAGACAGTGCATATACGAAAGTACAAAATTCTCGTCCCGTTGATTTTTTGTACCTTATGTAATATCTCGGTTTGAGTAAGAAAGTTATAATTTTCTTATTGCGGACAACTGAAGAGTAGAGTGATGTCTACGAAACAATTGTAGTGTCTATCATGAAAATGATCAACCCTTTTTGAAACAACAAATAAAAATCTAATATGACAATATCATATTAGAATTTGGACTTGAGGTAGAAGAATATTCTAACTAAATATATGAAAATATAGAAAGTCCGAAAAAACAATTTTTGTATTTTTTAATGCAAAAATTAAGATAATTGTTAAATACAGAATTTTAGTTATATTTGAGCTAAATTTTTGTAAATGGAGAATAGCAAATTAACCTGCTAAAATCAGGAAAAAATTTTGCTAAATAATTAGTAGCCTAACAAATCACCAAAAAATTTTAAATTTTCGAAGGTTTTTTTTTTTTTTTTTGGTTTTTTTTAAATGCAAATAAAAATCGAGCCTTTTGAAAGCAGCAGTTTACAATTTTTTGGCAAATATTTCTGCTGATTTTAGCAGAATAGACTGCTATTTGCATTCAACTAAATTTAGCTTAAAAATAGCAAAAATTTTGTAGATTTAACAGTTTATTTTTGCTATTTTTAGCAAAATTTTCTGTAGATTTTACTGTACAATTTGTTATTTTCAATTAACTAAAAGTTAGCCTAAATGTAACTAAAATTCTGTAAATTTAACAGTTTTAATTTTGCTGTTCTCATTTTACTAGTATTTAGTAAACAAATCTGTTAATTTTAGCAGTTTTTTCTGTAGCATCATTTTTAACTAATTTTTAGTAACTTTTGCTGGTATTTTTAGAGATTTATTTCTATGAGTCTAGAGCCAGTATGGCGGTGATCATTTACAATTTTATTCAAAATGTTAATATTGCGATGTGGTCTTGTTTTGATATCACCCTTAATCGATACTTCAGCTATTTCTATTCCTTTTTCTATGGGCTCGATTAATTGTGTGGCTTTCTTATAAAATTTAAAAGAGTTCACCTTTGCTATTTAAAATTCGATTTGAGGCCTTTTAAGTTCGTGTGAAATTTGTTCACAGGAAAAACAATTTACTATGCTTTAACAGAAAATTTTAAAAACATCTTCGTTGTGTATATTTTGCACAAACACATGGTTTAAATTTCTTTGCAAATAAAACTTTAGGCATTAGATGTAAACAAAATTGAATACCGCTTATTGGCCGCACTACGTTTGGGAGTTTTCCAATTTTTGTTTAAAATTTTAATTTTTTTTAAAGAGAAGCAACACTTAGGAAATTTTTCCTATTAATTAACGTATTGATTTCTTTGGAAAGAGGATAGGGAAGAAGTGAAAGGTGGTGAAAGAAGAAGGGCTTCAAATATGGCAACACTGTAATTGCGCGAGATGTTGAATATTAGAACAGTTGTTGCGCGCCATCTGATGAAGAGTTGGCGAACTTTTTTTTAAGCCTTCTTGTTCATAGCCCTGTTATAGTATTTAACTTCGGTGGGGTTCAGTGCTATGGGAATACGCTGCGATATGTATTAAGTAAAGAAAAAATACATACATATTATTATTTTTCATAAATTGATGTTGTCTTGGTTGGGGATAGAACCCGCAACCTTATGTGCAGCAATCCAACGCGCTAACCATTACACCACAGAGTACAATTGAAGTATTCTATTAAAAATGAATTGCTAATTAAAAAAAAATCGTATGTTTTATTTTTTATAAGTTATTTGAAAAATTAAATGTCCATAAAACTGGTAACTACTACACTACGTATATTCAAAGTATAAATTACTATTTAATTTAATTAAATTATAAAATATATCAGAAAAACCCTATAAACATAATAGTTTATCATCAATAAATAATACGACAAAACAAAGGAAGATATAAAAGGTGGGAGATGATTTGACTTACATGCATGTTGACATTCATTCCATTCATTCATTCATGCATGTGCACTTATATTTGCATAAGAATATCAAAAAACTTTTGTAGGTGTGTTTAAATACATTGTTGGGGGAATTGAAAAATCATCACAAATTCAAATATTTCATTCTCTATATATTTATTAAAAATAAATATTATACCATGCAGAGGTGTCTGATTTCAAAAAACGTATTGAATACTACTCATGGTCATACTATTTTGTTGTGACTGATCAAAATTGAAGATAAACATTAACACAAATAATATACTGGTGTGGTGCATGCATTATGTGCAACACTGGATATTTGTCCTATAAACAGTCGTCAGATAAATAATACAATGTAAAAATCTGAAATGTGTTGGCATAAATCATGTATTTTGAATATTCGTTGTTTTATTTTGAATTATTTATTACATTTAGCGGCATTTAATTAAATCCATCATAGATTTAATTTATTTTATATTTATTAATTATAAAAATTGTTTTCAAGAAATTAAATATACTAAAATCCCAAAACTTATTTAGCAAATTCTGAAAAATTATCTGTTGAAGCCCGATTTCATTCTTGCTTAAGGAAATCATTAGGGGACGGCGTTTTTAGAATTTCTGGGAATATTTGTTTAATTAAGTTACAAATTCTATTTAATGTTGAATAACACATTTAAAATATCAAACAAAAAAGCAACAATAAAATATTTTTACCACAATCTGCTTCGTCATCTTCTAAAACACTACTTTATTGTTTTGACAGCTCTACCAATGGAAAATAGTGCATTGGAGAAAGCGTTTAATATATATTTTTTTGTTTTTAGTTACAGAAGATCAATTTTGATCAAATTTGGCTTCTGTAAAATTTTAGCTTCCCAATCTCACTTTTAGGGGTTAAAATGGTGGGATTAAACATGACCAAATTTTCATTTTACCCATTCTTTCATGTTGGGTCCAAAATTTAATTAACATATTAAGTGTCAAATGAAAGAAATTTGAACGAGGCATCCAACGGTGTATAATACAGTCCCAAGCGTTTCCAAGTTTTTATGTTGTTAAATAAGTGACATTTTGCGGTCACGCAAAATGTAAACAAATTATAGTTTGTGAATAGGAGTTGGCACTTAAGATATTTTTGCCTTTTGCTTAAATTCGTAACGGGACTTCCCAGAGGTACAAAATTTTGGTGGATGATGCAATTAATTAAGAACTATAGATTTTTACTATAAAATGAAAATCGAAAATCATGTCACTTAAGCTTTTTTGGAGGTTATGTCTTATGGAAGCTGTCAATTCCCTGGACGTGGAAGTAGCGTTTAAACAACGTAATATCATTGATTGTTTATTGGTGTCTCAGAGAGTATTGGCACTGATCCGCATATAACCTTGTGAACGGGCAATATGCTGAGGAGCAGGGCGATGAATTCAAATAGTATAGGTGATGATGGGGCGCGGAAGGTAGGTACAAGGGGCATTTCTCAAGTAGGTATTATTTCTCCCCTTCTATGGAACATTGTGATCAATGGAATCATAGACTCGATGGGACTATCTACATGGAAAAAGGAGAACGATCTGGGGGTCAATTCGGCGAAAACCGAACTTGTTTTCTTCAGAAGGAAATACGCCTTGGAGAAGCTCTATCTGCGTAGACTGGAGGAGGACACTCTTCAACTCTCTCGAGAGAAGTATCTAGGTGTCATTCTGGACTGGAAACTTTCCTGAAATATGAAAAAGCTCTATGCGCTTGTTATAGTTGTAGTAGTACTTTTGGGAGGTTGGTATTAACCTATTGGGCACTTGGGTGGTGGAGGGCGGTGAATACAAAGTCATATCTATCCAATCTCGTTAAGGTGTTATAACTGGCTTATCTGGGTGTCATAAGGGCCGCCCCCATTCGGCACCCTACAACTGGATCCTGATACGGACTAAAGTTTACCGTTCGCGGAGGTTCACGCAATTTACATCGCCGAAGGGGATATGAATCCATCATCCATTCACATGAGTCAGTGGACAGTAGACCGTACCTCAAAAACCGACCGTAGGAGTCGCCTATTAAATTTTTTGTTATAGCTTTGGCATTTAAAATCGGATTTTAAAGTGTGATATATCGATTTTTTTGCCTCGAGGAGACCAGTGTTTTGCTATATAGTAAAAATCCAATTAAAAAAATTTAAAAAGGCGACCCCTACGTTCGGCAACCAATATATAAAAAAAAATTCTACTGGGTTTAGCGAAAAACTTCCATAGCAAAAGTTTATTGATTTCTTGCGAGCTTTAATTTTCTGACATTAGGGTTGTACAATAGGGTGGTAGCAACTGAGATCTGGTGGGTAACTACTAGAACGGGATACTTGAGGTCAAAATGTCCTTAGAGCAAAACACTGGTCTCCTCGAGAGAAAAACATCGATGTATCCGACTGTAAATACCAAAGATATAACGAAAAATGTAAAATGGCGACCCCTATGTTCGGCATAAAAAAATACAATTTTTTTTTAAAACCTCCTTGCAAAAATACTTCATATTGGAGGGTGTACGGCGCACTTTTTTTTGTTGCCTGTTAGGTGGTACGCTCTAGTGGGCAGACTTGCTACTTTAAAAGCCCTGGAATCCGATATGATTAGATCTAGGTATGTGAATGGCTGTATTGAATCCCTTGTCCGGAATTGTCGATACTCGGCCAGGTTAACATGGGTCCCAGGATACTTTGGGGCAGAGCTGTAAAAAACTGCAATCAGTTGGATTTGAAATCTAAGTGATTTCAACCAAACTGATTTTATTCTTTGATTTCGAAATGATTTCAGATTTTAAAATGAAATCTTGTCAAAATTGCAATATTTTGTGATTGCAATCATTTTGAAATAATTTTTGTAGAAATCATTGTATGCAATTAATTTAATTGCAATCAATTCGATTGCAATAAAATTTCTGTTGAAATCATGCGATTTCAATCAATTCCCCTGAAATCACAACTATACTGAAAGTCCAACGAAATAATATACACTTGGAATCTAGCGGTTTCCACTAGAATCTGGTGGAGACCTCCCAATTTTTGGTGGAAGCTACCAGATTTTAGATTCTCATTTATTTGATTGCAATTAAAGTAATTGCATTCGGCAAGCAGTCAATCAGTATGCTTATAGGAATTATTATGGGCGCCTGCGCGATGGGCCGAATGGCTTTGAGCTGGGACCACTTACGTGCGGGTTACTATAGAAATTGTGGGGACGAAGAGTCACCTAGCAAAACAGACATTAGCAACGAATTAAGCGAGTAAGTAGCACACAAAGAGTTTCACTAGTTAACAATCTATTTTCTCGCCTTATTTATAAAACATCTTGTATATGAAGTGTACTAGTTTTCAGCAAACACCTTTTGCTGAAATTACCAACTTTTTTGCAAGCACGCTTTTTTTTACTGACTTTTTTGTTTGAGTGTACTTTTGTTCGTGATGTCCCAAATTTCATGGGTACTCATTACCTTCTAGTTTAAAAAAAAGCGAGAATTATGAGTTATCTATATTGTTACTCATATTGAAAGAATAAGTGGTTACAAATAATTTAGGAAATAAGTGGTTACCCTACATTGTGAAATAATGGGTCATATTGGCAAAATAACTTTTTACCTCTGAAACTTTTCTATTTACTTGTCAAAATTTTCAAAACAAATTAATACATAAATTATTTAATATTAAAAATTCGAATTCGGTATTTATTAATCAATTACACAGTACAACAGCCAATCTGGGGGTGAGAAATTCCAAGTCAGGGTGATGGTACTAGGTCAGTATAGTAAAACCCTCAAAGGGTTTGGCGTTCGTATGTGTCATTTTTTTTTATGACCTTTTAAATTTTTTCCTTATCTTGATGTTTTTTCGCTTAGTTGTAACATTTTGGCAAAAACGTAGTTTAACATAACTCGAGAACCACTTGTCCGATTTTGATGAAACAAATTTAGAATTACAATTTCTTTAATCCGTTCATATAATGTTTTTCTTTATAATCAACAGTTTTGCCGGTAAAAATAAATTTGTGGAGAAAAAAAATATTTTTTTGCCTAAAAATTAAAAATTTTTTTTTTTAAATTCATAAAAAATCCAAAACGGAAAAAAGGATCAAGTGTTATTAATTTCATGTAAAGTCACATAACCTATAAATAAAATTTAACGCGTTCTGCTTTTATTTACAATTAAGTGAAGGTATCCCATTTTGACAAGAATATTGATATTTGTTTTTATTCAAAAAAGTGTCATTTATCGCCTTTTTCATAAATTTTCCCCAATAACTCCAGACTTCTGGCCATAAACTACTAAAAAAATTAAGTAAACATTTTTATAATTTTTTATTTTTATTTTATTTATTTATTTTTATTTATTTTAATAAATATTGCCTAGACTTTTTCGATGGTGGTTGTTCGGGACTAGTGGCATCGCATTCATCGCTATCATCAGTTTCTGAACCACACATAATGTCAATGTGTGACTCCACTGTTGGCCCTTCTGCATCTCCTGAAAATTCTTTATCATCAAGATCATCCTTGTGTTGCCACACTAACTTACTCCACCAGCAAATTTCCGCAATTATTGCACTCGGCGACTTTTTGCCTCTGAACTTTTTGCCTTTGAAGAGAAAATATCTGGGCTAGAAGCTTTTGGCACAGGAATGTGGTCCGAATGAGGCAATGGTGTTGCGGCACTTGCAACACCAACGTAATTATACGATTTTCTTATCCTTTTTGCGGCTCCTTTATTCGCACATGCATAGCAATTCAATGGATTGTGACCTTCGCCAGGATTAGTCCAAATCATTGGGATACCGAATGGCATACTTTCACGTCTTCTATTTTTCCAATCCATTAGACGGTTGTAGCAGCTTTTACACACTATATTTGGTACCCAATTTTCGTTCACTATAACATTTTGGTTGAAGTACATCTCGTATGTTTGAACAAAATCAGTACTGAAATTTCCCCTTTTTTTTATGTGTTGAGACATATTGACCACAGCAGTAGCAAAAGCTATTTATATCTGGCTTGCACAGTTCCATATTCTGTTCTCTTTTGTTCACTTTTAAAAAACTGGAGAAAAATCACTTTTACTGTTCGCGTTCGTCGGCACTTGTTGAATGACAAAAATCACAGAACCAGTGTGAGAAAGAGAAGAAGTATAATGACAATGCATGTTTTATGTGAACATTACAGAACCAGTGTTGCCACATCAATATTTCTCTTTTAGTACAGTAGAAAAATATGAGAGAGTTCGGCTTGTGAGTGTCAATGTTTTCTCCAAATAATGTTGTGCATATCTGGAGCAAATTTTTGAAATTCATACATTTACCTAATTGTGAATAAATGAGAAACGCGTGCATCGATTTTCATGATCTATGCCTTTTTTTGCTCATGAGCAGGGCTGCCAGATGATTTTGATGAAAAATTGGCAGTTTTTCTCAAAAAAATCGGCATTTTCGGCACTTTGATTTTAAAAAATCGGCAAAAAATCGTCACTTTCAAAAATACTCATTTATGTAAGTTACTTTATATAAAAAAATATGTGAAAAATACATTTCGTGTAAAATAATATGTTTTAAGTCTAACAATTAAATAAAAATAATGGCTTAAGAGATAAATGAAATGATAATAAAAAAATTTTAGTTGTAATTTTATGAATATTTTTATGATACATATTCAGATATTACCTCACCAATACTATGTACATAAATTAATTTTACAGTTGGTTCCTAATTTTTATTCAAAAAATAATATTGATTAATTAGAAATTTATTAATTCAGTTCGAGGCCAATTTCCTTATTATGAATTAACATAATAAGTACTTTTTTCAAAAACTGCTATTTTTCTTCATCAGGATATTCTCCTAACAAATACTTCACAGAGTTTTTGCTTTCAAAAACCTCTACACTTTCAGGAATGAAAAGACGATCGTTTCGGGGATTTTCAAGAAGAACTATTTTTACAGCTTTTAAAAATAGTTCTTCTCCGAACTTAAGGGTCCCGTACACCTTGAAATATTATGCAAATATTGGATCTTTTTTATCACTGGATTTATTTTATTTCGTTTAAGTATTAACATTTTGTTTTTTAACTTTCAAAATTTAATATATTTCTCAAAATCTAATACTTATTCGCTAATATAATGTGAAAGAAAATCATTAAATTTTGTAAAAATGTGAACACCGGGATTGAATTAAACTAAATCCAAAATTGATTTATAAATAAAATAAATCCGTTTTGGATTTAGCTTAATTTAATTCCAGAAATTGAGTTTTCGAAAAATTAAAATTTTTTCTTTCACATTATCTTAGAGAATAAGTGTAGAATTTGGATAAAAATATTAAATTTTAAAAATTAAAAAACAAAATAAAATAAATCTAAAACTAAATATAGTGATTAAAAAAAGGCCTATTATTACTAGGGCTCGTATATTCATGCATTTATAACACTATGCGACAGTCAAAATCGGGATGGGATGAAACCAACGGGAAATGTTATACGGTCAAAAACAAGTTATACGTGTCCCGGCGTTTCGCTGGGTCACCCCTAGGAATCGAGATATATCTTTTTTTGACATAACTCGAGAACCACTAGTCCGATTTTGCTCAAACAATTTTAAAAAAATTAAAAATTACAATTCCTTTAATCTGTTCATATAACGTTTTTCTATATACTCAACAGTTTTGCCGGTAAAAATAAATGTTTGTTACCGCTACCATAAAAATCAATAACCTTTGTTTATTATTTTTTTTTAATATTTTAGGCAAAAAATATTTTTTTCTTCATACATTTATTTTTACCGGCAAAACTGTTGAGTATATAGAAAAACGTTATATGAACAGATTAAAGGAATTGTAATTTTTAATTTTTTTAAAATTGTTTGAGCAAAATCGGACTAGTGGTTCTCGAGTTATGTCAAAAAAAAGACCACCAAAGGTCAAATCGATATATCTCGATTCCTAGTGGTGACCCAGCGAAACGCCTGGACACGTATAACTTCTTTTTTACCGATATAACTTTCCCCGGTAGTTTGAACCCTTCCCGATCACTGACCCCTACCATTTGTCTCACAGTGTAATCGTGTTTTATGTACATAAGATGTATGTATGATTAAAATCGAAAAGTATGCACTGAAAATTTTAAAAATATGCATTTATTATTAATTTTTCCAACATTTTTGATATTATCAATTCAGTTTTAGTATTACATATTTGTCTTTAAAAGTAGTTTAAACATAGAAAATTGCCATTAATCATCGTCAGAAATTGATTTAGTATGTTTGATATTTTTGTATTCGGGATCAAAAAAATTTTGAAAATTATTTAGAAATCAGTAGTGGGATTCTCTAACTTTTTAGCGACAGAATTCGGTAGTTAAGTTGTCAGTTTACTATGAAAACTTGTCAAGTTAACAACCGAATTTTGTCGTTAAAAAGTTACGGAATTGCCCCTCAGAACATAATATTGTTCTACCTAAAGTGCAAATCCTAACATGATTTGTAAATCACAAAAAATTAAAATTTCGTGTTTTTGAGTTTTAACAAAAAATCGGCATTTTTCGACCAAAAATCGGCAAATCGGCATTTTGCATATTTTTTAATAAAAAATCGGCAAAATGCCGAAAAATCGGCAATTATGGCAGCCCTGCTCATGAGTTATGTGACTTTACGCGAAAGTAATTAGTTTTGGCACTTTTTTCCATTTTGGATTTTTTATGAATTTAAAAAAAAAAAATATTTAAATTTTTAGGCAAAAAATACTTTTTTCCCTTCATACATTCATTTTTAACTTCGAAAGTGTTGCACATATAGGAAAACGGTATAGAAACAGATTAGAGAAATTGTAATTCTAAATTTTTCTAAATTTGTTTCATCAAAATCGGACAAGTGGTTCTCGAGTTATGTTAAACTACGTTTTTGCCAAAATGTTACAACTAAGCGAAAAAACATCAAGATAAGGAAAAAATTTAAAAGGTCATAAAAAATGACACATACGAACGTCAAACCCTTTGAGGGTTTTACTATACTGACCTAGTACCATCACCCTGACTTGGAATTTCTCACCCCCCAGACAATAATCCCAAAAATGTTCCATAGTGTTACCAGTAAGTGATTACTTTTGAGGAATATATAAATACTTCTATAACATATTATCAGTAAGTCATTATTTTGTATTTTAAGGTAATGCACAAGGTAATGATTTAGCATTACTTGGTAATCTATATGGTGATGACATGTATGTAATTACCATGTTTTGGTTGTCAATAATTTAAAAAAGAACTAATATATTTTAATTGTTATGGATTCTGAGCAAAAGGAAATGTTTTTTTTTATTTGGAAGATACTAAAGAATTTCATATTAATTTTGTTTATAGAGAAGATTTTCTTCGACAAATTTTAATAAAATTTTTCAGTAAAGTAATAAAGTTTTCTTTACAAAGTGAATGAAAAAATTTTTTATTTTACAGAAAAGTTGCATTGTTTTTATAAAACTAGGTATAAATTAAACCTATTTATTCAGGGAAATTTTTAATAAAATAAATTTTTTCATATAATTTCATGAGAAACTGCATTTATTTAATGAAAAGTTTTAATGTAAAGCTCCAGCGAAACTTCACTAATTTATTTATTTTTATTTAATGCACAAATTAATTAATACCATGTAGATAATTCCCACAGTGCACTTTTTAAAAGACAACGTGATCAATAAGATATTTCACTTTTGTATATAAAAAAAGAGTTATTAGAGAGAATGTGTGTTAGCATTTTTTCGATCTCACTCCTAATGTCGTACTCCACATTATCCACCAATGCCACATCACAGGTACTGACTCTTCTATAAACTTTTTATAAATAATTAAAATATACAAAAAATCTGGCCTTAACTGAATTTCGATTAGTGTATAGGTACAACATATCTCAAATTTCATTAAGAGTGTGATAGTATGAGTTCTGTTAATGTGGGCTCATAGTCTGGGCGGTTATGATATTGACAAGAAATTTCTATATAATAGTTTATATTTTTTTAAATTAGCATAAATTGGTTATATTTATTTATACTTAATAGAAGAGGTATACTGAAACGTTTTTTTTTTAATATTTTTATACTTTAAAACTCAGGAAACTATAACCAAATTTAGTTAAAGTAAGCGATTTGCAGTTGTAAATTAGAAGAATTTTATCCTTAATCAAATGTTGGGCGCCATTTTTTTTAAGTAGCTATATGGTCTGTTTAGTCTTAAACTGGGATGTTGGTTTTCACAAGAAATGTATGCCAGGTATAAGGCCTACTTAAGGCGATATGTGCCGAAGACAGTTGAAAGAGAATCACTAAATCTAATATTGGAAAAGAAAGGGGTTTGGCCTAAATTATTTTTCTCACGTACTAGTTATAAATAAAATACAAATACTGAAATAATTGTGCTTTTGCTCAGAAAAGATATAGCGATATTCGATTTTTGAAAAATTCGAAATTATGCGAAACTTTTATTCTTCAAATTTGAGTCGTTTGCCACCAATACCAAATATATACACCTACATTCGTTGCGCTAAATTTCGTAAAACTCCGTCCATTTTTTCCAGTTAAGAACATATCTTTAAAATATATCCTTATAGGATTCTGTGAATCCTTGCGCAAAACCAAAGACTCGCAGATTTCGAAAAAGACAATGTTCCAATCTTTTTAATTTCATGTACCTACAGTTTGTCGCGGTTTCAAATCTCGCAACTCCGCACACATATTGCAGTTTATGCTATAATTTACCCATTTTCAGCATATTTGTGTTAGTTTCATAGAATATTAACGAATTTCAATCAATTTACAAAATTTTTACCAAGAAAACTTTCTACCCCACCATACTTACATACAATCGTTTGTGTCCAGTTTAAATATACTTTATGCAAACTTCTATTAAATACAAACTAAGTTAAACTGACTTGAACAAATACCTTTTGTGTTGTTCATGTTGCTGCTTCTTCTTGTTCAATCTCCACCTACTACCCCATTAATACACATTGTTTGTTTATACCTTTGTGCCATTTTTACTTGTTCTGACCATTTGTTATTTTAGACGCCTTTTTTTGCACTCTTTTTAATCTTGTTGTTTTTTAACTTTTGTTTACATTCACTGCCAGAATAGTCAAAGTAAATTTTTGTTCATTTTTTATTCTTTTTTTTTTGCTGTTTCTGTGTATTTTTTTGTTCTCTAACACACCGTTTGTACACACATTTCTTTTAATAGTTGCCGCCTTTGTCGGCATAACTGACAACTTCAATCAATTTCAAAAAAGTTTTCGTTTTTTTCGCATGTATTTTGTATTGCAACACAAATCCTGGCGGATTGTTCTTGATATTTTGTTACAGGTATGAATGTAGGGGAATATAGAAATATGTTAAGGGTTGCCAAATGTAAGCGGGATTTGTATTTGAGATTAGGGATAATTGTAATTGGGTTAAGAATGAAATACTGTTGAAAAACTAAGGTAATTAAAACATATATTTATTTGGAAGAATTCCAGTATACAATTGCAGTTCGAAAAGACTCATAAAGGAGTCCCTAGACCTTCTAAAATCATAGCTATATGACGCCGTTTTTCTTTGCCGATAAAGAAATTGGTCACAGTTTTTCTATGAGTCATAATTTTTGAAATATATTGGCTGGGCTATAATTTACTCCAGATTTTTATTTACAATTATTGACTCTTAATATTAACTTAACAAAACCTCTTTGTTTTTAAATTTGTTCGAATTTTGTAGTTTTTAATTCAAAAATAATTTTCTTTTGTTTTTGGAAAATGTTTCTTACCTACTTAAGGATAACATTAACCGTATTGTTGGCAACCCTGTTTATTATTTGAATGAATGCATTTGCATTCGGTATGCTTCAGTTAGATAAAACAGCAAATTCCATTACTTTTAATATCTGAAGAAGAATAACAAACTGTGCGTATTTTCGTATGAGTTTTGTTGATAGGTGCAAAAATATGTGTTTTCGATAAAGTTTTGAAAAAATTAGATTTGAGTAGTCCCAGTGTAGAAACGGTAATGACATATCATTATTTTTTGGAGTACTAGTAATGACACCCACTTACCTTCTGCATTATTTTAAAACATATAATAATGAGTTACTGATAATGACTTATTTTTATCATTATTTCAAATAGAAAATAATTTTTTTTATTTCTTTGAAAATTTTTTGAAATCTATTTTTAGACTCAATATTTTTTAAACACTGGTAAGGGTATATGTAACCACATATTTTTTGATTTTACTTGTGTGCAGCAGGTCAATTATGTTTTTATCTAATAAATATTACATGTCGATATAGCTCAGATGGAATAGCTGTTGACTGGCAATCTGTAGACACAGGTTCGATTCTAGCACCAGCAAATTTTATTTAAAAAAAAAATACAATAAAAAATATTTTTTTTTATATAATTTATTTTTTTGAAAATCTATTTTCAGACTCATTATTTTTGTCAGTACTGGTAAGCACATAGGTAACGATATATTTTTTGATTTTACGTATGCTGGTGTGTAACGACAACTCATTATTTTTCGCGACATCGCCATATAAAGGTAATAAGAAATGTAATAACAAAAGTAACTAGTTACCATTACCAAGTATGTACCCAGTCAGAAAAATACAAACGGGAAAGCGGTGGAAAAGCACTTTAACAGGTGGTACAAGTACTGGCAAAAAGTGCTTTCCCATACCCAAAATGATAACATCATTAGACAAAAGGACCGGCTGTTCAAAAAGCGACGGAAAAGCACTGGAGAAACAAAATTTTTGAACGTTGGCGAAACGCTGGCAAAACCAATAAATAGGTGGTCTGGAAATATATTTTCCAAAATTGAATTTAAAAAAAGTTTTTATGTATTTTTTTTGGTCCTGCCGTGATTTGAACCCAGGCCTTCAGATTGGCAGACGATTGCTCTAACCACTGAGCTAACGAGACATATAATATTTGATAGCTAAACACATAAATAAGTGATAATCGCTGGACAACTACTGGCTGTGCGAAAAAGCTAGCACTGGCAAACAGTTTTTTGGAACTAATATGCCAGCGTTGGGAGAGCAAAAAAAAAGTTGGTCTTAAAGGAGCTTTTTCCCAAACATAAAAATTCATTTTATAGAACAAAAAAAATTTGAAATTAAAAAAAATCCAAAAAAAATTTTTTCCTTGCAACCGGATTTGAACTCGGAACCTCCTGACTACAAACCTTTTTTAACGAAGCGTCAGCATTTTTATAAAATCACTGCTCCACCAGTGAATTGGTTTTTGTACCACTGGTAGCATTGGCTAGGTAGCACTGGATAACCACTGGTTGCAAACCTTGGCATATCACTCTTAGACCATTCTTTGCCAGTGGTTTTTTTATAAACCACCGAAATTTTTGTAAAGCAAATGCTGGAAAAACGCTTTTTGCAAGCGCTGGCAAAGCATCCCAAATTAGTGGTCTCCCAGTCATTTATTTTCAACACCATGGTTACCCAGTGGTATGCCAGTGCTTGATTTTTTGTACCACTGGCGATTTCTGATTGGGTAGTTACATGACCACATATCTGGTAATGATTTTCTACACTGGGGTTTGTAGTTGGTAAAAAAGACTTTTTTTCAATTAAAATCATGACAAAGGATTTTTTTGGCACAAAAAAAAAAAAAGAATTCGTTAAACCAATATAGGACAGGATATTTATTTGGAAAGCTTTAGTCACAAAAGAAAAAAAAAGAGAGTGCGTTTAAAGCTTACCATTTTGTTTTTACTATTCTCTCTTTAATTATATGAAACATCTTAATCGTCTATGTTCCCAATACAGAATAAAGTTGAAATAGAATAGAATTCCAAATAGAAAAAAATTTCAAAAAAAAGCTTTTCGCAAAAAGAATAGTTTTGCTTTAATTGTGAATAAATTTCTATTTTCCTTAAAAATGAGCTTTATAAGCAGGCAATAGTGCCACCGTTTTACTATTTACTTACGTGCTGCCACATGTTTTTGAGGTTTCATCATTTGCTTTTGACCACTGTGTTCGCAAATACTAAAAAAAATTTAAGGATTTGTTTTAAAGCAATCAACTTTATAAAAAGAAAAATTAATATTGCGTTTGTAATTAGTAAGCAAATAAAGTTGATACCGTTTTATTGGTTTGCAATGGCAGCACTGTCATCCAAGTGAAAAAATAAAGTAGAAGTTGCCTACTTTTGGCAAAGTTGCCATTTTTGAGATTCTTTATTGGGTAATTAAAATAAATGAAGTTTTTAATGTTTTAAACACTAAAAACAAATAAGATCACTTTACAATATGTATTAATAAGTTCAACTTTATGTTTATTAAAAACAAGTAAAAAAAGTACAATAATCTTCCATAAATAAATTGGATATTTTTTGAGAAAAATATTGATAATAGCCGCTTTTTCTAATCACTTGGATTTAATAAATCTAAAAAGTAGCTCTAAAAGTGCTCAACAGATGGTGTTAGATTCTCCCTATTTTAAAAAGAATTTTCTGTCCGACACTTCTTTCACCCTAATTTTTAAATACCGAATTCGATAATGAAGGATTTTACTTCAACTTTTAATTTTTAATTATATTTTATAAATATAAAACAGCGATAAACAGTCTGCTTTTTCAGTTTTATCACTTCAATTTTATTTTTACACAATTTAAAAATTCCATTGCAATATTTAATATTCACTAATTGGATTGAATTAAATTACTTACAGTACAGGGAAAATTGCCATTTCTATTTCAGCTATTTCTCCATGTCCAAGATGGAAAATATGTATTTAGTGAGGTGTAGTTTTTTTTTTTCTAAGCATATTTCATAAAAAAAATTAATAAAAACCTTTTATTTGTTAGTTTTTACATTTTTTTTCTCTTTTAATTTCCATTCATATTTTTTTCTGACACTAAATTAATAGTCTGTTTCATATATTTGTGCTTTTATTGTGAATTTATTAAATGCAGCTTTTTTTGGATTTAATAAATCCACTTTTTGTATGAATAATTCTAAATCCATCCATAAGTCGAATAGTATTTTATTAGATTAACGTACCTTTTCCTACGAAAAGACTGTGACTCTAAGTTAGGACTGTATTCCCCAAGTATTTGTTGTTGCAAAGTCACAATAAATTATTTTTATTCAAATTTTTGTTTGAAAACAATCATAACATTGACAAATAAAATTTGAATTTTTTAAAATTTTATTGTTGTTTTGTATGAAAAGTTATGACTCTGAGTTTTAAAAATAGTCTTATGACGGTCACAATGAGTCACAAGTAGGAATAGGCACCTAAAAGTTAATAAAAGTGTTGGTATATTTAGTATTCTAAAAATTAAATCAAATTTTTTTCCTTCGATCTGAAGTGTTTTTTTTTTCCAAAAAAGAATAATTTTCAGGAAAAACTAAGAATTTTGGAGTGTTTTTTTAATTCGATTTTTTATTAAGTATTAATTGTTGTGCAAATTTCAAAATTTTGATCAAATTAAATGAAAAACATACCAAACCAAAAACCGAAAATGTGTTTTTTGTGAATAAATTAGTTTTTAATTGAATGTTTTTCGTTCGTTTTGAATTATTTTCAAATTAATTGCAAGTAAATTACAATGAATAATTTAATTTTTATTCTTTGTAATTTACTTGCAAAACCTTTATCTTCTCTTTTTAATTTTAAAATAATTTAAAGGAAAATGTCGTAATATTTGATCTCAAATCGAATGAAAAACATATATTTACCACCCAGTGCAGAAACGGTAATGACCTAGCAAAAAGAAAGATACCGAAACAGTAGAAAAAGCACTACAATCGGTGATCTAGATTTACTTCTTTTTAATGATTTTAAAATTGAGTTGTCATGGGAGAGGAGTACTCTCACTTCAGCATTTGTTCAGTACTTTTTGAGCGAGGGCAAAAGAAGATCTTTTTCACCAATTAAAAGTTAAAAAAAAATTCCTCGCAAAAAAAAAATATATTTTTTATTGCCGCCACGGGGTATCGAACTTGCGACCTCATGATTGCTAGTCTAGCTGGCTGGCATAAAAACACAACTGTGTCACTGCGAGATGTTGTGCTTTATTCTATTCAATATAAGTACTTTTTAAACAAGTACAAAAGGTGCACTGCAATTCAGTATTGTTATCAGTACTATTTTCATAAGCGCTTAAATTTTTATTTTATACACATATTTTTAAAAAATGGAAAATTATAAAAATATTGACTTTAAACAAATTAATTATAAATATTAAAAAAAAATAAAAAATATTGGTCGCGATCATCTGTTTGGAACCAAATGATACCAAGCTCATTTTTTAGGATCACTTTTAGAGCAATTATGCTTTAGAAGCAATCCTTAAGTGATTTTTTGGATGTTGTTCAGAAGTAATTCTAAAAAAGAAGTGATTTTTTGAAGTTGTTCAAGGAGTAAAAATACACTACCGGATAGGTACTTGTAAAGCAGTGAAAGAAGTAGTTTGTAAACGATTACTTCCACTTTTTTGTTGGTGACATATCAATATTTTTTGGACCACCGGTAATGACGCCGACTTACTTTCTGCATTATTTTAAAACATAAAATAATGAGTTACTAATAACTAGTTACTTGTTCCATTACTTCAAAATAAAAAATAATGCGATACCAATAACGCATTTTTTCATTATTTCAAACATAATGTATCGTTCTAGATTTTTTTGCAAATTTTTTTTTGAAATCTATTTTTAGACTCAATATTTTTCAACACTGCACAGTGTGCCAGGATCGCCGTTTTTTGGCCAAAAGTACAATTCAGGTAAAGGGAAAATATGTTTATATATATTTAAAATCTGGGATTGTCGAATATTTTGGGAGTGAAATATTGTATCATTGTGGTTACTCGTTATTAGTTGGCGAGAGTTCAAAATCAAAGTTATTTAATTTTGTGACATTTTTTGTTTTATAATGATACAATAAAAAAATCATAAATAAACAATCATTTGTTCCAAAAACAATCTCAAATTATAAAACTGAAACTAGTTCTCAAAAAAACATAGAAACCTGTTAAGTACCCAGCAAAACCTTGGTAATGGGTTTGACCTTTTTCACGCATTGCCTGGCAATGGGTACCCCTTTACCCTTGATTTTACTTAGAAACGTAAAGTAATACGTTACTAATATTGTGATACATCAATACTTATGTGGGAGGTATGAAATAATGAGTTTCCGATATGGAGATATATCACTACTTACTTGGAGCCTTTAAAATAATATATTACCGATATTTTGTTTTATAATAACTTATTAATAAGGTTAAAAATAATAAATTATTGGTATTGCATAATACATATAACTACTTATTATGCGAAAGTACGATTTAATAAAAATTTAGAATCTAATTACATTGCTCGGATCTTATTGTATTGCCTATATGTAACCAATAAAGTATGTACTAATGTGTAATGACTTACTTCACTCTATAAAAGTATGTACTTATTTTAGCTAACTAGTGAATTTAATATTACAAGTAACAACTTATTTCAGTACATCCTTCGTAACCACTTATTTTAGCCTATACCGGTACGATTTAGGCAACCATTTACCCCCAATGACACCCCCATGTTAAAATAATGTGTTATGCGACCAAAGTGTAAGTAGTTACAATTTTTAGTTTCTTATTACATTTCCTTTTACCTGGTAATAGAAGGTTTTGGTGGGTATTAACGAAAAAAGTAACAAAATTATTAAATTTACCTCAAAAATATGGGTTTTTTGAAAATCCTAAATTTTCAAAAAAAGCTCCAAAATGTTCCAAGAGATATTTGAAAAACTTGAATGAGAATGTGTTCCATAGGATATCTTCTACCTAGGTTTTTGCGACCGTTTGCGACCGTTCATAAACTTTCGAGATTTTGCCCTCTAACTGAAAAAGTACCTTTGGATCTCGCTGATTTCCAGCATTTCAGAGTTTAAGTAAAAACTAAAAAATAGCACTAAAAATTACCTTAAATGAAGGTTCTGCTTTTCTCACACCTAGCCCCCTAAAGTCCAGGTTTGGGGGACATTTGAGTGCCAATTCTGAATAAGTACGAAATTAACCCTTAAACACATTTTAAGTTTTGACTTATTTCTGGCATTGAAGTTAAATTTTCAACTATGATGTCTTCAGAGACTTATAGTAGAATTTCATGATAAATATTTCTGCGGAACATTTTAACCCTCTATCTCTTTAACTTATGGGCCTTTTTTATGACTTTTTAAAAAGGGCCAAAAGAGACCCTTTAATTGCAGAGTTAGAGGGTTAAAATGTTACACAAAAATGTCCCTCGTAGTGTTTTACATAAGTTCGCTGAACATATCCTATACCTAAAATGGAAGATTCACATGGTTTCCTCCCAAAAACATAGGGCCAGACGAAAACTTTTAAAACGCCGATACACTTATATTTTTCTTTGGTTCCTCTGCCAGAATTAGTTGTCATCAGAACCTTTTTTCTTTTTTTGTACAGTGTAATTTATTTTCCAACACATAACAATTTTAAATTTATGGCCGCCATATTAGATCCTCCATGTTGAATTTTTAAAATTTGATTTCAGATTCGTAATCTGCTACCCAAAAACTTCCCCTGGTGGAAATTTGGAGTAAATCAGGCGACATAAGAAATTTAAAGAAAAAATTGTTTGTCGCCATATTGTATCCGCCATTTTGAATTTCAAAATTTTAATTTCCGATTTTTAATCAGCGGATCCTAGACCTATATACTTGATTATTTTAAGTCCAATATAATAAAAACTTAAAATTAATGGCCGCCATCTTGGATCCGCCATTTTGAATTTTATATTTTTTATTTCAGATTCATGATCAGCAACAACCAAGCCCCTATTTGTGATATCTTTTAGTCTCATATACTCAATATTCTAGTTATGGCCAAAATTCGATGATGCTGGCCCACTGTGCACTGGTAAGGATATATGTAACGACATATTTTTTGATTTTTGAAATTATGTTTTTATCTATCAAATATTACATGTCGATATAGGTCAGATGGTAGAGCTATTGACTGACAATCTGGAGTGCCAGGTTCGATTTCTGCATCAGCAAATTTTAATAAAATTACAAATTACAGTAAAAAAATATATTTTTTTTATAAAACTTTTGAAAATCTATTTTAGACTCATTATTTTTGTCAATACTGGTAAGTACATAGGTAACGATATATTTTTTTGATCAAATCAAAAAAAAATTTGAATTTAAAAATTATTTTTTGGAATTATTCCGTCTACTAATTATTTAGCGAAATTTATTGCTGATTTTAGCAGGTGAAGTTGTTATTTTCTATTTAACTCAAATATAACTAAAATTCTGCATATTTAACAGTTTTATTTTTGCTGTTCCTATCTATCTAATTTTTAGCAAAAATAATCTGCTAAATTTAGCAGTTTTTTCTGCAAGACCATTTTTAACTTATTTTTACGAGTTTTAACTAAAAATTTCACAAACTTTTTTCTATAAGTGTAGCTCTTACAAAAATCTGGCTTAAAAATTATGATAATTTAAATGTAACCGGGCGAGTTTTTATGAGGTTACGGTTACGATTAAAAACGAAAAGCAAACTCTAGTCTACAATATATTCAAGTTTAATTAAGATCTGCGGTTTATTCTACTGAGTAGGTTCTTTGAATTTTTTTTGTTAACAGAGTTTTAAAATACATATATTTAATTTACTGCTTCTTTGAAAAAAATTTGTTTTCATCTTAGAGCGGCCTCTATGGGCTAACTTTATAACTATAATTCAATTACTTTTAAATATTTTTTGTAGCGTTGTATTGTTATGGTTAGTGTAATTGATACACAGAAGTCCAGGGGTTCGATCCCCAGTAACGACAAGACAAATTTATAAAAATAATATGCATGAGTTTTTAATTCCTGATACATATCGCAACGCCCTCAAATCACTTAACTCCACCGAAGTAAAGTAATATAATATAGTTATGAACTAAAAAGCTTTAAAAAGTTCGGAAAATCGTCATCAGAAGGGCGCAACAACTGTTGTAAACACTTACAGTGTTGCCATATTTAAAGGCCGACATTTTTCACTTCTTCTCTACCCAACACATTAATGACTTGGTAAAATAAACCGAGTGTTGCTTCTCTTAAACAAAAAAACTCTATGTATGCTTTCAATACCATGGGAATTCTTCTTTTGTTTTCAATTCTAAGTCAATTTAAAGATCTTCATTTGAGGGTTTGTTGTATTAAAATTTTAATTGAATTAGTAAATTTTTTCTTTAGTAGGTTTGAGGTTAAAAAGAAGAATAAACCTTTTCTTCAAAAGTTATAAACACATTAAATTTGCAAATCAGACTAGATCCAGTTTCTGGCTTTTTTTATGGACATGCTTCATCAGTGATTTTCCATTAAATTGTATTATTGTTTATTAGACCGCACCTCAAAAAAAAGTTCGCCGTACACCCTCCAATATGATGTATTTTTGGAAGATGATCTCAAAAAAATTTTTTTTTTTGCCGACCGTAGGAGTCGCCTTTTTTAATATTTTGTTATAGCTTTGGCATTTAAAATCGGATTTTAAAGTGTGATATATCGATTTTTTTGCCTCGAGGAGACCAGTTTTTTGCTATATAGAAAAAAATCCAATTAAAAAAAAAATTAAAAACGCGACCCCTACGTTCGGCAACCAATATATAAAAAAAATTTCTACTGGGTTTAGCGAAAAACTTCCTTAGCAAAACCTTAGTGATTTTTTGCGAGCTTTAATTTTCTGACATTAGGGTTGTACATTAGGGTTGTAGCAACTGAGATCTGATGGGTAACTACTAGAACAGGATACTTGAGGTCAAAATGTCCTTAGAGCAAAACACTGGTCTCCTCGAGAGTAAAACATCGATGTATCATACTTTAAGATCCGACTGTAAATACCAAAGATATAACGAAACATGTAAAATGGTGACCCCTACGTTCGGCACAAAAAAATAAAAATACTTCATATTGGTGGGTGTACGGCGCACTTTTTTTTTTGCGTGTAAGGTGGTACGCTCTATTGTTTATATTTCTTTTGTCAGATTGTCTCTATATGAATACTTTCAGAAGTGATCAAATAGACATATATTTACAAACATTCTACTTTAGATTTTTTTGTTTATCTTCTTATTTCCTCCGTGTCACCTTTTCGCAAATGTTGCCACAATGACGCCACATTTTTTCATTTAAGCGGATTTTAGTTTTTTTTTCTGTGTGGGGTCAGCTCTTTTTAGTCGTTAAAATCATGTACTTTTTTTTGAAAATTTCAACATGGTAATTTAAAATTCTTTGTATAACCGTTTATAGTTAAAATTAAACATTAATGATTCCTCTTTGAATAAAAAAGCTAACCCACTTTCAAATAATATTGCAATTATTGCAATCAGTAGAATAAAGAAATGAACAATAAACCATTGAGCAATTACTTATGACAATTTTTCAATTTTGCTCATTATGATGATGACTAAGTATGGCAAATGTATGAACAAACCGCCGTCTAAGCAAATTTATAACTTATTCAAATTAACAAACCCATCAGTATCTATATTTTCAACTCATATTTATGTATGAATGTATAAGAAAAGTTATGTAGAAAAAAAAATAATAATAAAAGTCAATCAATACTTACATAAGTAAAAAGAGACATGCAGACCAACAGACAGATAAGACAGAGGAAAACTTTTTGCACACTTAAAGCAATTGCCAGTGTCAGTGTCAAAGAAACTTCGTTTCTTGTTACCGGCAACACTTGCAGTAGCGTACGATAAATGTCAACAACAATTGACAGCTGACATATGGAGGAAAAAAATAATAATAAGAGATGAAGAAATGTTGTGCAAGGGATGATAAAAAAAATACAAGAAAATTTCTTTAAGTGCATTTCATTTTTCATTAATTGGACAATAATAATTTTTCATAATTTTATATATTTGTTACTCTATTATTTATTTTGTATTTGTTTATATTTTTAATTACCAATTAACACCCACTGTTAACAAGTTTTGTAGACATTTTCTAAATAGCAAGCACAAAAACTTGTTTTTAAAAAGTTATTTTTTTTGTTTTTTGTTGTTCATATTTTTAATAAAGCCGCACTTTTGTGTGCCGACAAAGTTGCCGTTTTTCATACTTAAGCGTTAATTTTTTTTTTTTTTGGTTTACAACTTTTAGAAAAAAACTGAAAAAAATTAAAAATTCAAAACACACGCTTATGCAAAAAAGTGTGGTGTTCATTTAAAATATTTAATATTGCTTAAAATGGTTTTGAAACCCTGATTTTAATTGGTTTTAACAGCAGTTGCTGCAGTTACAACTACCAAGTGCATAAGACAACGTCGACGGCGACATTTATTTCAATCATTCAGTCACTTACTTTACCACCTACTTGTTACACAAATATTCTAGAGGATTGTGCTGATGCATTTGTTTTGCTCGTTCTACGTTCTAACCATAAGAACACCTGATATTTTTGTATGCAAAATGTAATAATTGGTTGGTTTTTTTTTTTAAGTTGGCGTATTTACACGAATCATCATTCTTGTTAACATTAATTTGTTAAAAATTTTTTTAATACGTAACATGATAAAAAAATAAACAATTAACAAAATTAAAGTCGGGCATGCCGATTATATGATATCCTACTCAACAGTACGATTTAGTTCATATTCCAGGGAAGCGAATAAAATTCCGAGACTTTTCAATTTATAGTCGATAGATGAAACGCATTTTCAACTTAAAATTTTGTGGGTGTATTAAAATTTGTGAAAATTGTAAATGTGGTCTACTCAAGCAGACCTACAACCTACACCAGGTCAGTAGAAAAATTGCGTAATAGAAGTAATAAAAAGTGCATCTAGGTCTAGTATTTTTGGTAGCGTAAATTCGTAGTATACAGCACAATTCTATAAAAATACATTCGAAAAATTAAAAATTAAACATACGCCGAGTTCAACCTTTTGAATTGGTACGATTCATTCAACAATTTTATACTGAAGAATAAAAAAATTCAAAATTTAGAGCCTTCAAACAGCTGTAAAAAAATTAAAGGAATTGAGCCAAAGTTGGACAAGATTTTTTTTATCCCAAATGAGCACTATCTGAAATATGAACAAATTCTGCAGTTCCCGTGAAAGAAATCGCTCGGGTTTGACAATACCATTTAAGTTACGAAAGGACCTTTATGTGGCGACTAGGTCAAAACATGGACTGATTTTTAATACTTTTTGTTCTTGGACCAATACAAGCTAATGCACCAAACTAATTCGCCCAATTATTTTCAGAATTGGAAAGACGCAGATTAGTAAATTAACTCAGAAAATAGTGGATTATTTTTGTTAGTTACAAACATCAGCATAAACTCAATATACCCTGTTCTATAGAGTGGTGTAGGGTATAAAAATATTAACGATTGTAGATTTTAATCTGTACATTGTTTAAATTGTTGAATACATAAATTTTTATCGATAATTTTATGCAGGTTAAAAATAAGAATTATTATGTTTAAATTATGCACGATGAAAAAAATATCGAACAAAAAAAAATTAAATTAACCCTCTAACCGGTACAGATTCGAATGAATAAATTATTCAATTCACTTTTGAATTTTTAACTAAAATTTAATAATGTAGCATTCGTTTATACCAGTGAATAATAGTGAGTGAATTCTTTTATGAATTCATCCTCTTTATAATGATCATTCATTTGGATTATAAAATAATTATAAATTAAGTTCCACACTCAAAATACCAAGTCTGTTGGCTGAACAGAAAAATTCGTTATGTAACAAAATTTATTCATGTTTTTGGCTTAAAATAAAAAAATAAACAATAATACAATTTAATGGAAAATCACTGATGAAGCCTGTCCACAAAAAAAAGGCAGAAACTAGATTTAGTCTGATTTGCAAATTAATAATGTGTTTATAACTTTGAAAAAAAAAATTTATTTTTCTTCTTAACCTCAAACCTACTTAATTAAAAATTAACAAAAATGCATATTAGTTGCAATATTTATTGCATTTGGTCTATATGACGCGTTTGAAAAAACAACACTTTACTATAAAATTTGTTGATTTTACCAAATTCTTGTGTTAAATTTAACAAATCTAAATTTAAGTAAGAAATTAGTAAAACTACAGTTTTATTTGTAATTATACTGAGTCGTAAATTTTGTTGAAATTTAGGGTCTCGGCATTCTCCCCTGTCCCAGTCCATATCATCTAAGGGCATGTAAGATGACTCCGAAGGAGCAAACATTTGGTCCGTTTTGCTCTATGTCGCCTAGTTTTTGAGATATGGGCCATTTTATGAAGTGGAAAAAATTTACTAAAGCTCCAAGGCCCCACCATGGTCCATTTTTGGATAGAAATAACCCCTTTCGCTGGGGTATTATATAGTTAGGGCCCAGCAAAACCACACATTACCAAATAGTGAGTAAAGTTGCATTGATTACTCTATACCTTCACTGATGAATTTCACAGGCGATGAGCCTGAAAGTAATGTGTTCATTGTTACCAGTATGCTTACAAAAAAATGAAGAATAATGGGTTACTTAGCTGCAGATAGGGAATGAAAAAGTAATTAGTTACTTGCTTTTATTCTACATTAGACCACCCAAATTTGCAAAAGTGTTCACTCCACCGGCAGTTTCCAATAGATTGGCAATAAAAAAAATTAATATGTGTACAAAAATGGGATTTCTCGGGGGCATACAGGCCAGTCAGTTTGGACTTTTGACCCTAAAAATTAACTAAAAACACTTCAAAGCGTTTTTGCGCCATAACTTCTAAATTTGAGGTTTTCCGAAAAAATACTATGTAATTATTTTTATGCAGAATAAAAGGACAAACACTTTCTTCATACTAATTTTTGGCCTGAGTGTGACTTATCGTGTTGTTTTAAGCGGATAAAATCAAAATTTGTGTTAAGACTTCATTTTAGACGGCCCTCGTTAGATTTTGGACGGAGACGATTAGGATCGATTTTAATTTTTTTGTAGAGTAAGATATGTTGTTTTTATAAACCAAATACATTTGGAACACAGATCTGTTACTCCACGAAAGAAAGACCAAAATCGGACTGAAGTACCTATTTATTATATGTTGTGCACATACAAATGTGCTATAGAGCAGCATATTGGATTAACTCCCTATTCTACCCGATTTATCAATAGAGTAGAATGCAAACGGGAAAGTGTGCTGGCGAGGCACTTTAATAGGTGGTACAAGTGCTGGCAAAAAGTAGTATCCCAATTCCTTTTCGATTTCAGAAAAAAAAATTTATAAAAAATTTGTATGGAGCCCACCTTATGGGTTGAAGATAGAGGGTTAGTATGTTCGGAGAAACTTATGGGATTGAAAATATATTGGGGGTCAGTCATACATTTGACTCCTCTAGGGGCATCTTTGGGACAGTTAGAGCGGTGAGAGTAAATTTTATAAAAATGTCATATTTGTATGGCAGCCCTCTTACGGAGTGGAGATAGGGGATAGGTATGTTCGGAAAAAAAAAATTTTTTTTTTCAATTCATTCTATATTTACAATCTGTCCGAGGACAATAAGCAAATTTGTTAAAATAAATACATAATGAATATTATGTTTTATTTTCGGAATGGGAGATCTAAGATATGGTTGCGTTTCAGTCTTCTAGTTTCATTGGTGCTGTCTAATAATGAGATCGCCTCAGGATTATCGTGATTACTTAATCTTTGCAAGTATCTGTCACTTACGGATCTAATTTCCTCTCGAACAGATGATACAGAAAGATCTCTTTTGATAACATTATTCCTAACATAACAAGAATTTGCCTCAGTGTTTTAGATTGATATCTTTCAAGTATATCAATATTGGAATTACTTGCGGTACCCCATAGTTGGATACTAGGAAAAAATTTTATGTGAGAAAAACTAATTGGGGTTCGTCTAAATTTGACCCCTCTCGGAGGCATCATGGGAGCGGTAGGAGTTGATTTCCTTAAAAATAAAATAATTGTATGGGAACCGCCTTAAGGGTTGAAGATAGAGGGTAGATATGTTCCGACATGTTGGGATTGAAAAAATTTTGGGGGTCTATCATACATTTGACTCCTCTAGGAGCACCCTTGGGACAGTTAGAGCGGGAGAAGCAAATTTTATAAAAATGCCATTCTTGTATGGGAGCCCCCTTATGGAGTAGAGATAGACGGTAGGTATGTTCGGAAAAAATATTGCATGGGAAAAATTAATGGGGGCCGGTCTTAAATTCCACCCCTCTAGGAGGCAATATGGGAGCGGAAGAAGCTGATCTCATAAAAAAAAATTATAAAAAAATAAAAATTTGTATGGGGACCACCTTAAGGGTTGAATATAGAGGATAGATATGTTCATAAAAAATGTTATAGTATTAATATAAAATTATAACTTTCCCCGGTAGTTTGAACCCTTCCCGATCACTGACCCCTACCATTTGTCTCACAGTGTAATGATCCCAGAAGTATAAAAATATATATTTTTTGGTACCCTAGCATCAAAATTTTTAATCGCGAATATCGCGAATACGAGCTCTAACTTTGAAAAAACGGCTATCGCCATTGAATTCAGCGTACTAGAATTAGCATAACCAGTAGGGTGCCCAGCTTGTTAAAATTTGCGACTAGCACAGTGTAATCACATATTCTGTTTTAAAGATTGATTTGAAAAGATTTATCGGAATATGAGAATTTTGTATGCGAAAAAACTTTACAAGAAAAAATCCGAAACATTTCCGATACCACTGGGAGTTTGAAATGTGGATGCTGAAATCTGAGAAAGAATGTTTAGGTTATGAAAGAGTTTAATGTGTCAGGATTAGTAAAACTTTTAACAACAAATTAAAGATTTATTCAAACTTTTGTGGTAGACCATGTAAGTTTGGATTTAAATATTTTAAATAATTATTTCGATTTCAATCTACAACTAATTAACAATAAAAATAGGCAAATAGTTGATGCCCCTATAAGGCAATTTGGTGATGATATTTCAAAATCAAGTTACAAATATTACTATGACAATAACATGCACAAAATATGCAAATATTTAAATTCATTTTAATAAATTATTTATACTTAAACATGTCCATAAACATTTTATTTTAAAAAGATCTAAAGATAAAAATATTTCATCATCATCACCATTATAATTTATAATATTAACCATTGTGGAGAAACCAAATAAGGAAAATCAGATCTTGATCTTGTTAATAATGTTTTAACTAAATATGTGTAAAAAACTATATGAAATGATTTATTAAATTAAGTTATGAAAAAGTTAATGATACAATTAAATAACTAAACAGACGACAGCCATAAAAATAAACAAATTCACATATGATGAACAAACTGTAATATGGGCATAAAACTTTTAATAATTATGGAGAAACATTACTACACAAAGATTATTAAGTGATTATGGTATAAAAAAAATACAAAAAAGTAATAAAAAAAATATTAAAAATAAAAATACAAAATCATTGAAAATAAAATATTTTAATACTTTTTTACATCAAGTAGTAAGTAGCATAAGTAATATTTTATGCATTTTTTTGGTTTTAGAAACCAAAAAAATATACACAAATATTTCAAATGCAACCATGTGTAACCCAACAAACAATTTTATCTTAATCTTGATTATAAATTTAAATTAAAAAAAAAAAAAAATTAAAACTATGTTTAAACAAAATATTTTTTTGTTTAATCATTTTTTACTGCCGCGGCAAATAGTGTGTAATTTTTCAACATTAACATTTTTTTATTTTATTTATTCTTACGAGTGCAATTAGAAAATTATGTGTATATGAATTTTAATTAACTGTATGCACGTTGTTTAGTTTTTTTCTGCGCAAAATTATAGATTTAAATGCCGCCATATATTAGCGAAAATTGCAAAAAACAAAACCAAACTTATAAATAATTTTTCTCATTATTTTTCCATGTATTTTCTTTATGATCAGTCTAATAAGATTAAGAAATAAATGAATGCATTTTTATTATTACTAATTATAACGTACAATGTTTAAGTATAAAGAAAATAAATGAGAATATTATAGTAGGGCATGCTTGACTATGTTTAATCAAATATTAATGAAAATGGAATATGCACACTGACAGGGAAGGAGAACCAATTGGGAGGTTCTCTCAGAGTTTAAAGAAATTTTAATGTGTCATAGAGACAGTGTTGCCAAGTTGGGGGTTTCCCCTTAAATTTAGGGGGTTTTCAACCGCTTAGGGGGATTTTAGGGGGTACCAATTTGTTAGGGGGAAATTTGGGGGGTAAGAAAATCATTTTAGGGGTAGTTTTGACTTAAAAAGCAATTAAATTTTAGAGTTCGATGATTGGTTTTGCCAAGTTGTTGATAGTTTTTCACATAAATTTTTATTTTCTTTTAGCCTACATATTTTTGAAGTTAAAAAATTTTAGAGTATGACTAGGAAAGAAAAGAAAACTAACTAAAATATAACAAAGTTTTTTTTTATTTTAAGGACAAAAAAGTCAATTATTTGTATATATTAAAAATAATTTGAAATAAAAACTTAGAAATTTGTTGAATTTTGGGAACATTTATTTTAGGGGAAGTTTTTAGCGGTAGAGCAAATTTAGGGGGTTTTTTTGGACAACTTAGGGGGATTTGTAAAATAAACTTGGCAACACTGCATAGAGTAGAAAAAAATGAGAGACATGTATGAATGTTTGACAGAGACAATTAAGATTGGTTAGCATTATTTTGTATAGTAATATATCTAGTTTTCATAAAGTAATTACATTTTTAACAAATATCGGTTATTCCGTGACAAATTTACCAAAAGTTGACTTTAAAGTATCGGTTTATTATACATATATGTTGTATGGAAATACTTGTAACAAGATTTGGATACGCTAGAACCCCTAATTTTGTGAGGTTTGAAAAAAATGCATAAGCAAAAAATGGGGTAGGTGGGGTGGGGACAAATGGCTCCTCATCGGGGTTAAAGGTGGTGGTGAAGGGTTAAAAATCCACAAAAAGCCCCACAACTTCCCCGGAGTTGCCCCTAGAGCGGTAAAATGTAAGACCGACCCCCATTGATTTGTCCTGTTCAGCATTTTTTCCGAACATACCTATCCCCTATCTCCACTCCGTAAGAGGGCTGCCATACAAATATGACATTTTTAGAAAATTTACTCTCAGCGCTTTAACTGTCTAAGGGTGCCCCTAGAGAAGTCAAATGTATGACTGACCCCCAATATTCTTTTAATCCCAACATTCTCTCGGAACATATCTATCCTCTATCTTCAACCCTTAAGGCGGTCCCCATACAAATTTTTTATTTTTTTTATAATTTTTTTTTTTTATGAAATCAGCTCTCCCCGGCCCCATGGTGTCTCTTAGAGGGGTAGAATGTAAGATCGACCCCCATTAATTTTTCCCTTCCAACATTTTTTCGCAACATACCTACCCCCTATCTCCAATCCCATACAAATATGACATTTTTATAAAATTTCCTCCCACCGCTCTAACTGTCCCAAGGGTATCCTAGAGGAGTCAAATGAAAGACTGACCCCCAATATTTTTCTAATCCCAACATTTTCTCGGAACATACAAATTTGGGTGGTCTAGTACATATGGCACACTTTCTTTGCATTATTCCAGATATTTCTTAATTTTTATAGTTTATAAAATAATGAAATTTTGGAACGAACGATTTTGTAAAAATTTACTTGCAAAAAATTTTATCACCTTTCTTTAATTTGAAAATAATTTAAAAGAAAATGTAATAATATGTGATCTCAAATCGAACGAAGAACATTCATTATACCCTACACCACTATGTGGTCATTATACCCTACACCACTATGTGGTCAGGGTATTATAAGTTTGTGCTGATGTTTGTAACACCAAAAAATATTGGTCGTAGACCCACCTTATAGTATACCGATCGGCTCAGAATTTTTTTATTTCGATTTAACGATGTCCGTCTGTCCGTCCGTCTGTCTGTCTGTCCATGCAATCTTGTGCGCACTCTACAGGTCGCAAATATTAAGATATTTTGATGAAATTTGGTACGCAGACCTATGTTGGCCCAAGGACGAACAAGTTTGATTTTGGTGAACATCGGTTCATGTTTAGACCTAGTGCCCATATAAGGGTCCTACCAAAATTATATTTTTTATACGCTGCAGGTCGTAAATATTAAGATATTTTGCCGAAATTTGGTACACAGACCTATGTTAGCCCAATAACGTAGCGTATTGATTTTGGTGAATATCGGTCCATGTTTAGACCTAGTGCCCATATAAGGGTCCTACCAAAAGTATACTGTTTATACGCTGCAGGTCGCAAATATTAAGATATTTTGATGAAATTTGGTACACAGACCTATGTTGGCCCAATAACGCAGCCTATTGATTTTGGTGAACATCGGTCCATGTTTAGACCTAGTGCCCATATAAGCGTCCCCCCAAAATTGGCTTGGTTACAAACTGCAGGTCGCAAATATTAAGATATTTTAATGAAATTTGGTGCGCTGACTCACATTATAGAAAATTTTGACACAAGCCCCATTTTAACCCATTCGAATTTCGGACCCAAACAATACACCAGACTGGTGTAGGGTATTGTATAGTCGGCATGCCCGACTTTAACCTTTTTACTCGTTTATTTTAGAAAAGTCATTTTCAAAAACTTCTATATGAGCCTTTTTCGCCAACTGGGAATCCTTTACGTTTTAAATTCGTTATAAAAATTTGTTGATATTTCCTTAGCGAATAAAAATATTTGGTGTCAATCTTAGGCGTCTGCCCTTGTGTAACACTATGCGACAGTCAAAATCGGGATGGGATAAAACCAACGGGAAATGTTATATCGGTCAAAAACAAGTTATACGTGTCCCGGCGTTTCGCTGGGTCACCCCTAGGAATCGAGATATATCTTTTTTTTTGACATAACTCGAGAACCACTAGTCCGATTTTGCTCAAACAATTTTAAAAAAATTAAAAATTACAATTCCTTTAATCTGTTCATATAACGTTTTTCTATATACTCAACAGTTTTGCCGGTAAAAATAAATGTTTGTTACCGCTACCATAAAAATCAATAACCTTTTGTTTATTACTTTTTTTTAATATTTTAGGCAAAAAATATTTTTTTCTTCATACATTTATTTTTACCGGCAAAACTGTTGAGTATATAGAAAAACGTTATATGAACAGATTAAAGGAATTGTAATTTTTAATTTTTTTAAAATTGTTTGAGCAAAATCGGACTAGTGGTTCTCGAGTTATGTCAAAAAAAGACCACCAAAGGTCAAATCGATATATCTCGATTCCTAGGGTTGACCCAGTGAAACGCCGGGACACGTATAACTTCTTTTTTTACCGATATAACTTTCCCCGGTAGTTGGAACCCTTCCCGATCACTGACCCCTACCATTTGTCTCACAGTGTAATCGTAGAATGGAATTGAAAATGGTTAGTAATAATTTCATAATAATTTTCATAAATTTTATGTGCATTTTTATTTCAACAAAACATTTTTTTTTCAATATTTAATAATAAGAAAAAAACGGTAGTTAATTTTTTCCTTCTAAGGTCGGCTAACTTATCTAAAAGTAGGCTCAATTTAAGATTATCCAGAGTTATTTTAATGTCAATTTTATTCGTGGTTAAGGTTAAAGACAAACTTCACTACCTTAACCAAGAGCAAAATTTGAATCAAAACAACTCTAAATAGTGTTAAAATATGCTTTCTTTTAGATAAGTTAGCCGACCTAAGTATAGTTTTATGTTTTTATAACGAATTTTAACAAAATAAAAATATTTAAGTTACTTCAGTAGCACTGCTTGTTATTTTGACTGTCTATGTGGTAGATTTCTGTTTGCTAATTTTGCTAATTTGTTAATTTTGCTACGTTTTTCATTGTACTGTAACAGATATTCATTTTATTTTGGTAATTTTTTTTTTTCTGTATCACATATCCGAAATTAAGTGAAATATTACTAGAGAGAGAGTCCCGTTGCAAGCAAATTATGGCCTTTGAAAAAATATTATTAATGCCCATGGGGATTATTGCTATTTTTAACTGGGGCAATGACCAAAATCATGTTGGTCAT
Source organism: Leucophora obtusa (assembly GCA_949987735.1). Lineage (NCBI taxonomy): Eukaryota > Metazoa > Arthropoda > Insecta > Diptera > Anthomyiidae > Leucophora > Leucophora obtusa. The sequence continues at coordinate 140,183,282 of OX465298.1, read as the reverse complement.
GGTGCTAATATTTGTTTGCCGGTTAAGAAACATAAATGTTCAGCCTTATTCCCCAAAGGAAATGACAACAATGTCTATGAGGGTTATGACATGTCACCGTAATCTTTATTAAACTTAAGTTTTAATTTATATTTAATGCATTAATACTGCTTTACTACGTATGATTATTATATTGTTAATAATTATTTCATATTACTCATACGTATAAGTGTAGTAAAAATAAAGTGATTTGTAGCTTTCCTGGCTTTTCAACACTCAAAATTGCTATATATATTCTGTCAAACAATTAGTATTTTTTTTTTGTTGTCTTTTTGAAATTGACGATAAAAAAAATCAAACATAAACTTCAAACATAAAACATGTTCCAGGAAAAATGTCAATAAGTTGAAACATGACAATTGTCAATTAAAACACGCCCCAACAATCAATGCCAATTATCTATTAAAGCCTCTGGGCCACAAAACAATTTGACAATTGAATGCTGAAAGTTTGACTAGAAAAATCGTAAAAACAACAGACATACAAACGACAGTTATTAGATCAGCCAATAAACGCATACATAAACAACTGCTACAGACAGAATTGTGCAAATCATAGATTGTGATAGTTGGTACAACAACAGACAAACAGACGCTAGAATTGCCACACTAATTGAAGCTTGAACTATAATGGTGGCAGTTTTAGAAATAAAATAAAAAAATGTGAAAAAATCCATATAAGAAACAATGATTTACTTATTTTAAACATAAATGTACCACGACTTTTGAAAAAAAAAAAAAATTACAAAACTAGGGGAGAGTTATGTGATTTCTAAAATAAACAACTATGAAATTAAGTTCTAATTCTTATGGCTTGGTCATAATTTAACCACCCACTCGTTATTAAAACAAAGTGAACTACATATTTATCTACTTATTATGGTTTAATCATAGTTTAACTTTTATTACCTTATTGTTTTCTTTTGTTTTAATTCAAGTTTATTGAAAATTATTCACTGATACACTCAGAAAAGCTCTGCAGTTATTGCAAGACCGATATTTGTATATCAAAGCGGGTGTAGTTACTTTAACTGCAATTGCAATTGTTTTAGTTAGGAATACAATTTTGATATTTTTAAAAGATGTTTTTGTAAACAACCTACCTAGTTATATGTATTTTATGTAGTCATTAAAAAAATTTTAAGCAAACAACTGCAAAAATAGTAATTTTAAGTAAAATGAATTGTGATAGTCGTGGGGTCAAAATTGGCACCGTTTTGTCGGTTTAAAAAATACATATATATATATATATATACATATAGAAAGAGATTAAGTATGAAAATATAATTTTAAATACCCAGATAGAAATTGCCAATGGTACCAAAAATAATATACTGCCAGAGCTCTGATTTTATAAATATTATTGTACTATTGCGGTAATTTGTTGATTTAAAATTCTAAAATTTTCGATTGAGAAACAACAGATATAAAGATTACTAAAAAAAAAGACTTTTTAGATTTTCTTAAGTTACTCGATTACTTGACCAAAATTACTCGAGTTATTCGTTACTCGAAATTGGCCATTTAAAATTACTCGAATAAATTTTTGCAAGAAATTCATCGATTAATCGAGTAACGGTTAACCGATTGAGTACCTTAATCAATGCAATCGAGTAAATCACGAATTTATATATCATTAATATTACTGTATGGGTAGGGTGACCATTCGTACTGATTTGATCAGTACATGTACTGATTTTTGGTCACGTGTACTGATGAAAAAGTCGTGTACTGATTTGTACTGATTTTTTAAAATTTGTACTGATTGTACTGATTTTTGGCATTTAAAAAATATTAAATTTTTTTTAGTAAAAAAAAGCCAAAATGCAGGATAAATTTTTGTGAAAGCATTCAAAATGATTTTTCTACATGTAAATTCCTTAATCTAATATGTAGTTTCATACACAGAGAAGCTTCGTGTATAACTGTTGTATCAATCGATAATAGAACATCAGTTGATACAACAGTTATTTGACTGTGATAAAAAAATATTTTAATTATCCGGTTGTCAGAGCGGTTGTCAGCTTGATTCTGCTTTCTGAGTATAGGAAACGACAACAAAAGCTGAAGATTTTTCCGTACAAAATTTCTTAAAATCTAAAGAAATCTTTGGGATATTCAATAGGAAAAAGTACACAAAACCTTAAAATTTTCATTTTTAAAAACGTTACGTGTTTTTCTAGAAAAACGTAGCCAAAAGGTGAAGTTTTTATTTCAGAAATCATGCATAAATTATCAAAGAGAAAAAAGATTTGTTCTGACAGCTAAATTTGTAGCCAATCGATTGGTTAGTTTGTAACTACAGCAAATTAATTTAGACAATGCAACTTGCTCGTGACAATAGAAATTCGTTGGCCTGAATAAAAATTCTGAAGAATTAACTATCCTGGGATCCATTCGTAGCATGGCCATATTTCATCACTTTGTTAAAAAAAAAATTGAAAAGGAATGGTAACAGATCATTGAAATTTCTAAATAGTGGGTCCGTTTCCTGTACTTAAAAAACTGGAGTTTTTTCATGCGAAAAAAATATTTTTGTCTTGGGGTCTTTATAGGGAGAAATGTGTACTAAGGTTTTTTTAGGATGGTTAACCGAAAAATTTTGTTGCTTCAACCACACCATTCGGTTGACAACAAATTAGGTTGGCTGCATAATCATTTTTTTTTGATGATAATATTTTTTTAAAATTTGTACTGATTTGAAGTCAGAAAAAAATGGTCACCCTATGTATGGGATCATTTCTCAATTCTAGAATTTTGGAATTTATTTTCCATAGTGTTAATGTAGTCTTAAAAATATGAAGTTTTATACTTATATTTTTCATGATTGAAAATAGAGTTGCCAATATATCAGAAAACATGGTAATACGGAAATTGAAAAAATATCTTTCCGCAGCATTAACATATTCTTCAAAATATGTAGTTTAATAAATTTTGCTAACCGAGTTGTTAACATTCGACAAAAGAAAAAAATCAAGTGCTTCGGAAAGCTACGAAAACTCTGGTTAAAAATTTTTTTTTAACAAAATGACTAAACGAATTGATCTGGAATACCTGGAAGATACGGGTATTATATGTTTGGCACTTCTTCCAGAATATGTTGGATTTGTTCATGGGTGAATTTTGTTTGACGGTTTAATCATTTAGGTTAAAAAGTTATAATTTTTTTTATGTCTGTTGTTTTATCTGTATTTGTAGTTCTTTTAACTGTTTTACAATAATCTTTATGTCTGTTGTTTTAAATGTTTTTGTAGTTGTTTTTACATTTTTAAGGTCATATTTATCACATTTGTCAGCTGACTTCTATCAGTTAAAAATAACTACATATTGCAGTTGATTTAAATGAAAATATAGTTTATACCAGTTTTATTTCAGGTCTTTTGCAAATGATTTTAACTATATAATTCCCTGAGTGTACCGACTGACTGCAACTTCGTAAATTAACAAAAAAAAAAAAATCAAAAGAAAAACAAAATATGCATAAACATAAATCTTGTCACAATTACCCACTACCTCTGCTAACTACCATACAAATTTATTTCAATATTTTTTTTTTTTTTTTCTTTAAGTTCATAGACCATAACTAATATTATAACTGGCCATGGTTTACAGCTCTACAATTTATATTTAACAGATATCTTGTTGTACGGAGTTAAGGAACACGCCTGACTTGTACTCACTCTTCTACACAACACACACATTTTATTCACTGTTTCATACCCAAATTACTGTAATCATATTGACTTGTGTATATTTCTCTATTTATTATTTTTTTTGGTTGATTTTCAATATTTCTTTATAATTACTGGCCTCAGTCATTGCCATTTACAAAAAAAAAAAAAGAAAAATAGAAAAAAATTCAATACTGTTTGGTCTATAGTTTGATGGCCAGTACCTAATATTTATTTTGGAAAATCATTTTTTATGTTCTTTTTTTCGCATATTTTTTCAGTAGTTTTATCTAGTAGTAGTTCAAGTTACAGTTAATGTTTAACGCTGTTATGCTTGAATACATCTTTTAACATTGAGTCTATTATAAAATTTTTTAATGTTTATATTTTTTGGGTTTGTTGGTTAAGTAGTTTTTGTTTTTAATGTTTTGAAGTCACTAGGCCAAGTTTATTTATGTAGGCCTAGAAAAATATGATATTAAATGTTGAATTTTCGATTAATTTTTAAAAGAAAAAAATAAAAAATCAATTAAAAAAACAGGTAGAATATTAAAGTCAGATATGCCGACCATAATATACCCTACAACACTGTACGATCTGTATAACAATCCGTGAAATACATCAAGTTCCGTGATGGAAATTTCGATTAACGGTGCAATATAGTGAAATATATAATTAACGGTGCTGTTGTGGAAAACTAATCCACACAAAATCGTACGTTTTTATACAAAATTTCCTGTTGTTGTTAAAAATCGTATAATTTTATGTGGACTAAAAAGAGAAGACTCGGTCATATATTTTTGTTAGCAACAAATATCAGCAAAAAGTTATTATATCTTACATTAATAGAAAAAAGTCTGTAAAAATGTAGTTAAAACTACTAAAAATTTGTTAAAACTGCTGAAATTAGCAGATTATATATTTTGTCTATATTTGAGTTAAATTTTTGTTAATAGATAATAACAAAATAATCTACTAAAATCAATAAAAAATTTTGTTAAATAACACTATGCGACAGTCAAAATCGGGATGGGATGATACCAACGGGAAATGTTATATCGGTCAAAAACAAGTTATACGTGTCCCGGCGTTTCGCTGGGTCACCTCTAGGAATCGATATATATCTTTTTTTGACATAACTCGAGAACCACTAGTCCGATTTTGCTCAAACAATTTAAAAAAAATTAAAAATTACAATTCCTTTAATCTGTTCATATAACGTTTTTCTATATACTCAACAGTTTTGCCGGTAAAAATAAATGTTTGTTACCGCTACCATAAAAATCAATAACCTTTTGTTTATTACTTTTTTTTAATATTTTAGGCAAAAAATATTTTTTCTTCATACATTTATTTTTACCGGCAAAACTGTTGAGTATATAGAAAAACGTTATATGAACAGATCAAAGAAATTGTAATTTTTAATTTTTTTAAAATTGTTTGAGCAAAATCGGACTAGTGGTTCTCGAGTTATGTCAAAAAAAGACCACCAAAGGTCAAATCCATATATCTCGATTCCTAGGGGTGACCCAGCGAAACGCCGGGACACGTATAACTTCTTTTTTACCTATATAACTTTCCCCGGTAGTTTGAACCCTTCCCGATCACTGACCCCTACCATTTGTCTCACAGTGTAATTAGTAGACTAAAACACCACAAAAAATGTTTGAATGCTTGAAGTTTTGTTTTTGATTTTTTTTAGCAAATATTTCTGCTGATTTGGGCAGGATAAACTGCTATTTGCATACAACTAAATTTAGCTTAAAAATAACAAAAATTTTGTAGATATAACAGTTTGTTTTTGCTATTTTTAGTCTACTAATATTTAGCAAAATTTTCTGCAGATTTTACAGTAAAATATATCATTTTCAATTAACTAAAAGTTAACTTAAGTATAACTAAAATTCTGTAAATTGAACAGTAGTAGGTTTGTAGTTAAGAAGAAGAAAAAAGAAACCTTCCTCAAAAGTTATAAACACATTAAATTTGCAAATCAGACTAGAACTAGTTTCTGCCTTTTTATGGACAGGCTTCATCAGTGATCTTCCATTCAATTTTATTATTGCTTATATTTTCATTGTCAGATTGTCTCTATATGAATAATTTCAGAAGTGATCAAACAGACATATACAAACATTCTACTTCAGATTTTCTCTGTTTATCTTCTTATTTCCTCCGTGTCACCTTTTCACAAATATTGCCACATTGAAGTATGGTTTGTACGTACAAGTGCAGGCAATTTGTGTATATTGTTCTGTTTTTTTGCTATTCTTATTTTACTAGTATTTAGCAAAAAAATTTGATAAAATCAGCAGTTTTTCTGCAACATAATTTTTAAGTAATTTTTAGTTGCTTTTTCTGCTATTCTTATAGATTTATTTCTTGAGTGATTGCTAAAAACAAATCTTATAAAATAAGTTACTATTTTTGCTCCAGTACACAAAGGATAGCTCCAGGACACGTTTTACGAATATCTGTCTAACTGAAAAACTATCTAACAGATTTTCTTGAAATTAAACACAGCTGATACATTATTGATTGTTGGTGGCAATTTCACTAAACATCGGAATTTTCAAAAGCGAAAATAGTCATAACTGCTGAAGTAACAACACTAAAAAACCAACAATTTTTGATGCACTCATAGAAATAAAAATGTAAAAATTGCAGAAAAATTTGTTAAAACTAAAATTTGTTAAAAATGACTTTGCAGAAAAACCTGCCGAAATTAACAGAATTTTTGCTAAATACTAGCAAAATAAGAACAGCAAATATAAAACTGTTAAATTTACATAATTTTTGTTATGTAAACTATTAGTTAATTGAAAATGACATATTATAATGTAAAATCTGCAGAAAATTTTGCTAAATATTAGTAGACTCAAAATAGCAAAAATAAACCGTTATACAGTGGTGGCCAATAAATTAGAAACGATTCAAGTTTGTTCTAACTTTATTCTCGTTGCCTTTATTTTTAACGATCAAAATATTGGCTAAAATCGCCCCGAAAGGCAAGCAGATTGCTCAGAAAATTGTACAGAATTTTAACGTAATGTTGTTTTTTTTTCCTTTCGTCACTTGTTTTAAGTGGGCGTGGCTTTTTACGAAAAATTAGCCATATCGACCTTTTATCAAATTACATAGCAAAATTTTGGCAGTACTGATCGGTTCTGTACAAACTGTATATTTTTGGAAATCCTATAAAATTTCCTTAAGTCTTGCATTACTTTTATCTGCAAATAGTTGCCAGACTTAGAATTGCAGCACTTTAAACATGACCAAATTTTTCTTTTTTTTTTTAACGATTTTAAAAAAAAGTTAATAATACTTCTGAACAACTTCCAAAAATCACTTAAGTATTGCTTCTAACGAGTAATTGCTCTAAAAGTGATCGTAAAAAGTGATTTTGGTATCATTTGGCATGTCCAAACGGAGGGTCCCGGGTTCGATTCCACCGGTAATCCAACCAATATTTTTTATTTTTTTTAATTTCTTTTTATTTAATTATTTTTTTTTTAATATTTATAATTAATTTGTTTAAATTCAATATTTTTTTTAATTTTTAAATTTTTAAAAATATGTATATATAAAAAAAATTATCAGAAATTGCTTTTTATGCACCTGCAAAAATTGTACTGAAAACAATATTCAATTGGAGTGCACCTTTTACACTTGTTTAATAAGTACTTTTATTGAAGAGAATAAGGAACAATATCTCGCAGTAACAAAGTGGTGTTTTTATGCCAGTCAACTTTCATATCAAAGAATATATCAGCGGTAGAGCGATAGACTAGCAATCGTGAGGTCGCAAGTTCGATATCCGGTGGCGGCAGTAAAAAACTTTTGTAAATAAAGAAAAATAAAAATTTTTTTGCGAAGAATTTTTTTTTTTTATTTTTAATTGGTGAAAAAGAACTTCATTTGCACTAGTTCAAAAAGTACTAAAAAAATGATGACGTGGGAGTACTCCTCTCCTATGACAACTCAATGTTAAAATCATTAGTGTTTATGTTAAAAAAGAAGTACATACATCTAGATAATCAATTGTAGTGCTTTTTATACTGCTTCAGCATCTCTTTTTTGTTGGGTATTCAACAGTTTTTTTGCTGTTCCTATCTTACTAATGTATAGCACAAATAATTTGCTAGTTTCAGCAGTTTTTCCTGCTAGGTAATTTTTAACTAAATTACACAAATGTTTTTAATAGACTATAACAGATGTTACCTGACCTGAGCGGTGTTGCTTTTCATGTAACTACGAGGAAAGTTCGAAAAGTCACGGACTTATTGATCCACCCTCGTAAAATTAACTTAATATATTGCAAATAAAACTCATTACGTTTAAGCATGCAAACATCGCAACATACCTACAGTCGGGCTCTGGATAATAATAATTTGAAATGACAATTCCGGATACTTTGCATTGAAAATTATCAATAATATTAGGGTTTGGGATTTCCCGGACTTTTTTATTTCCCGGGAAACGGGAATGAAAAAATTTGATTCCCGGGATTCCCGGGAATCCCGGGAAATGTTTTTGAACAAAATTGTTAATGAAAACCACCTATATAAATAATTTTTGTTAAAAAAAAACACTATTTCAGTACAAATGCAGTCTGTGTAGTGAGAATTCAAAGTAAAAAATATCAGAATGTTGAACATTTGATTTCACATAAATTAATCGCAGCACTGCCAAATGAATTGCATGATTCCAGCAGCAAGCACCTACTACTGGACTGTCGGAAACAAACCATTTCATTACACTTGGCCCATTAGATATGGTGGCCACAATGTTATTTTCCAAAGACAATTAAAACTCTTCTAGTCTTATTTCTACAATTCTTCTTATTTCATCAGCATTACATCTTCCTGATATATAAACCAACCCCAGCTTATAAAATGAATTATTTACGTTTATACTTATGTTCAAATATCTCTTTTGTGATATTCTTGTCCATTCATCTAAGATTATAGTAAATTTAGAAATATTGCTCAATATTTCTTTTATCATGATATCTTTTACATGATTGTAGTAATTTAATATAATGTTCTTTACATCGGTTTCTTTTTTTGCAATGCCAGGGTTTTATTATAAAAACTTTCTCGAATAAACGAAGATCTAGTTATACCATTTTAGGAAATGTTTGCCCTACTATAAAACCTTTAATGCCTATTCAGCTTTCACTTTTTTCTTCGGGTACTTTGCTAATTTTAGCTTGTTGTTGTTTTCTTCAAGAGAAGTTGCATGACCATCAATTTTTTTTTTTTTGTGAACCAAATTTAGATGTCGGATAACCAAATTTAGATACCACCGTTAACCATTAGTCTTTTCTTTTCACATTTATTAATGAAAACGTTACTTATAAAATTATTGACACTTAATATAAAGGAGTATTTTAAATTTAAAGTCGACTTTATTTTTAATCAAACGGGTTTGTTCATTTTGAATATGAAAACCTTACAAAAATATTTATATTTTCAGATATTTTGATTGGTTGAAAATAAATTAACCAATCAGAATGCTCCAAAAATAAACCAAGTCAAGGTATACTGCCACCCAATATTTTAACTAAAGTCGACTTTACCTAAATTATACATTTGAAAAATTTAGATAGTAAGGGCGATTATTTGTAAAAAACAAAGCTTTTTTTCATATTTCTTTTAAACATTTTACCAAGTTTTTAGGCTTTACTACTTAAATCTTGAATAAGTTATGCGAAAAATCTTTATTAGTTGAAATGCTCCTAATTACTTGGCAAAGATTTTATTTGTGTGTCAAATAAATGTATTCCCTTTTAAAAGATTTTAACAATGAAATTTTTGTTTTGGTATTTAAAATGTTTTTTATGACTAAAATTAAAAAATCCTATTCGAAACTCAAACAATTTAAAAAATTTAATATTTTTAAAATTTCCCGTTTTCCCGGGAAAAATATATTATTTTCCCGGGAATTCCCGGCAAACTTTTCCCGGGATTTCCCGGGAATTCCCGCCCGGGAATTCCCGAACCCCAAACCCTAAATAATATATATAAGAAAATATTTATAAGATTTCCATTTATGAGTAGTTGACTGTTAATAGCGAACATACAAAAGAGTAGCATTTGGAAAAATTGTATCATCCATGAAAAAACAAAGACCTCATACTGTGCTGATATTTGAGCCATAGAACAGGCAAGATAAAGTTCAAATATATTCGACATAGTCATTCGTATAGAAACTATAAAGTTTACCACAACATCATAAAAAGATGCATAGAGCATCATACATGGTATAGAACAAAAACTACAACAACATAATGAATATTTTTGCGCGAGCTCAAACTGTCAAATGAGCAATTAATAAACTACGTAAGCGTGAACATGGATGAATTTTGCAAATGAAATGAAATGTACGGCTACATACAACTAGCATGCAAAAAATCATTATAAAATGTTCGAAAAAAAAAATAAAAAAATAGAAAATTGAATTATACGATCTAGTAAAACACAGTTACTATTGAAATTATATAAACTCCTATTAAAATAAATAGCACAGATAAAATGTTGCAGGACCCTTTGATTAAAAAAAAAAAACAAAAAAGAAATATATTTAGTCACTCAAGCTAAACTCTATGCCAAAATACGCTTTGGGATAAGTTATAGAAAGCGGACTTAGTGAAGAGACCTAATCCTCATTATATGCGCGCAGTGTTGCCATATAGCCACTTTTAACTGTTCTTTACAGTTTTTTGGGATACCTAACAGTTTTCCAGTTTCTTCATGTAAAAAACAGTTTTTTTTTTAATTCATGGATATTTTTACAGTTTTTCATATTAAATCGGCACATTTGTTTCATTTATAATTTTTTTATTATTTTTTTAACTAAAATTTAAGAATTAAAATATAAAAGTGCTTATGCATAATAATTTGAAAACCTTAAATACGTAAAAAATTAGGTACAAATCGAAAGATAAATGGCAAACGAAAAATGTTTATAACTAATTTCATTAAAAATTAGTACGGAATAAAATTAGCTAAACCATATCTGACACGTCATAGATCCGACGGACATTTTCAGCCGAACTTTTCAGATCACTTCTAAATGAAGGATAATTTAGAGATTTATATTTTTTTGAAAAAAATTTTAAAACAATGTCTTATCAAAAAATGCTGAAATTTGAAAATGTTCACATCTCGGAAGGGTGATTCGATGAACTTTTTTAACTTCAGATTCGGGCCTAGGAGACCAAAATTCTTAAAAAAAAACTTTAATTAGGAAGCTGTGCAAAAAGTCGATTACTATAAATGTCTACTATTTAGGCATAAATTATTTAAATCTCGATATTTTGTAAATTGAGACCCTGGGATAATATTTTAGTCCGAAGATACTTCTGGATCCCAGAATTTCTTCTGATTTTTGAAATCTTTTCGAAAAACAGTTTTTCTATAAAGAAACAGTTTTTCTTTACAGTTTTTCTAAAAAAATATATGGTAACACTGTATGCGCGAAAAAACGAACGAAGAAGAAAATGGGGGAAAAAAATTTGAATAAAAATGGTTCGTCCTCGTGACTTTACAAACTAATATAGAAATTTTCGTCCAACTGTCTTTAGAAATGTAACCTGTAGTTTGATTTTAATGTTACATGGACAGACGGACCTAAGGCCATCGCTAAATCGACTCAGCAACTGATGCTGTTGTTGTAAAGGTTCGTTATTTTTGATTGGTGCAAATATCAGCACAAACATTATACCCGTTCCATGTAGTCGTATATACGCCGAAAAAAAATTTGTTTTTCGATATATTTACAGGGAACTATATATATGCTTATAAACTACTATATTTATGATTGGAGTGTGCTTCCAATTATTTTATTTTTATCGTTATAATAAATATGTCTCCAGGAAAACACTGTAATGTTTTGTAAGTTATCTCACTTAAACAAAAATATATTTGCAATCTTATTTTATCATTATTATGTTTGTGGAGTGCAACTACAATAATGATAAACATATTAGCCTTTAAATATTTATATGTTTGCGGGTACATACACTCAAACAAAAAAGTCTGTAATGGCTAGTGAAAATTTTGCTGTTATTACGGGAAATTTAACTGTTTTGAGCCCAGAGGTGTTTTTTGCTAATTTTAGCAACACATGTCTGCTGATCTGTAGTACAACAAAATTAGTAGTCGCTACTAAATTTTAGCAAAATTGTTGTAAACTGCAATTCAAAATCGATTTGCTAAAACCAAAAAACTTACTAAATATCAATAATTTTAGTACAATGAAATTAGTATAAATAATTAGCTGCAGCTACTAAGGAGTGAGATCAAAAAAATGTTAACACACACTTTTGCCTATAACTTTGGTTTAAAACTTCTCATATTTTTTTTTTCGGCAGTTTACATTTTAAAAATATGTCAGTTAATAAATAAATTTACATCATGAGTTTTTTTAGCAATTTTTTACAGAATGGACGATGAAAGAAAAGTGCGTTCAAAAATAATTAAATATTTTCAACAAAACCAAACTGGGATATACAAAAAAATTGCCAAAGAAACTAATGTATGCCGCCAAACAGTTTCAAAATTGGTAAAAAGGTATCTGGAATACCCAACAATTGAAAGAAAGCCGGGAACAGGAACAACGAGAGCTACTAACACATCTTGCAGAAAAACAGCTCGGTTAGCCCAATGCTCGGACTTTTTTGTATGTAAGTGAAACACAAGGCAGGACTAAAGTCCTAAAAAGTGCAAAAAGATCGCGTTAGAAAAGCTTTTAAAAATTTGGAGGCCAAAACCAGAGCTCGAAAATTGAAATCAAATTTTATACAAAAATAGATCTGTTGTGTAATGGACAACGAAACTTATGTCCTGGCTGATTTTTCGCAGCTCCCTGGTCAAGAATTTTATGTTTCCGATGTTCGAGGAAATGTTGCGGAAATATTTAGGTCGAAAAAGCAAACGAAATTCCCTAAAAAATTCCTAGTATGGCAAGCCATATGTAGCTGCGGCCAAAGAAGCCATTCATTTGTGACATCTGGCTCTATAAACAGCGAAATTTATATCAAGGAGTGTTTGCAGAAGAGACTTCTTCCATTTTTGAGTCAGCACAATGTATCCACTTACTTTTGGCCCGATTTAGCATCTTGTCACTACAGCAAGAAAGCGCTGGAGTGGTATAATGATAATAATGTGGTTCTTGTACCAAGAGAGGCAAATCCAACAAACTGCCCACAGCTCAGGCCAGTGGAGAGATATTGGGCTCTTGTTAAAAGAGAATTAAAGGGCACAAAAAAGGTCTCCCAGGACATGCAACATTTCAAATGTAGATGGACCACCTGCTCTAAAAAGGTGACAGAAACTACCATAAAAGCTTTAATGGGAGAGTTTCCGGAAAAAGTGGATAACTTTGTTCGTAGTGGTTAGAATTCCATGCGTTGTTAGATTTTGTATTAAATTTCATTTAATAAAAATTTGGGTTGAAGCCTTAAAATTCAGTGCTTTGTTTTTTATTTAACTTTATGTGTGTTAACATTTTTATGATCTCACTCCTTAGATTTCAGTTAATTGTTGCAAACTGTAATTTAAAATCAATCTGCTGAAATAAGCAAAAAAGTGTACTAAAAAAATAAAAGAAAAAAGGGTAAAATCTAAAACAAAAATTATAAAAAAAACCTTTTTCTTTCGATTGTAACAAGCCTTGTAATGACTTCATCGTACTTAAAATTTGGAGTCCAAATTGCAAACGGTTCTCCAGTTATTACATTTTTCTGCATTGGAGATACAATAAGATTTTCTGAGTGTTATTTACAAACTAAGAATATATCAATAGTAACAAATATAAACTAAACAAGAATTGTAAAAAATCAAAACAAAAATTTTTTAAATTAGTATATTTTTCTGCTAAATTTAGCAATCGGTTTTGAAAAATTAGTAAAATGTTTTGCTGAAATCAGCAGCGAGAAAAAATCCGTAATCTGTAATAAGAGAATAGCAAAAATGTCGTTTTTCAGGACAACACTGATTATCCAGTATAGGATCAATTGGGTTAATTACTGTGGATCTCATGTAAAAGTGCAGATTTATATATTTCGTAGCCACCACATACTGTTTACAAAAATGCTTATGATGACAACTGAGAAAAGCCAAAAGGAACAGTGTTTGAAGTAGTAAAAGATGGAAAATATAATTATGAAAATCATCTATCGGAAATTTAGACTGAATTTCATTAGAAAAATTTTCAGTTCTAAAGAATCGGTTGTGGAGTAGTTACTTTTCGTTTGTAACGCCTAACAGCAATGATTTTTGTTTAAACTTGTGCCAAAAGCAACCGCTCCTATAGCTGCAAAGTGAAACCGGTTGCACTAGAATCAGTTCTGAAACAAGTTGTATGAATAAAAAATAGATATTACTAATAGTATCAGGAAAAGTTTTACAATCAGTTGACAATCAGACCAATTTTGAAAGTGGTTCCACTAGAACCGATTTCATGGAACGGGTTCCGGAACCCATTCTACAGATCTTATATGTAAGGTATACTTCTATGTTGTAAGGTATACTTAAGCAATTACTTCTGGATAAATTTGGTATTAAAAGTCATTCATTTTTGCTTCGAAATAATTGCTAAGTTTTATTCATATAACCCAATTTTAGTTTGGTTTATGATATCTTAACCACTGTGCGTTATAGTATCTCTGCACATCGGGAGTAAGTGAGGCCAACAATTTGAAACATGTCAAATCACAATTCATATGAATTTCTTTTTTCTTCTTTTATAGTTAATTTTCTGTTCTTCGTTGTCTTTGAACAAAATTATTGATAAGTAGCTTTAACAAAAAAAAAGAAAAATATTATTTGGCTTAAGGCCAAAACCTTTAACATTAAATACACAGAAAGTGTACATAGTAGTACGTACTCCTGCATGTTACGGGATAATAATGAACAAATGAGCAGATGAGAACTGTGTACAAGAGCAAACATGCATAGATTATGAAATCGGTCAGAGCTTTTAAAGAGTTTAATCCCTAAAAAAAATTATAAAAAAAATTCTGATTGACCATGCAATAATTTAAATATCAATTTACAATACAACAAATCTAAGGCATTCTTTATTGATCTCATTCCATTTAATTTTAAATATTGTAAATTCATTCACTTTTTATCGAATTCATTCAATTTTTTTACTCATTCGATTTACAGATTTGGAAATTCCATCGATATCTTATTTATTCGTTTGTGAAATTTTCGCATAGTCAATGACTACTTTTCTGATCAGGGAAAAACATACACCAATGGAAAGGTTTATAAAATAAATTTTCAATGAGATCGGAAATAATCAACGGTGGATTAAGTATTTTAAGTTTTTTCTTTTAACTTTCTTTCTTTTAACATAACATAAATTTTATATATGATCATATATGGCTTCATCTAATAATATATTGTCATATCTAATTATATGTGTCGGTACACTCATAGAAATAAATCTGTAAAAATAACAGAAAAAGTTACTAAAAATTTGGTAAAAAGGATGCTGCAGAAAAAACTGCTAAACTGCCACTCTTCCAATGAATAAATCATTCAGCCACTGAAGAGCTTCATAAAATCTATGAAGCAATTTCATTTATTATTATACCCTACACCACTATGTGGTCAGGGTATTATAAGTTTGTGCTGATGTTTGTAACACCAAAAAATATTGGTCGTAGACCCACCTTATAGTATACCGATCGGCTCAGAATTTTTTTTTATTTCGATTTAACGATGTCCGTCTGTCCGTCCGTCCGTCTGTCCATGCAATCTTGTGCGCACTCTACAGGTCGCAAATATTAAGATATTTTGATGAAATTTGGCACGCAGACCTATGTTGGCCCAAGGACGAACAAGTTTGATTTTGGTGAACATCGGTCCATGTATAGACCTAGTGCCCATATAAGGGTCCTACCAAAATTATACTGTTTATACGCTGCAGGTCGCAAATATTAAGATATTTTGATGAAATTTGGTACACAGACCTATATTGGCCCAATAACGCAGCCTATTGATTTTGGTGAACATCGGTCCATGTTTAGACCTAGTGCCCATATAAGGGTCCTACCAATATTATACTGTTTATACGCTGCAGGTCGCAAATATTAAGATATTTTGATGAAATTTGGTACATAGACCTATGTTGGCCCAAGGACGAAGCCTATTGATTTTGGTGAACATCGGTCCATGTTTAGAACTAGTGCCCATATAAGGGTCCCCCCAAAATTGGCTTGGTTACAAACTGCAGGTCGCAAATATTAAGATATTTTAATGAAATTTGGTGCGCTGACTCACATTATATAAAATTTTGACACAAGCCCCATTTTAACCCATTCGAATTTCGGATCCAAACAATACACCAGACTGGTGTAGGGTATTGTATAGTCGGCATGCCCGACTTTAAGCTTTTTACTCGTTATTTATTACAGTTGGTTGTCGTTGCTAAGCTGGAGTGGATAAATAAAAAGTATTTAGCAAATCCAAAAAGCGTATCTAACGGATAAACAAAATATGTATATCTAATAAAAGAATTCATTAAATTAAAAAGTTTCATAAAATTTTATAATAAGTTTAATTCAGTTAATAAAATTTCTTGTTAATGTTTCGAAAAAACTAATATGACTTATAAAAAAATTTCAATGTCCAAAATTAATAATAAAAAATTAATTTAAAAAAAAAAAAAAATTATAAGATAATTCTCTCAGTATGAAAATTAATGCACATTACTAAAACTCGGGCTTATGGTTACATAAAACTATTGTATTTGAGAATTAAATAGGGTTTTTCACAAGGGGTGTGCTATTTGATCTATCATTGTATCGTGCTAACAAAAAACAAATGAATCTCAAAATTTAAGGCTTTTTCAATAAGAAAAAGTGGTCAGAAACTCGAAAATTCTCTATGGAGTTATCAGAAAATACCATGGATTTTAAAGAGTTTTTCCTATAGAAAATATTTTTGATTCTGAAAACTTTTTCTAAAGCAAAGAATACTGGGGACTTCTTCCTATAGAAAAATTTATAGATTCATAGAATTTTTTGTAATGAAAACTCCTCAGATTCTGCATACAGATTGTTAGAGTTTTTGTCCCAGAAATTTTGATGACTTGTTTCTATAGAAAAACTGATAGATTTTTAAGAGTTTTTCTTTAATAAAAGCCCTCAGATTCCGACAACTTTTTCTAAAGAAAAATCGGATGATCTTTTCTGCTAAAATCATGGACGTTTTTAATAGAAACTCCTTAGATTTCTAGGACTTTTCTTAACGGCCAGACCTTTTTCGATTTAATTGTAATTTAAATCATGTGTTACGAATGTGACTATCGAAAAATGTGTATGACGGAGGATTAATGAAAATCCCTTTGATTTCAAGGACTTTCTCCCCTGATTATGAGGACAATTCTGAGCACTTTTTCCATTAGAAAATATCTTATGTTCTAAGGACTTCCAATAGAAAACCCCAATTTCTATAAAGTTTTCTTATAGAAAAACCTTCTTACCATAGAAAATTCATCAGATTCTAAGGACTTTTTCATATAGAAAAAATTTCGCAGAATCTGAAACATTTCTGTGGTAAAAGATCCTCAAAATCTGATCTCTATAGGAAAAAATCTCTGAAAATTATGTTTCTTCTATAGAAAAAGGAAACGAAACAAAGGCATTTCTAACAGAAAGGCGGGGTTTTTTTTCTATTAGGAAAAAGTGTCTGAGGTTTTTTCTATAGGAAATCTTCGCAAAATCTGATGTTTAAATATATTTATAGCATCTTTTTAGTAATAGGATATTTTAAAAATTATTTTATTCGTTTATTTTTGTTAGTGATACGTACTTTATTTTGTAAAACTACGCACAAAAATGGTAAAATTACACATAAGTTGCAAGCATTTTTAACGTAAATTTGCAAATTTTGTGTAAAATTAATTTAAACTTCATGTGTGCATTTTTTTCATTTACGCTGTCGAAGTAAATTTACTATATTTATTGTAGGAGAAGAGCTCCTACCAAAAGTCGGGTAAATTAAAAAAAAAACTTTATTTGATAAATTTACGCACAAAAATAGTAAAACAAAACACAATTAGTGAAATTTTTTAGGGCATTTGTGATGTAAATTTACAAATTTCGTGTTTTTTCTATAGGAAAAACTACCTGAATCTAAGTGTTTTCCTATAAAAAAAAAAAATAAATAAGGCTTTATCTATAAGAAAAAGTACTGAAAATTTGAATTTTTTCCATAGCGAAATCTACTCAGAATCTGAAGCTGGTATTTTTTATATTTCAAAAATTATTTTATACTTTTTATAAATTTACGTACAAAAGTGGTTTAATTATGTTAAAAATAATTTCTGAAATTTTTTAAAGCACCTTTAATGTAAATTTACAAATTTTGTGGGCGATTTATTATGGGCGATTTACTCTACTCTAAGTTGGGTAAATTTAAACAAAAACTTCATTTGGTAAACTTAAGCAAAAATATGTTAAAATTACATATAATTTTTATAATTTTTTACGAATTTTTAATATAAATTTACAAATTTAGCATTTTGTCTGTCTGTCTGTATTTTTTTTTCTTTTTTCGTTTACCCTCTTGAAGTAAATTTAACATGTGTATACTGAGCGAAGAGTTTCCTACTATGACTTGGGTAAATTTAAACAAATAGTGCGGAGCCTCGATCAGTTGCGATATCGATGAATTCGGGATCATGTTTATTTTCTGCTAGATTCTCAAACTGTAACTTGGTTGAGTCAGAAATTGAACAAATTTGTAATGATTGAATTTAATAACTGATAAAATCGAATAAGAAAATTAACCGAATTGCCTATTAATGAATTCGAGCGAAAGGGAAATTAAATTTGATTTTCGACTTAAAAAAAAATTCAATTACATTTTTGGGAATTTATACAAGATATAATTTAATTTTCATAGCTCTGGATGTGGTACAATGTATTCTTTAAGTATTTTTTTGTTTCAGTTTTCTATGAAAATTAAAGAAAATTATGGTATTCACTGAGGACTCGTTACACGAGTTGTAGGCAAAACATCTTGAAAATTAATAAAATTGGTCAACAAGAATTCTTAAAAAGCATAAACTCTAACTACACAGTGCAGCAAATTTTTGGCCATCGCTATCAGCCTCAATTGGTCCATTTCTAAATAAAAGTAGACCATTATACAAAACAAAATTCCGAAGGGCTTTGAAAAGTTAGTTCGGACATTTATTTTATGACTTATTGAAATATCTTTTTGTTGTAACGGCGACTGGAGAGTTAAAATGCAAGACAGGTAGCTTGCTCAAATTTACCTAGATTCTTTGTTATTCTACTTAGCAACTTTGTGTTTAAAATTATTAATATAGCTTAACTGGTTGAATCGTTGCAAGGGACAGTGTGAGGATACCTCGACATTTTTCATACAAAATGGTACATTTAAGAACTTTGCTAAATTACAACTGTTCAACCGCTGAACTGATTTTGACAATTCCTAATATAGAGCTGTTAAGGAGAGTTACAAGGAATCTAGGTAAGAGAAATTGAGACCATAAAATAGAACTCCGTGCTAAAGGTCTACTTTGATTTTGCATTGGAATCATTGAGGCTTATCAGGAACCGTTAAACAAGTCATCGGTGTACAGTGTGCTTTACACTTTTCATTTCGTTATATATTGAAAAAAAAAACACAAAATAAATGAAGTAAAATTACAAATGAAATTGTTTAAGCATGTAGAGCATGAAGATAATGTTGAAAGTAAAGAAACATTTTTATACATCGTCTAAAATGCTATATGCATTTTCTGCAACAACAACTAATAGAAAAT
Source organism: Leucophora obtusa (assembly GCA_949987735.1). Taxonomy (NCBI): domain Eukaryota; kingdom Metazoa; phylum Arthropoda; class Insecta; order Diptera; family Anthomyiidae; genus Leucophora; species Leucophora obtusa. The sequence goes on along the minus strand of OX465298.1, from coordinate 140,163,757 downwards.
CTCTCAAGTTTGTTTGTTGCAGCAATTGTTGACAGGGGGACATGCACATTATAGGCAGATAAATTAAAATTACACAAAACTAACATACAATACTAAATTTTACTTAAAAATTTTGCTTCCGTATTTTGTTAAAAATAACACATTGAAGCATAAGTATGATTATTTTTTTTGTTTCATAAATATTTGAATTTTTAAAGTGATTTATAATAATTTTGTTTTCTGTATTCAATTCTCAATTTTCAATTTACACTTGACCATATATTAATATGCATTTTTTAAAATATTTTTTCAATAGTAATCATTTTTTGTAATTTAAACATTGTCGTGCACTCAAATGCATACACAATTCAATATAAATATTATTATTGTTAAAACTCAAACCATTACCACAACTGTCAATGTCATAGCAATAATAATAATAACAACAGCAATAACAACTTTGTGGTCCATGGTAAATAATTGCAATTGCTGCAGCAATATTGTTGTTGCTGTTGCTGTTTTTTTTTTTAACTTTATAATGCCAAATTGTCTGTAGATGGCTGTCGTTGCTGTCGGTCGTTTGTTGTTTGTTTGTTTATTAAAACACCCGCAAAAACCGCATATTGACAATGAATGTCGCTGTTGTTTGTATGTAGTTCAATATTAAATAATTATGACAAATAATAAATATTGTTTTTCTCGGGGGGTCATAATTTTTCTTAAGAATTTCAATATTTTATATAATTCACAAAAACCCACACACTACAGCAAAACGTGTAGTTTATTGTTAACTACAGCTTAAACCATTTGTTTCTCTTTTTAAATATAATGAACAAAATTAAATAGTTTAAACATGCTTTAGGTAGTAATTTATTTTAATAGAAAAATAAAAATACATGCACTGAGGAAATTATCTTCATGATATTGATGCATTTTTTCGCATTAAAAAAAAAATAGAAAAAATTTCACTGGGACTCAACCATTGAAACTTTTCATTAAATTAATGCTGGTTGTATGAAGCTATGTAACAAATCGGCTGAAAAGTCCGTAAGATGACATGTAGGTGGCGCCACACTCCCAATATTTTATCGTTAAAAACAACCTAAAATACACAACTAAAAAAGGACTACTGACTTTTCACTATATTCAAAGCATTTTGCTATCTATTTTCAAACATTGTTTAAACAATCCATAAAAAAATAAAAATAATTGAAAAGTCTGTTAAAACAATCTTCAATTTTTAAATGAAAAAATGTTAGAAAAAACGGATTTTGTAGTTTGTTTTTCCATATTTGAAAGTTTTTTTTTTTTGTTTGAATTTTCAAAACACTACACACACGTTCATATTTTTATTGGCTATGTTTGTGTGTAGCAGTAAAGAATTTCTTGCAATTTGAATTGAAATAATTTTGTAAATAAACAAACTATTTTAACGAATAAGAAAACCGAAAATATTTGAATTTTTTGTTTTAAAACAGAAAACAACGCAATTATTTAAATTATTTTTTATAAAAATAGAAAACTAAAAATCGAACATTTGACTGAAAATATCAACTCCTACAGACTATACGTAATTTTTTGTAGTTTGTTTTTTATTGACTTATAAAAAAAGTTAAACTATATGTTTCAATGTGTTTTGATCAGGGACGTAACAGTTATAACTTTTATTCAAAAAAGTGATTGTTTTACAATTATTTCCTGCTTGAGTATTTTTAATGTTCTGTTTATTTGCTCTGTTTGATTTATATTTTTAATTCAAACAAAAACAATCCAAACACGATTTTTATTTTTTCAAAAATAATAAAAGTTATTTTGTGATTTTTTTTCTTTATCAAAAAATAACAATTAAGAATATAAATCAAAAGCCATAGAACCAATGACTTTCACCAATTATAATATCCTGATGATGTCAACTAGTGTTAATAAAAGATTGAACAGTGATTTAAAGTGAGTAAATATGTATATTCAAGCAACTTCCGGCATTCAATTTAGGTCAATTTTTGATTTTTATTTTATTATCAAATAAAAAAGTTAGTGCTTAATTTTTTCAAAAAAATCATTCTGTAACTTTTATAAAAAGTTTTAAAATAAAAATCAAAAAACAACAGAAATTTATAGAGTAAAATATAAAAATTGAAAAAATTAAAATCTTTGTCAAACTTTGTGATTTTTTTGTGCAATATGATTTATAAAATATAGTGCATTATTGAAATATTATAATTAAATAAATTTGGATGGTGACTTGTTTAGAAATATAACAGTTATTTTGGGTCTCTGGTTTTGATTGATTGTTCAATTGAAAACAAACTTTATCTATTACTTTTCAAATAAACCTCAATCGGTTATGGAAAATATATTGTGAGTGCACAAATGCACCGAGCTTAAGATGATACCTGTCGAAATTTAATGACATTTCGGTCATTAGTGATTAACTTACAGCTGTTTTAGTAACGCTACTTTTGCGATTTTGAAAACAATTTCGTGTGTTGATTTATCATTGCATTTTAGTGGGAAAAAACAACGTTGAAGCCAAAGCTTGGCATGAGAAGTGTAATTCGGAATCTGCTCCTCGAGAAAAATGGTTTGCCGACTTTAAACGTGGTCGTACAAACACCGATGACGCCGAACGCTCTGGTCGCCCAAAAGAGGTGGTGATACCGGAAAACAGCAAAAAAGTTCACAAAATCGTAAAGTGAAGTTGCAGGAGATAGCTGATGCCCTAAAGATTACGAAGCAACGTGTCGGCTTTATTTTGCATGGACATTTGTCCATTAGAAATCTTTTTCCAAATGGGTGCCGCGTTTGCTCACAGTGCATCAAAAACAACAACGTTTCGATGATTCTGAGAGCTGTTTGTAGCTGCTTGGGCGAGATAAAAAGGACTTTTTGCGTTGGTATGTTACAATTTTGGGCCATTTTTCGAGCAGTGCTGGCCGTATATCACAAATAACACGAACGATTTTGCATCCAAGGCGTCAATTGTTGCTGGTTTATCAGCATAAACTAGTGACTTCACGGGGCCCCACAGGAAATCGCACGAACTTGGGGAACCACCAGCGTGCAAACCGCACCAAACAGTGCATTTTTCTGGATGTAATGTAATCTGTATACTGTAGGGTCTGTTGTGGATTGGTTTCACTCTATATGCGGCAATTTTATTTATTAACAAACCCGTTAAGCCAAAAATGAGCCTCATAGGGGAACACAAGTTTGCACTAAAACATCGGATCAATTTCCTACTGCTCTAGAGGCTAATCGGCAAAAGAACGACACATATGACAGCTGGATCTTAAACGGGAGTATGCCAAGATCTTTGCGCGAAATTTTATACGTAGTAGAAGCACAGAGCCCCAATTCCTACGAGCGACGACGAATCGATAAATTTGGATCTTCTTCCATACTTTCGTTTACAGCAGCGATATTCTCTTCAGTACGCACATTCCTTCGACGTATTTGATGTTATTACATCATTTAGAGAGTGTGTGGTATGAATTCTATCCACAGTTCGGCGCACAGTGCTTTGATCCAATATAACGATTGGACAAAAATAGAAGGAGTGGAGACAGAGTTTTGAAGTTTGGTACACTGACATAGAACCCCCTAGTTAAGAAAAATTTTAATTTTTGGAAATATCGGACCAAGGACACGCCCACCTCCCATAGGTCCTGAAATTTAAAAATATTATATTAGCTACATAAATGGACGTAAAATTACAAAAAGTATCCATTGAGATGTACATAAAACTGGAAACGTTTGTGTCACTTTTTATCAAAATCGATGCAAGGACTCTTAGTCCTGCCATATATCCTTTATTTTAAAATCTTTATAAAACCTGCATCCGATTGGCATGAAATTTAGCACGTGAATTAATATAAGGTCAAGCCATATTTGTGCCAAATTTGGGTAAAATCGATGCATAAAAAATGCCTCTCATAAAAAATGCTTTTGAAAAGCTTAAAATGATTTTTCTAAAACAAAAAAAAAAAAATTAAATAGGATTAAAATAGGAAAGCATGTGAATCCTCCATTTTAGGTATAGGGTATGTTCAGCGAACTTATGTAAAATAATAAGAAGAATATTTTTGTGGAACATTTTAATCTCCTAACTCTGCAATTAAAGGGACCCTTTTAAAAACGGACAAAACCGACCCGTAAGTTGAAGAGTTAGAGGATTAAAATGTTCCGCAAAAATATTTGTCAAGAAATTCTACTATAGGTCTTTTAAGACATCAGTATTGAAAATTTAACATCAGTGCCAGTATAATAAGTAAAAACTTAAAATGTGTTTAAGGGTTAATTTCGTACTTAATCAGCATCAAATGACCCACAAACCTAGATTTTAGTGAGAAACTATGGGAATCTTCTATTTTAGGTATAGGATGTGTTCAGCGAACTTATGTAAAACACTACAAGGAACATTTTTGTGGAACATTTTAACCCTCTAAATCATCAACTTACGGGTCGTTTTTGTCCCTTATTTAAAAGGGGCCAACAAATTCCTTTTCATTGAAGAATTAGAGGGTTAGAATGTTCCACAAAAATGTTCCTGGTAGTTTTTTAAGTTCAAAAATAGATTTTATTTTTTTTTATCAGCTGGTAATTTAATTAAAAAATTAAATATATGTAGCTTTTATTACGTGAATGAGATATAAAAAAAAGAGTCTTTAAAAAACATTTTTTGGATTTCTATAAAAAAATTGGTAGATATTTCTTTTAAATATAATAAGTAAAGGTCTATTCCTAACAAAAAAAAATAATATGAAAATAAATTAACATAATTTTTTTAATATATTATCAAACTTTGGTAATTTTTAGGATTTTAACCAAAAATTAGGTATATTTGAGGATTTATTAATGAAATAGATGATTTGTTTTTGCCAAATTTTATACTTTTTTTTTTAAATAATATTACTTCAATTTTTGGAAAAAAAAATTATAACATTTTATTAAAATCTAAGAAAGTTGGAAACTTTTTCGTAACCCATAAAAGATGAAATTACAAAAATACATTTTTTGACACTTTTTTAATTACGAAATTGGTTCTTTTCTTTATTTTTTCTTATACAAAATTATAAGAGCATAACAACAAATTTTAAAATTTTTAAATCAATTAACATAAGTTCCATTTACTTTTGATATTTTTAGGCTCCCAGCAAAAATATTGTAAAAATTCAAAGATTAATTTGATATGTTAATTGTAGATTTTTTTACAATTTTATTATTTTTTATTGATTCGAATATATTCAAATATTTTAAAAGAAACATTTTTTAAAGATACCTCTAAAAATGAATTTTTACCAATTTATTTTGCAATATCCAAAAAATCCATCTTATTTCATTACATTCTATGTTAAAAATTTAGCGACTTTAGCGACCTCTAGTGTAGATAGAATTAACTCATTCTGTCTACACTAGAGGTCGCTAAATGAGTTTACAATATTAAGTAATTTTAGTATATATTATTTTAGTATTCGTCGAAATCGGAGACACAATTTTTTTTTTTATTTTTGTCTATGGGACAAAACACTGGGCGGCGGATGGCTTGCTCAGATGGAAGATTATGTGCGTCATTAAAATCACGAATGTGCGCAAATTGATGACTGATTTTCAAAGTAAATCTGGACAATTTGGTAGCGTTGTTCAAGCGTCAATCTATTCAGGATGATTTGCCAGAGTATGCTGATTATAAATGTCAAAAAGTGAGCGCAGTATGACAGTTCGTTTGACAGTTAACCCTTTCATAAGTTCTATAGGGCTTAAAAAAACACCCTTTACACTCACTTTTTATCTTTATCTTCATAAAATTTAAATATTTTATTTTGTGTATAATTTAAATCATATTTCATCTTATTGTGTTATATTTTTATGCATATGCAATCTTTTGGCGTCTTTTTGTTTTATGTATGAAACACAGATACAAAAATCTTTGACGGTTGTATTTATCATATGTCTTAGAAGGTCTGTGTTTAAATATAATTTTTTTTTGTCCGCACTACATCTAATGACTAATCTGCGACATCTATATCTTGTATGTCTGGTTGTTTGCCGCACTACAAAACCCAAATTTCATTGCAATATCTTCGTATTTGCGACCTCCAGCGTGTAAAAAAGCCAATTTGGGGGGGGGGGGGGGCTTATATTGGTCTAAACTTGGGTCGACATAGATCGGTGTACCAAATTTCATCAAAATATCTTAATATTTGCGACCTCTACAGTGAGCACAAGAATACATGGACACACAGACATTCGGACATCGATAAATCGAAACAAAAAGTGATTCTGAGTCGATCGGTATACTAAAAGATGGGTCTAGGTCCAATATTTTTTGGTGTTACAAACATCAGCACAAACTTATTAGACTGTCTCCACGTAGTGGTGTAGGGTATAATAAAATAGTAAAACATCAGTTGAAAATTAGTTTAGGTCTAAAAAAAATATAATTAAAATTTTGTTGAAAACACAATTACTTGATATACAAGACATTTATACTAACTAATTTTTTTGAGTGTAGCTTAGTTTTAATGAGTAATATTCATTATATTCATACACTCATTGTTTATCATACACCTGAGTTAGGAATTTTTCGGCCGCTAGTTATTTTGTAGTATTTTTAATTATATGATTTACAGGTTGGTTGAAAAGTTCCTGCGCTCACCAAGAAATGGCACTGCTAGCTCCAAACTTTTTTTTCTCAAGTAGGTATAACTGTCCTGAGAACAAATGCAAAGTTGTAAGTCGTTCTGTCAATTCATTCTTTGTTTACAAGCCATTTGAAGTTGACGTGTCATTGTTTTTTTTTAATATGGAAAAAATTGAATATCGTGCAGTTATTAGATTCTTTGTTTTGAAGGGTTTAAAAGCAAAGGAAATTTATGAACAATTGTTAGAAGTGTACAAGGAGTCCTCACCATCAAAACGCACCGTTGAATTTTGGGCTGGTGAATTTAAACGTGGTCGTACTAGCCTTGAAGACGATCCACGCCAAGGACGACCAAAAACTGCAACCACAGCAGAAATCATTGAGCAAGTACATAATATGGTTAGTGAAGATTCAAGTTTGAAATTTCTTATGCCATAGGCATCTCAGACGAACGAGTACTCCATATTTTACATGAAGAATTACGTATGAAAAAACTGTTTGGAAAGTTAGTGCCGCACACATGAAAAATTCAACAAAAACTGGGTCGAAAACAAATTTCTCAGCGTAATTTGGAGCGTTTTAAGCAGAATAAAACCGACTTCTTGCGTCGTTTTATAACTATGGATGAGACTTGGATCTACCACCAAGATCCTAAATTGAAACAAGAAAGTTTAGACTGGACTGAAGGTGGTTGTTCAGCTTCAAAGCAGGTGAAGTCACAACGATCAGCAAAGAAGGTTATGGCATCAGTTTTTTGGGATGCAAAAGGAATTTTGTTGATTGATTATCTTCAGAAAGGTAAAACAATCAACTCTGAATATTATTGCAGCCTTTTGGATCAGCTGGATGAAAAAATTCGTTAGAAAAGACCTGGTTTAAAGAAGAAAAAAATCATTTTTCATCAAGACAATGCACCTGTTCACAAAAGTGTTTTGACGATGGCTAAATTCAAAGAATTAAAGTACGAATTGCTTTATCATCCACCGTATTCACCAGATTTGGCTCCCAGTGACTACTATCTCTTCAGAAATCTCAAACAATTCCTTCGTGGAAAGCATTTTTCGTCGTATGAAGAGGCCATAGCAGACGTAGACGGTTGTTTTGCAGAGCTTCCGGAAAACCATTATAAGGATGGGATAAAATTATTGGAAGATAATTGGAACAAGTGTATTGAGCATCTAGTAGATTATATTGAATAAAAAAATATATTTCGTAACAAAAACATTATTCTTTCATTTCGAGCGCAGAAACTTTTCAACCTACCTGTATAGCATTTATTTATTGAAAATAAACTTCTGAAGTTTATAGTTACCATTTAAAATTTTAGAATACCATCATAGATTACATACCTGAAATTAAAAGGAAAAAATTTTAGTTAGTAAAAATCCAAATTTAAAGATAATTAAAATAAATATTAAATATTAAAAAAGCTTTTATTATTAATAAGTAAAAACAATTCATTTTTAAATTATATCTGCTGACCCAATGGTGAATATTTAAGTATTTGATTAATCAAAGAACGAACAAAGAAAAATGCGAACGAACAATTTAGAAATAATGATTTTCAACTAACGAATAATGCGACGATTAAATGAATGAAACGAATAAATTATAAATAGTTTTTTTATAAATTTATTAATTCAGTTCGAGGCCAATTTCCTTATTATGAATTAAAATAAAAAGCCCTTTTTTTCAAAAACTTCTATTTTTCTTTATCAGGATACTCTAAAAAATAAAATAAAATTTGTATTTAATTTATACCGATGGTATGAAATCCAAAAACAAAAAACTTTCACAATATTTCTATTCCCTACTAAAAAAAATTAAATGTCTTTTGATATTATATATAATAATATCCGAAAAATGAGAACATCTACTTGTATCAAATTAGTTCATATTATGATCATATTAGGTTCAATTTCACACAATTAGATCCAATTTGATGGAATAAGATATGGTTTGATAAAATTTTATCCGGATTTTGTCCTCATCCAAATTTATCAAATATAATATAATAATATCCAACTAGATATAATTGTATATAATTAGATACAATTATACATAATTATATGAGGCATGTGTAGCTATATATCGGTCTATATATAATTGGATATTGAAATATGTTGCGCTATATATTGTGCAATATATAATAAGATATAGTTATATATTTAGTATATAATTTCGTAAAATTTTATATAATTATATCTTGGTATATATGTTCCAATATATAATTTTACAAAATTTTATATGATAATATATGACTATATCAAAATTTTTTTACTTGGGTTGTTGGTTATGCTTTGCAGAAGACTTCGAAAACATATTTTATTGTTTGCTCCATTCTCATTTGCATTGCACTATGCCACCACTTTCTAAAGAAAACTGATGAAGGGGACCTGGAAAATCTCCGAAACGATCGTCTTTTCATTCCTGAAAGTGTGGAGGTTTTTTGAAAGCAAAAACTCTGTGAAGTATTTGTCAGGAGAGTATTCTGATGAAGAAAAATAGCAGTTTTTGAAAAAAAGTACTTATTATGTTAACTCATAATAAGGAAATTGGTCTCGAACTGAATTAATAAATTTCTAATTAATCAATTAAAAAGGTCGAAAAAACAATTTTTATTTTTTAAATAAAAATTAAAAACCAATATTTTTTTTTTAATAAAACCTGTAAAAATTTTTATTCAAAGAAAAGTGATACCAAAATTTATATTAGACAAAAAAAATTAAATTATATTAAAAATGTTCACCTGGTAAGTGATTTTTTACAAATAGTTTTGCAGGATAGGGACTGCATATTTAATTATGGATTAAAAATTTGATATGTCCTTATAGTCGGTATTTTTTTCATAACAGTGATATGTCCGTATGGTCGCACGGTTTTTGAAGCCCAAAAACTGTAATCAAAACTTTAAAATACACACAGTCATTACAAAGCCAAATGTCATTTTTTCGTTGCATTCTCAAATGCTCTTGGCTATTAAATTGATACGAAAAACTTTCCACGCAATTTCGCAACAATTCCATGAGGGTGAAAAATATTTTTTTCTTATATGGAGTTTGAAGGCTATTTCACAAGAGTGCGCACAAAATACTGGGCTTTATGCAAAACTTTTTAAATTTTTGAGGTATTATGAAGTTAATTAAAATAAGATTTAATAGCTCAATATATATATTTAAAATATCTTCAATAAGTTACATTAAACTTTTTTTAAAATTTTTAAAATTTCATATATTGATAACAGAATTTACAACTTTTAACTACACTTTTTACACAATAGCATAAGCACCCGGTTAAAAATAATTTTTGAATCCGATCCAATTAGATACTAAAACCGCTTCTGTATAAATGGATCAAATCAAATAATATAAAAATACATACTTTGATTTAAATATATCAGGGTTTTAGTCTCACCTCATTATGTTTACATAATTAATCCAATTGTATAGACACAGATATAATTTGATATTGTCAAATATATTATTATGTTGATCCATATAATGCGTATATGCCATATCAAATAATATAAGCTACAATATAAAACTATATACAGTGCATATATAATTATAAAAAATTGTATCAATCGATATATTACTATATAATTTAATTTTTAATCGGATATGCCAAATGAAGTATAATTGAGAAGTCGCTTGGTGTTCTTATAAGTAGTTTGAAAATAATTGTGTTTGAGAAGTGGTAATTTTGTGAATTTAAAATTGTGTGAAAATTTTATGAATTTCAATTACCTAGCAAAAAAAAAAAAAACTGTAAATCATGCTTTACAAAAAACTTCTTTCATTGTATTTTTACTGCTTTTTTAGAAGTAATTCTAAATAACTTTAAAAAAATCACTTAAGTGTTGCTTCTATTTAACTCTCTAATGCTTTCTACAATCGAACAAATATCAACATTTTAATTTATCGCTTTATTTTGGCGATATAGCACAATAAAGTTTGAGGACGAATCAAGAAATCCCATAGTCAAACAATTTCGATTTTTGCTACAAATAACACTATCAGTAAAATAATATCACATACCGAAAATTGTTGATCTAATGTTGTTTTTCAGAAGTTATGGCGATTTTCGCTTTTTGAAAATAGCGACCGATTTTGACGAAATTAGTTTTACTACTTACTACTAACTCTGAATATATAATCTGTGTTTAATTTCAAATTATATAACCTGGGCGCTAATTTTTGAGTTAGAGAGATATTTGTAAAACGAATACTGACGTTATCATGTGAGTTCTGGAGCAAAAATTGTAACTCATTTTACAACTAGACACTCTAATCTAGCTTCATTATAATCGATAATATATGCTAGATCGTAAATGTATTTTTGACGATTTTTCAAATATTTTTTTCAGTTTTAAAAACATAATTTTTTCTATTAAAGAAATTAAATATGCTAAAATCCCAAACGTATTTTACAAATTGTGAAAAATAATCTGTTGGAGGCATGTCCCTATCCGGATTTCATTCTTGCCTACGGAACTCGTCAGGGGACGATGTTTTTAGAACTTCTGGAAAAATTTGTTAAATTGCAAACTCAATTAGAATTTCTTGTTCTCGTCTAGGAGCGTTAATAAACATTCAAAATATGAAAGAAAAAACAAAAACAACAACAAAGAATTTACCACAATTTGTTTTGTCATCTTCATTTACGAAATTTTCACTTTACATCCTTCTCGCTTAAAAATCGTTCCTTATACAAAAAAAGTTTGAAAGCAAAAAAGTAGGTAATTATGTTTTCTATGGATATAATATAAATTGTTTAATAAATGTTATTTAGCCAAACACTATTTAAGATCTGAGGACCGCTTTTTAGCGGCCTTGTTCTGAAAGTGGTCCTAAAAAGTGTTTTTGATACAGATTATTTCCAAACAGTTCGGTTCGATTCCGGGCGGGACCAATATTTTTCAAGTTTTTTAAATTTTTTTTCAATATTTATAATAAATGCGTTTAAATTCTATATTTTTTTAATTTTTCAATTTTTAAAAATATATAATTCTTAAAAATGTATAAAATAAAAATGATTAAAAATCGTTTTTTATGCACTTGTGAAATTAGTACTAGAAAAAATACTGAGTTGCAGCGCACCTTTTGCACTTGTATAATAAGTACTTTTATTGAAGGGAATAAGACACAATATCTCGCAATAACAAAGTGGTGTTTTTATACCAGTCAACTTTCATATCAAAGAATACCTCAGCGGTAGAGACCTAGGCTAGAGATATTGAGGTCGATACCCGGTGGCGGCAATAAAAAATAATTTTAAAAATGAAAAAAATTATAAAATTGCTTTTAACTTTCAATTGATGAAAAAGAGTTTCCTGATCACTCGTTCAAAAAGTACTGCAAAAATATTGAAGTGGGAGTACTACTCTCCTGTGATAACTCAATGTTAAAATCATTAGTGTTTCTGCTAAAAAAAAGAAGTACATCTACACTGAGAGAAATTTCATCACTTCAGTAATGAATTTCTTCATAGTTTCAATAAAAATTGTCACTGGAACTCGTCCATTGAAACTTTTCATAGAATGTATGAAACAGGTTTCATTAAAGTCAATGTTTATGAAAAGTTCATAAAAATTAATAGGCCACTCGTCCAAAGAATAAATCATTCAGCCAATGCAGAGCTTCATAAAATCTATGAAGCAACTTCATATACTATTATTTATTATAGTTGGTTGTTGTCATTGCTAAGCTGGAGTGGATAAAAAAAAAAAACTTAGCAAATGCAAAAGGCGTAATAAAATCGTAGCATATTTTACGGATGTAGAAAATATATCAAAAGAAAGAATTCATTAAAAAAAAGTTTCGAAAAACTTAATATGAAAAATAAAACTTTCATAGTCCAAAATTAATAATTAAAAATTAATTTAAAAAAAATAAAAATTATGAAAGATTATTCTCTCAGGAAATGACGATATTTTATAAAAAAAATAAAAAAAAAGTAAAAACTATTGAACAATTTCATATAAAAGAACATTTTCATTAAATTTATGGAGATCTAATTTATGAAATTCAATGAATTTTTTATAATGAAATTATGAAATTTTATGAAAGAAAAGTTATGAAAAATTTCATAATATTAATTAAATATTATATACATATTGAAATTCTTCATTGGTTCTACGAAAAAAATTCTATGAAATTATACCATTAATATCATGAAGGATAATTCTCTCAGTGAAGATCATTAATTGTAGTTCCTTTTCTACTGCTTTGGCATCTCTCCTTTGCTGGGTATTTATGTGTTTCATTATTTGTTCGAATAATCGAATAATTAAAAAAAAAAAAATTAATCCCTTTTTCGTTCGATCCAAATTTTGTTGATCGTTTAATCGATCAAAACAAAAACACGAATAATTGACAACTCTAGGAAGGAGCCAGAGAAAATTTTCAAGAATTCAACAGTTCGTTAATTCCAAATATGTAACACTCTTCACTCGAAATCACATTCAAACTCATTTTTAAAATTTCTATCATGATATTTGATTTAAATGGTTTAAAATATAACTTTAGTTTAAAGGCATTTACCAGTACCACTTATACTATTAAAGAATATTCAGATAATTTTATACTATAAAATAAAAACATTAATAAAATAAAATAAAAACCTTTAGCGATTAAACTATTGAACCGTATTGGAAAAACAGCAAAACAATAGCAGCAACAACTGGTTAAGTACTATTTTTATTCATATAATTTCTAATACTAAAATTCAAAAGACTGAGATAAGAATGCAAAGATTTTAAAGCGAATGAACTGTTATCCTTAATGTAATTTATTTCAGTTACAAAAACAACATCAGTATTATTATTAAACAATAATAGAAGAATAGTAGAACAAAACGATTATAAAATGGAAAAAAATATTGTACGAAATAATTTTTTTAATTTTGAATCGTTTACCCAGATTTTTTTTCGATTTTTAAGTTTTGACGGCAATAAGTTTTAACTATAGTCTAAAAGGAAAAAAAAATCTACTATTCCCACCAATATTTTCGAGGTTCTTTTTTAAACAATTTTGATAAAATACATTCAAATTTAAGAATTCCCAAAATAATTTCCTAAATAGCATTACTCGTATAAAGTGTACAGTAGGCTGTACAAATTACAAATTTGAATTCGAACCCTGCATTATGATTAGTATCAGAGAAAAAAAAACAAAATACCTTAAGTCATTTTTAAATGAATAAAATACAATATTAAAGTCTTAAGTTCAGTTAGTTGGTTGTTAAAAAAAAATACGAATCAGTAGTAGCCGATCAAACGGCAGCAAAAACAACAGAAGCAGCAACAAGTCCAACAATATTTCATGCAACATATAATTAGTAATATTATTGCACACGCGCTCCAAAGTATGACTTACCAACGTTGAACACACTTTTCAAAATACATAACCGTAAGATAACATTTAGAGAAAAAAAAAACTTTCCGAACTTCTTCTACAGTCATCAATTTGTGTGTTTTCTTTGGAGCAAAATAAGAACAAGAACAATCAACTATTTAACAATAGCTGCCAAATAATAGTTTAAAAGAAATGAAAAACACTTTGTTATTTAATGCCTTAACAACACTTTAAAAGAAAATTACACTAGATAACAATAAATATTCGAAAGCTATTACTATTACACTTGTTTACAAAATTATAACCATATTTTTGGGCAATAAAACTAGGGATTTTTTCTAGAGCTGATTTATAGAAAAAAGAAGAAGAAAACATTTTTATTGAAAAATTGAACAAACACAGGGGAATCACCAGACTGCCTCAGTTGCGTCTCACCCAAAGACTCGTCAGTGGTTGGTTTGTGTCCACTGATCAAAGTAATTTTTAATTGTTAATTTGTCTCTATATGAAAAACTTTTTGTGTATTGCCATGACCGGGGATCGAACCGGCAGCCCTCTATACAGGCTATGAATCGTAGTATCACGTCTTAACAAGAAACACCACGGTGAGCGTGGCTAATTGAAGTTTTTTCAATCACATCCTATACAATATATGTTTTGTAATCAGAAGAGCCAGAATTAACTAATAATTGATAAATTCATTTTTCAATGAGTAAAAAGGTTAAAGTAGGGCATGCCGACTATACAATACCCTACACCAGTCTGGTTAAAAGCCAACTAATGTTTGGATCCGAAATTCGAATGGGTTAAAATGGGACTTGTGTCAAAATTTTCTATAATGTGAGTCAGCGAACCAAATTTCATTAAAATATCTTAATATTTGCGACCTGCAGTTTGTAACCAAGCCAATTTTGGGGGGACCCTTATATGGGCACTAGGTCTAAACATGGACCGGTGTTAACCAAAATCAATAGGCTTCGTCCTTGGGCTGATATAGGCCGCTATACCAAATTTCATCAAAATATCTTAATATTTGCGACCTGCAGCGTATAAACAATATAATTTTGGGGGGACCCTTATATGGGCACTAGGTCTAAACATGGACCGGTGTTAACCAAAATCAATAGTCTTCGTCCTTGGGCTGATATAGGCTGGTATACCAAATTTCATCAAAATATCTTAATATTTGCGACCTGCAGCGTATAAAAAATATAATTTTGGGAGGACCCTTATATGGGCACTAGGTCTAAACATGGACCGCTGTTAACCAAAATCAATATGCTTCGTCCTTGGGCCAACATAGGTCTGTGTACCAAATATCATCGAAATATCTTAATATTTGCGACCTGCAGCGTATAAACAATATAATTTTGGGGTACCCTTATATGGGCACTGGGCCTAAACATGGGCCGCTGTTAACCAAAATCAATAGGCTTCGTCATTGGGCCAACATAGGTCTGTGTACGTAATTTCATCAAAATATCTTAATATTTGCGACCTGCAGTGTATAAACAATATAATTTTGGGGGGACCCTTATATGGACACTAGGTCTAAACATGGACCGCTGTTAACCAAAATCAATAGGCTTCGTCCTTGGGCCACCATAGGTCTGTGTACCTAATTTCATCAAAATATCTTAATATTTGCGACCTGCAGCGTATAAACAATATAATTTTGGGGGGACCCTTATATGGGCACCAGGTCTAAACATGGACCGCTGTTAACCAAAATCAATAGGCTTCGTCCTTGGGCCGACATAAGTCGGTGTACCAAGTTTCATCAAAATATCTTAATATTTGCGACCTGTAGAGTGCGCACAAGAATGCATGGACAAACAGACGGACGGACGGAGGGACGGATAGACGGACGGATAGACGGACATCGTTAAATCGAAATTAAAAAAAAATCTGAGCCGATCGGTATACTATAAGGTGGGTCTAGGACCAATATTTTTTGGTGTTACAAACATCAGCACAAACTTATAATACCCTGACCACGTAGTGGTGTAGGTATAATTAGAATGCTTCCTCTCTTAATCCTATTGTTTTTTCTCCTTTTTCACAAGTAATCATTCCATTATGATGTGCTTTATTCACATTCAATAGTTGGATACCAAGTGTTTAATTGGAGAGGTTGTGTTGCCGCTGTGGCAAATTTTTTCAAATATTTCATGAAAATTCATGGATAATTTCCGAACTTACGACTAGTGGTGGGCACATGTGCAGAATATTGCATGATTCACGTGAATCAAGCGTGAGTGTGAGTTAAATTTTAATTTAATCACGTAAACTTAAGTGAGTGTGAGTAGGGAAAATTTGTTCGCGAGTGTGCGTAATTCAAATTTTTGTGTGAATCGAATTTTAACACATTTTCTTTGCGGCTTTTAATAAATATTTCCTTTAATTTGATTTTCGGTTTTACTTTTTGAGTTTTTTAAAATACAAAATAAATGGCAAAATTATAATTGACCTTAATTTTTGCATTTTATTTTTCGGGTAATTTAGTTAATCTGCGTGATTTACGTGAGTCACGCATGCTCACGCAATGCTTTGCACAAAATCCCCTAAACTTTAGGGTTTAGTTTTGAGGTTAAGAAGAAGAATAAACCTTTTTCTCTAAAAATTATAATCACATCCTTTTTTAAGTTAGACCATATCTAGTTTCTGTCTTTTTCTATGGACAACCCAGTGTAGAAACGGTAATGACATATCATTATTTTTTGGACTACCAATAATGACACCCACTTACCTTCTGTATTATTTTAAAACATATAATACTGAGTTACTGATAATGACTTATTTTTATCATTATTTCAAAAAGAAATTAATTTTCTAGATTTTTTTGAACATTTTTTGAAATCTATTTTTAGACTCAATATTTTTTAAACACTGGTAAGGATATATGTAACCACATATTTTTTGATTTTTTGTATGTTGGCGAGTAAGCTTACTTGTGTGCAGCAGGTCAATTATGTTTTTATCTATTAAATATTACATGTCGATATAGCTCAGATGGTAGAGCTATTGACTGGCAATCTGTAGACTCAGGTTCGATTCCCGCACCAGCAAATTTTATTAAAAAAAATATAATAAAATATTTTTTTTTTATATAATTAATTTTTTTGAAAATCTATTTTTAGACTCATTATTTTTGTCAGTACTGGTAAGCATATAGGTAACGATATATTTTTTGATTTTTCGTATGCTGGTGTGTAACCATAACTCATTATTTTTCGCGACATCGCCATATAAAGGTAATAAGAAATGTAAGAACAAAAGTAACTAGTTACCATTACCAAGTATGTAGTTACATAACTACATATCTGGTAATGATTTTCTACACTGGGTTCTTCCAAAAACCTCCTTTTTCAAGAAAACGGGTTTCTGTTTTTAAATTTAGAACCGATTTGAATAAACGGGTCCCGTTAAGCATTTTGTACTGTTAATATGTTTTGGCGCCCTATGCTCCAGTGGGATTTAGAAGAATAACACATCGGCTGAAAAATCCGTCGTTTAACACATAGGTGGCGCCACTAATGAAAAGTCCATATGATTTTTTGGAGCTACCAACCTTCAGATGATACCTATCACAATTTAATGATAATTCGTTCATTAGTGAACAAGTTACAGCTGTTTTAGTGACAATACTTTTGCGTTTTGAAAACAATGAAGTCAAAGAAATTTCATGTGTTGACTTATTGCTTTTTAATGAGGAAAAAATACCATTCAAGCCAAAGCTTGGATTGATAAGTGTTATTCGGACCGCTCCATCGGGACAAATGCTGACTTTAAAAGTGGTCATAAAAACCCCAATGACGCCGAACGCTCTGGTCGCCCAAAAGAGGTGGTATTAAATTTTAAATATTCTCAAATAAATTACAGAATCTTTTTTGGAAGGATATCAGAAAATTTCATACGATTTGGTGGAAATTTGGTACAAGAGGTCTGATTTACAGAAAAATGCTTGCATATTGCAAATTTTAACTTTCTTAAAATTTCCAAATGTTAGAGATGCCCTATTTTAGAGTCGAATGGCGAAACTCCCGATCAGTCTTTCGGTGGTTAAAACTTAAGCTCAAAAGCACTTTGGCTAGGTCTTTGTGTAATTACATAGTAATCTAAGCAAGTGGCAGGTATTAAATGGCCGAATTATTTCTAAAATATTTTGATTGTGCCCAAATGTGTAGAGTATGGACCTCTACCGACACAAAAGCCTGTAGGTAATTCCTAAACTTTCCGCATGAAATGTGCGCCTTAAAGTAAAAACGATGTTAATTGATAGAAAATGTCATTTTTCTTATACGACCGTTTCTATAACTTTTTTTGTGAAAAATTTCTGTCATGTAAGATTTTTTTCCCACCATGGTTGAAAAAATTTCTCATTTCAAGTGTCAAAATTATACACTATTTAAAAAACGGTGCGAGAATTATGTATTTTAGTAGAGTTAGGCTTAATCGTTCATTCTGGTGACAAAAAACTACATACAACTTTAATAAATATAAAAATTTGTAAATGTGTTTAGTTGAAGTTTTTTGTCTTTTTTTGGAAAAAGATACAACTTTTCTAAAAAAAAAAAGTAAAATGAAATGAACGATTGAATGAAAAGAACTATTTAATATTGATTAACTAGTTCGCAACGTTCAATTGAGTGAATTGTTAAACTGAACTAGTTCGTTTATGAACTAAATAACCTAATAAAATAAATAAAATAAAATGTTGCCACTAACTAAAGCTGCACTATACATTTTATTAAATTTATTAATTAAATTACATTGTTCTTATTGAAAAATATTTATATTTTACTTCTTCGTCGATTTTTATGTTTTCTATTATTATTATTACTTGGTAGATATAGTGGAATATTCCAGTAATAACGTAATAGAAACGTAAACAGTGTTGCCTCTTTTTGCATTCAAATACAGAAACACTTTTTATTCGTAGATCGTCAATTGCAGTGAAATTTTTTTTCACACTTTTCGATGCGAAAACTTTTCACAAAAAGTTACATGAATTGCCTATTGAGCACCATTCGCATAAAATATATTTACTAGCCGGTCAACTCAAAATTTCTTATACGCTTTTGTTTATAGTTATTTTTTTTTTATATAAACTAACTGTATTACTTTATAATAATCCTACAACAATCTCTTAAATTATCTGTTCTTAAAAATTTTCTTAAGCACAATTCAAGTGATGGGGTACTTACGATAGTTGCCACAAGAGAAGCAACTTAGCCGCCATTAATTGTAACATAGTAGCAAACTTTAACAAGGAAGTAAAAATTATTTATAAAAAATACCTTTCTTTTAACAATTCAATAAAAAACATATATATATATTTATAGCCTTTGGAAGAAAACCGTTTATTAAATTTAATATTATTCTTATATTTTTGCTGCAGATTTTATAGGAAGCTACTTATTGGCATACTAGGTTTTTATTAAAAGAAAATCAATAGGTTAATAGAAAGCTACAACAGTAGCTGTTATAAAAGGTTATTACTTTTTTGTGAAAAAAAAAACAAAATGCAATTATTAATTATTTTGCTCTAATCGTCTACTGCATCACTTACTTAGACTTACATTCTTTCATTATATTACATTGTTGTTTTGAATAGAAGACAATTTTCTACGCTAATAAAACAATGTTGCAAACAAATTATTAAAATTACTTATTGATTGGTAATCCAATAAGAGAAACCATAAAATTTTATAATAAAACAAAATGTTGTAAAAATAGTGTTGCTTTTGTTATTCACATTTACAAGAAATTATGTATGCAGGGCTGCCAGATGATTTTGATGAAAAAATTTTGATTTTCGGCACTTTGATTTTAAAAAATCGGCAAAAATCGGCACTTTCAAAAATACTCATTTATCTAATATTTAAATTACTTTACATAAAAAAATATGTGAAAAAGACATTTGTGTAAAATAATGTTTTAAGTTTAACAATTAAATAAAAATAAAGGCTTAAGAGATAAATGAAATGAACATTCACATTTTGTTTTTTAATTTTCAAAATTTAATATATTTAATATATAATGTCAAAGAAAATCATTAAATTTTGTAAAAATGTGAACGCCGGGATTGAATTAAGCTAAATCCAAAATAGATTTATAAATAAAATAAATCCGTTTTGGATTTAGCTTAATTTAATTTAGCTTAATTTAATTGCGTTTTCGAAAAATTTAAATTTTTTCTTTCACATTATCTTAGCGAATAAGTGTAGAATTTGGATAAAAATATTAAATTTTGAAAATTAGAAACCAAAATGTGGACTTTCTAACAAAATAAAATAAATCTAAAAATAAATCCAGTGATTAAAAAAAGGCCTATTATTTCTAGGGCTCGTATATTCATGCATTTATAATCGTGTTTTATGTGCATAAGATGTATGTATGATTAAAATCGAAAAATATGCACTTAAAATTTAAAAAAAATATGCATTTAAAATTTTAAAAATATGCATTTATTATTGATTTTTCCAACGTTTTTAATATTACATATTCGTCTTTAAAAGTAGTTTCAACATTGAAAATTACCATTAATCATCGTCGGAAATTGATTCATGTTTGATATTTTTATATTCGGGATTAAAAAAAATGTTGAAAAATATTTATAAATCAGAATAGAATATTGTTCTACCTAAAGTGCAAATCCATGATATTTAGAAATTTTAAAAATAATTTTTTTTGTACAGTGTATTTTGCCTATACACAGTTTTAAAGTTAAAAAATATTCGTTTTTAGCAAATAATGCAAAAAAATATGTATTTATACCACAATATACAACAAAATATTTTAAAAACATGCATTTGCAGCAAAATATGATCGCAAAGATATTTTGTTAACATTCTTTATCAGCTAACGATAACAAACATGAATTTACATGAACTTTCGAAATGTCAAATGTCAAATTATTAATGCATTGTAAATCACCAAAAATTAAAATTTTGTGTTTTTGAGTTTTAACAAAAAATCGGCATTTTTGGACCAAAAATCAGCAAATCGGCATTTTGCACATTTTTTAATAAAAAATCGGCAATTATGACTGTATGTATGTACCCAGCAAAATCTTTCATTACCAAATAAGTGGTTATATAATAGAAATTCATAACTCCGCACAACTTATTTTTTGGCGTCTAAACTCATTATTTTTGTTTGGCGTGGTCGATTTTATAAGTAGTCAAGTAGTCACGCTTAGTTATGAGATTTTGAATAATAAGTGGTTACACACATGCTTACAAAAAGTTGAATTATAAGTGGTTATCCGATTGCTTACTTGATTCTTAAAAATAAGCAGTTATGCAAATACTATTATCCTAAGGAAATACATTCAGAAAAATTTAAGTTTTCTGTAGTGTGTAATTTTAGGACTCGTCATAAAAATTTAAACATAAAACATATTTACTTATAATAAAAAAATTTAACTGTGTAAAAAGTACTTATTTCAAATAATACGAGTAAGTCATTATTTTATATTTAGAAACAATGAATACAATAGGCCGTTATTAGGAATTCATTATTTTATATTATAAAATAATGCAAAAGGTAATGATATATCATTTTTGGTAATGCAGATAGTAATGAGGTGTCATTACCAATATTTTGCTGGGTAATAATAAAAACAAAAAAACAACACCACATTGCTTTCATCAGACTCCACATGAATCCCGCTCACGCCTTTGTCATTTTTCTGAGCAGTTTGGTACTAAAAATGGACAAACTCTGTCGAATGGTTAAAAATTTATGAGAGAAAATGTGAAAAGACATCTAAAAATGTCATACAAACAAGCTGTGTGCAAGTCGCTCACGTACTGTTACGGGTGCTCTCTCTCACTCGCACTCTCTCTCTCTCTCTCTCTCTCTGACTCTGCCAGACATTTCATATAGTTAAATGGTAGTTTAAGTTTATTTTTTATACCCTACACCAGTATTTGAGAATTTTCGTTTGGTGCCTCAATGATGCCAAAAAAGTGCCAAAAAAGCTTTAAAAGTGCCAAAAAAAAATTAAGCAACATTTAATGTTTCAAAAAAATATGTTCAGCTTTTATTTTAAATATTTATACATTTAGTTACTTTAACCCTTAAATGCGTGGTGTAGCCATTTGGCAACATACCAGTTTCTTAATAAAAAACGCCACTTGATGCATAAAACTCCATTTTTGGGCATTGGGGCCCTTTCTGCACAAAGTGCTCTTATAAACTATAACTCAGATTTTTTAAACAGTAATAGGAAAAATCTTGGTTTTGCTTCGTATGTTTGTGAAAAATCTAAAACACGCGTTTTTTTACAAAAAGTGCAATATTCAAAAATGTTTGTTTAAATATTTAAAGTGGTATTCTCGCAATAAAATTAATTTTGGCAACAATAAATGTATAATTAATATTTCATATACTTTTTTTTGGTTGTTTTTTTTTCATACAAGTTAAAATAATCACAATTTAGCTATTTGGCAAAAAAACATATTTTTCAATAAAAATCAACTTTTTTTTAAATAAATTTTTTTGGTATTCTTCTGGAAATGTACACGCCTTTAGAAATCATATATAAAAAAATGGTTAAAATTGTAGAGATCATGCATTTAAGGGTTAAGTAAGAAGACAAAAAAAAAAAAAAAAGGCGGGCAACTCATCTAAAAAGTAACCCGAGTTTAACATTACCTACCACAAATATTTTCATATAAAAATGCCGTTCTTAACTATAGTAAAATAATTTCCGTTATTTTAAGATAAGTTAGCAGGTCCAAGACTTTCAAAAAATTTTTTCAATTAAGTCTGACAATACAATAGAATCAATTAAAGTTTTTCTAATTTTATCCACGTTGCTTTTATTTTTAAATATCAAAATAATGATTAAATTGTCCCCGAAGAACTGGAAGGTGGTACAAAAAATTGTAGATATTTTTAGTGTAGCATTTGTTTTTTAATTTTGCTACCCCTTCTTAATAGGCGTGGCTTTTAATGAAAAACCAGCGATATCGACCTTTTATCAAATTATATAGAAATTTTCGTAAAAAGTCAAAATCCTATGGAGAGTGCCAAGGTGCCATTGAACATTCAATAGTGCCACAAATGGCACTTTTGTGCCACTTTTACCAACAGTGCCCTACACCACTATGTGGTCAGGGTATTATAAGTTTGTGCTGATGTTTGTAACACCAAAAAATATTGGTCCTAGACCCACCTTATAGTATACCGATCGGCTTAGAATTTTTATTTTTTATTTCGATTTAACGATGTCCGTCTGTCCGTCCGTCCGTCTGTCTGTCTGTCCATGCATTCATGTGCGCACTCTACAGGTCGCAAATATTAAGATATTTTGATGAAACTTGGTACACTGACTTATGTCGGCCCAAGGACGACGCATATTGACTTTGGTGAACATCGGTCTATGTTTAGACCTAGCGCCCATATAAGGGTCCCCCCAAAATTATATTGTTTATACGCTGCAGGTCGCAAATATTAAGATATATTGATGAAATTTGGTACACAGACCTATTTTGGCCCAAGGACGAAGCCTATTGATTTTGGTGAACATCGGTCCATGTTTAGACCTAGTACCCATATAAGGGTCCCCCCAAAATTGGCTTGGTTACAAACTGCAGATCGCAAATATTAAGATATTTTAATGAAATTTGGTGCGCTGACTCACATTATATAAAATTTTGACACAAGCCCCATTTTAACCCATTCGAATTTCGGATCCAAACATTAGTTGGCTTTTACCCAGACTGGTGTAGGGTATTGTATAGTCGGCATGCCCGACTTTAACCTTTTTACTCGTTTTATTATATTTTTCATATTATGCATACACTGACATAATTTTCGTTCATACACTCAAAAAAATTAGTTAGTTGAAAAATTAGTAAAACGTCTTGTTATCAAGTGTACTAGTTTTAAGCAATTTTTTTTTGCTGTAATTCCGTTTTCAGCAAAAGTTTTAGTTATTTTTTTTTTTTAGCTAAACTAATTTTGAACTAATGTTTTACTAACTTATTTTGCTACAAAAATTGTGCTGATAACCGCATTTATAGCGTGGACGACAACCAGATGTAGATGTCGCAGCTAGAGACAACGGAAATGATAATTAACAAAAAAAAATAACTCTATACACTAATAGAAATAAATCTGTAAAAATAGCAGAAAAAGTTACTAAAAATTATTTAAAAAATGATGCTGCAGAAAAAACTGTTAAAATTAACAGATTTTTTTTACTAAATACTAGTAAAATAAGAACAGCAAAATTACAACTTTTAAATTTACAGAATTTTAGCTAACTTTTAGTTAATTGAAAATAGCAAATTGTACTGTAAAATCTGCAGAAAATTTTGATAAATATTTGTAGACTAAAAATAGCAAAAATAAACAGTTAAATCTACAAAAATTTTGCTATTTTTAAGCTAAATTTAGTGGAATGCAAATAGCAGTCTATCCTGCTAAAATCCGCAGAAATATTTGCTATAAAATTGCAAACTGCTGTTTTCAAAAGGCTCGATTTTTATTTGCATTTAAAAAAAAAATCGAAAAAAAACTTCGAAAATTTAAAATTTTTTTGTGATTTTTTAGGCTACTAATATTTTAGCAGATTAATTTGCTATTCTCCATTTACAAAAATTTAGCTCAAATTGCTTTGAATAATTCTCAGCAAATACTTTATGAACCAATGCAGTTAAAAAGCAGCTCTTTGCGATAGAAACAAGAAAACGCATTAATTTTGCATTGTGCGATTAATCGGCAATTTCATCATTGACCTACCAGAATAATCGATTACTCAATTTAAGTGATTTTTTGAATAATGCATTAATCGGTTAAACGCACAGGTCCAATAATTGAAAACACTACGTAAAACCAAATACTAGTTCTTCTTCTTTATCAATTTGCATAGGAAATCTTTAAAACGTCCCAGGAAAATCGATTCAAAAGAATCGATTGTAGAATAGCTACTTTTCATTTACAACTCCTTCTACTGTCGATTCTAACACCGATTATTTTTGTTTGAAATTGTTCTAAAAGCAACTACTTCTATACCTGCAAAGTGGAACCGGTTGCCCTAGAATCAGTTCTGGAACTGATTCTACGTCAGTCACACCTTCCTTATAGGATCCCAGGAACTGGTTCCAGAACCAATTCCAATGGAACCAGTTGTAGAATAGGTGTGTTTGGCTACCGATTGTAAAAAAATGTCCTGTACCGGTGTTTTGTAACTATGTGAGAAGTTTCTCACATAAAAATTGCAGAGTGAGTATCATAATGTCAAATTTAGCCAGAGGTATGTAAAAAAAATTTACTTATATTCAGTTTGAAATTTTGTGACTCGCCCTGTTTTAAATATCGTAGACACATCGTAGAGTTGCAATTTTTATGTGAGTAACTTCTCACATAGTTACAGAACACCGGTACTGGATACTTTTACTTTATAACCCTTCTACTGCCGAAGGCAACACCGATTATTTTTGTTTGAAATTGTCCCAAAAGCAACCACTTCTATAGCTCCAAAGTGGAACCGGTTGCCCTAGAATCAGTTCTGGAACTAGTTCTAGAACTGATTCTACGTCAGTCATACCTTCCATATTGGATCCCAAAAACTGGCATCGGTTGCAGTGGAACCAGTTGTAGAATAGGTGTGGTTGGCTACCGATTGAAAAAAATTTTTCTGGGGTTGTTCTTATGAATGCCAAATAAATATTAAATATTGCGAATATCCTTCTCAATTGTTTTGAAAAATCATTTATAACATTTTTGACATCAATTGTATTATTTACATTATCCCAGCATTTATGATACTCGTATGAATGCAATATTTAAACTCTTAAACTGCCAACTTAAACAAATGCATTCTATTCAATTATACGATGATGAGCAAAATAATGCTTTAAGTTGATGTTGATGATGAGTTAAGTAAATGAGTAAGTTAGTGCTTCTAGCATATTTGGCGCCAAGACAGTAAACATTTTCTAACATATTAGAAATGTTTCTTCCTCTTCTTTCTCTTTGCTACATAGAAGATTACAATAAAATGGCAAGATCTTGTTGTTGTGCACACAATTTAGAAGACATGCTAAAAGAAAAATGTTTTGCAATAACAACAACAAACAAAACTGAAAAGCTATTAACGCATTTATGCAACCATCCATCTAAACAATCATGCATGCATTAAATGACTGATGTTAGGCGGCAGTAAAAATAGAATGGAGGGTTTTAAAAATCGCAATTTTTTTTTGTCCGATTTTAAAGGCATTAAACTTGAAATTTTTGCTTAAAGTCTATAGTGGATTTAAAAGTTGCCGCCACTCTATTATAATCAATGTAAAGTGTAGAGGACAGAACACAAAAAAAAAATAAAAATTAGTTGACGCCGTTCATTATTTAAAGTAAAATATATAGAAGAGAGTGTAGAATATGAGGCATACCCCTTGAAGCAATAGAAATTATGCATTTAAGGATGGCGTCTATAAAATAACTGAACTTAACCGAAAGACACCATTTCCGAAAATCATTTACGCACTAGAAGTAAATTTACCATATTTATAGTGGGACAAGAGTCTCCTAATCTAAGTTGGGTAAAACAAAAATGGAGTAGTGTATAATTAATTAGAGTGTAACGTATAACAACAATCCAATTTTATAAATTAATATATAACTTTATGAAAACTTTTTTATCTGGGCTTATTGGGAAATGAATATTACACTATGCGACAGTCAAAATCGGGATGGGATGAAACTAACGGGAAATGTTATATCGGTCAAAAACAAGTTATACGTGTCCCGGCGTTTCGCTGGGTCAAGTCTAGCAATCGAGATATATCGATTTGAAATTAGTAACTATCATATAGGGGAAATTGTCACCTTTGGTGGTCTTTTTTTGACATAACTCGAGAACCACTAGTCCGATTTTGCTCAAACAATTTTAAAAAAATTAAAAATTACAATTCCTTTAATCTGTTCATATAACGTTTTTCTATATACTCAACAGTTTTGCCGGTAAAAATAAATGTATGAAGAAAAAAAATATTTTTTGCCTAAAATATTAAATTTTTTTATTTTTTAAATTCATAAAAAATCCAAAACGGAAAAAAAGGCAAGTCGTATTACTTTCACGCAAAGTCACATAACCTTTAAACAAAATGAGACATAGATCATGAAAATCGATGGACGCGTTTCGCTTTTATTCACAATGAAGTGAAGGTATCTCATTTTGACAAGAATATTGATTTTATGTTTCAATGAGTTTGGATAATATTTATTATATATTATTTATTATTAACACGTAAAATTAAAAATTATTACAGGTAATTATTAGGTTATTACATAGATACATAGGTTATAAAAATCGATGAACGCAAAACTTATTTTCGTTTTTTTGCGCCCTTTACTTTCTTGCGTGGTGGTTCGCCCACTTGTTCAGAGTCTGTATCGGATGAGGATCTGTCTTCATCTGGAAAAAATCAATTGTTTTTAATCAGTCAGTTAACTTCATTTTTGTGACTTACCCTCGGAGGAAACTCCCGATATCCGGTAACTTTGACATTAGGCTCCAAATTGTTGCCTTCTTTCAAAAGCTGGGCAAGTTTTTCTGCTTCACGTTGAGAAAGGTTTAATTCTGCAACAATCTTGTCCATTCTTGCTTGTGATATTGGAATTATTTTGTTCGATGGGCCGGCTTCTGGTGTTGGTTTATAGGTGAAATCCGATTGATCCATTGTTTCAATAGAAAAAGAAGTTTCTCTGTCAGGACTTGGAAGCGGTGGAATTGGTATTTCATCCGAATGCGGTAGAGGTATTTGTGCACTTCTAACAGATATGTAAACTCTTCGTTTAAGGCCTTTACGATTTACTCCACATATTTTGTTTGCGCAAGCGTAACAGTTATCGGAATTGTACTCTCCTGGATCAGTCCAAATCATTGGTACACCAAAAGAAAGTGAACTGTGTTTCCCTTGGACAAATTTTGTCTGGGGCCCACGAAACGCC
The DNA here is from genome assembly GCA_949987735.1 of Leucophora obtusa. NCBI lineage: Eukaryota > Metazoa > Arthropoda > Insecta > Diptera > Anthomyiidae > Leucophora > Leucophora obtusa. Next base: position 140,135,809 of record OX465298.1, on the reverse strand, counting down.
GCGAATTATTTCGGAATCAAAATAAAGTTTAAAAGCACGCTCCACTTGCTCAGTGAGTAATGCAGTATTTGTTGAAAAAGCTCTTTTGCCACAAACGTAACAAAATAAATTGATATTTTCTGGACAATTTGCACTCATTTCGGTTTTATACTTTTATTACCTTTTCGTCACTTTAAAAAAATCGTACTTTACGCGTACTTTACTTGTTGAATGACAAAAATCGATCAATGAACACCTATAAAAACTACGTAAGTTTCAATATTTTACTGAGAGGTACTTATGAATTGGCGCATCTTTTAAGGGTGGCTATCAGTGTTTCCACCAGTAAAACAAAAAAATACACAGCAGTAGGTCAAAAATTATCCAAAACCGTATGAAATTACACAAAAAATTAATATTTTTTTAGTTTAAAATAATGGTTTTTTTTTCAATATGTGGCTCTTTGAACTCTTCTGCGCACAGTGGGGCAGAATCAAAATAATTTGGAAATAATTCAGCCACTTCTTACCGGCTGGTTGGATTGCTATGAAATGTCACAATGTCATAGAGTTAAGTTTTGAGGACGGAACCCATGGACGTAACAGGAGCTCGACCATTCATCTCCAAAGAAAGCCACCTCTAAAGTGTGAAAATTTCGAAAGCTTGCCATTTTCCGATATCTCTACAGATTTTAAAAACGTAACACAAAATTATATGCGGAAGAAAGTTGGCAAATGGTGTTTGAATTACAATCTTATAATATGTGCTAAATTTGGAGAAAATGGGTTAATATTTAGACACAGTTTACCTAGAAAGGGCATATAAAAAGTCAATTATAAAGTGCCAATTGTAATAAAAATAGCGCTTGCATGTTAACGAAGACTGAATTAATCAATTACTTAAATATATTTAAATCTGCTCAACTGTGCTGCTGTAGGAAAATTTTTGTCTGATCAAAGCCCAGTAACTGTTACAAAAACTTTGGAAATTACAAGTTTTTTTCAGTCATGAGAAAGTCTTAATCATAATAAACCCAAATTTCTTTTGCTTAATTTCAAATGGTCTTGCCACCCAAGACAAAAATAAATATTTTGCATTCAGTTTGACAATAGTTTTCTAAAACAACTAACAAAATATGGGGTTTATATACAAATACAACATGTTTTACATCGTCTAACTAAATTGGCTTTCGTGTTGCAAAAATTTACAAAAATTCAGCAGAAACTGGAAATTTCTAGTAGATGTTACACAAACAAACTCATTTTATCTACTGTTGGACTTGAAAGCATGGAATTTAGTTAATTTTTCAGTAAAAAGCGAAATTACACAAAAACTACACAAAAATGTCATTATTCAAAAATTATCCAAGGAATGTGTAAACGGTCCCATTTTTGAATAATTATTCAAAAAGTGGCAACACTGGTGGCTATATACCTGATTCGTGTGCGTTTTAAATTTTTCGAAACGTTCTAAAACATGACCACTCATAAATGTGGGTGCAATTTGTGTAACAAAATCATGCAGGTAGCCAACGGAAAAAACCCAAATAATTAAAAAAGTGCACTTTCCTTTTTTCCTTTTAATTGTCCACGCACATATATCACCTTTTTAGTTTGTTACCGCTACCATAAAAATCAAATAACCCCAGTGTAGAAACGGAAATGATATATCATTATTTTTTGAACTACCAGTAATGACACCCACTTACCTTCTGTATTATTTTAAAATATATAATAATGAGTTACTGATAATTACTTATTTTTATCATTATTTCAAATAGAAAATAATTTTTTAGATTTTTTTTAAAATTTTTTGAAATCTATTTTTAGACTCAATATTTTTAAACACTGGTAAGGATATATGTAACCACATATTTTTTGATTTTTTGTATGTTGGCGAGTAAGCTTACTTGTGTGCAGCAGGTCAATTGTGTTTTTATCTATTAAATATTACATCCCAGCAAAATCTTTCATTACCAAATAAGTGGTTATATAATAGAAATTCATAGCTCCGCACAACTTATTTTTTGGTGTCTAAACTCATTCTTTTTGTTTGGCGTGGTCGTTTTTATAAGTAGTCACGCTTACCCTCTCGCTTACGAAAAAATGCGAAATAAGTAGTTATGAGATTTTGAATAATAAGTGGTTACACACATGCTTACAAAAAGTTTAATTATAAGTGGTTATCCGATTGCTTACTTGATTCTTAAAAATAAGGATTTAAGCAAATACTATTAGCCTATACTATTAGGAAATACATTCAGAAAAATTTAAGTTTTCTCTAGTGTGTAATTTTAGGACTCGTCGTAAAAATTTAAACATAAAACATATTTACATATAATAAAAAAATTTAACTGTGTAAAAAGTACTTATTTAAACTAATACGAGTAAGTCATTATTTTATATTTAGAAACAATGAATACAATAGGCCGTTATTAGGAAGTTTATATTTTATATTATAAAATAATGCAAAAGGTAATGATATATCATTTTTGTAATGCAGATAGTAATGAGGTGTCATTACCAATATTTTGCTGGGATGTCGATATAGCTCAGATGGTAGAGCTGTTGACTGGCAATCTGTAGACCCAGGCTCGATTCCCGCACCAAATTTTATTAAAAAAAAAAAATACAATCAAAAAGGAGTTGATTTATAGCTGGTTTTACGAAATCAAACAGTTCATATACGAAAGTACAAAATTCTCGTCCCGTCGATTTTTTGTACCTTATGTAATGTCTCGGTTTGAGTAAGAAAGTTATCATTTTCTTATTGCGGACAACTGAAGAGTAGAGTGATGTCTACGAAACAATTGTATTGTCTATCATGAAAATGATCAACCCCTTTTTGAAACAACAAATAAAAATCTAATATGACAATATCATATTAGAATTTGGACTTGAGGTGGAAGAATATTCTAACTAAATATATGACAATAAAAAATATTTTTTTTTATATAATTTATTTTTTAGAAAATCTATTTTTAGACTCATTATTTTTGTCAGTACTGGTAAGCACATAGGTAACGATATATTTTTTGATTTTTCGTATACTGGTGTGTAACGACAACTCATTATTTTTCGCGACATCGCCATATAAAGGTAATAAGAAATGTAATAACAAAAGTAACTAGTTACCATTACCAGGTATGTAGTTACATAACCACATATCTGGTAATGATTTTCTACACTGGGACCTTTTGTTTATTACTTTTTTTAATATTTTAGGCAAAAAATATTTTTTCTTCATACATTTATTTTTACCGGCAAACTGTTGAGTATATAGAAAAACGTTATATGAACAGATTAAAGGAATTGTAATTTTTAATTTTTTTAAAATTGTTTGAGCAAAATAGGACAAGTGGTTCTCGAGTTATGTAAAAAAAAGACCACCAAAGGTGACAATTTCCCCTATATGATAGTTACTTACTTCAAATCGATATATCTCGATTCCTAGACGTGACCCAGCGAAACGCCGGGACACGTATAACTTCTTTTTTACCGATATAACTTTCCCCTTCCCGATCACTGACCCCTACCATTTGTCTCACAGTGTTATTATTGGATATTTAAGGTGATAGCGATTTCGTTAACGTATCGTTCTTTGGTTAAAATTTCATTAAAATCTAAGGCAACCCATAAAGAAATTTCATTCTAGTTAAACTTTTTTGTAGTTAGATCAGTGATGCGCAAAATTGATTTGCAATTGTATTGGTAGCAAGAGAGAGAACTGCACTGAAAAAAAATTGAGCGAATCAAAAAATATGTCTTTTTACATATTTATCAATCTCCATATTGTTTATACAATCTTAATTAACTTTTCTGCAACATATTTTTATAGATTTTAAACAAAGTGTTCTATATCAATACTTTTATGGCAATTTTTTTATATTTTGTTTTTTTTTTTTTTTGTTTCTATTAAAGATCTACTATGAAAGATATTACTATGAAAATAATCATAATATCTTTTAATAAAATATTCCCTAGTAACGTAAAAGGCATTGCATGATATCAAAAATAATTTTTCATCATATATTTTCTGAATGTCGAAAATATTTGTTTTCAGTGCACTTGAAAAAAATATCAAAACACCTGCTAAGCATGTGCACTCGTCGCTGTCTCATTGACCACTAAATTAAAGAGCATAAGAATATGTGTGAATAAGTAAATTCACAATTGTGCTATGAAAAGCGCACCACTGATTTAGATTAATATTTCAATATTTAGGTTGTTTTTCGCATTTTATAGTTAAGTAGAAACGTATTTAAACTAAAAAGAAATCATCACCCACAATATTTTATCCTTAAAAACAACCTAAAATACATATTAAATTAATTGAAAACACAATTAAAAAAAGGACTATTGATTTTTCATTATATTCAAACCATTTTGCTATTTATTTTCAAACATTGTTTAAATAATCCATAAAAGAAATAAAAATACTTGAAAAGTCTATTAAAATAATCATCAATTTTTAACTGACAAAACGTAAAAAAAAAAACGATTTTGTGGTTTGTTTTTTCATATTTCAAAGTTTTTTTTGCTTAATTTTCAAAACACTACACCATACACAAACACACACGTTCATATTTTTATTGGTTATGTTTGTGTGTATGAGTAAAGAATGTCTTGTAATTTGAATTGAAATAATTTTGTATATAAAGAAACTATTTTAACAAAAAAGAAAACCGAAAATATTTGAATTTTTTGTTTTAAAACAGAAAACAACGAAATTATTTAAATTATTTTTTCTAAAAATAGATTTCTAAAAATAGAATATTTGACTGAAAATAACAACGAAACATATTTTTTTCTAGTTTGTTTTTTATTGATTGACAAAAAAGTTAAACAATATGTTTCAATGTATTTTAACTATTACTTTTTAAATAAACCTCAATCGGTTATGGAAAATATATTGTGAGTGTACTTGGTTTTATTGCATAGTTGTTTATATTAAATTTAATCTTGTTGCCGCTTGACAAGTATCACATAAAAGGAGTTTCAAAACCTATCACATGGTATATGTTAGTTTTAATACAAGACTTTATAGCAAAACTGCGAAATATCTCGACAATCAAAAAAAAAAAAAAAAAAAAAAAAAAAAAAATTCTGAAACTTCATTGCCCTATAAATTCTGCTTAGAATGTTAGTTAATATATATATTCTAAACAAATTTAAGCAAATGGTGTATAAATGTTTTAGATTATGTTAATGCTGCTATAACTGCTGCTACTTCTGGGGGATAATGACACGCCTTGGCGTTTAGGGTAGGAGACTTGTGACTAGACAGTCTGTTAAAAGCACCTTTAGGTCTTTTTCTATATAATAAAAACAAAATACTGTTTAAAACTATCAATGAATATCTTACATTAGCAAAAAAGGAACAACAAAATACAAGCTAACAACAAATAAGTTATCATGCCATACCAAGTAACAACAACACTATGCCCTAACAAACTACCAGGTAACAACATTAACATCATCTTTAGTTTAGATGGCTGTTGGTGTCTATTTTTTTGTTTTTCTGTTGTTTTTTTTTTGTGCCTTCAACATGAGCAGATATTTAACAGAAAGATTTTCCACCAAAGATAATAATATGTCGCATCACATAGTGCGTGCTTGGCATGCGCAACATTCAACCAAAATAATAAAACAACACAACACAAACAACATCATTTTCAAATGGTTAGATGTCCATGCAACAAATATCAGCGTCTCCTATACAACTAGTATATACAACCATAGCAATATCATCCATGCCACATCAATTGCAGCAGGTGAATTTAATGTTTAAAATGTTTGGCATTGCTGCAAGCTGCTTTCAATAAATGTTCGTTAGTTTTTTTGTTATTGTAGAATGTTTAGATGGATCACTGTTGCACAATCACAAGTGCCGACAGTTCTTAATGCAATTATCAACATGCGTTTGTAAGTGCAAGTGTGTAAAGTTGCAGCTGATGGAGAGTAAAAGAATTAAATCTTTAGAAGAGGTGCAATGTAAAACTTTTCATTAAATTAATGAATTTTCTTATAGCCTTTAATGAAAAGTTTCATATCATTAATGAAAAGTTTCATAAATGAAAAAATAATTCATAAAATTTATGACACTATAGCACTATTGATGACAATGCTATTTTTATCCTTTGTTATTATTCCTCTTTTTTGCTTTGAACCTTAATTCTTAAGGTATCTCAGCTGGTTCTGTTCAACTCTGTGTATGATCACCACAGATTTCTGAATTACATGGGATAAAAAAAAGGATAAAAATAGCATTGTTAGATTTCGTTGATGTTAGTCTAAGTTGAGTTGTTGTTAACATATTCGATTTGCTTTCAACTGTCACATAGGTAGACGATCATCAATTATTAACCCATTCAAGGCAAACGACACTGATGATGGCTTTGTAGCTAAAGCCGAAAATACGTATTCTGTCTTGCTGGCCTTTTCGAATTTTTTAAAATTTTTATTCTTTGTAATTTACTTGTGAAAAATGTATCATCTTTCTTTAATTTGAAAATAATTTAAACAGAAAGTGATATTAATTTTGTGATCTAGAGTCAAACTAAAGAACATTCATTTAAAAAAAATTATCTTTTAAAAACTTGTTTTTTTGAAAATCTATTTTTACACTTATTATTTTTGTCAACACTGGTAAGTACACAACTAACGATATATTTTTTGATTTATCGTATGCTGATGTATTACCATAACTCATTATTATGCGCGTCATCGCCATGCAAAAGTAATAAGAAATGTAACTATAAACGTAACTAGTTACCATTACCAAGTATATAGTTATATTTATAACCACATATCTGGTACGGATTTTTTATACTGGGATGTGTTTTAACAGCATATATCTTAATTTCAACTGTCATCTTCAGTAGACTCTACCTACAAACATTTTTTGAGTGCATTACAGGAGAGGGAAAGAGAGAGCTAAGCAAGCAATACGACGGGAGAGAGAGGGAGATACTTATAAACATGTAGGGGACGGTGCAGTGCTTTGTCCCATAGCCAAAAATCAAAAAAAAATTTTGTGTCTCCGATTTCGACGAAAATATTTTTTTTGTACACGCAGAAAAGAGAACAGGGGGAAATTTATCTAAGTGCTATGTAATTATATTTTTCACTCCAAAATGGTTTTATAGAGCTCCAAACTGGCGGCAGAGAAAAAAAAACGGGGCCTCGTTTGCGGCGCTGGGAGTCGCAAAAATTGTCCGATCTGGAAAAAAATTACTTTTATAAATCTTAACAAAATTGATTATGGTATGAATAACCAATCGAATAATAATAATTTTTTTTTTACATTTTTGGTGATGTTCCATATTTGAAAGTGTGTTTTTTCGAAAAAAAATATTGACTTTAAAAATTCATAAAAAATTTATTATTATTCGATTGGTTATTCATACGATAACCAATTTTGTTAAGATTTGAAAAGGTCATTTTTTTCCAGATTGGACAATTTTTGCGACTCCCAGTGTCGCAACCACGAGGCCCCGTTTTTTTTCTGTGCCGCCAGTTTGGAGCTCTATAAAACCATGTTAGAGTGAAAAATATATTTTTTTTAAATTTTTTTTCTTGTAATTTAATTCTCTACAATAATAAAAAATTTGGAAAAATGTTTGTTTTTGACTGAGTTATGAATTTTTAAAAAAAGGTTTGTTTTCTCTGCCGCGAATGTCATGTAACCCCTTAATAAATTCTTAAATATATCTAAGTTTTGGTTAAAATCCTAAAAAGTACCAAAGTTTGATAATAAATTAAAAAAATTATGTTAATTGATTTTCATATTATTATTTTTTTTGTTTTGAATTTAGTTATTATATTTAAAAAAATATATCTACAAATTTTTTTATAAAAATCAAAAAAATGCTTTTTTTTTAAAGACTCTTTTTTCTCATTCATGTAATAAAAGCTACATATAAATATTTCATTTATTATTTAAATTGCCAGCTGACAAAAAAAGAAAACAAAAAACTATCTTTGAACTTTGGGAGCAAATTCACTAAAGTATCACCGTAAAAAACACTACGAGTAACATTTTTGTGGAACATTCTAACTCTCTAACTCTTCAATGAAAGGGAATTTTTTGGCCTCCTTTTAAAAAGGGACAAAAAGGACTCGCAAGTTGAAGAGCTAGAGGGTTAAAATGTTCCAAAAAAATGTTTCTCGTAGTGTTTTACATAAGTTCGCTGAACACATCCTATACCTAAAATGGAAGATTCTCATGGTTTCTCCCTAAAATCCAGATTTGTGGGACATTTGGAAGCAGTAAAAACGTTGACTGCTTCCTTACTCCTACTTTTACCGCTTCTAAAAATATATAGCTTCGTAAACAGCACTAATAAAAGGCCTGAGTTAATTAATTGTTTACATCGCTTTTTGCTGTGCTTTTCAAAAAGGCATGAAATGAGCAATACATTTTGATTGCTTAAATATTTTTGCGGTTCTATTATCAAAATTTTTTTAAATGCGGAAAAAAGTTATTTTAATGAAAATAAGAGGTTTTACTAAATATAAGAGGCATTTTCTCCTCACGGAAAAATATGCAGGAACATGGTGCTTTTGAGAAGGCATGATTTTAAATAGTTGAAAAGCTTTATAATATGCACTTCCGAGAAGGCATGAATTATCGATATTTTAAAAGAAAAACAGGAGCACTAATTAAAAGCGGTGAATTCATGCCTTTTCGGATCTCGAAACAAGTGCTTTCACGCGAGCTATCTCGAACAAAAATCAGGCATGATATCATCAATAATGCAATCGTTTCACTGCTCAACTTTCCCTGACAAACATGCTTCCAAGCAAGCAGTAATTTCTGCTGGGAAATTAACCCTTAAACACGTTTTAAGTTTTTACTTATTACTGGCACTGAAGTTAAATTATCAATGCTGATGTCTTAAAAGACTTATAGTAGAATTTCATGACAAATATTTTTGCGGAACCCTCTAACTCTTCAACTTACGGGTCGTTTTTGTCCGTTTTGAAAAGGGGCAAAAAAAAGTCTCTTTAACTGAAGAGCTAGAAGGTTAAAATGTTCCACAAAAATTTTCCTCGTAGTGTTTTACATAAGCTCGCTGAACATACCCTATGCCTAAAATGGAGGATGCACTTGGTTTCCTATTTCAATCCTATTTAATTTTTTTTTTGTTTTAGAAAAATCATTTAAAATGGATTTTTTATGACAGGCATTATTTTTTTATTAATGAATCGATTTTACCCTAATTTGGCACAAATATGGCTTGACCTTATATCAATTCAAAATTCTAAATTTCATGGCAATATATGGCAGGACTAAGAGTTCTTGCTTCGATTTTGATAAAAATTGACAAAAACGTTTCCAGTTTGATGTGTATCTCAATATATACATACGTTTTGTAATTTTACGTCCATTTATGTAGCTAATATAATATTTTTAAATTTCAGGATCTATGGGAGGTGAGTGTGTCCTTGGCCCAATATTTCCAAACATTTAAATTTTTCCTAACTAAGGGGTTTTATACCAGTGTACCAAATTTCAGAACTCTGCCTCCACTCCTTCTATTTTTATTATATGGGATCAAAGCACTGTGCGTCCAGGATCTCAAATAATACTTGAATGGGCTCAAAGGGTATTAACTGGATACTCGCAAGAACTCAAAAGATGTCCACAGTATACTCACAGGTCCTTAAAGGATACTCGAAGTACCTCAAAGGATATGGAGAATAATCCCCGAAATTGGAAAACATTAGCTTTACAGCTTTCAAATTTGAAATGGTATTTAAACAGCTACGCTAGATGATGACTTAAAAAATAATTACAGAACTTCTAGTGGATTAGACAGCAACCACAAAATAATTTTTTGTATCTTGTATACTATCATGTCCCTGTCATTTAGTTTTTCTATTAAAGAGCCAACTTATTGTGGTTCAAATCTAAATTAATTAATTCCTTTAAAGTTCTGCATTTGCGTGTTTATATTTGTAAAACTATACAGCAGTTGTTATCATGTTATTTGTTTGGTTGTGATTCCAAAAGGGAAGTTCATGTTTTTTTAGACGTCACACCATACACAAATAGTGGTGGCAAGTATAGGTTGCATACGTATATTTTCCACACTAACTAAAATTGATGGCACTTTACTATTTCACTAAACATTCTGCACTATACTACAGTTGGTTAGTTAAAATACCTGGGACTATAACTAACTGAAATACATTTAAAATGATGCAAGCTTATTAAGAAACTCTGCGACAGCAGCAGCACATTTCACTAATATTTCTTCCTTATACAATGCTAAATGTTTGTGTATGTATTAGAGTGGATCGAATTTGGACTTTACAGAAATTTTTCATGGGTCAAGGATAAACATGTAGTGGATATGTGTAAAAACAAAATGTGTTTGGAAAGTAAAATACAACTCGGAATTGATTTTCGATTTGCGCTTTTTTTTTAGCAAATAAGCTGACATTTTTGATCAAAATGAATATAAATGAATGAAGAAATATTTCTTTGGAGCGAGCTCGGTCTATAAAATAAATTATAGTACAAGCGTATTTAGGCGTGCAACTTCCGAATGTAAATCGCTTCTATGAATTGATTTTTAGATATTTTTAAAATTTCTTTGAAAATCACACATGCACGACTTACATTCAGAAGTAGCACGCCTAAATACGCTTTCAGTAAAATTAATTTTATGGACAGAGCTCGCTCCATAGATCTACAGTGGGCAAAAACTTCAGAGATACTTAAACACATGCATGTGTGATTTTCAAAGAATTTCAAAAATATCTAAAATCAATTCAGAGAAACGACTTACATTCAGAAGTAGCACGCCTAAATACGCTTTCACTAAAATTAATTTCATGGACAGAGCTCGCTCCATAGATCTACAGTGGGCAAAAACCTTCAGAGACACTTAAACACATGCATGTGTGATTTTCAAAGAATTTCAAAAATATCTAAAATCAATTCAGAGAAACGACTTACAAACAGAAGTAGCACGCCTAAATACGCTTTCACTAAAATTAATTTTATGGACCGAGCTCGGTCCATAGATCAACGGTGGGCAAAATAATGCAAATATACTTAAACACACGCATGTGTGGTTTTCAAATCAATTTTAAAAATATCTGGAAATCAATTCAAAGAAATGACTTACATGTTTGCGTAGGACAATTAAATAACTTTTAAGTAAAATTTTTTTTACGGGCCGAGCCCCCTTCTTAGAACCGTAGTGAGCGAAATCGCTAAAACAATTTTATACAAGTTGACTAAATTTAATTATTGATCTTCATTTTATTTGTAAATATTCCATTTGATCACATAAGGATAGCACTAATTTTGTCTTTTTGCGAAAAATTGTATATAATTTTTTTTAATATTTAAATTTGTTTTAAATATGTTAAAAAATTATTTAAGTGTGTTCAAATATGCCGCAAATACAATGTTTTGGTGATTCTTAAGGTTTTTTCGTTAATTCATAACATATTTAACTGACATACTTATTTACACAGACATTAAAAATTAATACAATTTAATGGAAAATCGCTAATGAAGCCTGTCCGTAGAGAAAGGCAGAAACTAGTGTAGTCTGATCTAAAAATTAATAAAAGCGAAAAACGTTTATTTATTTTTCTTAAACTTGACCCTACACAGACAAAAATGTATGTAATGTTGTCTACTTTTGAATTAAATATTTGTCATATTAACAAAAAAATTTATTGTTTTAACTGTATTTCGTTTTTGAAAGCTCAATTCGTAAATGCAATTAATTTTTTTTGTTAGTATAATGACAAAATTTTAATTGAAAATGAGCCAACAATACAAATTACCTTTTTCTGTGTACTACAGAAAGTTTTTCACTTTGTTTAACATTTCAAATTTTTGCTGACAAAAGCAATTTTGATCTGCCAATTTCGATTTGACAGAAACTTTCTAAAAATATTCATTACATTTAATTTCTTTAAAGTCCTAATTCGCTCCTCACTAATATGTATGCCTTTTTGTCTTTTAATCTTTATGCATCACGAATTTGTGGCGAATTTCACGTTTAGACTATTACTGGTAGTGCAAAAGTAGTTGTTATTGTTGTATAATTATGATCACAAGAGTTGGCGACAGGGCGCCTTAATTAATTGGCACTGCCATGTTATATTTTCAACTCCACTGGGTGCAATGTTATGATTAGATATTGGTCAATTTTCGCAAACATAATTATGGTTGCTGTTCATTCCATGTTCTGTTGTTTGTACAATGTTCTTGTGTTGTTTGATATAACTGATAGCCAATTACATGTTACGAGTGCTAAGTTTGAAACGTTTGATGAGTTTAAAGATAAATCGAATTAAATTTTCTTGGTATCATTTGTTTTATTTGTTCATAAATTTAAAGATAAGTTTTCAGAGAATTGCAAGTGTTTTCAACATTATTTAGAAGTTACATAATTTGCAATCAAAAGACGTTAAGTTTTTAAGATTAAAGTTGCCAATTAAAATGATGGAAAAAATTATACAATTCTTGTAAATTTAATTAAAAGAAATAATTATACTTAGGAAATTTTTTTACAACCCGTTCTCAGCACAACGTTTTTGAGAATTTTTGTTTAAGTCGTAAATTTGTAAATAGATAAAAATAGCCTACAAATATTTAGCAAAATTTTCTGCACATTTTACAGTACAATTTTCTATTTTCAATTAACTAAAAATTATCCTAAATATAACTAAAGTTCTGTAAATTTAACAGTTTTAATTTTGCTGTTCTCGTTTTACTAGTATTTAATAAAAAAAAATCTGCTAATTTTAGCAGTTTTTTCTGCAGCATAATTTTTAACTAATTTTTAGTAACTTTTTCTGCTTTTTTTACAGATTTATTTCTATGAGTGAACCAATATCACATTATTTTTGTAATTAAATAAGTAGTTGCGAATAGATTTCTTATAAAACGGACTTCGTCTTTTTTTTTTGTACTAACTCTAAATAATAACAAAATTAACCCTTAATGAGCCATCTTGAATTTGACTGGTTTAAAAAAATTACGATGTTATCTTTCAACTGATGCCGAATTATAAGTAGACAGCAAAAATACTTGGAAGAAATGCTTTACAAATTACTTATTCACAAGTATCCGTTAGTGTATTTATACTTCTTTTTTAGAAGTACTTCTGAACAACTTCAAAAAAACACTTCTTTCATTGCTTCCAAAGTATCCGTTAGAATATTTTTACAGCTTTTTTAGAATTACTTTCGAACAACATCCAAAAAATTGTTTAAGTATTGCATCTAAAGCATAATGACTCTAAAAGTGATCTTAACAAGTGATTTTGATATCATTTGGTATTTCTAAACAGATCATCTGCGGATTCGATTCCTGATTTCCGATTTTTATTGTTTTTTAATATTTATAATTAATTTGTTTAAATTTTATATTTTTTTAAATTTTCCATTTTTTAAAAATACATAAAATAAAAGTTATGCGCTTATGAAACAATACTGAATTGCAGTGCCCTTTTTGCACTTGTTCAAAAAGTACTTTTATTGCAGAGAATAAAGCACAATATCTCGCAATGATAAAGTGGTGTTTTTATGCCAGTCAACTCTCATATCAAAAAAATAGCTCAGCGGTAGAGAGCAAGACTAGCAATCTTGAGGTCGCAAGTTCGATACCCGGTGGCGGCAACAAAATAAACTTTTGTAAGATAAAAGAAATAAAATTTTTTTCCGAAGAATTTTTCTTAATTTTTAATTGGTGAAAAAGAGCTTCCTTTGCACTGGTTCAAAAAGTACTGAAAAAATTTTAAAGTGGGAGTACTCCTCTCCTATGATAACTTAATCTTAAAATCATCAGTGTTTATGTTAAAAAAGAAGCACATCTAAATAATCAATTGTAGTGCTTTTTTTACTGCGTCTACATCTCTTTTTTTTTCGCTGGGTAGTAAACAATTTTAGTTTCATTATATAACCACTTATTTCGTAATGAAAGATTTTGCTTGGTATTTCAAGAGGCATTCGAGCTCTAATCTGGCGATAATTTTTCAACAAATTGCCGATTATTTACTTGAAATCCGGGGATTTGCGGTTATCGAGAACGCTGTGAATAACACTTTGAAATGATGACCACGCTGCCGCTGCATTGGGTGTTAAACATTTTGTAAAGTTTCCGTTAGCCATTAATTTTCCAATATCAGGTCCGAAAAATATTCCTTCTTTGATTTTTGCGTATGACAACTTTGGAAACAACTTGGTTAAGTATGTATTTAAAAGCCGGTCCTTCAGAGCTTTTACGAAGTTCTGGTGAGGCCCAGCTATATGTAAAGCACTGGCAGGAAAATGTTCTGTGGGTTCACAATTCGTGCAAAGGAGAAGTTTTGTTTTCCTGACGCATAATTGCTACGACTTAGCCAATATTTTTTTACATTATGATGCTCAGTTGCCCGGCTATCGCATAGGCACAAAAGATAGTAAAATGTGGTCTCCCCATAAGGAGAATAATGATGATCTGTTGGAAAAGTATGTGAATCATTTATTATTATTTTCAAACCTTTAGATCGCCAAAAAATTTCCCTTGATGCTCATTGTATTTGATGTTGGCCAAAAATTTCCATATTGTATCGCAGCATCCTTTCGTTTGGGCTGCATGGGAAATTGGATTGGATGGGTTTTTATTTCTATTGCGTAGGAGAGCAGCCTTCAGGCTGTATTTGGCGCTATCGATTAACAAACCACCTCTCTAAATAAATCTTTGATGTCAACTTTTTTGAAAAAAAATGTAAACGCTTGATTTCTGTTTCTGTATACTGTGACTTGTGTTCGAGTGTCCACTTCAGCAACCTTATTTTCGAGCGTTTTTAAATCACGTATCAAATCATTTTTCGAAATTAAATATTTTTCTTCCATGACGAAATCACTTGCACTGCTCGTCGGTGATGAAGTCAAAGTTTCCATGGCAATGCATCATTGCTCGTACTGGTTTCGAACCTGATGATACGTCACGATATTTCTATTTTGCTAGTTACAGGCCAAAAAACAAAAGTACGCCGTACTAATGTATACTTTTTTGCAAGGCAATTTCGAAAATTTTAATTTTTTTTTTGCCTGCATGTCTCTTCAACTTGATGGATTTAAGATAGCTTATCTCGTTTCCCATTAAATAACCGTTTCTATATGATTACTCTTTCAAACTCTAAATCATATTTGTATTGCTAGAAACTCTAGATTTAATTGTAAACATTAATAAATATGGCTTATAAGTATCATTAAATATAATTTGATTTATCTAAAGTGGTTTTCTATATTAACCCCTGATGACTATAATAAATGACGACAACCGCACATTGATCGTTTGGGCTATTGATCAACAATTTCTTGTGAACAACACAAATATTACATACGATTACATAGAACAAACTACTAGGAAGACGATTTAAAGGAAATCAAAATGTTTAAATTCTAAATAACCGCAATAAAGTGTAACACAATGAATTACATTGTGTTAGCAATGGATGGAAAGGAATTATTTGATTTATAAAAGCAAAACAGCAATATAATTTTACATAACTGCATGTCTATAACACTTTTATAATTGAATAGCATCTGAACTGCTTCCGGAACCCTATAGTTAAAAGATAACGATATTTCTGTGGGAAGTGTACTGCTGAGATGAAGGAACTTTGGCTTTGCACCCAGAAAATAGATTCGTTAATGAGAACCGCCAATTAAATAGCCAATCGAACCGAAATCGGTTGTGATAGCCCGTGATAACAGAAAACGAATAGAGACAGGACTAATTTGACTGTGACAACGGAATTTCAGTTGCATCAAGAATAATTCGGTAGTCGCAACCGAAAAATTCATTTGATTGGCAACAAATTGAGTTGTCAGCATCGAATCTGTTTTCTGGGTGTGGTCGTTTGTAGTCGATTGCCCAGTTGATCGCACATCGCATTACAGTAAGAACTCTTTGTTTGTCAAATAGTTTGCAAATTCAAAAACTTCCGACTTGTGGACAAACCTAAAGTGTAGTAGGCACTAAAGGCCTGCATGAATGCATTTGAAACATTCTCTACACTTTTTGCAATTCAGAAATCTTTAATTGAAATTCAAAGAATATAAACTGAAATATAGAAATCATGAATTAAGATAGATATTATGTTTTCTGAATTTTAACTGATATTTTCTGAATTTCAATTGATGATCTCTGAATTGCAAAAAGTGTAGTGAATGCTTCAAATCAACACCAAAGCCGAATATCAATGGCGCCAAGGTAATGCTCTGTATTTTTCGGGAGCAGCAGGGTCCCATCTATCATGAGCTGCTTAAATCGGGCCAGACGATCACAGTGGACCTGTACCGAACACATTTGATTCGTCTGAAGCGAGCATTGGCAGAAAAACGCCCGGAATACTCGACCAGACATAAAGAGAACACCATAAAGACAATCTGATGATAGTGCTTGGTAGTACTTGAAAATGCATTAATTGTCAAACATTGGTTCTAAGAACGTTTTTTTTCATAAGTCTTTTCTCTATTTGTTGTAAAATAAAATTATGAATTCTATTTGGAATTTGTTATATTTGATCTTAAAACCGAACAAAAATAACACTCGTTGCAACGATCTTCAGATCAAATAAAAATAGATCAAATAGGTATAGGATGTGTTCAGGAAACTTATTTAAAACACTACGAGGTACATTTCTGTGGAACTATTTCACACTCGAACTATTCAATTAAAGGGACTTTTTTGCCCCCATTTTAAAAAGGGACAACAAAGACCCATAAGTTGAAGAGTTAGAGGTTTAAAATATTCCACAGAAATATTCCTCGTAGCGTTTTACATAGGTTCTCTGAACACAGCCTATACCTAAAATAGAAGATTCACATGGTTTCCTCCTAAAATCCAGAATTGTGGGACATTATAGCGCCAATTCTGTATTAGCACAAAATTAACCCTTGAACACATTTTAAATTATGACTTATTCTTCAGAGACTTATAGTAGAATTTCATTAAAAATATTTTTGTGGAACATTTTAACCCTCTAAATCTTCAATTAAAGGCACTTTTTGGTCCCATTTTAAAAAGGGACATAAACGACCCGTAAGTTGAAGAGTTAGAGGGCAAAAAAATTTGTCACGAAATTATACTACAGGTTTATGAAGACATCAAAGTTTAAAGTTTAGGTTCAATGCCAGAAATAAGACAAAACTTAAGACACGTCATGGTGATTTAAGACGTTGGAAACAAATTTTGATCTTAACAACTTAAATCACCATGACAGGTCTTTGATACAGCAAAAGTGTGTATGAGAAAAATGCTACCCACATCATTGCCCGTAGATATGCCTATTTAGTATTTTTCTGTAAAACCTTTCCTTTAAGAGATATATCGCAAAGAAGCTTTGAACTAATTTTAGTCCAGTTTTAGGGCTAAAAGCCGCGAGTGACTGGACTATTTTAATCCCAGAGGACCAATCTTTGCTGGGATATTATTTTTTAAACCCAAACTACCGGAAAATACGTGAGGAGGTGAAAAAAATAACACTTTTGCACATTCCATACACTTCATGGGTGCTCCATTATACACCCAATATTTCTGAAATTATTAATTGTATTTCAGAAATTATCAAATGTATTTCAAAAATTATTCTCTGTTAACTATGAAATATGATCAATAAATTCTGATATACTTTTGATTATTTCTGAAACACAATTAATAATTTCCAAGGACCGGAAACTTTTTATTTTTTGGTTTTATCAAATATAATTATCGTAAAAGTATTAAAATAAATATTCAAACGTACAAAAAAATAAAAAGAAAAAAATATTTAATTAAAAATAGCCCTAATGATGAAAATAAAAAAGTTTTTCTGTTTTAATTTTCTTTCAAAAAAAAAAAAAATAAATAGATGAAAAAAAGAAACTTTTTTTGTGTTGGTAAAAAAAATGGTTTCAACAATTTGAAACAAAAAAAATATATACATATGGGGGATTTCATGTCAAGTGACCAAACTTTTGAAATCGATGTCTTCGTAATTGGATAAAATTTGCACCAAATTGGATAGTAGTTTTGACACAAATTTTCAACAGGATCGGTAAAAAAGTTTCTGAGTTAGAGGGGTCAAAATTTGACATTTTGGCCAAACAGGTGTTCTTTCTCATCCATGTAACTTATTCTATTGGCGTAATCAAAATTTGTCCCAAACAAATTATATAGCCATTTCTGCAATCTTTGGAAAAAAAATTTTTCAATATTTTTTTTTTTTTTAATTTTTTTTGTTAAATGGTACAGAAAATGAATGTTATTTTAGTTTGACTCAAGATCATAAATTAATATCACTTTCTGTTTAAATTATCTTCAAATCAAAGAAA